>JAEQBH010000302.1:0-614339 GCA_016808115.1 Tetrastigma voinierianum
AGGACAAGAGGATCTTTTACTTAAATATTCGCTTTTAATCCCTCATGAATGTACTTGGTGCCAAAGGAAAATCATTGCTTTTGCTTTCTCTTGATTGGATGCTTTTGTGAAACTCCAAGAAAATCCAATTTTCTGAAAAATGGCAAAATGGTCATTTCATTAAAATTTAATTTTATAGATTTCGACATTAACCACTTCACCGTCATGAACGCCTATAAAATTATTACCATGAATTTTGTTGAATTATTGCCAATTTCACGCTGAGGCACTAAGGTCGGAAGCCAGTAAACGCTGTGAAAGTTACATGCGATGCAAAAAATTCACTCCATTACATGTGCCTGGCGTGACATAAGGCATGATTAGCGGGATGACTGATGAATGACTTAGATTGTTATGTCAAAATTCCAAAACTTAAGGACAAGATGGGAATTTTGGAAAAAGTTAATTGAATAAGACAAAAATTTGAATATCTTTCTTTCTTCTACTTAGACATAAAACCCAAGGAGGCAAGTAAGGGCTGAGATTCAGCTTCAGAGAGAGCTACTTCTCTCTAGATTCTGCCGTCTGCACCGCCGCCTTTCACTTAGCAAGAAGCAAAGTCAGTCACTTTAAGGGCTACGGTGGGCAATCTACTTGTGGAGTCCGACAACTCAAGAGGTAGGGTCTTCTTTCATCAGGCACTTCGCATAAAAGCCAGAATGGTGGTCGTGATATCTCCGAGGCTTGACTTAGCCGTGATTTCGACCAAACATTTGAACTGAGCAGCAACCTGGTCAGGGGCCATGAACAGCGCTCTCTACCCGAGTTTCACCGTTCACGCATTTGCTGTGTGATTTTGTGTGTAGTTTGGGTGATTCAAAGAATTGCTTGATTGGTTAATTAGCCCATGAGCTAATTTTGTGTTATAGTGTAATTTAAACGACTAATTATGTATTAATTATATGAAGGAGTACATGTTTTATATATTAAGAATATTGTTAATTGGGACATCATCTATTATACTCAAAGCAACTTTAGAATATTAGGAGGAGTGCTGACATGAAAGAAATGAGAAAAACCAAAAGGTTGTAAAAGGAATTTCACTCAAGATTTTCTTCAGATAATGTCCAATAATTACTTAGGCTCATTAATTGTTTTTATGATTATCTAAACAGATTCGCCTGAGGTTGTCTGATAACTTTCACTTTGAACTCCTGTGAAAGTTAGTTTTCGAGAACAAAAAAGTTTTAGTTTCAAAATTGTATTTTTACTCATTCGTTTAGGTACAAAGAAAGGAGCCTGAGGACTCAAGACATGAGACGCACTGCAGGAGATTCAAGTAGATCATGTATTTACTCGAGTGTGATTACATTAACACAAATCTTAGCTGGGAGCAACCCAATATAGAATTCTCTACTATCGGGCTTCATTCAACCCGTCTAGATCACCATTCTGTGCACAGAAGTGTACAGGAGGACTCAAGGCCACTGTGAGGTCGATTTTGAAGCAGCCACAGGCTTAGATCTGTTTTATAACAATAAAATTGAATTTGAGATTTGTTTATTAAGAGTAATGTAATAACCTTGAACTATTGGTATAAGAAGATGTAATCTCATGATATTGATTTACGGGCCAGTGGCCACAATTTTGATGACTTATGGTGTGATCTGTACTCATTTAAATATTTGGGTAGACCTCCATGTCAAATGAGACTCACCACTTATGAGTGAAGTTCGTCATCCGACATCACAGTATTCCCATGAGTTAACAAGCTAATAATCTGGACCCCTAATTTAAGGTCACTGAACCTTAGTGACTGATCTTAATCAGATCACCCCATGCTAATAGCTTCAGATGGATTCTCACGCCATGTATCCATGATAAATAATTTTTGTCTGATGTCTTAACACATACTAAACCCAAGTTTCACAATCTTCCATGATGTTAATATAGAATACTCAAATTAGAAAATTAATGATCATAACATCTTTACAAATTAGTAGATATCATATTGATAAACGACATAAAACTACATAATATAACATGTTTTATATGAATAGAGAGATGGGTTAAGAGAATAAACAGAAGGTTAATATAAACAAAGAGAAACTAACACTAATCCTTCCAAACTTCAACTCCTAAGAACATTAAAAAGATGTTCCAAAATAATAATATTATAACACTGATGTCCATTTTATTTGATTAAGAATATGCCTCATTAAAACCTTACTAGGCAAACCCATGGTAAAAACCCAGTTAAGAAAAAGAAAGTATACTATTTTATCCATTGCCTGGGGGTAATACCTAAATTCTCGTCAAATCCCTTATCCTTTACGATCCTAACCCAATATCCTCAGGTCACAGTTCAATTTTGTATACTAGTCTCGACCCCTTTCAGAAGGTGGCCTCAGGAACAAATCAATGAAGATTACCACAGACTAACTGAATATCACGACACCACTTTATCAAGGATCATGGGTAAAGAACTTGGCTTTCTACATGTTTGCCTGTAACAAACCTTGATATATCTACTTCAATTTACTATGAATTATCGTGAGCATCCTCATACAAAAGAGCAATAAACATGATAAGACAACCAAATGTCTTCCTGATGTCGACCATTCATCTAAGCCAAACACATTCTCGCTTGCTTCATAAATCACAAAATTTCAAGATGATTATTATGAAACAGAATTGTCGCCAGTAACACCAAGATATAGTAAAGCCACCATTAACAAAAGAAAAACATTTTGAGACATCTATTTTAGTGACTTCATTTATATTTTGCCCTCATTTTAATAAGAATAGGCGCCTGACTGGTCTTGCATGGACTCAGTTTTTCGTTCCATGACAATTTGAAAAAGAGAAGGTTCGTTCAGCCAATGACGACCCATAGCCGGATGATGGCAGCCACTGCATGAAGTCTGAAGTGAAATGATGTCAACAATTTCATATAACGCACTCGCACCCAAAAGCAATCACAAGAATAAGTGGTACGCAGACCACTCTCAATGACTATTACATTCTCATGCAGAAAATCAATGAGTGTAATCGCACCACATTCGACGACTCGGTACCCCATCAAACATGTAATTCAAGGATTTGATCAACTCCAACTAAGTATGCAATGCAGACTCACCACCAACTGAGATTATGGAAAAGGCACAAAGTTTCAAATATACGTAGAGTGAGAAGCTTGAATCAGGCCTTGGCTCAATAGAAGAGTTTTCCTATAAATGGTTGGTGGTCCATATATTAACACTTCAACTTTTCTCTTCCGATTCCTGGATTTCCCACCCCATGCACCTTCTGATCACACAACCCTGGCCTTTACAATATTTTTTTGTGCTTTTTATCCGATTTTGTACTGAAGGTGACTAACAAGTCTTTACGAGTAGCTTCACCAATATGATTCTGCTTCCTGGCTTCTAATGTGTTCTAAAATCTTATGATAGTCTGAATCATGGTTCTCACCTCTGACTATAAGAACTCACCCCTTTTGCGCACCTGATCGATTGCATGATGCACACCAGTAACTGATAAACCATGGCATTTCAGATAACAGAACAGATCTCAGACGCTGCATTGATCAAACGCGCCAGAGTCCAAAGAGATCGCTAATGGTGGTTGAACATCATCATTTACTTTTCGTCTTAGTTAGCTTTGTTGTAAACTTCCACCAATAACGTCCATCAATGGTCTATTAGATTTGGTCAACATATGGAATGACACCCATGAATATTAAAACCAAGAACCCATCAATCATCTTCCGCAACATCACCAATCGCTTATCAACCAATCAACCACAACTCATAATTTTATTTTTAAACAAGATCTCTGATAAGAACTTTGGCGATCACCGAATAACATCTTCGCAGATGATCCTGATTAACAGTATAATGTCAACACCGGTATTCTGGTCACCGTAACACTTTACACGTGTACGCACGCTATTTGCGTCGCCGCTTTTATAAGCATAAAATTGGCTGATCCAAAGAGAGTTAAGAGTGAATTTGGTGGTCCATGGGAATCTGCAATCAGATTTCTCTCACCTTTTCTAATTTATTTGTAAGAATCAAGTATGTTTGCTTTGAAGTGAGAGTAGACTAGCGAGATGCCTGGGCTTGGGCTCCGTAATGAAAGCAACGCCGACTTGTAAGAGAATTATACCTCCAAGAAATTATGAAGAGCCCATGAAAAGTCGCGCACTGTCAAAGAGAACCCTACACCCCTTAAATATACCCATCCTAGAGTTTGTTCAACTTTTTACATCCAAATGCTATGATACCGCTTAACCCATTAAGGACTTATGAACCTCCACAACATGGAGACTGTAAGCCGTGACTCCCAAACACTCACCGCGAAGAGAGGAAATGAAAGAATCTTCATGAACAACATCTGCGCCCCGCCTTTACCTAATGTAAGAACTTCTGAGATTTGCAACCTCAGAACCCACAACAACCATAGACGCCACCAAGAGGTTGACCAATTCTACAATGAGATGACCTCGCCACCGTATCATGGGTCGACTGAGAACTCACCCATTCACAGAGATTTCGGAGATTGCTCGTAAAGGTAATCTTCTCATCGATCACCTCTCCACATAACTGTGATGGTTCTTATTCCCCTCTCTGTAGGGAAGGAAAAGGCCAAAATCGTTTCTCTTATTCTCTTCCGCCCAATTCAATCTTACCTGAGGACATAAACAATTCCTTTAAGTTCTTTCCCTCCTATGATTTACTCAATGTTTCCTTGGAAGCAGCAATCCAAAAAATTTTTCTCTAAAAAACTGCAAGTAAACTTTTTAGTATGGGAATCTCCATGCTATCCCTCATCATTGTTTAGATGTTGGACAAATTTGTGCGTATTTTCATCAAGGGCTATCATTGAATAATAAACAATACATCCAAATGATGTGTGCGGGAGAGTTTTATGAGAAAAGTGCGAGGAGGGATTCACCCTTTTGACACCATAGTAGAAAATGTCTATAAATTATTGGGAGACTAATACCCGTAGATACTCTAAAGTGCATAGTACACCTATAGGGAGTGAACCAACATTAAGAGAAAATGATGATTCGTGCTAAAATAGCTTAATTTAACGAGGAAGTCGAAGCCATGTTGAAAGGTAAACGACGCAACTAGTGTGCCTCAAGCAATCTCTCGTACTCCATGGGAGCGAGTGAAGGAACCATGATCATTTGCGATGACCCCACCCACTCAACTATTAACCCGCCCTAACCTTCCTGCTAGTGGGAGCACCAAATAGAGCAAGCTAATGCTCTAACTACCGTGCTGCAGCCTTCTCACCTCCACATCTCAAACGTGAGGTAATCCAGGGTGGGGTAAGCACCCTAATTTTAGTTGGAGAAATGAGGGAGGCCCACATAACTTGCCAAACAACCAAGGCCCCAACTACTGTGAAACCAAGGCTTCTCAAATCAAGCCCTCCGCTTTTAATCAAAGGTCCTCAAGGATTTTCTATGAACCCTAACCAAGGTTTCCATCCTCACCAAGAAAATCCAAACTACACCCTTATTAACCTCCACATAAGAGAAGCTCGGAGGATATTGTGACAAGTCAGTCTGCATCTGGGTCAATCCACCAACACCGACCCGAATCGGGTTTTAAATGACGTGAGATCCCAAATCACTAAGCTAACTTCTTATATGGGAAATTTTCAACAAGAAAAAGGGAAACTCCCTTCTCAAACCATCCAAAACCCCCAAGGTCAAAATAGTGTTGGAATTTCAGGTCAAAGTGAGGGCATCTTCGAACATTGCAAGGCTGTCACCACTCTTCGAAGTGGTAAGGTAATTGACAAAACCATTCAACCCAAGGAACTGATACAAGATTCTCAAAATGAACCAGTCGGGGATGACGAGGTGTTGGACAAGCCTCATGTTCATAGGACAGATGTTATTGATGGTGAGCCAGATCAAGACAAGGCCTCCCATATCCCTCCTGCTCCATACCCTCATAGATTGAGAGCTCCAAAGAAAGTGAACAATCATTCTGAAATTTATGAGTTGTTCAAACAGGTGAAGTTGAAACATTCTTACTAGATGCCATTGCATTCCGCCATATGCCAGTTTCTAAAAAGATTTGAAAAATCGTAAAAAGAACTAGGTGTCAAACAAGGAGGCATTTATGACTTAGCAATCTACCTCATTGATTCGGGAACAATTTGCCCCCAAAAATGCTGCAAGATCTGTGCAGGTTCCCTAATATTTCCATAAGGGTGTGGAATCTCAAAGTTGTGATTACGCTCTAAGGATTCGCAGGTAAGTGTTAACTTATCGCTTTTACTCAAAGATATGCTCGATCTGTAATAGAGAATTAGAGCCAACCAATATCACCTCCAATTAGCTAACCGTAGTGTGAAGATTCCTTGTGAGGGATACATGGATGTATTGGGTACAGGACAAGTTCTACTTTCCCGTGACTTTGTTTGCGGCTTGACACTCAACCTCATAGAACCAAGGAACTCAGTTCCTAGTAATTCTTGGTCGACCATTCTTTAGCTATCAAGTAATGCCATCATACACGTAGGAGTGACTAATGACACTATCAGCTGGTAACATGACTGTTAATTTGAATATCTTTAATGTTATCAAGGAAATTCGAGATGAGGAGGATGTTTGTGAGGTAAACATGGCGACTCAGTGGTGCAATACTTAGATAGTCTCATACGATGATCTCCCCACAAGTCTTGTCTAGTAAGCTCTGGTCGATGAGGAGGTGATCACATCTGATTCGAGTTCCTACACTCCATAATCGCAGCACAACAGGCTAAAGCAAAATGGGTGGGCACCTAACTAAATCCATTTCCACCAATCGAGGACAAGGCATTACCTTCGGAAGAGAGACCACTTAAACTTGAGCAAACCTTTACCATCACACCCCTCAAATATGCATTCTGGGGCAAGAAACTTTTCCTAATCATATCTTCCTCTTTAGAGTCAAAACAAGAAAATAAGCTGTTTGGAGATATCGAGAACCCACAAACGCTACAAGGATGGACAATTGCATTGAGGGTCTAGCCCCTTGATCTGCACACACAGGATTCATCTGGAAGAGGATGTTAAACCCTCAGACAACCACAGACGACCGAACCCGGAGCAATGAAAGAAGTGGTCAAAGAAAGAGGTTCAAAACTCGGGACGTAGTGTTATTTACCCATTGCAGTATAGCAAGTAGTAGCCTAATCGTAGTTCCTAAGAAACTGGAGTCACTATGGTGAAGTAAAATGAAAATAATAAGCTAATTCCACTCGTGTCACAGTCGGGAGGGTGCATAGATTATAGGAAGCTCAATGCGGGCACTAGGAAAGATCACTTCCCTTTACCTGCGATCAAATGTGCCAGAGTCACAGTGGCATGAATTTTATTGTTTCTTTGATGGGTACTCAAGGTACAACCTAAATCTGAGATAGCTTTAGAAGATCAAGAGAAACCACATTCACATGTCCTTTCGCACATTTGCCTTCTCGTGAAAATGCCCTTGGATTATGTAATGCACCAGAACTTTCCAATGATTATAATGTGGGATTTTCGTGATATGATAGAAATCATTTAGGAAATTTTCATGATAGATTTCGCTTTGAGACTCATATGAGGGGTGTTTGGAGAATCTTTACTAAGGTTTTGAGAGATGTCACAAATAGAACCTCGTGTTAAATTTGGGAAAAGTGTCACTTCATGGTGACACAAGGGATCGGTTTGTGGGTCACATAGTATCAAAAGGAATCGAGGTGGATAAAGCCAAAGTCGAGTTGATCTCCAACTTACCTACTCCTAAGTGTGTTAGAGACATAAGGTCATTCTCTTAGACATGTCACCCTATAGGAGATTCATAAAAGATTTCAATATATACCGCCCCTTATGCACTAATTTGCTGTTAAGCACATCCTTTCACTGTCACGCTGTGAGTCGCCTTGATAAACTCAAACCATGTTAGTGTTCCCCTCCTATCATGCGATCTCCCAATTGTAACCTTCCGCTTGAGATCATGCTCGACGCTAGATTATGCTATATAATGGTTGTGATAAAGTGGAAGATAAAAAGTGATTTTTCAGATTCACTATGCTAGGCAAGACTCCAGATTCCGCTCACAAACTCACACAATTCACGAAAAAAAGAGTTTTTAGCCGCCGTCTTCGCCTAGAAAAAGTTCAAGTCATACATTGTAGGTCTCCCGTAACCATTTTCTATAGATTACGAATAGCTGAAGTACTGCTTCTAAGCATGATACTAATTTCTATGACTAAAGTGGACCTACTTGCCAAGAATTCTAACCCCACTATTAAAGATAAAAGTGAGTCGAGAATGTGGTGAAGGCCACTTATCTCAGTTAGTTCCAATCCATTTCACGGCTTACCCAGAGGCGACAGCTTCCCGATGATAAATTTTTTGCCCTTGTTCACTGCCCATGGTATGCGGACATAGTGAATTATTTGGTGACTGGTCAAATTCCACCCCAATGGACTTCTCAACAAAAAAATAAATTTTTGGTGGACATTAAGAAATATTATTTTGATGACCCATATCTGTTTAAATACTGTCCAGACCAATTGATGAGAAGGTGTGCACCCAATGACAATCAAATTGGGATTCTCACCTTTGCCATTCTTAAGCTTCGTGGAGGGCATTCTCCTAAAGGAAAACAATCTGATAAAATTCGTGTAAGCTGGTTTTTATCAGTCTCGTGATTTTTAAAGATTGCTTGAATTTTGCAAAATTTGCTCTGTGCCAACAATTAGAGGGGTCACAAGAAGGAACATGATGCCTCTTACCCCATTTTAATCATTGAGATTTTCGATTGTCAGGTATAGACTTCATGGGCCTTTCCTTCACAGTACCTTTACATTTCATTGGGTCATTGACTATGTCGAAGTGGTGGAGGCCATTCCAACGAGAACTAATGACCAAGGTTGTTTTGAAATTTATAAAAAGAACAACATTTTTCTCGCTTTGGAGTGCTCAATCATTGCTGATGGTGGGCTCCGCTCTTGTAATCGATCTTTGAGAATTTGTTAAAAAGTATGGAGCTACCCACAAAGTTTCAAATCGATATGCATGACTCGAAATATACCCTAGTCATTTTCGACATGTTTAGGGTATTTTGTAAGCATAATTTAAATGTTTCGTGAGTTAAATAAACATGGAAACGAGAGACCCTAAATTTACAAGACTTAAGGACAAAATTGTACTTGTCTGCAAGGGCTTAAAGTCATAATTTGAAAAGACTATGGGCCAAAGAAGAAATAATAGGAATTGTTGTGTAACTCCTAGAAGGATGGAGGACTAAAAGCTAAATAACCTAAAGATTAATTATAAAAAGATGTGGGAGACCAAAAATGCATTATTTTTCGTCTCCAAACAAGCAGTTCCTACGCGGAAGGAGCAGGAAGAGGAAGAAAGTGGAAATCAAGCCAAGGTGTATGGAAACTAAGAGTTTTTGTATGGATTCCTGTATACATGACTTTGTATGATTTTTGTACAAGAATTTCCTTGGGTATGATTGTTAGGGTTTACCTTAAATAGTAAATTTGGTTCCCTTTCTTCTAGGGTTTTGTTAGAACACATCCTAACTCTAGAATTAAGGGAAGTTTAGTTGAAAATCCCTAGTTGATCATAATTAAATATGGAATCCTTCACAATTCCAAAGTTTTAGAATTGGGTGAATCTTTGACTTTTGTCTAATTAAAAGTATTGGGGGAGTTGCTTGAGGGATTTCCATGTTAGTTTTAATGAAGGATGTAATAGGAGTGATCTATGGGAAGAAAGTGCATGAAAATGGGAGAAAATACACATTCCGGGCATTTTTCTAAGTGACATGTACCGGTACATGTTCATGTATGGTACACGCAGGCTCTGGTCATTTAAGCCAACACAACACAGTGTTATGGGTGTACTGCACATGTGATGCCTGCTTCTATTTCGACTGGGCCAGATTTTAGCTATAACTTGCCCATTCGCATCCGATTTTGGAGTGGATTCAAGTGGCTAATTAAAATAGATTCCAAGGAGAATCAAACATATAGAAATAGGAATCATCAAATTATGATTCTAAGTGGCCCAAAAATTCACTCAAAGTGAGGCCATATTCCAGCCAAATTCCGTCTGCTTTGCTCATATAGAGTAATTCCGATTCTTTCTTCGGACGTATCTTTGAGTTTCATCCATTCAAAGGATTCCAATCAAGGAGAACTTTAGCACCTTAAATTTAAGGGAGTACAAAGAACCAGTGTCAAATATGGAGTCAAGGCACTGGAAAATGAGTATTTCAAACTGTCCGGTAAAATCGGTAAATTGACTAGTTTGGCATAAAAATGCCATAACTTTAGTTCGATGATCCAATTGAATGATTCCAATTTCTAAGCAAAATAGATTCAGTAGAGGGACTAGAATATATGAATGATGTGTGTGAATACATAGCATTATAATGAAGGCAAGTATGTGAAATGCCATATGTAATGGTAACGTGAAAATATATGCTAAATGCAAAATATATAGTCGTGTTCATGAAACATAAATATGTTATGAAATATGAATGAACTGAAACGCACCATGAACGTGGAAATACAATATGTCATGAACACATAATGTGGCTAAGAATGCCTCTCTATTATAAGATAGTAAGTTATCAACTCATATAATTATAGAAAATGCTTTAAGACGTAGTTATTGAATGACATGGCACTCAGATACGTAAGGGTGCATCGCTAGTACTTGCATTTCCGATTAGTACGACGTGAATTCTCGACGGTTTCTACATTAGTACTCGTACTTATTTAGTACTTCGTACTCTCTCGATTAGTACTACATTTCTCGATTAGTGCGACGTAATCGTTCGACGCGGTTTCGCACATTAGTACTTCGTACTCTCTGCTTAGCAATTTCTGCATCGATTAGTACTTCGGCATTTCCTCGATTAGTGCGACGGCACTCGTTAGTGCTTCGCACTTACATGTGCCACGATATTAATTTCAATACTGTAAAGTATCTTTGGATACTCATTGTGTTGTGTCTTACTCATTTATTATTACCGGTCTAGGTATTTCTTTAGTTATATGAAAATAACCTGAATGATGAATAAGAATAAATGAATGTGTATCGTTCTGATCTGTGAATACCCTCGCTGGTATCTCCGAATACACAGCCTCAGAATCTCCTAATGGAGATCCGAATAAGCATAAACTTGTTATAAGTATGTTCCAGAGTACCCACGCGTACTCCTCGACAAAAAACAAGTATAAGTCGATGGCTCTACAGGTACTCCCGTATCAGTAAAATAAGTATAAATTCTGTAGTACCCACGGGTACTCTCGTATTAGTAAAACAAGTATAAGTCCAGTAGTACCTACGGGTGCTCCTATATCGATAAAATAAGTATAAGTCCAGTAGTACCTATGGGTACCTCAAACAAATTATGACTTTACGAATATGACTATGATATAAACCAATAAATCCATTTGTTTTTAGATATGTTATGAATCTGTATGAATCCGGTATATGTACCTGTTGTGATCTGTACCTGCTATGGACTAATGCCCATATCGATGTATGCATAAGTCGATATGTTAGACTTATTTGTACTACCAGTTACATAGCACATGAATAAGATCTGAAATATAAGAATCAGTTTTTGTAACAGGTGTATAAGATCGAGTAAGACAGAGTATATGCTACGTAAGACATGTATAAGATCTGAAATACATGTATAGGATTACGTAATACAGTATAAATGAAATATGTTTTAAGTTCGTAATACTACGTATGAGATCAGAAATACAAGGAATAAGTTTTGTAATATGATATAAGATCGGTAAAACGAGGATATGCTCTGTAATTACAAGTCTGAATACAAAGTATCTTTGTATAAATATAAGTTCTGAAGTACCTAGATGCTCACATCTGATTAATTTACGTAGTACCTACGAGTATCTCAGTATAAGCTCTGGGATAAGAGGATAAACACAAAGTGAGTACCTACAATTACTCGTGTAATTATAAGATAAGTTCGATATAAGCACAAGTCGTAGATCTCTTGAGACATTTGAACAAGTAGTACTTACGGGTACTCTCGTATAAGAATAAGTGCTGCTGATACCGGTATACGTTAAGTAATCTCTGTGACCTGCAGATTTTTCTCAGAACAAGTGTAAACTCAGTAGGATAAGTATAAGTTCACGTAGCTCCTACGGAATGCGGGGATAGTGCATAAGTACCAAATACGTGTTTAGAAATGCATATTATAAGCGTAGGATTACGTAACTCACGGAGATCGAAATAAGTATAAGCTTGAGATAAGTATAAGTATGTATAAGCAGTAAAGCATACGAAATGCGAATAAGTATAAGATACGAATAAGAATAAGTCACGCTATAGAGTATAAAGATCAGAAGCTAGCATAAGAATAAGACCGGGATAAGAATAAGTGTGCTATACGTGTAAGATCCAAATAAAGATAAATTAGATATGCCATAAGTGTAATTCTGAGTAAGTATAAGATTGTTATAAGTATAAGTTCGATCTGGCTAGATGAGAATCTGAACAAGCTTAAGTCTTTGTTACAAGAACAATTATGTAAATATGTGATATAATTCTGAAAGACCCGATATCACATTCTTGTTATCACGTTGTTGTGTTTACGTATAAGATATGTTTCCTTCAGTAAAGCTTAGCACGGGTTTGTCGGGTGTAGTGCGGAGAAGGCTGAAACATCATGTACGGCAGGGCGACACCTGGCAATGGGGTTCATCACGGTAGGTTACGCTGCGAATATGTAATTGAAAATGTAAAAATCAGTTTTGCCTGTGTAAATGGGACTCGGTGTTATGTGTATAGATGCTGTAAACACCACTACGGTGGTAGTTTTTATTTTGTACATGATATTTTGATTTTGTTATAAGATGTGAGCCGTACCCACGAGTCTGAGATCGACTTTAAAAAAAATCGAGGCAAAGAGTCCCGGTATATGTTCGTGCCCGGCAGGTTCGGATCGTGTCCGGGTCGGGCCAGGGAATCGGGGTGTGACGACATATCACCTGACCAATGGATCAGTAGAGATTAGGTAATAGGGGAGATCGAGCACATTTTTGGGAAAAAGCGGTAGCTGATGTAGGGTGGTCGGCCGACTTCTGGAGTGATCTTTGGGCTTGCGAGTCTTGCTTTTAAAGCTATTGTGGTGTGTCTCACATGGAAGCTGTTTATGCGAGCTTGTCATCTGGGTAAATGGAGCACGGAGGCATATTGGGCTATTAAAACTCTTAATTTTCTTTGGCCCCGAGGAGGTGCGGCTAACGCGGATGAGCAGGCTTGAGTGAATTGGCGTGAATCGTGGCATGAGGCTCCGGTTCTGAGAGGCTGAGATATTCCATGATAAGACCATTGCTCGGAAAACCTTTGAACCTAACCAAAAGGTATTGATGTACAGCTCTCGTTTGCACATGTTTCCAGGAAAACTTCGTTCTAGGTGGGCGACGGATTCGTTTGTCAGTAGTTTACCCATATGGTGCCGATTGGAGATTGAAAATCGGAGAAAATGGAAATCCTTTAAAGTCAATGGCTAACGCCTAAAGCCATTCTCGAGCACTTTGGTAAGTCGGGGAAAGTAGTGAGGACTGTGGTGAATCGCTCTACGGGATGCTCCTTCGAGTAATCTATCCCTGCAACATTTGTATATGAGTTTTGTTTTTCTTTCTTGCATTTCTCTTCTTTCTATTGGAAATGCCTTTTATTTTCAATTAATTAAAAAAAAAACCCAACGAGACGAAAGGGTCCACCATTGCCCTCTGTTTCTTTATCGTGACTTCCATTTCGCCAGTGGGGTACCACCGTATTGCGTGGGAGTGTCTTGCCCGTAGTGGGGGTGGTGGGCATACGCTGGTTGGAACCAACTATGCGCATGTTACATGTTCGGTGTATGGCAAAATTTTCGATTGTGGCTCTTTTGGGTATAGTACTTGACTGTGATATGCGCAGCCGCGCATGACTTCTTACTCACGCACTCCCACGTAATCTCAATGCATTTACCTGATAACAAGCGCGCCACCAAAATTTTTTGTGTTCATATTGTGGACCTTATCACCGAATTACGTTCTAATTCCTTACACAAAACCCGCGGCTTTCTATTTCAAACTCTTGTTTTGCCTGCTATTGCTTCTGCCTGTGCATTATTTTAGCATTCTATGTTAACTATGCATCGCGTGTTTCATGCATAAGCGGAAAAATGGTTGAGCCATTATTTACGTGTTACATTTTTGTGTGAAATCATTTTGACATACCCGCACCCATCTTGAGCCTTGAGTTGCCAATTCAATTTGAACCACAGAACCATGATCCTGGCATCTGAGTGGACCCGTGGTAAGCGTGAAGAGGTGTCGAAGAGGGAAGTACAATTGTTAGTTTCGTGAACACAAATCGGGTTGAGCGAGTATGACGGGAGAGAAATAGGCATTCGAGTGGAATCAGGATGGAGGAGCATTCGAAAGAGGGTAGCATATCTATATATCGGCACTATTGTTCCAAATTTACAAAAATATGAAAAAAATACAAAAAAAAAAGAAAAGAAAAAAAAATGGGACTTGTGCAAAAAGTGGCAGTGGCCATTCGGTCTGGAGTGCAGCACTTCTTGTCTTAGGTACCCGTAGAGCGATAAAGGGCAGTGGGGCTTTTCTGCTGTTTTAAATATTTCCATATTCTACCCCACTTCACCATATAAAGAATGAACCACAGACCATTTTTCCTCTCACCACGAGCAAGCAGAATCAGCTTTTGGAATTCGCATTTCTATTTTCGATTCGAGGATCTTCCTCGGTTTGTCGCACACCGGTGTGGTAGAAGTGCCTTCATTTCTTTAGGAGCATCTTTGTGGTATTTTCGGTGTTCCACATGGATTAGTTTTGTTGGCAGGTTGGTGGTGTGTTCATGACCGGTTAGGGCTTATTGATGGTATGGGGAGGAAGTTTTTGTTTGAACTGAACGGGACCAGCCCGATACTTATTGAGATGGGCTACTAGAATATTGTTTTGTATGTTTGGGCCGTATTTTCTATAGTTGCTATTCTTGCCATATCTATGGCAAGATCGAAGGCTGTGGAAGGAGCAAAAGCTCCTGGCTCCTTTATGGAGCGTGGCAGGTGAAAAATAGGGGCTTGGAGCACCTCGCGGACCATAAAGAGAGACGAGGGAAGCGAGAGATTCTTCATGAGTGAGACATCAGGATGAGATGGGTTGACTTGGTGTTTTGGGATGTTAAATGAGGCAGAAAGTGAGCCAAATCAATTACATGGGTTTCATTCCGGCGGGGTGTGAGTGGACACATTCTTGTTCACCCATCCTATCAGGGCTATTATTCAGGAGCAAAATTTGCAGTTTGTTTGTGCTGAAATGCTGAGTTATCTGAGCCTTGGATTCGAGAATTTTATACCAGCGAGAGAAAATCGACTTGTAGATGCCACTAGAGACCCATGTGATGGGAAACGGTTAAGATCATGACTCAAATAGGTCACTCATTGCAATATGCCAGCCACTGCGCCTGTGGCCGGAGCCTTACCACTCGGGGCCATTGCGAGTTCGATGCGGTTGTTTCTTCGATGCCATGTGCCCGTCTATTGCCATGAGAGGGTTTTATCGCGCAAGGAGTTCGTCCCGAGAAGCTCGAAACCCGATATCGTTGATGTTTCAAATGTTATATATGATCGGACCCGAGGGTAAGAAAGTACAGACAGGAAGAAATTAAGTTTCTATATGAGAGTGATGGCGGGAAGATCATTGATTATGCCTTGGTTATAGCAGATCAAGATTATGAGGGATTTTCTCTGAGTCCCAATGAAAATAGGCATATCCCATTCCCAACTCTAATTACAAATCTTGTGGAAGCTGCGGGGATGAGGGGAGTGGTTAGAGAAAAGAGAATTCTTCAACTGGGAGCCCGTGCAAACAGAAGCAGAGGCCAATGAGGCTGCATCCAAGACCTCTCAGTCCCCCATCCCCGTTGGCCCTAGGGCCTCTTGGGTCACCGACAGGGAGTCGATAGACATCCTCACGAAAAGAATGGAAGGCGTCGGTCGAGAGGGTGGTTTAAATGTGGAAGCGGCTTAATTTGGGTAATAGGCTCTCGAGCTTCGAAAGTCTTATTGCAAGGAGAACTGCGGAGTGGAGTGCCTCACGACTTGGAAGAGTTCGATGAGCTTGACAACTGTGTTGATGAGGACGCATTCTCTTCGACAGATGATGGGGAGGATGTCGAGTAGTAGCATGGTAGGCTAGGACTAGGGTGGTGTTAGCGGTGGTAGAGACCTCGGCCAGCGTCATGCGACACGTTTGTTCACATAAGCCTGTTGTGTGCTTTATGAAAAATTAGTTACAAACGCTTAAAGACCTTTTTGATTTTAGTTGTGTTAGTTGTTCCTCTTGATTTTTGTGCATATTAGTTGCTTGGTTATGTTAAATTGTTGCCTTTATAATATCGTTCATTTCAGTTTGGTGCTTTCATGGCAGCTCTTCTTTTCTCAATTCCATGGTCCCTTATATGAATATCTTGGTTTTGTAATAGTTTGTTATTATGTTCATTGCTTGAGGCGTGGTTTTTAGTGAGTCGACAGTCTACATATTCTATGTCGAGGTTGAAATCTTATGCTCAATTTTGCCCTTTGAGAAACTTGCAAAAGCTTAGCGCGCTAGCGCATTTTGTTGAAATCATAATCGATGGGGTGTCACTAGTTTCATCTTGCTGGGGACTAGCAAGATGCGAGGTTAAGGGAGTGTGTTGAATACCGCAAAAGGCAACATTTATATGGATTTAGTACCTTCGAAAACATATTTTACTCTCATTTGCATAAGAATAGGTGCCTTTGATCGTTCTTGCCTGTTTTTTTGGACTTGTGCGGGTTTTGGGTTCCGCCTCATAATTGTTATAGGGTTCGTGTCGAGAGCGAGGAATATGGATCATAAGCGGATGATGGCAGCGTGGTGAAGTCTTGGGAAGTCTGATGATGTTGGGGAACAATTGCGGCGGTGAGTGCGGGGTACCACTTTCACGGTATGTCGGTACCCCAAAGCAAGTCACGAAGCGAGTGATGCGGTACCACTCCACCGACCTCTGCGCCCAGCGAAAAATCGCCGATGCAAAGTGGTACGGTACGGCAGCTTGCGAAATGCAGTACCCGACATGTATTTTGCGGGATTTGCGGCAAAATTCCAATTTGTGCAAGTGCGTTTGTGCCGACCACGGTCGAGATGACAAAGGAAAAGGGTATAAAAACCAAAGAAAGGGTGGAGAGGAGAAGCTTTGGATTCTAGGGTTTTGGTTTCATAGAAAGAGAGTGTTTTTCTCATAGTTTTGCCAGGGTTCATAGACTAGGGTTGAATACTTAACTTTTCTTCAGATTTTGGATTTCAATTTCATGTAATCTTTCAGTTAGATCACACCACTCGGCTTTCTCTTACAGTATTTTGTGTTTTTGATTCTCTGATTTTGCAATTGAAGTGTGATTTTATCAAGTTTCTTTTATGAGTAGTTTCTCATCAAATATGATTCGCTTCCTAGTTTCAATGAAGTTCTAAACTCTTATGATGGGGTTCTAACGGTGGAAACTCACCTTGATGGTAATAACCCTCGATTCCTTTTTATACCTCCAGCGGGATTGTATGATGTTAAGCACTTGTAGAAAATCTTATAAAACCTTAGTTGGGCATTTTCTTGACAACGATGTGTGAGAGCGAGAGATCCCTCGGTACCGTTGTGTGATTAACGAAATGCAAGCTAAGAGCTAAGTAAATCGTTTGAACAAGTGTTTTAACACCACTCGTGTTTTCATTCTAAAGAGCTTTTAATGCTTGTCTTCCATTGAAGACCATTCAACAATGGTTCCTAGATGAAGTGTGAAGAGAAGAGGTGGGAATTACTTGATCGACAGTGAGTGGAAGCCTAAGAACCCCTATCGATCATCTTTACGTTTTAAAATAGTCAATTTGTCGATTACTCAATCAACCCGACCACAACCCCGCAATTTACTTTTAAACATACATTCTTGGAGAACAACCCTTAAGGATCGCAGAATACCCTCCCTGGAGATGACACGTAGTTACCCACGATGAGTATAATGTAGCGACCCTTGGATTCCCTACGGCAGGAATAATTTCGGCATACGAAATAGATGAAGCAACCACCATATATGAAGACATAACCAGTTTGTGATCATTCGTTATGAGGATCAGACAAATAACTTGCATTTGCATAACCTACCAATTCTGACTTAGACAAAGGAGAATAATATAAACCTACATCCATCGTACCTCGAAGATATTGAAATATATGTTTAATCCTTGTCTAATGTCTTTTGTAGGTGAAAGAACATATCTTGCTTATAAATTCACTACAAATGATATATCATGTCGAGTATGACTAGCAAGATACATTATTGCACCTAATGCGCTCAGATATGGTACTTCAGGACCAAGAAGTTCTTCATCATTTTCCTTATGTCGAAAAGGATCTTTATCAATTTCAAGTAATCTCACATCCATCGGAGTACTCAATGGGTGTGCCTTATCCATATAAAATCCATAAGTATCTTTGATATATAAAGCGGTCGATTGCATAAAAATTTCCGTTCTTAAGATGTTTGATGCGCCAGGATTGAGGGCAAAATTTTGTTTACGCTGAGATCTTTAATTTCAAATTCTAGTTTTAGGCAATTTGCAGCCTTTTGGAGCTCTTCAGGAGTTTCAATGATGTTTAAATCATCTAAGTACACTACAGTAATCACAAATTGTGACTGGGATTTCTTTATAAAAGTACACGGACAAATAGGATCATTATTATAACCTTGTTTCAACAAGTATTCAGTTAAGCGATTGTACCACATACATCCTTCTTACTTTAAGCCATAGAGGGTATACGGTTTTTATTGAATGAAGCTCTCTGGACTAAATTATCCTTTCTAGCAACTGTAATCCTTCCGGGATTTTCTTATAAATGTCATTATCAAGTGAGCCATATAGGTAGGTTGTGTTACATCCATGAGACGCATTTCAAGTTTTTCACAAACTACCAGACTAATTAAATATCGAAAAGTTGCACATCCACCACAGGAGAATACGTCTCTTCATAATTAATACAGGGTCTTTGTGAGAACCTTTGGGCGACCAATTGTGCTTTATAACTAACAACTTCATTATTCTCATTTCACTTTCGCATAAAAACCCATTATATCCTACAGGTTTTATATCAGCAGGTGTCTGGACAACATGTCCATAAACTTTATTTTTTGCTAGCAATTTTAATTCACAATTGATAGCCTCTCTTTCCGGCCTAGCCAATCTTCTGCGATGTTTACACTCCTCCTTGAGACATTGGTTCAGATCTCCCATTTTCATTGCCAACATTTTCTTGTGACGCGTGATATGCAAAAATATAAATTAAGCCGATTTATCTCATTTTGGTTCCATCGTTCCCCGATCCATGACATAATTGTGAGAGATCTCGCCGTTTTCTTTAATTTCAGGTGCATGATTCTCTTTGGAAACTGACTCATTTGGAGTCTCTTTGAAGAATTTTCCTTGAGCAATATTTTCCTCAACTTGGTCATTTGTATGCTTTACTCATGTTCTTGTATGAGGATTTTAATCTTTGGAACCGATTGGTCTACCCCACTTTATTTGTCCCTTTATCTCATTAGCAGTGATAGGTTGTCCTTCAAGAATAACAATTCTGATAGGAGCATTTGCATCTGGTATATGTGACTTAGTCACGCTTTTCGGGTAAGTAAACGCGTTCGGTTGTTGATTTGCTAAGTGTTGTAAATGAGTTATATTTTGAACTTCTTGTTCACATTGTTTCATGCGAGGATCATGGTGGGACAATGTTAATTCATTCCAGCTAATTTATTTTGCCAACTGCTTAGTTTCTATTCCCTAATGTTGGGAAAAATGTTTCATCAAAATGACAATCGACAGCATTTTCTTATAATCTCATGAATGTTTCATTAAAGTATAAGATAGTTGGTTATGCAGCCATATCATGTTAAGCAAGTCATATAAAATTTTAATGAGACTAGGTGTCGTTTGTTTTTACTTGAATAGCGCTTAATGCGGATTAAATGTTAGGAGTAGTTTGTTTTTTCTAAAAAAAAAAAATCAACTTTTATTTTTATCCAAAATAAAAACAATAAATTTTTAAATAAAAATTTAAAAATTTTATATGTTTTAATAATTAGCATGAAATGGATCATGAGAGTTTCAATTGGATCATAGAATATGATTTTCTTATATTATAATATATAGTTTTTTAATAGAAAAAAAATTAAAAAAAAGTATTAAGAAAGAGATAAAAAGTAAAATATTTTGGCTTTTTCTATTCAGTAAAAAATTTCAAATATTCAGCAATAAGTTATGAAAAAGTTGAAAAACAAATAGGATGAATGTTGAAAGCTATTTAACTGCTTAAAACAAGCATTACCGCAAGTAAACTTACTGGGAAGGTACAACTTCAATTTTCAAGAGAGTTCTATGTAGCAATTATGTAGGGAGCATTTTGAGAGTTGTGTAGAACCTAATCTCCAAATCTTGGAGGGCTGGCAGTGCTCCTTTCTCTACATTCCATTCCTTTAATTGCTCCAACTTCCATATTTTAAGAACTCTAAGATGAGGAAGCCTCCTAGAGAGCAAAGCATGTTCTTCCTTAAATAAGTTTGTAATAATTTAAGACTTCTTAGGTTGGGAAAGCTTGTCAATGACTGCATTGGATCTTCTACAATGACATAATAGATAGATTCATAACGAGTCAGAGAAAGTGATAAATGTAGGAAAGATTTACAAGGCTTACTAGAGGGCTTCAATTCTGAACCATGGAGGATTGTTTTCATCAATAGTTTGAACCTTAAAGATCGACTGGTTCTTTTAAAGATCAGAACTACTGCCTGCAGATGTAATGACATTACCCTTTTCTTGAATGACAATGTTAATCCCAATTTTCTACAATACTGAGTAACTGAATCACATGCCATATCTCTTATGGAATATCCCTCATCTTATGGAAAATTGCATCACGTTGAAAGCATGAGTTTACTAAATATACTCAGTCAAGTATAAGATGTATGATTGTTGTAGCTTCCAGATTGAATTGGGAAGAGTGTTGATGCTAGTATGCTTCATGTCTAGTGTTTGAAGATTCTGCAACTTGCTTATAGATGATGGAACTGTCTCAAGGAATGTAGATCTTAAACCCAGGTACCTTAGTTGAACAAGTTTTCCAATTGCCTCAGGTAACTTTGGTCTGAATATGTTTTAAAGATCAAGCACGAGCAGCATTAGGAAGTAGCCACTGGATATGCCACAATGAAGAAAGTTCCCCACTTCTTCTCCTGATTTGCTTTCTTTTCTGAGTATCAAATGACAGAAAAGAAAGTGCATCTTCATAGAACGAGGTCAAGGAAGGTGAAGTTGTACTATAATCACCATGAATATGATAAAAAATTATATCTTCTCTCTAGATGATCAGCTGAATGGATCTTGGTGCCGAGGGATAACTCAGATCTTGTGTTAGTTTCCAACTCCGTGAAAAGTGGCTAGTTGAGATTTTGATAGCTCCGTATTTGTCTTGGGCATCTGGCAATCACACCATTTTAACATTCCCATTAAGCGTTTTCTTTGTCAATTGAACCATGAGCTATCTATAAATTCAAACACCTCTCCACAACATCTTCTGGCGTTTCAGTGTTGCCCTCTGGCTGCACCAAAGCCTCAGTAACCCATAATGCTATCAATATTCTTCCTAGAAATATCAAATCCTGAAATAAAGTGAAATAAATATACATCTCCTCATGTACAAAGACAAATCCTTGTGGATTTTTACAGAGTGTATTTGACCAAATTTGCTGTTGATCATGATGAAATTCTTGAAGTACAGTGGACCAATCCTCAATGGTTGCATCCTTGTGTGAGAGTTGTTCTACCAATTTTACAATCAGCAGTGGCAGCCCCCCACATATTTTCGCAATTTCACCTTTCAGATTTAGCAATTCTGGGGGTATGCCCACATTCAGAGCATGGGAAAACAATGCCCAACACTCCTCATCTGCTCGTAACCGCAGAGGGTTAGGATCAGTCTTCATTTTGAGATCCGGAGGTAGCCAGTTTTGGTACCCAGTCAAAATCATTCTACTGCCTTGAATGTATCTTGAAAAATAATTCTAGATATAATATAAATTTTCTCAGCATCGGCAAGACAATTTAGAAAGTGTCTTTTTCAGATATATTACATAAGTCATCTCTTAGAAACACTTTCAACAGAACAAAATTTTTAAAATTATAAATATTGTCTCTTTAAGACATTTTTATTATTAATTCCAAAACTTTCAAAGTATAAGGTGTATTTTGAAATACAGCTTTTAATGTAATTTGACAATTTGAAAATGTCTCTTCAAGACAATTTCTAAAATTAAATGCGAAGAAACACTTTAGAAGCTTAAATTCAAAATTTTTAAAATTATAAAATGTACATTGAAAAGGCAACGTTAGTGTTGATTCAAAACTTTCAAAATTATGAATATGCCTTTTCAAAATACATTTTTAGTATAGTATTTCAACAATTTAGAAAATGTCTCTTCAGGAGGTAACAAAAAATTAGAAAAGCGACTTAACTGGAACTTTAAATTCAAAATTTTAATTGTGAATGTATTTTTAAAAAGACATTTTTCGATACCGATTAACTTTCAAGTATGAGAATATTTTTTGAAAGACAATTTTTGTATAACGTTTTAACTTGATTTCTTCTCTTAAAGAGACACTTTCACAAAAATTCGAAAAACTGAAAATGTCTTTGAAAGACACTTTGGATTTTAAATTCAAAATTTACCTTACTTTGGGTGTAGGGTGTGATAGTTCCCTAAAGAAGAAGGAAGAAGCTGTGGTGTTGGGTTAAGAGCTTTCAAGGTGTGACGTCTTGCCTCAAAGGCTCAACTTAGTATAATATTTCAATGGGTTGAAGTGTGACTAACAAGATAACTACAAGTCAGCGAGAGTGACTCTTGAAGAAACACTTTTAGCTTAAATTCAATTTGTAAAATTATGAAAGTGTCTCTTCAAAGGGGCTTAAGTGTTAATTCAAAACTTTCAAAAAATTATAAGATGTATTTTCAGAGAACACTTTTAGTATAATATTTTAACAATTTGAGAAATTAATCTGTGAGAAGAAGGCATTTATTAAATGAAATTTTTAAAATTATAGAAAGTTTTTTTCAAAAACTCCCACTACGATGTTTTGAGTATGAATGTCTTTTCAAAATACTTTTAATATAACATTTCAATAATTTAGAAAGTGTTTTTCAAGATCTGACTTTTGTTTTTAAGTTTTAAAGGTATTTAACCCCGAGAAGGCGTTTTGTTTTAAATTCGAATTTTGAAAGTGTCTTTTCGAACAACTTTTAGTATAGAGCCTAAATTTTTTTTTGAAAGTGTCAACTTTGTTGAAGTATCTTCGAGAAAGACACTTTTCACGTGATAAAAGCATAATACGTTTAGGAATATTTCTAAACCTATATTATTTGAGGAATTTTTTATTTTTTATCCATTAAATGCCTAAAATGCCTTTATTCCTTGGTATCCCTTTGGTACTCTAAGGAGACACATCCATGTTTTGGCTCCGATATATAAATAAACCCTTATAAATGATGTTTTATTACAAAATTTATTATCGGTTAGTTGAATATACCAATCATCCATTAATAAATGAGAGTCAAAGGTTGTACTAATTCCTTGAAAATTTAAATGTTAAGGAATACCCTTAATATGAAAGAAGCTTTCATAGGGCAAAAATGGAAAAAGTGGTAATTATAAAACTTACACAAAAAATTATTACTACCTGAGTTCACACAACCTAACCATAATCGTCATAATTTTATTACTCCTTATTGATCATTACCATATATATATATATATTATTTCTCACACTCTCTACGCATAATTCTTTCTCACTTTTGCTTTACAACTCTCTATGTTCATTCACTTTCTTAGTTGCTCATAATGACTATATTTATGGGTGCATTTGAAAAAATGAAGAATGACCCCATTGGCGAAGAAAAGATGTAGCTTGTATTGGAGAAAAACGACATTATTATTCGAAAAATGGAGAACCACCAGTCAGTCCACTATTGAGCCTCTCGGTTTTATTTATTTTATAATTTATTTTTTTTTGGTTTATGAAATCTATGTATAGGTCAAATTCCCACATTGTCACATTGACCTTACCCTGTCATCCCCAGAATTAACAGAAACTTAATTTAAACATTGAATAAGCTTTTGAGTCCTTTAAGTTATTGGGCATATCATATATAAGGAAACACATACATTGCACTTCAGGAGGGCTTTCAACAGCAGCTACCTTAAACTTGCTAGAATGAGGAGTGGAATGTAAAGAGAATAGCAGTGCCACAGCTCAGAAATTTAGAGGTTAGGTCCATTAGAAATTCAAAGATCCTCCATGGAGAATTAACACACAGGACTTTCTTGAACACAGAGTTCATTAGAGAGACTTATAATTGCATATTAATCAAATTTCCAGCGTTTGACAGCACTAACTTGCTTGTAAAAGTGGTTTGTAATACCAGTCACACAATTGAGAACCTGGAACACTGAAATATTACCAAGTAAAGTCCAATCCACTCTCCCATAGTTGTCCATGATTATATATGTGATGACGGTATTGATGTTAGGCATCCTCCAATATCCCAAAATGCATGTTTTCTCAGGTTCATGCCTACAGATATTATCTTCTATTTGTTAATCTTATTGTTCAAGTCATTCTTTTCAAATTTAAAGGAGCTTTCAATGTTAAGCAAATGGTGATTAATAAGGTATGTCACACAATTCTCTTTTTTTTCCCAGACACATTCTATATGTTATGTTAGGCATGTCACAACTTTTGTATTTCAACTGTACTTTGGGAATGAATTTTAAGACAATTTCTTGTCGAAATAATAATCTTACTTAACGTAAATTTATTGGAACGATGTCTTGGGTACCATGTGCTATAGAAGTGGTGTCCAAAATGGCATTACCAGATCATTTAAATTATATTTATGTTCTCAGTTAGTTCATGTGCTTTATTGTAGTGTTCAATCCAAATATCACTAACTGAAAGAAGAAATTGCTCTATTCAATCCAAATACAATCACAAAGAAAATTCTTTAACGTTCACACACCATTAAGCTCAGGATGTCCTGATTTGGGGCAGCCCACACACACAAGTAATAAAATCCACTACCAAATAGTATACATTAAGGTTTGATAGACATTCAAGAACAAAGCATTCACAGTAGAACAGAAAAATAAGTTCAAGGGACGGAACCCCAATTCAAAAGGAGGTCCAAATGTAGTAAATGAAAGCTGCCTCATGAGTGCTACTAGTCGAATTTCTGCTCCAATAGCAAAAACATTGAAATGGAAAGTGATGTCTCAACGCGAAGAAGTAGAACATAACCTTCTCGCATATCTTCTCACACCCTGAGTAAAAAAAACACTGGTGTTTCAGGTTGTTGGGTATGCTAAGTAATCAACTCATGTCAAGCAGGTTGTATATAAACCAGTTTTCAAGAGATAAGTACTGAACTTACATGGCAGGTTTAACTTCAATTTTCAAGAGAGTTCTAGCTTGTAATTCTGCAGGAAGCATTTTTAGACTTGTGCAGAACCTAATCTCCAAATCTCTGAGAGCCTGTACTGCTCCTTTCTCTACATCCCATTCCTCCAGTTGCTCTAACTTCCATAGTTTAAGACAAGCTATAGAAAAGCCTCCTAAAGAGCAAACCATATATCTTCTTTCCTACAAGACTTGGTAAAGCAATTTAAGACTTAGGTTGGAAGCTTTTCCAGTGACTGCATTGATCTTTACAAGTCCTGACCCTGATAAGGTGAGATCGATGAGACTGTATGGAACTGAGAGATAAATAGATGGACTCCTTTAACCGTCCGAGGAAGTAAATGTAGGAAAGATTCACATGGCTTACTAGAGGCTCCAATTCTAGTTCCAATGGCTGATTGTTTTCATTGATAGATTTAAGCCTTAAAGATCTAAGCTGGCTCAACTTCAGAACCCAATCAACTACTGCCTGTAGTTGTAATGATTATCATTCTGCTTACGCGACATTGTCAATCCCACTTCCTAATACTGAGTAACTTGTCTAAGCCATCTCTTATGGGTTCCCATCTACAAATACTCCACACAATGTTTGGAGGATTGTAGGAAAATTTGGCGCCATGTTGAAGCTTGAGTTTACTTCGAGAACCTCAGTCAAGTATAAGTGTCGTAATTGTTGAGCTCAGATTGAACTTGGAAGTGCGTTAATGCTAGTATGTCTATGTCTAGTGTTTGAAGATTCTGCAACTTGCTTATAGATGATGGAACCGTCTCAAGGAATGTAGATCTTAATCCAAGGTACTCTTAGTTGAGTTAGTTTCACAATTGCCTCAGGTAAACTTTGCAATTGAATACATTTTCAAGATCAAGCACAAGCAGCATTAGGAAGCAACCACTGGATATGCCATGATGAACAAAGTTTCCCACTTCTTCTCCTGGTTTGCTTTCTTTCCTAGTATCAAAAGATAGAAAAGAAAGTACATGCTCATAATAAGGTGTCAAAGAAGTAGAATTTTTACCGTAATCAGCATGAATATGATGAAAACTTATATCTTCTTTGTCAAGATGATCAATGAGACGACGGATCTTGTTGGTACCAAGGACAACTCAGATCTTGTGTTGGTACGAATCTATGAAATGTGGCTGCTTGCTTTTGATAACCAATATTGTCTTAGACATCTGGCAACCGCATCCATTTTAACATTCCCATTGCTTCTTCTTTTGTCAGTTGAACCATTCCTTGAGCTATCAATAAATTCAAACACCTCTACTACATCTTCTGGAGTTTCATTGCTGCCCTCTGGCTGTACCAAATCCTCTGCAACCCACAATGCCATCAATCTTCTTGCTGGAATATCGAAATCCTGAGGAAATAAAGTGAAATAAAACAGACATCTCCTCATGTACAAGGATAGATCCTTATGGATCTTAAAGAGGGTATTGGACCAAAGTTGCTGTTGGTCATGATGGAAGTGTTGAACTACAGTGGACCAATCCTCAATGGTTGCATCCTTGTGTGAGAGTTCTTCTGCCAATTTTACAATCAGCAGAGGCAACCCCCCACATGTTTTTGCAATTTTGTCTTTCAGCTTGAGCAATTCTGGGGGTATGCTCATATTCAGAGCATGGATAAACAATGCCCAACTCTCCTCATCTGTACGTAACCGCAGATGGTGAGGATCACTCTTCATTTTGAGATTTAGAGGTAGCCCCGTTTTGCAACTAGTCAAAATCATTCTACTGCCATTTAATGTATCTTGAAGCCCTTCTAGCATTGCATATGGGAAATACGAATCATCCAGAACTATGAGAGATCTGTTACTGGTGAAGAAGGCTTTCAACCGTTGTAGCTCTTCCTCATAACTCCACTCTCGTCCCAGTCGACTTATGTCGTACTCCATTATTTTTTCCTTGTGACGGAGATGAAATTGACAGCCATCTGATGTCCAAACGCCAAAGGGGAAATGATCTATAACAGCTTGATGGTTAAAGATCAATTTTGCCAAGGTTGTCCTTCCAATCCCTTCCATACCCACAATTGGAATTACTCTGAAACTCTCATCTTCTGTAAGCAACCGTGCTATCATGGCATGAACATCATCACGAAAGCTGGCGAGATTCGGTTCTTGCATTGTTGGCTATGATGGGATTCGATCAGAAGGATTTCTACTTGACCTTGTGGGTTGACTGTTGTTGTTGGCCGGTGGATAGAGAGGTTTTGGATCTTAGCATATATTTTGTCCATCTCCATGGCAAGCTTATCCTCATACTTCAATTTGCCAAAACCAAAAGCAGAAACAAATCCTGTGGAAGGTCTCATCCAACTTCTTTTCTGAATTTGTTGTGTTTTATTGATTAAGTTCTCAGTGGCAATCCCAGCTGACAGGGCAGCATGGGACAGCTCCTCGATCCAAACCATTCCGCAAATATCCAAATTTACAGATTCTAAGCTTTTGAGAAAACCATTCAGAGACCTGAGTTTGTCTAGTACCCGCATCACCTTCTTTTTGGTAAAGGGATGAATTGCCTCCAGACCTAGCAGAGCCGATACCTTCTCTTCAACTGGGGAAACAACTGTGTTTGCCATGCTTCGATTGTTTATCAACAATATATCTGACCAAATAATTTCTTCAAAGTTGTTATCACTGTTTCCGCCACATCCGATTGCGATGGGGAGACCAGGAAGAGCTGGGATCCTAGATTTTATCATCTGCATCTTCTTATGAATTCTGATCAACAGAAGGCACCACTTCCAATTTCCTATTCTCCGTAGCTTTGAGGCAGATCTGAGAATAAGGTCGTCAATCACATCTTCAAAATCATAGGCAACATCCATTAATTCTTCTGGGGAATAACAATAATATTTTTCCCGAGTGTTCATCAACTCCTTTGATCCATCTGATATCTTCTTCAACCTGACGAAAATTGATGGTTCTTGAATCTGCAAATATCGAGTTTATCACCCTCGACAACACTATCTTCACCGAATCTCGTGTGTCGTGTACCTTCACCCAATCTATTGTGTCCCAATCTGTCTCTTCTGCATCTTCTTCATTTCTACCTTCTGCCATCATCCTCCACGCCTCCTCCCTTGCCTTCCTTGTAGAGTATTCATGCAGCATTTTTCTGCTTTTCAACCCAAATTTAAACCATGGAAAAAGAAAACGAAGAGCAGCTCAGGCAAAAATCTATGAAAATGTTAAGAGGATGATGAATAAAGGGAAATTAACCATAACTGAAATAAATAAGGCATAAACATTTAATAATCAATGATGTTAATTAGGAGTATCACTGTCACAAAATTAAGGAGTGATGATTTTGCAGAAATGGTAAAATTTTCGTTGTTCTTACAAGAAGGTGTAGGTGGCAGCGCCTGCAACGAAACTCAGTAGCCATTCCATACTTGCAAAATAAAGCTGATCTTAGCGGTGTTCCCCCTCCACTACTATGAAAAACTGATAATGGAAAAGAAATCTAGTAAGATACAAATAAAAGCAAGTCTTTATATTCTGCATCATTTTGTTCTTCCTTTCTTCATTTAATATTTTCGTTTTCCCTTTTTTCCAAGCCAATTCTCACTCAGCACCTTCCTCTTCCATTTCCAAGAACATTCCCCCTTGACCTCTTTTCTCCTTTCCTCTCTCTCTCTCTATATATTTTATTCTAAAAGCTAACTCACAGTGACAATGCATCACTTATTGAAGTGAAATCAATAAGTGTACTGTTCGGGACCGCAGTAACTTTAGAAATTAAAGAAGCAGCTGCAATACATGTGATCCCCTAATATTCTAGGAATTGAAGAGTTAGCTGTCTGGATGGCAATGGGGCCGTTTTCAGTCATAAGGCATAAACATTTAATGATGATCAGTGATGTTAATTAAGAGTATCACAGTCATAAAAGGAGTGATGATTTTGCGGGGACATGGTAAAATTTTCGTTGTTCTTACAAGAAGCTATAGGTGGTTCAAAAGTTTCACAATATCCCATATCTGTTACAAATGAGAAGGCTTATGAGTATATAAAGCATATCAAATTGGTATAAGGTCTTTTAGGGAGAATTCTAAAAACAAAACCATAAGTGTTTAGGTCCAAAGTGGATAATATCATATCAATGTAGAAAAGAAATGGTTCATGAATTTTCCCAAGAAATGGTATAGGCTAAATATTGGTGTGGTTGGGGGCCTGGTTTAAGGGGAGGCTCGTAGAAAAGAAATCCGGTAACTAACAAGTAAAAGCAAGTCTTTATACACCACATTTTGTTCTTTTGTTCATTTAATATTAATGTTTTTCTTTTTTCCAAGCTAATTCACACTCACCACCTTCCTCTTCACTTTACAAGAACATTCCCCCTTGACGTGTCTTTTCTCTTTTCCTCTTTCTGTACATATATTTTTTCTCTGGAAGTCAACGTACAGTGACCATCACATATTGAGCACCCAATACCATCTGTTCCTTTTTCTTTTTCTCTATCAAAGAGAATGGACTGGTTCCACCCTGCTTCCACCTTTTTTCTAGGAGGAATATCTTTTTGAAAGACTTGTGATAAGCGAGAAGATCACTTAATTAGTATTTTTTTTATAATTTTGAATAATTAATTTTAATATCTTATTTATTAGGTTTGTTGATTTGTTAGTTAATAATTCTTACCATCATTCAGGTTAGTTGATATGTTAATGACTTATTTCTAAGTGACCTATTTTGTTAGAGGGTGATTTACGTTTGTTAATTTACTTTGTATTTACATCCTTTGAAGTTAATAGAAACAGTATAGAGAAAAAAAAATTCAAAGTCTGTGGATCATCTCAAAGTTTGACTAGGACTACCTATTCAGGAAATGTAGCTAGATTGTGACAATGCTCAAAGAGCGCATTGAAAATTTGGAAGCTAAGTTCAAAGAACTTCAATGCTCATTCCGCACAGTGAAGGTGTGAGTAGCATAGTGAAGGTGGGAGTAGCTGATAAGCTCATAAAGATTGAGGAAACAATCAACAAACTTTCTAAAGCTCTATTGTTTAATTGAGTTGGAAAAGCAAACAATAACCCCATGCTCATCTCTTTTAAATGTCATAGTCGAAGTATAGAGAAAAAAAGTCATGATAATTTTGAAGGCGGGTTACCATTCGATTCTCAATTGGCAAAATTGAATTTTTTTAGATTTTGTGGGGATGATCCAATGGTTTGGTCCACTTAAGTGGAGCAATTTTTCAACAATCAAGGCACCCCAAATTCTCAAAAGGTTCATTTAGCTTCTTTTCATGTGGAAAGTGAAACCAATGAGTGGTACCAATGATTGGGCCATGCATGTAAGACAAAGATGATGAAGAGAAGCCTTTTCATTGAAACCTCGAGGACAAGGTTCAAGTTATAGTAGGGGGTATTGATAGTTTAGACTTAATTAGTATTTTTTATAATTTTGAATAATTAATTTTAATGTCCTATTTAGTAGGCTTGTTGGTTTTTAGTAATCCTTTTATTTTGACTATCATTCATTAACTTAGTGTCCTTATTTTTAGGTTAGTTGATATGTCAGTTGTTTAGTTGTTAAGTGCAGGAAGTGATTTACGGTTGTTAATTTCTTTTTGTATTTAAATCCTTTTGTAGTTAATAGAATGGGAGAGAGAGAAAATTCAAAGTTTGTGGTTCGTTCTCACTCGAAAAAATCTGGGACCACCTATTAATTTGTAATAGAGGAGTCAAGATCAAGAAACAAATGTAGATTGATGGGGAAAGGAAAAAAAATTGTTTTCACATGGCAAAGTGAAGGCATTGAAATGGGCATTGATTTTCGCATGGGCGGATGCTAGTGTGAGTATCGTGGCCTTTGGGCCAGTACCCACTACTTAATAAGTCCAAATACCGCATAGGCCCACCACCGGCTCCGCTACACGGCTGCCCATCATATTAAAACCACATGAGAACCAACTAAACGGTACAGTTCTAGAACCTGTCTAAGGTCCTGAGTCCCCTAATTGGCCATCTTTCGACACATGAGAGGTTTGTCAAAAATAAATATGCTGCTTATAGACTACGCATATATTATCCACGGATCTCCTAATATCCAAATCTGATACGTCTCAAAAACATTAATCCTTAGCAATGGAGAATTGGTCTTCGATAAGGAAAGAGAGATTTTATCATGAGATTATCTTTCCAAAAATCAAGGAGGATTGGTTTTGATAAGGAAAGAGATATCTTAGCACTAAAATCACGAGATTATCTTTCCAAAAAACAAGAAAAATTCGAGTATAAAACAAAAACTCCCCCCTCCCCTAGGGAAAGGTACGCAATTCTAACTGTCTCAACCTTCTTCTTCCTCTCCATATTGATGACTTAATCGTTGGAGAGGCGGCCGACACACCACCGCTGGACCCTTTTTTTTTTTTTTTTTTTTAAGGTTTGCTTCGCGCCGCTGATGCCTCGAAGGTCAGACGATCCAGGTAACAAAAATTGGCATCGTCTTTGGGAATCGAACAAAAAGTCTTATCGACAATGTGCAAGAACTTAGCTCCAACAGCTTTCTAATAGCCTCGCCACCGCAGTCTCGACGATTCCCTCCCCACATCCGATCCATCCGACCGGAAGGTGTCGGGCAACTCGTGACCACGCCCAAAGACCAATTCCTTTATTGGCGTCAAGACATGGAGAAGAAGCAGGAGGAGGCAAGGCGTATAAGGAATTTCAGGATTGTGTCGAGCACCCGCACGAAAAATGATCACGCGCGGGCCTAGTAAGAAAAGCACAATCTTGGCGAAAGAGACGCGTAAGATAGCGAGTAAGCACCCGACCGTTCGCAATAAAGGAAAGAAGCCCATTGTCCCTGATGATGTAGATATCCTGGCAGACGACGAGGTGTCCTCAGGTAGCTCGCTAAACCTCTTCCCAGCAAAAAGCAACAGGGCCGCATTGCGCTAGAGACACTCGCATCGCCCTGCATTCAGCAACACCGATAATGGCCTACTTTGCCAGGTAAGGAGAGAAATAGACCGAGGCCAGAGCTAGCCAAACGTAGCGCCCGAAAACGTGTATGCATTACCCACAAGCGTGGTGTTGATCATGCCGTTAGTTTATCCCGCCTTCAAGATAACACACCAACGCCCGCATGCCACCGTAGCAAATGATTCAAGTCCCGACGATACTCTCCTTCCCTAGACGACACACATCCTTGACTATGAGTCGCCCCGCAGGTTTGTCATTCCAACTTTCACTATGTTTGACGGTTCAACTAACCCATATGATCACATGCTCCATTACAACCAGGCAATGACTCTGAATGCCAGCAATGACCTTCTACTATGCAGTTTTCTACTTAGCCCGCACGCTCCTTATTAGCTCTGGTTTCATTAAGCTCCTCAAGCTCAATAAACATGTTTAATGAACTTTGGAGAGCATTCTCACAACATCTGTGCTTAGTGCGTTAGAAAAGGAACATTAGTTCCTTACAAACTATTTTGAAACATGAAGACGAGTCCATACGAGACTTTACGAGGAGGTTCAGGCAAGCTGTCCAACAAATAGAATTTAACAGTATGGATGCAGTCCTTCAAAACTTTAGGAAAAGCTTCAGGTGGTCGACTCCTTATTCAGACTTCTGCCATTCTAGACCTTCCATGAAAACAATGGAAGAGTTATATAAAGCAAAGGTGACAAAGTACTCAACACTGAGACACATCTCGAGTAATAACCCGCATACCATGATCACAAACCAACCGGGCCGAAAGATGGGGTTTCGGGCAGGAAAGAAGCCGTCCACATCCAAGGAAGGTCAAAACGGAAACCGGAAATGACCTCGAGACCAATCTTATAAAAAAAAGAGCCCCCGTAATTCACTCCCCTGAATATCTCATACGAAAGACTGTTGCCCCTCATTCGTGACCTACCAGATTTCAAATGGCCTGTACCCATCCAGATCGATCCCACTTAGAGAAACAAATCCTTGCGATGCGATTATCATAGGGACCATGGCCACGAAACCAATTGGTGCCAAAGTCTAAAGTTCCTAGTAGAAAAGTTGATCAAGGCAGGACACCTTAGGAGGTACCTCAGGGAAGTCGATCAGGGAATGGAGTCAAGGAAGTCCGCAGGGAGAATTGTTGTCGGTCGGGCAACTCCGTTAGTATGGCGCCCTAACCCCCGCCTAGGCGGAAGAGGGGGGATGCAACACGAGACTGAGACTCCTTTACCTGAGTTACGACATTAGTGGGCCCATTTTGAAATATAACTAAATGTATCAGAATATAACTTAAACTTAATCCATAAGGAAATAAAACTTTTAACACTACCACCATAATGGTGTTCATAATGTCATGTACAAATATCTGAGTCCCATTGACTTATACATATACAAGTCCTATTAAAAAAAAAAACTTTACATGTACATATTCAAAATCAGAGGTAGCGACCTATAGATGTTGACTCCTATTGTTGTGTTGGCCCTCCTGTGTATCATGCGACTTGGTTGTCCTTTTCAATACCTACAAGGATGAAACACCCGTGCTAAGCTTATAGCTTAGTGGGAAACATATAACATATATGACAACTTGTAGTGGTCCTCAATGATAATGTACAATTAACACAATTCCTATTTGAACATTAGTATTTCATATATCGACTACTTACTTGTACACTATGCCATTTATTAGAGTTCTCATGTTCATTCTTCATAATACATAGTACTTTTATATTCTTGTAGCTACATCACAGTTTTCAATTCCAAATCATTGTTTTCATGTTACATGTGGTTCTCGTAACCCATTCAGTATTTTATCTCATCTTGTGTCTTGCTTGCATATTCGAAGTGGATACAGTATAAGCTGTATGTACCCGAAGAGTCTTATCAGCATGCGGGACGGTGATCTGTATTATATTGACTCAGCGAGTACATTTGTAATGACCCAGCGGGGCCAACTATATCATGTAATCCCTAATGGGCATGCCTACCTATCCATCCACCTGGGAACATATGCAGATAATCAATCTTATTACATTTTTATTCGGGCTCAAGCTATGCACATCTCATATATATGGATAATGTCAATCACGTGTATTCACATAAGGAACTTTCAGACAGTATTCCTTTATACATATACTATAATTGTTACTTTTATCATAACTTGTATGATCATGTTCTCAGTATTGCTCGTATTTTTGTTCATGTAATCATATTTCATATAACAAGCACTTTTATAATTGTTATGATATAGCAATCACTTTTATAATTGTATTTTTGTTCATGTAATCACATGTATTCACATGAGATACTTTCAGACAGTATTCCTTTATACATATACTATAACTGTTACTTTTATCATAACCTATATGATCATGTTCTCAGTATTGCTCGTATTTTTGTTCATGTAATCATATTTCATATAGCAATCACTTTTATTATTCCTTTACAATTTCATTTATTCACTTAAATCTATTTATACCGTATTTCCTACAACTGAGCTCCTTTAGTGATTTACGGAGTGATGAGGTGGTTGAATCTACTTAATAAGTTGTTTTCCTAGAAGTCTAGTTTACTCGAGAATTTGAATCCTCGAAGTCAGATGGTGATGGCGAGATTATGCTAAGCAAAAGTTGTAATAAACCGGACAGAGGGGTACTTGAAAGCGGAGCTTCACTTTTGTGAATTTTACGGGTCTAATGGAGTCCAATTTGAATACACTTATTTCAAGGATATTTGTTCTCCTAGTCTATTTTACACCCTAAATTTGAATCACTCAATTTGGATCGATGGCAGATTTATGGCCTAAATATTAAGGCGTACCCGAATAGACCAGAAATTGCCCGAAAATAGAGCTTCACTTTGATGAATTTTTTGAGTTTAATAGAGTTCAAATTTGAATACACTTATTTCAAGGAGATTGTTTCTCATAGAAGTCTAGTTTACCCAAAAATTTGAATCACTCAATTTGGAAGAGTTATGGTTAAGACAAAAACGTGGGTTTTGGAAAAATTGTGACAACATCTCCCCTAAAACCCTAACATTTTCTTTATACAAACATTCCTCAATTGAGGACCACAACCAACTCAAACAACCATAAAATTGGGCTGAGACCAACTTCCATCATTATTTTGAAAAGTTAGGGTTTTCCCCAAATCCAAATATCATCAAAAAGGGTTTTAGGTTTAGTTTCCATACCTTAATCTTTTTCTTTTCTCTTATTTCTTCCTCCTTCTTGATCACCAAAGTCCTTGATCACATGCAGCAAAATCACCAACTCTTCTCTTCTTCTCTCAACCGTAACCCTAAGCTCTCAAACCCAAAGGAGAAATGTTCCTTTATAAGACCAAATTTGGTCTTATCTCCTATTATTTCATAAGGCCATGTTTGACTTGTCATTTTTGTTAAGTTTTCCATTTTTTTGCATTAAAGTCCTTCCTTTCTCTTTCATTTACATACCTTATCCAAATATTCTACAATGGCATATAAAATTATTCTCTTATGACCCTTGAGTCCTTAATGAGATATTTTGCTATTTTACTCTTGAGTCTTGTATTAATTTCGGTTTTTATCATTTTTCGTTCTTATGATAAATTTTGGGAAAAATACAATTTTAACTTATTGAAAACCTAATCATGTTATCAAAGCTGCTAGGGTATATTTGGGAATTATTCACGATTAGTTCCAAGACCAGCCATAAATTATATACGGTGATCAATAATATCAATCAACGTCGACAAAAAACGGACTGTTCGAGCATTTCTGATTAAGGCTAGGGTGAATGCGATCCCATATAGAGCGACGGGAGAAAGTTGAGCCAATAGATGGCCCCATATCCTTTCCTCTAGTTAACCCGAAAAAGGTTATTGTGCCTCACTACGATGCCTTAGTACTCACCCTTTGTATTAATGGTTTTGATGTGCATACCAGGTAGTGCGGCAGGCTTGCTCCAACTTTTAGCCTTCACACATATGAAACTTTCTTCTGACATGTTAAACTCAGCCGGGCGAATCCTCTTTTGCTTCAACGGAGCAACTACGATGACGTTGGGAGATGTCACACTCCCTGTGAAAGCTGGGCTAGTCACTCAACGGGTTTTGTTCTCAATCGTCGAAGACTTAGGGCCTTATAATGCCATAGTGGGTCGGACTGTTTTTGCACTCCGCAACGAAGTGTCGATCAGCATTACCACTAAATGGTGAGCTATTTGACAAGTGTGAGGCGGGTGGAGCCTTTGAGTAGCTAATGGGTGCATGTGATGCTATCAAGCGACCACTACGAACAAGGGGGGAAAGTGCTATTACGAGCAAGCCTTACACGGATGATCTTACACCCCATATGGCAATCTGACATGCTACCCAAATTAGGGCAAAAGAGAAGGACTCGCTGGCTGTGGACCCACTAGAAGAAGTGGAGTTGGACGGGCTAGAGAAATTTACCTACGCTAGCTCCCTTATGTCCAATGAAGAAAGAGCACAGTTATGACTCGTGCTGCTATGCAACATTGATGTATTCGCCTGGAGACACTCTGATATGGTTGGGATAGAATCCCGGTGGTGGCTTCTCTCTAGGTGAACGTCCTCCCCCCCTTGCTAAGCCGGTAAGAGCGAAAGATGAAGCGGTTCACACGGGCCAGGCATTAGAATATTAAGACGGAAGTAGACAAACTTCCTAGCAGTGGGTTTTACAACGGTCAGTATCTAAATGGTTGGCTAATGTGGTGGTCATACCAAAACAGGGTGGTAAGTGGCACATATGTGTAGAATACACTGATCTCAATGAAGCATATCCTAAAGATAGCTTTCCCTTGCCACGTATAAATAAAATTATAGATGCAACATCCGAGAATGGCATTCTGTCGTTTTTAGATGCCTTCTCTGAATACCATCAAATTCCTATGCACCTGCCTGACACGGAGAAGACAACCTTTATCACGCCCCACGGATTGTACTACTATAACGTAATTCTGTTTGGTTTGAAAAATGAATGGCAACTTATCAAAGGATGGTGACCAGGATATTCCAACCCCTGATAGGTAAATCCATGGAGGTTTATATCGATGATATGCTTAAAAAATATAAAGAACGCCCTGACCACACAATGCATTTACAAGAAACCTTTGTTTATTCTTGAAGACACAACATAAACTTAACCTTTGGAAATAGGCATTCGAAGTCCTTCGGGCAAATTCTAGGTTTTATGGTAACATAGGGAATGAGGCTAATCTATCCTTTCAGGAGATCATAATAGATTCTTAGACCCCATTTCTAGAAAAGGGTATAACAAGCGGCCTTGTGTGACCCTAGACGATTCATATCTCGCTTCACAGATCATTTGAAGTCGTTCTTTGCCACTCTAAAGGAATCCTAGTAGGTCAGTTGGAACCATGAATGTGACCAAGCTCTTACAGCAGTGAAGTAGTATCTCACCCAACTGACAGTGCAGCCCTAGGCAGGTGAAACCTCATCTTTATAGTTGTTTATGATGTTTTATTAGTGCGCGTTATTCAAAGAAGAGCGAACCCAGGAAGCGAGAGGCCCATATTCTCTATAAGCAAGTCCATCGGCGAAGCTTCGATAATACTTATCTCGAGTAGGCAACTTGGTCCTTAGGGTGCGGTAAAAACTCTATCCACTACTTCAGCGCACCTGATATTATACTCAACAACCTTCCTCTGAGAAGCACTATACATTAGCCCGACCTATCAGGACAAATGGCTTGGTGGGCAATCGAACTGAGTGAGTTCGACATTCAATTTAAACCTCGCCTGGCCCTGAAGGGACATGTATTGGCTGAAATTTTAGCAAAAATTCCTCAATAAGAAATGGAGCCAGACTGCTTCAGCTGGTGGACTTTAAATGTGGATGGCGCCTCATGACAAATAAGAGTCGGTCTGGGGCTGCAACTAAAATCTCCGATAGGAGAAATTATAGAGCAGGTCGTACGTTTGGATTTCCCTATTTCCAACAACAAATCTGAATCCAAAGTGATCATATCCCGGGCTCAACCTCATAATCTCTGTATCCTTAGAAAAAATTCATCAAAAGAAGCGACTCTCAATTGGTGGTAGGGCAGGTGAACGGAGAATATGAAACAAGAGACCAATACATGACTAAGTGTGTGATTAATCAATCTATGGTTGGGAAGCTTCGTAGCTTGGCAACTGGAGCATGATCGGAGAAATTCTAACGAAAAGGCTATCGCTTTGGCAGTTGTAGCCGCGTCCCTACCAATAAAAGAAACAGTGCTCCTACCCATGTACTGCTAACCAGAGCCGTTGATCATTACCAACCGGGTGAATGAAATAGACAAAACGGGTCCTTTTTAGATGACTCCAATAGTATGCTATTTGAGTTCGGGGGAACTGCTGGATAACAGAGCTGAAGGCTGCAAGATCTAAATCAAGGCAGCTCAGTTCTCCCTCATTAACGATAAGCTATATAAACGGTCCTTAGGTGGGCCCTAACTTAAGTTCTTCACTCACCAGCAGGGACAATACATGTTGGGAGAACTTCACGATGGGATATGCGGAAATCACCCAGGCGGCAGGACATTGGCGCATAAAGCTCATACCCAAGGCTACTATTGGCTGACCATGCATGTGGAGGCTACCTTTCATGTTAGAAGGTGTGACCACTGCCCGGCAGCGAGCCTCGATCTCAAGCTCCCGACCAACATTTAACAAACAGCAAGCCCTGACGCCCGGCTGCGTGGGGTATTGACATAGTCGAGCCCTTTGCTGTCATCTACTGCTTCGAGAAGAAGCATTCTGGTTTGCCACCTTGACTCGCCGGCAAATGGATAAAGGCCGAAGCCTTTGCATCCATCAAAGAAAAAGAGGTCGTTTATTTTATATGGAAGAACATTGTGTGCAGGTTTGGAATACCTTAATCGATTGTGATAGACAATGGGCCATAATTCGATAGCTGGGTATATAGGAACTTTTACAGTGAATTAAAAATAAAAAACCTATACTAAACCCCGCGGTACCCATAAAGCAACAACCAGGTAGAAGCGTCTAATAAAACACTCCTATCAGCTTTGAAAAAACGCCTGCATTCAGCCAAAAGAAAGTGGGTAGAAGAACTACCAAGAGTGTTATGGGCTTACAGAACAACCAACCGGAAGCCGATGGGGGAATCATAGTTCGCTCTCACATATGGGATGGAGGCTATCGTCCCCATAGAAATCGGGATGCCCACCATTTGAATAGAAATTCTTGAGGAAGCAAATACCGAAGCGTGTCAAAAAGACGCTGAGCACGTTTGGCGAACTGCAGGAAGCGGTGTGTGCGGCGTAACATCGTACGGTGGCGAACTTACTGTAAGCGTAATGGCGCGTGCATTCAAAGGCGGTGTTAGTCTTAAAGGGTTTTTGAACGCACCAGCCCGGTGAGCGGGAAGTTCGGCGACTGGAAGGACCATACCGCGATGGTTGGCTGAGGGATAAGCGGGGTCTTATGCATTGATCAAACCGGAGCGGAATTTCTTGTTCTAGGATGTGGGCATATGCATCTTAAGTACTATCAGTAGTGTATTCTTGAGATTATCATCAATAAAAGATTATACTTTACACATTTCTTCTTAAAACCTACAATTGCTTCATTCTAAAAGTCCAGATATGGTTGTTGTCCTGATGGCATTCTAAAAAGTCCAGATATGGTTGTTGTCCTGCTAGCATTTTAAAAGTCCAGATATGGTTGTTGTCCTGTTGGCATCCTAAAAAGTCTAGATATGGTTGTTGCCCTGTTGGCATTCTAAATAGTCCAGATATGGTTGTTGTCCTACTAGCATCCTAAAAATCCAGATGTGGTTGTTGTCCTGTTGACATTCTATCTAAAAGTCCATATATGGTTGTTGTCCTACTGGCATTCTAAAAAGTCCAGATATGGTTGTTGTCCTGTTTGGCATCCTAAAAATTCCAAATATGGTTGTTTCCCTACTGGTATTCTAAAAGTCCAGATATGGTTGTTGTCTGGTTAGCACTCTAAAAAGTTCAAACATGGTCGTTGTCCTGTTGGAGTTTTTGTCAAACATGGCTCATGCCCTGTTGGAAACATTAAGTTTCATTAAAATACGCTAAAAGAGCGCCAAGGATCACAAGGAATAATATGTATTTTGGTGGCAAAACGGCGCCCCATACAAAAATCTCCTAAAATAGCCAAAAACTAGTATGGGGGAAAAGGTCAGCCCTGCTCCTCTACGACGATGCCCTCCATTAGGTTCTTCGTCGTTTCAACCAAATGTATCTTCGTAGCCTTGCCCTCGACGGTTGTCGGGGTCGGGGGCACCCCAAATTAGCAAAAAACTCTAAAGGAAGTGGGTCGACAGAGTCAGGCATGCCATTCGGAATCCTTAGCCGGTCACCGTGGATTCCATGTTTGAACGCACAACATCCGTAGCCATATGGGAAAATCTTCTCCAGGGCTTTCTATTAGTCTTCCACCATGGCTTCCTTGTCCTTACCCGCTTGGGAATGAAGAGCAGACACCTCATCTTTGGATGCCTTGAGCTCTAGTAAGAGCAACGCTCGCTCAACCGTTAGACGGGCAACTTCAGCCTCTAAACCGGGACCGTCTTCCTTCTCAGTCGCCAAGGCATCTCGAATCCTAGTCAGGTCATCCTCTGCCCTTGCCTTGGCCTCGCCCACTACTATGGCTACCAGACGAGCCACCTTAGCCTTCTACTTGGCCTCGTCCCTTTCTTTCTTCGCTCGTTCAATTTTCTCCGAACCATCTTTGGCTTCTTTCTTCCAACATTCCAGCAGATTTGCTTTTTCGAAGCGTCTAGGCTATGCTTAGAAAGCGGCTGATTGGGCATAAAGCTATGATCTCGACTTCATCTGTAGGAATGAAATTCTCATGTTAGCGGGCCATATTCAGGATGAAATTTGTCATAACTTTGTAAAAAGAAAGTTAGAATGAAATTACTAAACATAAATAATAACCAGTATGCGACATGTACCGGTTCTGGCGATCGGTGAAGTCATGGTTATGGATGACATCTATCACCGACCACCAATGGAAGCCTTTTATTTATATAGACGGGAGGCAGGGATGGAATATTGCTCCACAAGCTGCCCAGTACCGGAAGTAACTAGGATAGAGATCGCGTATATCTTGTGATCGGAGGCTCAGCCCCCAATTAAAGGCTCCGGCGATGAATAATCTTCTGAGCACCCTCTAGATAGAGCAACCATGCCCATTTGACGGATCCTCATAAGGAAGGAATGTATGTCTTTCAGTAGCACCTGGTCAGGTGGTCTCCTCTTGCTAGATATGGTATCTATAAGCACAGGCGGGGTGCGAGAGAAGCGTGGCTACCGAGGACCCCTCCCATTTCGTCAACATTAGAAGGACCCACAGCGGGATCCTCTCCTTGACACCGACCCACTAGGGGCGCCTTGAAACTCGATCGATCGTTGGTGGCTGATGAGGAGTCCGTGGGATTATTGCCTAGTCTTTCTAGGTCTCTTCATTTGGCGAAGACCGCCTTGGATGATTCCCATTGGATATGGGGGTGGATGCTTCCCATCGGATATGGGGGTGGACTCATCCTCCGAGTTCGCAACCCGTTTTCGCATCTGTGCAACAAATACGACAACAAGCATAGACATCTCCTCTTCCTCAGTAAGCTCATTGACAAGTATGCGATCCGATCATGAAGTCTTGACGGTGCGTACTTTGGTTTGCCGGTCTCTTCCTATCTTGCTCATTCTTTTGATAGGGGTAGGTCGCGGACTTTGGGGTACGAGATGGTCCGGACATATCTCGCTAAGGCCCCATGGCAGCCTCCGGCAGGTATTCTGAAGAGCAGCTTCCTAGAAGGCCACCGGGTTGGACTTCTGAGGTCGGCGAGCAGTGCTCTTCGCCGATGAGCTCTGTGGCACGAGGGAATGGTGGGGATGGTGTGAAAAGGAGCAAGCGACGACTCGCAGGTTCCTGTTGTCGAGGCGGCTCATGATTAACGCTCTACCTCTATTATAGTAATCTTACGTGTTCTCCGGGCCGGCCTTCTTTATCGATTGACTAATAGGCCTGCCCTGCAGCTTACTTGGATAGCATTAGGAAGAACAAATGTGTTAAAAATACGAATCATCTAGCGGAACATGATTTGTAACCAAACTAAGACCAACCTAGGAACGTGAGAGATTGATTCACACCAAAAGGAAGCCTTAAAGAGCCGGACGTCTCGTACAACATGCCCTTAACTAGGACAACCCCCTTAGCCTCTGTCTTGGGGGAGTTGGGGAGCTCGGTTACAAATTGTAGTTGGGGACTGTGGGCCGACATAGATAGTCGGCCCCGGTCCTTAGCTTCAACGTATAGACAAAACATATCTCTGCCAACGAAATATCCAGTTGGTAGAGAAAGTTAAGCACGTTACACCCCATTAAAATCCGAAAAACATTCGGATGAACAAGTGTTGGAGGAGCCCGGGTGACGTGTAAGAAGCTGCTTCTGCTGACAAAATCGAGAAGCAAGAGTCCAGGTATGGCGCTCCCGGGTGAAGTGTACGACGTTATCGCCTCTCTCTATCAGTAGAAGCGAAACCATCGGTCAGTGATTCCTAAGCTAATGCCATCAAGGACTCGACAGAAGGACCTCAGTTCCTCCATGGACATAGAGGCCACAAGGCTGTTCACAGTAGGCAACTCCCGGATGGACCCCTTCCTATGCCCAACCTGACTGGTGGAAGTCCCCTCTTGACATCTCATCATTCTACAGGAAAATAAAGTAGGGATGACTGAAGATCTACGCACAAAGCGATAGCGTCTTAACACCTTGGCGAGGAGCTTCTAAAGCTATTAGAAGCACCGAGGAGCAGTACATCTTAGAAAATGCGTCTGAGTTTCCCTCGCCCAGGAATCTTCTTGTCGATTGAAGAAGCAGCATTCAAAACAATCACTTACAAACAAAATCGAAGTAAAAAACCCACCCGGGAGATTGAAAATGATGCAAAATCTTGGTTGTTCCTTCACGAAATATTGAGGAGGTTGCAAATAACAAGTTCTTTGGGGCGGATTTCTAAATAACGGCAAAGAAAATAACGTCTGCACCTATCCTTTGTATGGATCAAGGCATGAACATATCATTAAATCTTGTAGATAGATTAGCCACGGTATCGGAAACTTCTTTGCTCTCCCACATGCTTGGTATTCCTGAAAACGTTTCATTTGCTAGGTCACCTAAAAAATAAAGGAGATCATTGATGGTAAGCACCCAGCTCTTTGGATCTATTAACCACAAAGCCCTCAACCCTATGGGCTGGGTCATTACAGTGGGCCCTTGGATTCACCTCGAAATGGCTAGCTGATGTCGTCATGACCTAAGCCCGATCTCGATTTGGAAAAGAAACTAAAACCCATCCCCCAGTAATAGAGGCTTCTCAGAAGCCAATTTTGGATCATGAGCTCCCCTAGCCGGTATACACAAAAAGAATGAGAGATAAGAAAGTTCGGTGCACAAGTACGCCATTAACCAAATTTTATTAAAATGCGTCAGAGTGACATCAGTGGTTACCGCAAGCGAAGCGCGAATAACCACCAGTAGACCCGTTAAAAAAATCGTCTAGGCAACCATGCTAGACTGAATATCAAAAGAAAACAAAAAATAAGAAAGGAGAAAGATCGAAGAAAAAGAAGAGTTTGAGACTCTTTGCTTGAAGGCACTCCAAAGACGCCTTGCTTAAAGGCTCTCCAAAGATGCTTTACTTTGAGGCTCTCCTTCTTTCAGCCACACACCTTGACCGTTGAACCCCAAGAGGGAGCCTGCACAGGGGGGCACCTAGCCCCAGCATAGAACTCTAAAAGAAGAGCAATAGCATAATCATGCCCCTCGTCCATGACCATCGTAGATCTACGCCAGGCTGACGAAGGGGACTTTGAAGGTGACGTTGGCATAGTTAGGACTACTATCTAGGACACCTGATAGGTCAACACTGACGTCGTCTTCAAAAACACAATACCCATTAATGATGAATAGCTGTAAAGACTTCTGAAAGCCTCCTTCCATAACTTCTCCACCTTCATAGGCCTATAGACGCGGGTGGGGGAAGAAATCACAATAGTGAAAAGAGGCTTCGTGTAACGAAGAGAATCCTTTGATAAATTTATAGATTAGGGTTGACCACATATATAGGCGGAACCTTAAAGAGCGCGTGAATGCACCATCGGAACATCACATGTCACTGACACGTTGGAACATATGTGTATTAATAATCAACAGTTCTCCATTCTTGGGGTCTTGAAGCATAGTATTTTTCCCCGACTAGTAGAGCATAATCCTCTAGTCGAAGAAAAAGGGGGGCATTGTGAGTACCATGGCCTTTGGGCCCAGCCCACCTCGTGGGCTTAGCGTCCATGCGGGTCCGCCACCTAATACCGCCACATGAAGTGTGGCTGAGGTGTCATCATAAATAAAACCTGAGGAACCAACAGACCCGGTGCAGTCCCCAAAAAACCCCGTGCGAGGTCAGTCCTCTGGTCATTACTCTTACCATACATGGGAGGTTTGTCAAAATAAATATGTTAAGGAGAGAATTCTGTAGGATATTTATCCTGGATCTCGATATTCAAATACGATACGTCTCAAAATAATCCTTAACAAAGGAATTGGTCTTCGATAAGGGAAGAAAGAATTTTTATCATGAGAATATCTTTCCAAATTCGGAGACAAATTAAATTATAAACAAAACTCCTCCACCCAGAGGAAAAGGTATCTGTTCTAAGCATCCTGGCCTCTTCTTCCTCTTCATATTGTTGACTTAATCATTGGAGAGGCGGTTGACACATCGCCCCTAGACCCTATTTTTTGCAGGTTTACTTCGCGCTGTTGATGGCCCGAAGGTCAGGCGATCCAGATAACAACAGCTAGCATTCTTGATGAAGGTGAAATCAAAGTGTTAGGGATTGGAGTAACTTTAGAAATTAAAGAAGCCAGCTGCAAATACATGTCCTAACATTTTAGCAATTGAAGAGTAATTAACTTCATGGATGGCAATGGGGTGTGTTTTTTTAGATATTTTCCCGTCCTCCATAATGGAATGAGTATAATAAGTATTTAATGGGGCATTGAGGGGTTTTTTAGACATTTAGTATGAAAAAGAAAAAATATTCCTCAAATAAAAAAAGGTTTGGAATGTAGTGTAGTTTTTATCATGTGGATCTAAAAGTGTAAAAGTGTCTTTTGAAGAGACAATTTCTATATTGAAAAGAAATTGTCTCTAATTTTATATTTTTTAATGTAAGCTGAAAGTGTCTTTTAAATATACACCTTTATAATTTTGAAAATTTTGAATTTACACTGAAAGTGTCTTTGGAAGAAAATCCTTCATAATTTGAAATTTGAATTTAGACTAAAAGTGTCTCTTGAAAAGACACTTTCTAAGTAATAAATATTTATGAAAGTGGCTTTTGAAGAAAAACCTTCATAATTTAAAAAATTTTGAATTTATATTGAAAGTGTCTTTTCAAGAGACACTTTTTTAAAAAATTGAAAAACTGAAAGTATCTCTTGTTCCAAATTGTTGAAATGTCATACTGAAAGCATCTTTTGAAGAGACACTTTTTAAAAATTCAAAAGACTGAAAGTGTTTCTTGAAGAGACAACTTATAAATAGCTTTTCTCACTAATTTTTTGACTATCAAAACCCACATTTTGAAGCTTTATCCTACGTGTCAAACTTATGTGGGGAAAACTATACTATATTTGGGATTAGTTTTCAAACCACACTTTTTCAAGAATTTTTTTTAACTTTTTTATTATTTTTCGAAGACATCCGGGTTTTGAGTTAGTTTGAATTTTTCTTTTCCAAATTCAAAACAAGTTCAAGGTCAGTTATGATATTGTTTAGTCTCGTTAAGTCTCGATTATATAAATAAAAAATTTAAAATAATTTTAGTTTATTTTATATTTTATTATATAATTATAGAAAAAAAAATATTTAACCTCAAAGAATGACAACTAATTAGTTTTAAAACTTATTCTCTTAGTGTGTGGCTCAAACTTATTCATTAATGTTATTTTTATAGGTTGCTCCTTGGTATCGACTTATTACTTTGGATCAACTTCTAACTTTGATAAATAAATAAGTCTTTATAAAAGAAGTTTTATTTCCTTAATTTACTGTCATCTTATTCTCATCTAACCCTGGTTCGTCAAGTAAGGAGAGGTGATGTTTTGGTGATTCCTGGCTTGAAATCACCCATCTCCATCTCCATCCCCTTCTTTCATTTTTTGGCCATTTATGAAAGTGGTTCATCCACAAAAATTTAGGTCTTATTTTATTTTTCTTGTTGTCATCATCTTAATACAGTGTTTGGTTTATCAATGTCTTATTGTGACATTTGATTTGTCATCGTTTTATTACGATGTTTTATTTGTCATCGAACTGATGACGTGATGTTTTAAGCGGAAGTGCTTGTTGCGTGACTTTTGTTGTGTGGGAGCAATTCAGATATGCAAAACATATTCAATTAGTTAAAAATATCAGGTGTGGTTGTCGATTGTATTGAATAACTTTGAGTCGTATATATTATAGTCGTATCTGTCAAATTTGTAGGTTTTATGCCGATTTATTATGTTTTATTAACCTTAATATTGTTAGTAATTTATATCTTGGATTTATCCATCTGTACAACTTTGGATTAATAAATTATTTTCCTTTCAAAAGGAAGTTTTATTATAAGTGTAACAATTAGGTGTCTATATGCCAATCCACAATGTTTAAATGAGCAGTTGGAAACTTGTGCCCCAATCTACGAAAAATAAATGAGTAGTTAAACGGCTGTTTCAATGTATAGAAAATAAAATTGTAAATTTATTGAAAATTTAAATTTTTGACAAGAAAATAAATATACCAAATTTAACGTGCTAAAACTCTTAATATGAAAGAAATCTCCATAAAGTAAAGTCAAGAAAAATCCACTAGATGACAAAACTAACATAAAATATATATTAGTCAAATATTTCATTTAATTGAGTTTCACAGACCATAGATCCTATGATTACAATCATACATTTATATTACTTAGTACTCTATTTGTAGATACTAATATTTTGTTCTCACACTCTCTTGAGATGTGAAAAAATTACCACCCAAAACTCTTCCTTACTTTCTTCTGTAGTTTAATTTTATACTTGATAAGTGTATTTTGAAAGGTTGGAGAATAGCCTCATTTGTGAAGAAAAGAGGCAGCTTGTATTGAAGAAAAAGACAACAATTTTCATTGGAGAGAAAAATAAGGCAGCAGTGGCTTGTTTCTCCAATTTTCATTCCTTATTACTTTTCTAGTTCTAAATAAAGCCTAAGAAAAATGATTTTCTCATATACGATTCATTATAAAAATATAAAGAAACACAAATATAATCAAAATTCTTAAAATTTACATATTTTTAGAATTTCTTAGAGAATCTTTATATAATAGAGAAAAATATAGAATTAATTTGTATTAAATTTAAATATTTTTTTATTTTTTTATTTTCCTCTATTTTCCTTTATATTTTATTTCTTTAATACTTTCCGAGTTTCAAACAGAAAAAGAAAAAAAAAAAAGAGATGAAATGCAAACATTGGGTAAGCTTCCCAACCTAGGAGTCCTTGAGTTATTACTCAGATTACATATATATTCTCACTGAATTAGAGGTTATGTGGAAAAAGTTAAAGACCCTTCAGGAAAAAAGATTAAAGCGGAGGACTTTCTTGAAAACAGAGTTCAAAGAGAACGTTGAAGTATGGAAAACTTAAGCAAAAAAGGTTGCGATGAGAAATTGCACAAGAAAAATTCAGTGAGGAATATTTTGGTTTCATTTTAGAACCACGAAAGTGCTAAGAAAAGGAAATAGAAGAAAAAATGGAAGAAGAAAATTTGGAGGGAATTGAAGGAATTTGTCTCGAGAGTTTGTTGAACCGCAGAATGCTAATAGAATCGAGCAGAACAAGCAGAGTATATGAAATTGTTTGCAGGGAAACCAGAATAAAGATTAAATTAATGAGAACCTGTTTGCAGATCAAGTCTTGTGTTGGACACAATCTCCTTAAGACAATTATTGCCTTCGTAGTGGTGCTTCGAGTCTTTAGCAATTTGTATACCGGGGATGGCTGATCTCCCGACAATCGAAGCTTGCCATTTGTTGGTTGTCGAACCAATTATCTGCGAGAACTCGGTCTCTCAAACGTATGAATGAAATGAATATGTTGTTTGTCAAAATGAGAGAAGGTGTGGTCTTTATATAGACCTGCTCATGACTGTTCGGTACAGTCATGAAAGCTTGGGAGGGTCATGTCATGAAGCTTGGAAGGGTTGTGTGCGGTTGGTGACAGACACGGTCGCATTCTTTGGAGAGATGCATCAGTCCAACGGTAACCTACACAAAAGCGACAGCGTTTTGATGCCAAAAGGTGATTTAAGCAAGCTCCGAACCCGAACAGGCCACCTTTCGACTCGGTTCGGTCTTGAGCGATGGCGGCGCGCATGTTAAGTGTCTAATTCTCCCATTATGTAAGTGTGGTGATGGATCAAAACATAAACACATTATAACGTTATTACCCAAGGACTATTGTCTAATCCCCGGCAATAATGCCATGAAACTTGTTTGTTATATTTCTTTGCAATTATCAGTTAAAAACGGTTTCCTTAAGAGTAGCTGAATTTCTTTCTGGTTTTGATCCATGATTACGCAAGTGTGCGAGTCGAAACAGTAATAAAGTGATTGAGTCAGATGTCGATCCCACGAGATCTCGAGAATTCTCGATCAACTCTGCGACTCTTCCGAAGCTGCTATTTGGGACAGTCAGTGTGATAATAAATATATATGCAACCTTAAAATAATAAAGAATAAAGATATGTAAACTAAGAACAAAATGAAAATATTGTAGCTAAAATAAAAAAATTAAAAAAGAAATAGATGGTCGGTTAGCTTTTAAAGGGATGCATTGAAAATACGGCTATTGTGAAGCATCAATTCCTGCGAGACAACTGTGAACAGCTGTGGACCTCATGTATTTAGAATCCGTCAAGGAAGATGGTAATGCCATGTAGTTTCTCATAACGATAAATTTCATCATCTAATCTTTGTTTCTTTGACGATTAGATAACTCTTTGTCTGAGTTGTCTTGTTACAGGTATTTTCTTTTTCAATACTTCATACCCGAACATGGATACATGAAGCCTTAGCTCCTAAGACATAGAAATTTAAGCATGGGTTTACACCATCTTTGTTTCTATAAATCCTCAAAATTAGAGCAGTTCATTCTTCCTTGATTGAATCTTGTAACATGAGTTGAACTTCTTTGTTCGATTCGAGCGAACTCTTTGCTCATTTTAATTGATAAGTCATTCAACATTCTCGGTTTCAAGTGAGAGAAGAAGAAGATTTATCGATTAAGACTACGAAGGCCCATTAGATCCCGATATTAGGTTCGCATACCCTTGATAAATTGTTCAATACTCTTAGGAATGCCTTCTCTGTGTGTGGCCTCGAGGGGGCCTCACGGAAATCGGAGCATGAAACAATCCTATTACGGTATAGGACAACGATATTTGGATCGGATACAAAAAATAAACAAAATTGACAAGCGGATTGTCTTGAGTTCGGTAGACTCTGATAAATTTATGCAGGAAAGATAAATTCTAACAGCAAGGTAAATTCAACGGTGGGTTTCTAAGTACTTCATTACACTAACGGTGTCCTGATCAAAGAACTGCGCAAATCCGAAGCTGGAAGTTCGAATCCCAAAATTTGTTTGGATTTCAAACGAACCGGCGTGTTTGATAACGTGCATTGACTTCAGCTTCAAGCAACATCGGATCAGAATTCAATGAAATAACAATCTACTCTAATCTAATCTAAAATAATAGCAAAAACAAAGAAAAAAAGCGGGAAAGTATGAGCCTTCGGCTACCAGGCTTCTCGTCCCGAGCATGGCGCTTTCATGCAATATGTTGCTTATTTATAGGGTTGGTTGACTAACGATGCACTTCCTTGAGGGTTTCAAAATAAGCGCTTTGCATTTGTTTGTTCATATGGTGACTCCATTTGTGTGTCGCGACAGTGATGTCGCGACCTCTCTTTCTTGCCGTGACTTCTCTTTATCTTCATGTGAGTTGTTTGAGGTCGCGACCTTTCTTACGTCAGCGACTTCAATGTTACCTTATAATTTGTTTGATGTGACTTCAGTGTGACTTCACGCTCTACATTAGTCTCTTTTGAGGTGTTGCGACTGATCATCGTCGAACGGCACATTCACCCGCTTATGAGCTCATTTTTGATGTCCGCGACGCCCCGATTATCGTGCGAGCTTCACCTTTACGCGTGCGTCACATCGCGAAGCTTTTATCTGGTCGCGACTTGCCTTTAACACCCCTTGGATCTGATGTCGCGACAGCTAAATGATGTCACGACCTTCTTTCCTTGTAACTGATGTCGCGACCATTGAATGACGTCGCGACATCTTCTGATTCAGTGTTGATGTCGCTATCTCTTCCTAGCGCCGCGACCTGTATGTTCGATCTTGAAAATCTTTGTCGTGACTTCTATTCGGTGTCGCGACCTCCGTAATCTTGCTAAACCTTCAATTTTGTGCATTGACCTCGAAGTGGTGTGCGACATCATATCTACTTCTTCATTAATTCACGGTCGTCGATTTGGAGTTTACGTTAAACGCGATGTTCTTATTCTTTGTCCAGTCGCGACATCAAGTCCTTTCTTTCGCCGCGACTTCTTTTTTACTTGCTAAAGTACATTCTTGGCACGTGGCTGACGAGATCACTTGTCAGCGACCTCATGGTGGTATTGCGACATCATTTATCTCCTTTTGGTGTCGTGACATCGTAATGATGTCACGACATGAACTTCTTCATTTGACTGCTTCTTTTAATCTCGACCAAGTCTTTCTTTGTCTCAACTTTTTTCTTCAAGTCACGACTTCACTTGTTCATTCTTCAGTTTCTTCTTCAAAGCCAGATTTGTTGATGTCGTGACTTGAAATTGCTGGAAACTGCGCTTCCTTTCGCGACTTAAATTCCAGTTTTGACTTCAATAGTCTGGCTGTTTGATTTCTTATGATTTTTGCTAAAATTTGATTTTAGCTGTATTTTTCACGCAGAGTGGAATTTGAGTGGTGCTCAGTTTACTGCTGAGCAGTTACATCATTATTCTTGTGTATAAACTCGAGAAAAATGGATTAAAAAATCTAATGAGTTTTTGGACTCATCAAATTCCCCAAACTTAAAAATTTTCAGTATACAAAAGCAAAGAAAAGAAAAATTGTTTGTCCTCACACAAATAAGCTTATAAAATTTTTAAGGACATTTTAAATTTATTCCAGTCTTTCTCATTCTACCCTTCTAATATGGAATTAAAAGATATCACTATTATTTCATTTGAAGTTTGATGCAAGAACAAGGTATAGTGTACTTATTACAAAATTTCTTGATAAACTAATGTATTTAAGCAGTTTATTTAACTGAGTGTATTACGTATTGGTAATGCGAGGTGTCAATTCTTTTCATCTTCATATTTGAATTAAGTTAATCTTAGGAGTTTTCTTAGGCATTTATCAAGTCCCATATGTATTTTTCATATTGATCTCCACTAATGTAGGTGAACAACCTTGAAATCAATGAGGTCTTTAGGCTTGTAATTTTGGAGCTTAGGTAATTGGTGAATAATGGAAAATTTAGGTTGTAAATTACCGATTTTCCATCTTGTCTCTACATTGTTGTCTCGATTTTTCTTCCTTTTCATCTTTGTTCTTCCCGATTCTCCTTAATCTTAGCTGATTCCTTTTGAATTCTGCTTTTGTAGATTTCAACACTCCATATGTGCTTGATTAAGGCGAATTCCTTTGTTCTTTAACTCCTTTGCTTTTATTTCTCTAAGATTTGGAATAGTGCAATGTTTTTTGTCTTATTAGGCTTTCTATTACTCTTAGAAGACTTTGGGCTAGCAACTCCATACCAGTTGGCATTAGGGTGCTAGAGTGTTGACTGCCTTCGACTTAATTGTTCAAGGAAATAGGCCACAAGACAAAACTTATTTCTTATTTCACTAGCTTCTGCTTCTTTTACTTCTTCAATTCCTTCTTGTCAAAATTTAGATATTATTCCCCAAACTTGTTTCTTCCTTTATACTAAACTTTTATGAACTAGAAACTGGATAATTTGGGTTCTTTACTGCAGGTTTATTGCAAGGAAGGGAATTTCAGTTTTCAATTGCTGTTTATTGAAGAAATCAGGCTTATTTGGCTCAAATCAGGAACTAGAGAATATGCTTAAGCATATTTTGAGGTAAAGAGCTTAAGGCTCAAGCTGCAAAAGGATGGCCTCTATCATTCATGTTAGTTGTTTTCACCTAGGATTTCGCCCTCAATCAATAATCAAACAAGTTCTAGAGCTATGGACTCTAATCCTGAATTCCCCGGAAGATGTTCTAATTCACATCAAAAAGTTTCCTGTAAGTTTTGTTGGCCGATGTATTATTTCTTCAAGACTTGTACTTATTCCTTTTATCTACCATTATTTAACTTGAGTATTTTGTTCCATTAGCAATAACCAATTTTCAATTTTGCAACTAAGGCGAATTTAAAAGCAGGCAGTAAATACTCTAATTCGGTTTCTTTATTCATGCGATTTTGCAATTATTTTGTGTTCAAGTTTATCTCATAGTCAAACTACTTCAACTAGTTCAGATTATGATATTTCAGCATTTTCATTCTTGAACTAAATCCTAATGTTATTTTCCTAACAAGTCAGGCAAGAAAAAAAAAAATAATAATAATAACAATAAAATCTAACTACAAGCAAGCAAACATTTCCTTTTTCACAAATTTTCTTGTTTTATTCATGATGCGATGCAAAAGTTGAGAACAACAATCAGGAAGAGAGGAAGAGAAGGATAAATCAATGGGATGATCATCTTTTTCTTTTTGGGGGAGGAGCAAAAATATTTGGGAGGATCGGATCAAGTGAGCCAAATTAGGAGAGAATTTGAAATTTCATTCCATTCTCTTCTTAACATTTGTTATTCTCCTTTCTGTCCATTCTTGAGGATCAATTCATTTGTGAGATCAACCTTTTTGTTCAGATCATCTTGTCTCGTGCCCAGTGTGTTCGTTGTGCGTTCCATTTCAGTCATGACTTCTAAAAATTTGGAAAGATTATTGTTGATCAAATCCAAATTTTCAAGCCAGACTTTTCTTCTGAAGGCATCTTTATCATCAAGCTCTTGATCTCTGTCCTTCATCCTTTTCTCGAAGTCCTTGAACATTGACATGTATAGGAACTTGAATCCCTTGATCTGCTCCTTAGTTTTGGCTTCTTGATCTGAGTCCCTTTCCTTTATGAGTTTTAGGAGTTGAGAATCACGATCATACTGATTGTTGTAGAATGATTCATGGCTTGGCTTTAGCTTCTTTTTAGTAGATCTTGATCTCTTTCCTCCGTTTCCTTCTTAAATTTTTCCTCTTGATGCTCCAGGATCTTCTTCATCTGCTCTTTCCTTCTGCTCATCTCTTCTTCCCATTGTTGATCTCTTCTTTTCATCTCAGCTTCATATACTTCTTCTCTTCTGTTCATCTCTTCTTCCCATTGTTGATCCCTTCTCTTCAATTCTTTTTCGCAGCCTACTTCTCTTAATTTTTCTTTGGAGGTTCCATTGCTCTTCTCTTTCTTCCATACTCTTGAATGGGCGGGCATCTCCGTTATTTGATTATTCCTGGGCTCCCTTAGATCTTTCGCGGGTTCTCACGAAATCTTGTGTATAGAGGAGAGCTGGCCAGTGGGGTTGAAAAATCTATAGGACTTCCATAACCTTGTTCTGTCATCGGAGAAATATGAAGGGTATTCTCTTACGGATGCGCTCTGGATCTTCTTCTTCTGATGCAGCTTGAGAAGTGTGTCCCTGCTCTGCATTGCATTATCATTTTCTTATCGAATGCCTTACATTATACCTTTTTTCTTTGATTCCTGGGCCCTTTGCTTACTCATGTCAGAGTTAATGGTGACATTTTAGGGCATTCTTCTTCTTCTTCCCACGTTCCTTTCACACCAGCCTCGACCGCCTTGTGATGATGTTTGGATGAGGAATCAAACTCTTTTATTCCCTTCATGGTACCTCATTATAAGAATTTTCAATAAGCCCCATTCCGGCGTCAATCTTGCCTTGACATAGCATAGAAAGGATTTGTCTTGTTCTCTTCTGCGTGCGAACATGCTTGGTAGGGACCATAACGAGGCGGGAAGTAAAACCTTTATACCACATTCGAATCTCCATGCCGGGGTCTTTGCTCTCAGCACTCGCACCTTCCACTTCCCTTTGCAGATGCATCAATTTTCTCATGATCTTCTCACGGTTAGGGTTGTTCATCAACTTCTTGAATTTTGATCCACCTGTACGTCGCTCCATTCCATACATTTCATTAATAGTCTTCCTCCATGGGCACCCAAACTCCTCGGCATAAGCGAGGTTCTCCTTACCTCCCAGGCAGTTGGAGTAAAATTCTCGGCTCAAGCTGCTTGCATATCGGACTTTTGATGTTTGCGAATTTTCCCACCCCTCTTTGCTCTATTAATTCCTTGAAAGGGGAGATGGGTTAGGTACGAAGCCTCTTTCTCCTACAAATCCCTTTCCAGCATAGTGTTTTTCCCAGACGGAGAAAGCTTCTTTTGAGACGAACTCGTCTTCCCTCTCCTTCTTCTTTGCTTTTCTTTCCCTTTTCCTTTGTTGCTTTATAAGCTGGTTGAACTTCTAGTTGTTAGATGCTTTGTTATCGCTAGGAGTTCTAGATGAACTTCCTTCGATTACGATATACTCCTCCATGATTTCACTTTCAGTTTGGGATGAGGTTGAGAGTTCGGCGTTAAATCGGAAGGTTTTTGAGTTGATTTAGGGTTTGCAAGAATTGAGAACTAGAAGAATATGCGAAGATGAAGGGGTTGTATTTGCTTCAAGGAAGGAGTACGGTAGTGGAGGGAGTTTCTCAACTGATTACAATTCAATCATTGGGCTCTTGTACTTCATTTATTTGTGCTTGTCGCGACTTTAATTCCAGTGCCGATTGTGTCTTGATAAATTAAATTTAGGGCAAAATTAAAACCGCCATTGGCATACTTTTCTCTTATGTCGCGACTGTGTGTTTGTATCGCGACATAAAAGTCGCGTGGGAGGACAAGTTATCATGTTTTGCGACATCGGTATTTTATGACATAGTTGAGTTGTCGCGACCCTCGCACAGCTCTTTGAAGGAATTGTTCTTATCGCGACCCAGTGTTGCGCCGCGTACTCAATTTCTATCGCGACATTAAATACTGATCCGCGACTGTGCCTGTTCTTCCTTCAGTACTGACCTAGTTGCGACCTCAACTTTTGTCGCGACATAAAATCTGGTGTGACGATGCACTTACCTAGGGTGATGATCCTCTGACTTTTCCTCCTTATTAATTTGCACATTCTTAGCATCCATTTAATCATTCCCACACATCAATTAAAACATGTATTCTATTCAATTTTCACAAAATTTATGTAGGGAGAAAAGTACTCCCCTTTTTCGAGTTGCTCTGTCACGAAGTCTTTGGAGTAAGTCCTGGGTTTGTTCCTACTCGCCTGAGCCATTTGATTCTTCATCTGCATATTGTAACAATTCCAAAAAGGATTAAATTAATCTAATACTAACCTAGCAATTTCTAACAAATCATGACTAGAACTAAAAAAATTCAAAAACGCGTAATAATAAAAAAATTCGAAGTCTATATAAAGAAACTAAAAAATCTATATGGGTTGCCTCCATGAAACATAGTTTGAGTCATGGCCGGACTAAATTTGTTTTAAGCTTTCTCTCTCGATTCACCAGATTTGGAGTTCTTCCTTTTTTCTTTCTCCTAACTAAAGATAGTGTTTAGTCTTGCCCATTAACTTTGAATTCTTCCCTAGCATCAATCTGAGTATTAACGCTCCCAAAGGTGGTGCAACCTTCTTGTATAGTCCGCTCCATTTTGATTTGACTTCCTGGAAATAATCTTAATCTGAGTTAAGCAGTGGAACTTGATCTGCTCTGAACTCTTTCCTAGAATCCTTTGATCATGCCATTTCTTTGTCTTGTCCTTGTATATTCTAGCATTGTCATAGGCTTCATTTCTCAGTTCTTCGATTCATTCGGTTGGAGAAGTCTCTCTTCCTTTGAATTTTGAAATCGAAGTTAATTTGTTTGATGGCCCACATGGCTTTATATTCGGTTGAAGGGAGGTGACATGGTTTCAAAACAGTCGTATGAAATTCAATGGGAGTTTAAAAGCGATCTGTATGCCACCAATGCATCATCAAGCTTCAAAGACCAATCTTTCCTGCTAGAACTCACAGTCTTTTCCAGAATTTTCTTTATTTCTCTGTTGGAAATTTCAGCTTGCCCATTTGTTTGAGGATGATAAGCCAAGCTCATAATGTGTTTGATACCATATCTACTCATGAGTGTCAAACACCTTATTTGCAAAATGGCTTCCTCCATCACTAATTATAGTTACAGGTGTCCCCAATACATTAGAATATTTCTTTGTAAAAACCCCACAGCGTATTGGCATCATTCTTAGGACAAGCTGCTTTTGCTTCTACCCATTTGATATAATCCACCTAGGGTATGTATATATTTAAATAAAAGCTGAAAAGGCCCATCAAAATCCATTCCTCGTACATCAATTACCACCAGGATACCTTGCAGGGGCATCTCATGCCTTTTGCTGATATTTCCCATTCTTTGGCATTGATCACACAACTTTACCCATTCAAAACAGTCCTTAAAAATCATAGGCCAGTAAAATCCTGACTGGAGAATTTTGTAGGTTGTTTTATCTCCTGTAAAGTGTCCTACATAAGGTGATGCATGACATTCTTGTAAAATCTTGCTTTGCTCACTTTCTGGTACACATCTCATATAATCATATCAGCTCCTCTTTTAAGCAAAATAGCAGTCATCCCATATAGAGTACACGCTGTCGGAGTCCTTAACTTTTTCTCTCTTGGTATTGAATTACGGTGGCATAATTCCACAAGCTAAAAATTCCTGATATCGACATACGGGGTGATTGGAGTGTATTTGAAATACTTGCTCATACGGAAAAATTTCACTATTTCTTTTCTTTTTTCTTGTACAGTGGATTCCTCTACTCTTGATAAGTGATCCACTATCACATTGTCACTGCCCTTATTGTCTTTAATTTCTAAATCAAATTCACACAGCAATACCCACGATCAATCTTGCTTTACTTCTTCTTTGCCATTAAATATTTAATTGTTGCATGATCAGTGTGTATAACAACATGGGACCCCAAAATATATGGCCTGAATTTTTCACATGCAAACACTATTGCCAGCATCTCCTTTTCAGTAGTAGAATAATTTTCTTGTGCTTCATTAAAGGTTTTGCTGGCATAGTAGATGGCCTTGAACACTTTTTCATCTTTATGTCCCAATACAGCTCCCATTGCAAAATCACTGGCATCACACATGATCTCAAATTCTCTGTTCCAATCTGGTTTTGCAATGATGGGAGCTTCAACTAGTTTAGTTTAATTTCTTACAAATGCTTTTACAATGGAGATTCATCAAATAAAACTTAGTATCTTTCTCTAGCAATACGTATAGTGATCACATCAATTTTTGAGAAATCTCTGATAAATCTTCTATAAAATCCAGCATGTCCTAAGAAACTTCTGATTCCCTTGACTGTAGTGGGTGGCATTAGGTCTCTTATAATTGAAACCTTTGCTTGGTCTACTTCAAGCCTGCAGAAATCATGTGCCCCAAGACAATCCTTCTGTAACCATAAAATGACATTTTTCCCAATTAAGAGCTAGATTTTTGTCTTTGCACCTTTGAAGTACTGTCCCCAGGTTATGCAGGCATTGTTCAAAACTGGATCCATACACTGTAAAATCATCCATGAAGATCTCATAACTAATACGCTAGATCGGAAAATATAGACATCATGCATCTTTGGAAGGTACCGGGAGCATTACGGTCAAAATGGCATTCTTACAAAAGCGAAAGTACCAAATGGGCATGTAAAAGTGGTTTTTCTCACGATCTTCAAGTGCAATAGCTATTTGGTTATATCAGTATCCATCAGAAAACAAAAATGAGGGTATCTGCCAACCTATCCATTTGATCGATGAAAGGTAGGGGAAAATGATCCTTCACAGTTTGCGGTATTAATTTTCTGTAGTCGATACAAGCCCTCCGTCTGTCACGGTTCTTGTAGGAATAAGTTCATTCTTTTCATTTTTTGATTCTGATTGATCCACCTTTCTTAGAACCACATATCTTGGGCTTACCTAGAAGCATGCGATATAACATATATAAAACACGCATTTAACTATTTGAGAACTAACTACGTGACTTAACCATGGCCCAGGTTGGCCTCCTTTGATGCTCAACATAAGTTTTGCATTATCTTCCAGCAATATTTGTGCCTACAAATAGAGGTACGATACCCTTCGGATCTTCAATTGACGAAGCAATGGCTTCGCCTTATTTTCTCAAAATTACCGGCCTTACGTTCTTCGGCTTCCGATCCAATGCGGTGATATGATAGCAGTTTTTCTTTTTCTGGCTCTAAACTCATATTTGGAAATGAAGTGGGCAACTCCTTCAATGTTAACCCTTATGCGATGGTTTCTGCCCATAAGTTTCTTTGTGTGCGGCTGCTCACTTCATCTTGGCGATTTCATTTATACTCATTTGTTTCATTATTAAACAAATTTGAAGCGAACTTCACAATCAGCTCTCAGTGCGAAAAAATTCATCTCAATTTCATTGATAGAATTTTGAATGATACAATCGAAATTCACTTCATCATTGAAGGCTATTGCTTCTTACAGCCATATCTGTCTTCCTACACATTAGGATGTTCGGACTCTATTAATATTAAAATGCAACGCTTCATTCCCGACTCAGAGTGTCGATTCACCTTTACGTCGTCAATCAGGCAGCTCCTGTTGTTAAGAAAGGTCTTCCCGGCCTTATGAGGAACTTGAGGATCTTCCTCCATCATGATAACAAAATCTACTAGGAAAATGAATTTCCCGACCTTAGCCAGTACATCTTCCAAAATGCCCTGCAGTTTGACCATTAATCTATCGACCACTGTAATGTAGTCTTTGTTGAGTTCCCCCGAACTAAGTCTCTGCATATTTGATGAGGCATCAGAATTTGTACTTGCTCGAGTCACATAAAGCTTTCTTGAACTCCATTCCTATCGAGCAGGGGAATAGTGAAGCTAGAGTCTTTCATCTTTGTTTGGAGCTTACCTGTTCCCAGATAATGGCCTTGCATGAAGCGATCAGTCATTCTCACCCTCCTCGGCTATCTTTCTTTTCTTGCTCAGTACCTCCTTCAGAAATTTTGCATAAAGAGGCATTTGGTGATCACCTCTACAAACGGGATATTTATTTCTATTTTCTTGAAAAGATCCAAGAATTTAAGAAAAGCTGTTCTTAACGACTTGAAGTCTACGTGGGAATAACTACTTGAGGAGCATATTGTCCTTCTTTCTTTTTCTGGTATTTTCTTCCTTTCATCTGTTCAATCATGTTGTTCTTCTCTTCTTTCTTTTCGATCTCTTCTTTCTACACCTCGATCTCTTCTTTTCTATCACATCTTTCCATTCTTTGCTCAAATCCTTCTCCCTTCTCAATTGAATTGCCATGCGATCTTTAGGGTTCTTAAGGTGTCACTAGGGAATGTTCCTTGTTACGATTTAATATTCGAGACCAGTGCCCTATGTGTCTCTAGATTTTTCAGTGAAGCACTAGCATTCTTCTTAACATGCGGGTGTCGAGACTTGAAAGTTCCAAGTCGGATAGTTTGTTCATGGAAGTGTAATAGCCTCTTTGATACTCCCCATGAGCTAGCGGCATTTGTTCCTCAAATGGTTGGGTTCTCCTCTGACCCTGGTATTCATTTATGCCCTCACCTCCTTGCCACTTGCACGGAACCTTGGTGTTTGATATCCTTGTTGAGGATCTTTATTCCTGCCTAGGGCATGTAATGCCCTCCGCCATATGAGAAATTCTCATGGTTCCTCAGTCTTTGGATTACGAGTGTATGGGCAGGTTGGGACTGGCTTGAAATGACAACTTCTTTGCTCGTTCACGTGCCCAACCTCCTCGGCACCATAAGAATCTTCAATACATTTGGCACATTAGCACTTCTTCATCAATTCTCTTTCTCTTGCTCTATTTCATGAAGCGGTGTGCATCTTCCTCTCTTGTTTGTCCATCTATGCATTATAGCATCAAGCTTAGCCTCCATGGCTGTCATCTTGCTTCATTTATGACCCCTTTTCCTCTGCTACTGCCTCTTGGCTTCGGATGGAGCTTTCATATTTGCATTTTCCAGGTCCTCTATCGGATCTCTTGCCTCTTGACTTTTTCGCTTGAATGTCTCCACGACATGAAGCATCGATAATACCCTTGGATGTATCATTCGAGCGTGATACACTATATCCATGCAGGTCTTCAAGTCTATTCCATGCGTGGGCACCTCTTCGACAATCTTTGAATCTTTCCCGAGCGACATCTGAGCTCTCATCTTCCTTGTTGAATACAATTATCTCTGTACGTCTCTACGAGTGAGAGATTACGAAAGGAAATACGCCTAAGTAGCTTCTACCAACTCTTCCCCAGTATCAACGAACCATATGGTAATGATTCATACCATGTGGTATATGTCTCTCAAACAAAATGGGAAGAGATGTAGTTCTGTCACCTTTGGTCTCACCGTTCGACTTCCTTGTATTAGCCATCACGAAATCTTCACAGGTGCTCATTTGGTCTTCGATTGGGATGACAGTCAATACGATATTCTTTGAACCATTATGATTAAGTGGCTTTAGTTCAAAATTGTTTGCATCCACGTGAAGTTTTGATTGCGGAATACTCTTCTTGAATAATAGGCCTCCAAATCCTCCATTGTGTCAATAATGGGGGTGCTTACAGGCTGTATCTGTTCCTTTGTTTGGTCATGTCTCTGCCACCATAGCTGCGTTTTACGCTCTTTTTGTCTTTCTTAAGCTCTGGCGTTCTCTCAGTGTTTCTTTGGAATCAGGTCAGATCTCTATTTCCTATGCATTAAAGGTTTTCCTGATATAAAAGCATTCTCATATTAATAGGATTAGTCAAACCTAACAAATATTTTCAACATGGCCTGTTAAAGATTAGTGACTAATGTAGTCACTTTGCTTGAAAAAGAAAACTTATTTTGTTCTTTTCTTAAAAATGTCCAAATTAGTATTTCCTTCTACTTCGTTAGAATATTGATCTATTAATTCTTTCGATCCCCGTGTGGACGCGAAAACTTGTTCGTGTCTAATTCTCCCATATGTAAGTGTGAGTGATGGATCAAAACATAAACACAAATTTATAACGTTACGAGACTATTGTCTAATCCCCGAGCAATAATGCCATGAAACTTGTTTGTTATATATTTCTTTACAATTATCTTGGTCGCGGTTTCATAAAGTAGCTGAATTTCTTTGTTTGATCCATGATTACTGAGATGTACGAGGTCGAACAATTAATAAAGTGGATTTAAGTCGGATATCGATCCCACCCGAGAGATCTCAAATTGTCAATCAACTACCTACTGACTACTCAAGCTCTATCTTATTTGAGCTATGATGACGATTGATAAATTCTATGCAACCTTTAAAATAATAAAAGAATAAAGATATGTAAACTAAGAACAAAATGAAAAAATGCTTAAACTAAAATAAAAAAATTAAAGAAATAGGCGGTCGGTTGGCTTTTTTAAAGGGATGCATTGAAAATCGTATTGTGAAACATCCAATTCTGAATAACTACGCAACTTTGCTTCATGAACCTCAGTTTAGAATCGAGTCCAAGGAAGATGGTAATGCCATGTGGATTTCTCCTTAACGACACATTTCATCATCTAATGTTCCCTGTTTCTTTAGAAGCCAGTATTAGATAGTACTTTGTCGAGTTGCCTTGTTCTGCAATTATTTTCTTTTTCAATACTTCATACCAGACATGAATTTATAAATATATCCTAAGACATAGGCTGAAAGCATGGGTTTACATATCTTGGTTCGTCCTCAAAATTGGAAAAGTTCATTCTTTCCTTGATTAGATCGCCTTGCTACGGATTGAACTACTTTGTTGAATCGAAGCGAACTCTACTGCTCATTTTAATTGATAAGTCATTCCAACTCATTCTAGGTTTCAAGTGAAGAAGATTTATCGATTAAAATTCACGAGGAAACCATTAGATCCCCAATATTGAGTTGCATACCCTTGAGAAATTGATACTCTCGGGGTACCTTCTTTGTGTGTCTCGGAGGGCCTCACCGGAAATCAGGCATAAACAATCCTATTACAGTCATGGACCATAATATTTGGATGATCTAAATAAACCAAACAGTAAACAGATTGGGCAGAGGATTGAGTGAATCTGATAAATTATATGAAATATATTCTAACATGAATAATTCATGAAGTTGGGTTTCTAAATTACTTCATTACCGCTACGCGGTAGCTCACGATCAAAGAACTACTGTAATCAGAAGCTGGAAGTTGAATTCCAAAAATTTGTTTGTTTAAACGAGCGAGGCGGTAATTTGAAGAAAATGACGTGTTTATCTTGACTTCAACAATAACATCAAGATCAGAGAGTCAAATGAAATAACAATCTACTCTAATCACAATCACAAAATAGCAATAAACAAAGAAAAGCAGAAAATTAAAATACCTGAGGCAGCCGACTACCGGACTTCTCGTTACGAGCATGTTTGCTTTCCTTGTAGCAGCTGCTTATTTATAGGGTTTTGAGTTGAGCTCTAACTTCGATGCACTTCCTTATGGGTTTCAAAATAACTGGCCCATTTGTTTGTTCATGTCACGACTCCATTTGTGTGTCGCGACCTTGACTTGATGTCGCGACCTCTCTTTCTTGTCGCGACTTCTCTTATCTGCATGTGAGTTGTTTTGAGGTCGCGACCTTTGCATGTCAAACTTCAATCATTCTATATAGTGTTTTGATGTCTGAAGCTGAATTATCGTGTGACTTCACGCACACGTGAGTCTCTTTTTGGTGTGACTTCAATCATCGTCCACGACTTCCTTGTTACGCTATGTTTGTTTTGATGTTGCGACTTCAATTATCTGTCCCGCGACTTCACCTTCTACAGTGGTTGTCGCGAAGCTTTTATCTGGTCGCGACTTTCCTTTAGCACCCCACCCCCTTGGATCTACGATGTCGCGGCCATTAAATGATGTCGACCTTCTTTCCTTATGTGATAATGGCGGCCAGGCGAATGGCGTCGCAGCATCTTACGATTCGGTGTTGATGTTGCTATCTCTTCTAAGCGTAGCGACCTCTATGTTGGTCTGAAAATCTTTATCAGCGACTTCTATTGAAATTATCGCGACCTCCATGTCTCTTGCTAAACCCTTGATTTTGTAGCGCGACCTCAGTGGTGTCGCGACATCATATCTACTTCTTCATTAATTTAAAAAAGAGTCGTTTGATTTGGAGTTTTACGTTGCGACCTTGGTGTGATTCTTCGTCTTGTCAGATCACGACATCAAGTCCTTTCTTTCAAAATTAGTCGACTTTTTACTTGCTAAGGTCGTTTGTGGCTTTGTAGACAGATCCTTATCACGACCTCATGGTGGTATTACACATCATTTATCTTTGCGTCGCGACATCGCAATGATGTCACATACATGAACTTCTTCATTTGATTGCTTCTTTTAATCTCGACCAAGTCATTCTTCTTTCGTCTCAACTTTCTTCAAGCCGACTTCACTTGTTCATTCTTTTTCGCTTTCTCAAAGCCAGATTTGTTTGATATCGTGACTTGAAATTGGCTGAACCCAGGCTTCCTTTCTAGACTTAAATTCCGCTTTGACTTCACCCCACAGAGGCCGATTTCTTATGATTTTGCTAAAATTCGATTCACGATTTTCCGCAAATCGAATTTGAGTCACTTATCAATTTTCTGCAGACACCATCATTATTCCTATTATACACTCGTAAAAAATGATTAAAACTCCAATGAGCTTTGACTCATCAACGCGGTATGCCAAGTACGAGCTAGGTCCTCCTTCCTAATAAGACCTGGTGTCCTCGGGGGCCTGCCCAACTACAAGGTGGGTGGGATGATACCTTTAAAAGTCTGCTCCCATCGATGTGGGACACAAAGCTTTCCATAAGCTTAAACCTTTAGTTATTGTTTTCAAGGGTTGATGTTTGGAGGCAATTTATAATTCACTCTTAATGGTTTTTTGAGCAACTAAATATATAATCTTCATCTCTACGCCAGGAGAATTACATTCCCATGTGGACCTACCAAAAGCTTGCACTAATTCCAATGTAATTTTAGCTCAAAGATAGCTAAATTATTGTGCTCAAACCCATTTTTTTCCAAATAACTCTACATGAATGAAATTGACCGAGATTAATGTGAATGATTATGTCGACACTAAGAGAGAGAGTTCACTGGAAATTTTTCTCAGATGTAGGAAGGTAGCTTCAGGCCTTGAACCTTCCCTTTGTGAAATGCCATTCGGGGTTACCGACAACCATGAACATGATGTCTTGAAGTGTTCAATCATTTGTGTAAACTAGAAGACAATAACATTCACGTTAATCTTTCCGACACTGTTCTCATTTGGCCAGGTTCATTTTAGCCTTGAACACCCCGGTTTCATGAGTGCTCTTAGAGAATGTAGCCTTTATCATTCTCATAGAACCGACCCAGCCTCACTTACATAGGTGACTTTCGTGGGAAGGGGTATTCTGCTTATAATTCCCACTTGTCTTTAACAAGATATAAGAGCTGCTAAAACCGTAGCTTACCCCCTGCTCAACACCGAAGGCATCACTATTCCGATTTATGAGGAATGAGTAGGAGATCTGTTCTTGTAGTGATCTTCAATGAGTCACAAAAATTCGTTGTCCCTTCGAACCCAGATCTCGGGATCCCGCCGCCTAGGTTGGGTTGTCATTCTAGAAACTCTTTAGTATAGGCTTTAAACCCATTCCCCGATTTACTTACTTTCTCCGTCAAACCTTTGGTTAACAGATCCGCAATGTTCTCTTTTGACCTTATGTATTCAATGGTCATAATACCATTAGAGAGAAGTTGTCTTACGGTATTATGTCTTTGACGAATATGTCGAGACTTACCGTTATATATATGACTCTGTGCTCTTCCAATCGTTGATTGACTATCGCAATGAATGTAGATAGCAGGCACAGGTTGTGGGCATATTGGAATATCTTCTAAGAAATGACAAAGCCACTATGCTTCTTCACCACCTTTATCCAAAGGGGTAATAAACTCGCATTCCATCGTGGATCTAGCAATGCACGCTATAGAAGATTTCAGACACCGCTCCACCACCAAGTGTAAATAGATAAGCCACTTGTGACTTTAGCCTGGGTGTAGGATATCCAATTACGCCACAAGATCCTTCAAGTACTGCTGGATATTTTGAGTAGTGTAATCCATAGTTTTGGGTGTATTTCAAATACCTCAAACTCTAACTATTGCCTTCCAATGGCCTGACCTCGATTGCTTCTTGTGTATCTACTCAATTTATCGACAAATGCAAGCCATGTCCGGATCTTCGTACAAATCATGACATACATCAAAGCCGCCAATTGTTTGTGCATATTCTTGTTGTGAAAGGCTTTTGCCATTATTTTTGGATAGATGTAGATTTACATCTATAAGTGTTCTCATTGGACTATTATCATTTTGTTTAAATTTCTTGAGAATTTTCTTAATGTAATGTGATTGAGATATTATTAGTCCATCTGATGTTTTGGAGATATTTTTCCTAAGTATAACATCAGCAACACCTAAGTCTTTCATGTCAAACTTATTGTTGAACATATCCTTGGTAGTTTTAATGATTTCATTATTTCTACCCATGATGAGTATATCATCAACATAGAGACAAATAATGACAAATCCATCGCTCGTGTTCTTGATATATACACATTTGTCACACTCGTTGATTTTGAATCCATTTCCATATCATTACATCAGTTAAATTTCATGCCACGTATTGAAGCCATGATCCATAAAGGGATTTAACAAGCCGACAAACTTTCTTTTCTTGACTTGGAACAATAAACCCTTTGGGTTGTTCCATGTAGATTTATTCATCCAAGTCACCATTTAAGAAAGTCGTCTTTACATCCATTTGATGTATCTCAATATCAGGTATAGCCGTGCATTGAAGCATAACATTCGAATGGATGATATTTTAATAATGGAGAATAGATACATCAAAATAGTCCAAGCCTTCTTTGCTTGTAACCTTTGATAACTGGGCCTGCTTTATATTTATCAATAGATCCATCTGCCATTTTCTTTCTTTGAATATCCATTTATATCCCGCAGGTTTTAGAACCCGTGGAAGATCCACTAGTTCCCCACGCATGATTTTGCAAGATGGATTCTACTATCGCTTATGTTCTTTCCAATATGGAGCTTCAGGGCTCGACATTGCTTCCTTAAAGCTTTGAGGCTCATCTTCTAAATGTATTATCGTTAGAAAAATCAACCAAAAGATTTTCGGACGTTTCAGTTCTTGCCGCCTAGGTCTTGCTTATTATCATCTGTCACCTCACTACCGCCTATCAGCAGCATCATGAGTCCTTTTACTTGAGTTTGACTTCTGTGTGGATTTGTAAGAAAATACATTTTCAAAGAAAGATGCATTCCTTGATTCGATAATAGTATTGACATGCATATCGATAATTTATGATTTATGAATCAGAAAATGATATGCATTATTATTATGTGCATAACCAATGAAAACACAATCAACTGTTTTTGGTCCTATTTTAACCTTTTTAGGTATAGGTATCGCCACTTTAGCCAGACACCCCCACACTTTTAAGTATTTGTAAGAAAGTCTTCGACCTTTCCACAACTCATAGGGGGATTTATTGGTTTTCAGAGGTATTCGTTGAGAATATAATTTGCGTAAAGAATTTCCTTCCCCCACAAATTCTGAGGTAGTCCCGTAACTTAGTAATGCATTCATCATTTTTTTAAAGTTCTCGTCTATGCATTTAGCAACCCATACGTTTAGTGAATAGGTGCAATGCTTGGGTGTATTATACCATGTTGTGAACAAAATAACCAAAAGGTGCTTCATATTCACCACCTCTCTTATCACCTTGATTTTTTCTATCAGTTAGTTCTCCACCTCATTCTTGAAATGTTGAAACATTTCCAATGCCTCATCTTTACTTCTCAATAAGTAAACATAAATAACATTCTGTGCAATCATCAATTAATGTAAGAAAATATTTACCACCTCGTTTGAATAAATTTCAGATCATGATATCTCACTTATTAATTTAGAGGTTCACTACTTCTTTCAATTGATTGGAAAGAAGTTCTTGTAAGTTTAGATTCCCCACAAATCTCAGATTTATGATTTGGATCTATTTTAAAATTAGGCAAACATTCCATATTAATTAATCTGTGCAATGTATCATAATTAACATGTCCTAGTCTACTCATGCCACACATTTGAAGATTCAAGCATATAAGCAGAAGACGTGCCCTTTTTATTGATATTCTTAATAGGAGGTACAACAGCCATTACATTCATTTTGAAAAGCCCATTGCTCATTTACCCCTTTCCCACATACATCCCATTTTTGGTGAGGATGAAGTTGTCTGAGACAAACACCAACTTGAAGCCATTCTTACTCAATAATGATCTAAACACTAGATTCTTTCGAATTTCTGGCACATGCAGCACATCATTGAGAGTAAGTTCCTTGCCCGATGTCATCTTTAATACTACCTTCCCTTGGCCTTCAACCTGGGAAGATGAGGAGTTTCCCATAAAGAGTCAGCCCATTATCTATGGTTTGATATGATGAGAACATCTTCTTGTCTGAGCAAACATGACGAGTAGCCCCTGTGTCCACCCACCATTCCTTAGTATTGCTACCAATGAAGTTCACCTCAGAGACTACGACTGAGAGGTTCATGTCTGAGACATCGTCTACTTCAGTCACATTGGCTTGAGGGCGTTTCTTCTTCCGATTCCCTTGTTCCTTGCGACTATGACAATCCTTAGCATAGTGTCGTTGCTTGTTGCACACATAGCACTTGCCTTGGAACTTCTTCGTAGGACCTTGCTTGGGACCAAGTACATTGTGCTTCCTCTTCGTGATTGTGGAGGTCTAATTGTTCCATAACATTGGCCTTGGATTCCATGAAGCCCTTTCCCGCTCTTTTTCATATGGATCTGGCCATTTCCTATTCTCACCTCACTATCAAGTCTTCAAGTCTCATTTCCTTCCACTTATGCTTTAGGTAATTCTTGAATTCTTTCCATAGTGGCTGCGATTTTTCAATAATTGGGTACCTAATTTCTGAAGGATTGTTTGAGAGTCATCCCTTCGCATGTATGTCATGCAAGATCACTTGCGATCTCTAACTTGGCCGATCACTGGCTCGAATCAAGCATCTTCAGAGTCTAGAATTTTCCCACTACAAACTTCTTGAGCCCCTACATCTTCTGGCCTTGTACTTTTTGTCCAAGGATTCCTACGCTTTGTAGTATTGAAGGCGCTAATACATACATTATATAGTGTGTTGTCCGGTGCCATTCAAAAGAGGTAGTTATGACACAAGAAATCAAGATGCTTCCATTCTTCCACAAAAGGGCAACCACTTGCCTGGTTGGGCCATTTTCCTTCAATGCGGGAGCATCCTCTTGAAGGAAACGGGCCAAATTCAAGGTGGTTAGGTAGAATAGCATCTTATGTTGCCACCTTTTGAATTCTGTCCCATTAAATTTTTCCGTCTTCTCTCCATGACTCACAGTCATTGGCGCCATAACAAGAGTTAGAGGAGGCACCACAAATAAAGAGGTAGAATCAGAGTCATTCTAGATCAACCGACCTCGCTTCCGCACCAGATATTAAAAAATTTAAAATGACTTAGACAACTCGCGTTAATAAAACCAAATTTTGAAAAGTAGCTACTGTTCACAGAAACAATATCTTAAAAATTAACAAATATAATGGCTTAGCCAAATTCTGATCACAAATAAATGTTATTTCAACTAAACAGATTTTCATTTTGCAGAAATAATCAATAAACCAATATACTGAATTATGTTAAGTTAAACTGATATATCAACTTATATATGCAAACTATAGTAAAAGGTGTTGTCTGTATGTAAAAACATGCTGCGCCTCAAGATTATGAATAATTCGAATCAGAGTTCAAAATCGAAACAAAGACAGAAGTTCTCGTATTTCGCACTGATATCTATATCAAATAAACAATTAAATCCGGGCAAGGCATTTAAATCTTTATTTAAAATAACATAACCCGATCGCTTACAAACTTGAGCAAAGCAACAGGAACATACAAAGGTAACAAAATATAAAAAAATTACCGGTTTTGCAAACTTGAGCAAAAAACAATTAAACATACAAGGTTTGAAGCATAAAACGCTTTAACCGACAAATGTGAAATGCAAATAACACACAAATGTAATGCACAATAAACGCATGGGCAAAGGTAGTGAAATATAACGAAAACAACTTACCGGTTTTGCCTAAACAGACCAAGGTTGGTAACAGATAATAGAAAGCTTTTGCAAACAAAAAAATTGCAAAGAGTAAAAATAACGCTTTTGCAAAATTAAAATGAGAACTTTAAAACAATGCGCATCCGCATTCACAATGCATCTCGCGAAATCGCCTTGCACAATTTTTCCCATATACCGTGTTTGCTCAAAATTTAAAACGCATAACGCATTGATATCTATTAAATAAAAACCATCAACAAACGCTTTTGCAAAGAAAATCCAGCAAGAAATGAGCGTGAACGCTCGTATTTAGTGTAAAACGAAAAACCACAAAAAAAAGTTAATTGTCTTAAGATTGTTAGACACCGAGTACTGTAGAATCGAACAAGAACAAACCGAGTATATGAAATTGTTTGCAGGGAAACCATAATAAAGATTAAATTAATGAGAACCTATTTGAAGATCAAGTCTGCGGTTGACACACCCTTAAGACAATTATCGCTTCGCAGCTGTAAGCCGAGTCTTCGCAATTTGTCTCCCAGGTTGAAATGATCTCCCAACAATCAGAGAGCACTTCGTTTGTTGGCTGTTGAACCGAATTGTTTGTAGAACTCAGTCTCTCTCAAACGTATGAATGAAATGAATATGTGAATATGTTGTTTGTCAAAATGAGAAAAGGTGTGGTCTTTGAGAGTACTCGCCATGACCTGTTTCATACCAAGTGAAGTCGAGGGTCATGTCATGAAGCTTGGAAGGGTTGTGTTTGTTCATGGCGAACAGACATAGTCGCGTTTGCTGGAGAAGACGATCGATTCATCGGTAACCTACTCAAAACGACAATAGCTTTGATGCCAAAAGGTGAGCGGTTTAGCCCGAACCCGAACCCGGCCCGGCCGCTCGTTCGGCAAGGGCACAGCCGCGCCACGCGTTGTGTGTGGTGAACCAAGCATGAGCTAGGTCCTCCCCCTTCCACAAAACTGTGCCCCTTGGGGCCCAAACTCAACTACAAGGTGGGTGTATTTATACCCTTTAAAAGTCTTGTTCCCATCCGATGTGGGACACAAGCTTTTCCACAAGCTTAAACCTTTAGTTACCGTTTTCAAGGGGTGATGTTTGGAGGCAATTTCTAATTCACTCCTTAATGGTTTTTTTGAGCAACTAAATATATAATTTCATCTCTCATGGAGGAGAACACATATTCCATGTAATACCCAAAAGATTTATGGGACCCAATGTAATTTTAGCTCAAAGATAGCTAAATTATTGTGCTCAAACCCATTTTTTCCAACAGAGTTCAACATAGAGAATTAGAATAAGAAAAATAAAAGAAAAAAAGTTTTGATGAAATTGCAAAAAAGTTATAATCAGCCTGTTTGCTTTTTCCTGTGATGTCACTACTTATATAGGTATCTGAACTAGATCTGTTAAGGAAGTAATGGGTTGTGTCCACCTCTCCCAGCCCTGTCCTCGAGTCATTTTGTGGAATGCAAAAATTATTCTAAAACTTTTGTTGAGATTCAAACATTTAAATTCATTACACTAAATTTTTTAGATAAAGTTAATTTTAATTAATGTAAAATAATAGGAACTATGATATCTTGCATATTTGTTTTATCTTGCTATCTTTGAGTAAAGAACATGATAGAAAAATAAGGAACTTAAATATTGCATTAGTTCATGAACTTTCTAATTGGAGTAAGAGGAGAAAATTGGATGATAAAAGATTGATATGAATAGAAAACTTAGTAGTGTTTTTATTTTGTTTTTGTATACTATAGGTAATCCATCCATAGAGTAACAAATGTATTGACAAAATTTAAGCATAAATCTGTCTTGAAGATGGATTAGATATGCGTTATGATTCTCCAATTATCTCTGCAAAGACCACCATCTTCAATAGACAACCATGTGAGTACTGTGGCCTTTAGGCCTAGACCCACTATTCAATAAGCCCAGAGTCCGGCCCATTGCCCGACTCCGCATAATGAAGTGGGCCTGTCAAAAGTCGACAAAAGCCATACAGGAACTATCTAGACTGGAGAGTCTTAAATCTCGTGAGCGGATCCCGAGTCCTAGCCTACCATTCTATCACATCTAGAATGTTCGTTATGGGTAAATACATTGAGGCGGAAAATACGCAAAAGCTACTTATCCACAGATTTCCTAGTTTCCAAATCCCTTATTTCCCAAAAGGATAATCCTTGATAAGGAAAAACAAATTTTATCCCTTATTTCTCAAAAGGATAATCCTAGCATTAATCCTTAATAAGGAAGAACTAGTCCTTGATAAGGAAAGGGAGATCTTATTGCCTAAAAGGCAATAATATATTTCCTAAAATCAAAGACAAATTCAAGTGTAAAAGAGAACTCCCCAACGAGGGAAAGGTATGCACTTTCATCTATGCAATTCCAATTGTTCAACCTCCTTCTTCTTTCTCTCCATATTGCGGACTTAATCATCGGAGAGGCGGTCGACACATCGCTGTCAAACCCCCATTTTGTAGGTTCACATTGCATAGCTGATGCCCCGGAGATTAGATGAACAAATTGGTTCTACAATCGCGCCGCTTATGAACTTAATAAAGTTCCACCAACGATTTGAAGAGCCGCTCAAATGGTCGCCTAGCACTTCACGCCCGTATCTCCGGCTGATCCCATTCCACATTTGATTCATCTGAGGTAATCGTAGTGTCAAGCAACCCGGTGAACTAATAGCCATAAAATCAATTCCTCCATTGGCGTCAAAACATGGAGAGAAAGCAAGAGGAACTAGCAAGAAAGATGAAGAAGTTGCAAAGTCATGTTGAACGCTTACAGCATGAGAATGACCACCGGGCAGACGGACGTAGAAAGCTCGATCTTGGAAAAGGTATTATCAATAAAGTTTTCTTTAAATCATTCTCTTTCAATCTTTGAAATAACCCACTTTCAAAGTCCAGATATGGTTGTTGTCCTGCTAGCATATTCAATAGTCTAGATATGGTTGATGTCCTCCTGGTACACAAAAAATTCAAATATGGTTGATGTCCTATTGGTACTTAAAAAGTCCAGATATGGTTGTAATCTAGCTGGCAAGCTAAAAGTCCAGATATGGTTGATGTCCTATTGGCACTTTCAAAAGTCCATATTGTGGCTCTCAGCTTGCTGACACTTTGAAAAAGCTAGGCTTGTGACTCCAAGCTTTTTGGCACTTTCAAAAGGCCGTATTTTGCGGGCTTCAAGCCCACCGGGCACTTTCCAGTCCGCACTATGGCTCAGCCCCGCCGGCTTCACAGATATGGCTGTTGTCCCGCCGACATCCTAAAAGTCCAGATATGAAGCCGATATTCTCACGACACTTTCTAAAGTCCGCATCGTAACAAGCCCGCCGACACTTCTAAAGTCCAGATCAGGCCCAAGCCTACCGGGCACTTTCAAAGTCTAGATGAGGCTCCTAGCCGGTTGGCATTGTCAAAAAACCAGACCGTGGCTCTAAGCCCGTTGGTAGTTTCTAAAGTCTAGATTGTGGCTGTTAGCCTCCTGGCACTTTGAAAAAGCCAGACTTGTAGCTCCAAGCCTGTTGGCACTTTCTAAAGTCCACTTATAAATTTAAGCCCATTTCAAGTGCTTGTCACTGACACCCTCTAAAGTCCGTACCATTACTCTCTAAGCTTGTCACACTTTCAAAAGGCCACTCTGTGGGCTCTCGGGATCGCCGACACTTTCAAAAGGCTAGACTTATGGCTCCAAGCCTGTTGGCACTTTCAAAGTCCAAACCAGGTCTACACCGCTGCACTTTCAAAGTCCAGTCGAGGCTCCCCACTGTACCGGGCATTATCAAAAGACTGCACTTGGGCTCTAAGATTCGCTCGGGCACTTTCAAAAGACCAAACCGTGGCCTTTAAGTCTTCTAGCACTTTAAAGTCCGCATTGGTTTCTAAAGGCCAGACTTGTGGCTCTAAGCTTGTCGGTACTCCCTTCGTAAAAGTCTGCCCTTGTGTCTCTTAAATACAATGCGATGATTAAACATAGCAATGACTCTCAAAATTTCTACGAACTGTGAGCACAAAATCCAAGGCCTTCACTGTTGGCCCATGTGCAAACCTCACAAGAGATGTACCACTTGAAGCCAAGTATGACCATTGGACCAAGGGGCACCCAAGGTTCGCAAAGAGCCTTAGAGGAAGTGGTGAAGCCAATACTAGCCTGTTTGGACCCTGTGGCCTACGGGCTCATCCACGTGGCAAATCCAACAGCGAAGTTAGACATATCATCCTCTCTCCTCTTGGCCGGCTCACTAGAGATTGGGTCCACCCAATTCATGAAGCCTTCTAGTCCCGCGCCGACAGCCTTGATCTGTCCAACCTTCTTTGCTTCTTTATCTTCATCACAGGCAAGTTGTGAGTCAGTTTCCTCAAGGTGACTGATCACAATAAACAAAGATAACTAAGGCCTTTTAGCGATCTGTGGTTTGAGATCTCGAGCCGACTCCTCGCTTGGGAAGAGCTTACTCAAGATTTGACTTCAAAAGATCAACAATAACAAATGCTCACCCTTGATGACCTATCCTAGCAGATCTGGGGGATGATCAGATAAGGAAGGAAAGGCTGAAGCCTAACCTCACAAGTTCTCGATCGACAAAGGAGCTCGTTGCGCTCCCTCTTAGTGATCTCGACCAACCGATTGATGTTAAGAAACATGCGGTTCCCACACGTTTTGTATCCAAACATGCGTTCAATGCACGAGATTAATCCCACAAATCCCTTAAACATTCCACCTGTGTTTAAAGTAATCGTATTTTCCGATTGGAAGAGCATCAACTCTTTAGCCGGGAAAAAGGAGGGTATTGTGAGTATCGTTGCTTTTAGGCCTAGGACCCACATTTATCAGGCCCAACGCTTACGCCCATCGCTTGACCCGCATCAGCATGAAGCGGCCCAACCCGGTTTGGGTTTAATAAAGCCATACTGAACCATCGAGACGGAGAGTCTTAAATCCCGCCTCGAATTCAAAGTCCCCAACCACTCATTCTACCACATTTGAAAGCCACACGTAAATATATTGAGGCACAAAATATGCAAAAGGTATTTATCCACGGATTTCCTAGTTTCAAAATCCCTTATTTCCCAAAAGGATAATCCTTGATAAGGAAAAACATATTTTATCCCTTATTTCTTAAAAGGATAATCCTAGCATTAATCCTTAATAAGGAAGAACTAGTCCTTGATAAGGAAAGGGAGATATTATCACCAAAATCATGAGATTATCCTTCCAAAGAGTAGAATTGTAGTCTTGATACAGATCTCATCGCAAAGCGCAAGATTTATCTTTCCTAAAATCAAAGACAAATTCAAGTGTAAAAGAGAACTCCCCAACGAGGGAAAGGTATGCACTATCTATGCAATTCCAACTATCTCAACCTCATTCTTCTTCCTCTCTATATTGCTGACTTAATCATCGGAGAGGCGATCGACATATTGCCACCGAACCCCCTTTTTGCAGGTTCACATTGCGCAGCTGATGCCTCGGGGATCAGATGAACAAATTGGTTCTTACAAACCTGTTTATAGCTATTGACTCCAAAGCTAATTCAAGAATATGATTTTCTCATTTCTAACGGCGATATGGATGGTTTTGGTACAAATCCTATGAAGCATAAGATGCAATATATGAAATCAATCTAGAGACAAATGGTAATCTATCATTTCAGAAGAACCACTTGTTCGTCTGACTTCCGTGGCATCGGTCACAGAATGCGAACCTGCAAAGGGCGATCCGGCACAGGCCGCTTGCCTCCAATGATTGCCTGGAGGAAGAAGAAGGACGTTGAGATAGCCGGAATTGCGTATACCGTCTACGTATGTCTCACGATGTGGTTCGTTCAAATCTCCGCGTTCTATTTTAGAATAATATATGTTTTTTCCTTATTAAGGATTATCCTTTATGGGATAAGATTTGTTTTTTCCTTATCAAGGATTATCCTTTTAAGGGATAATATATGTTTTCCTTATTAAGGACATTATTCTTCCAAATAAACGATTTAGAAATTAGAAATTCAAGGATAAATATTTACTTTCATGTATTCCCATATCAAATTTCCATACGAGGCGAGACGGCCGTCAGGTCTCGACCCTGCACGGGTTCTAGGATTGCATCAGCCCGGTGGGTCTCGTGGTTTTAATACACGCCGCCTCGCCACCACTATACTGCCAGTAGCGCCCACAGCCGGCCTATTGAATAGTGGGTTCGCCCAAAGCCATGGTACCCACAATTTCCAGTTGCAGAATTTGACACTACTAATTTGTAACTGTTAGTGATACCTATGGCACTTTTGAGAACTTGCAATAGTTTCAACATTGATGATACAGAAATATTAGTGAGTGGCAGTCCATTTCACTTTTCGCATATCACACACTATGTGATGGTGTTATTGATTTTAACAGCCTTTCTAATGTTAACACCTATGGCTTTTATGCCTACACATTTTATCGTTCTATAGTGATTCAAGTTTAGTCTTTTTAAATTTTAAAGTAACTTTCAATGTTATGTAAATGGTGACAAGGTACATCACACACCATTTTTCCTCAAACTACATTAAGGTAAGATTGTGATAAGCATATCACGGATTTTAATTTGCACTTTGGGAATGAGTTTAAGATAAAGTTTCTTGCCCAAAATGGATTCTCTCTTATAAATAGGTCGAAATCACATCGTAGTTATTTCATGTGTATAATAAAACCAGGATAAGGTGCATAAATGCCTCTGACTTATAACCGTATATTCAATTTAGCTCCTGAGTTTTTTTTTTCAATCCACAGGTGTCCTTGACTTTAGTGTCGTAGCTCATCAATGTCCTTACTGTCAAGAGCTTGCAAAGATAACAAACGGGAGCTATCCACATGACACTTCATGTCAACAACATTATAATGCCCGTTTGTCCATTTGTGCAAATTCGTGACGGTAGAGGCATGAATAAGTTATGACACTAAATGTCGGGGTACCTGTGAATATAACTGGTAAACGGGTCAGTCCAACCCATTTCTCGTCGGAAGCCAAAACATGTTGGGTTAGTTTAGCCAATTTATATTCTGGCTAGCTTTCAACCAGCCTAACATAACACATGCGGGTTATTGGTCAAAACGGGCTAAAACCTTAAAAATGCTAAAAAAAATTAATTTTACAATTATTCTTCAAATAAAATAAATAATATATAAATATATAATCATAATTAATATATAAAAAATTGAGTCTTAAAAATATAATAATATTAAACAAACTTAAATAAATAAATAATATTAGAACACTGTTATATTCAAAGTATCAAATTGATTAGCTAAATATTATCAAAACAATAAAATAATAATTTAATAACATCTCAAAAAGAAAAAAAAACTTCAAAGTATCAAATGAATCTTCAGATGCTTCTAATCTTTATCATCATCCATATTATATCCAATAATAATATGTTACTCTACATTAAAAAGATGTACTTCCTCGATGTTGGTTAATTAAAATTTTAGAATTTTGACAATATAAATTTCATTTATATTTGGAATTAATATATATATATATATATATATATATTCCAAAAATGCATCTCAATCATATAATAATGCAATATCCTATTTCTTTTGAAAATTCATCTTGCTAGAAGATATAATCATACTAAGAAAAAAATAAGTATGTAATTTTTGTTAATTATTTTAAAAATAACAATATTTTTTTTTTTTTTAATTAGCCATTATTTTTATTAACACTCAGTTTAAGTAATAAAATTATTTAAAATATATTGATAATTTAGTGTAACGCCTGGTCTCCGAGAGGATGTGTACAAAGATACATGTAATCGTCGCATTATACGAAAGATTAAGGCCAGCATCAGAATATTTTGAGATTAAATTAGGAAATGATAAAATTAAGAAACCCGAATGCGACGCTAGAAGAAAGGGTAAATTGTACTGTCATAGCGATATGAAAATCATAAAATAAGTAGATAATAAGCAATAAAAAATTCCAAGAGTTGATGCAGCAATTTTTTGAGAGACAAGGACTTAATAATAACTAAGTCAAAAAATGGATTATAGCGAGATACGACAAACCAAAGTCTCATTTTTTGTCTCGACAAAGCTTTTAGGGCAAACGAGGAGAGGAGTAAAGTTAAGGGAGAAAAGAAGAGAGTTAAGAGGAAGAAGAAGGAGAAGGGAGAAGAAGACCAAAAATCAAGGTATGCTTTATCTTAAAATAATGGGTATTTGGATTTCCTAAGGTTTTGGTTGGAGATTAGGTCCTCCTTTGTCTAGGGTTTTGTGGAAAGATCACACAAACCCTTGATTTGTTGAGGTTTTGTGGGTAAAACCCCAATTGGTGTAAAATAAACATGGAATCGTCATATTTATATGGGTTTTAGAAGAATTGGTGGACCTTAGGTTGAATTTTTAGGATTTTTACCTAGGGTTTTGTTGTATGAAGTTCCAAACCACCAATACAAGTGTTATGGAGTGGTTTTGAATGATTTTCATGTTGATTATTGAGGTATTACGGTTTTGAGGAATGGTTGTAAAAAAAAAGAGAATGTTGGGGTTTTTTTTTTAAAGGAAATTATGTCAAAATTTGGTAAAACCCTGTTTTTGTTTTGGCTATAGATTAAGTTATAATCATTCAAATCAATTGATCCCACTGGTAACAACTACAAGATAGGGCTACAATGTATAGAAGGAATTTCAAGAGCAAATTGTAGTCAAGGCTCCGTAAATACGATTGAAAGGTGAGCTCGTGTAGCTCATTGTTTATGCTCATTTGGGCATTGTTGTAGCTGCTGGCCATAAGTGGAGTTTCACTCATCCAAATTGAGTGATTAAAAAATTGTGGGTAAACCTCATGTAGGAACAAGTTAACTCGAAGGAAGTGCATGCAAATTGTAACCACAAAGTGCCCAAAGTTTTCAAAGTGGAGCTATGTGCAGATTCTATGCCAATTTGAGAGCACTAGATATAAAAATACAATAACTTGAGTTTTGCACGTACCAGTGATTCCAATTGAGAAGAAACCTTAGAACCATAGCTTCAAAATGAGTGAAGAAACAATTAATTTATGGTTAAGACCCTGCAAAATTAAGGATAATAAAGAGTGATTCTCAGTTGAGCTGCTAATCGGCATCAAAAAACATGTTGTAACTTGTGTTATGTGGTTGAGGACCTTAGAGAAGGAATTTTAAATTGAAAATTTAAAGATATGTCATTGATATATAAAGGACTGATCTGAGAGCTTCATAATTTTTGAAGACTGCTTTGAATAATTTTGGGTAATAAAGTTCGTAGAGTATTGTTGGAAAAGGTTACCAAATGAGGGTTTTTTTGTTAGGGCTTTTAGTGCTCAAGGGTAAATCTGTTAATTTGGCTGTATATGAACAAGTTGTGTGACCCCAAAGGACTTTACATGTATATGCGTTAAGTTTATCGCATACGCAGGCGATTAATACGTTGCCGTATTCGTTGAGTGTGTAGGCTAAAAGCAAAGGGCGGGTGCAGCGGAGTTGCGCTGTTTCCGGAAACAAAGAGGAGTGTTCTAAACCTATTTTCAAATACTAGCGTATTATTATTATAAATCGTTTTACACCTAAGATTTAATTTATTTTAATCGTAAACCATGTTTAAAGCAAGCAATGAGTTTTTAAGCAAACAAAGGTTTTCGATGAACTATATGAATGCAAACAAGTAATGGTTTTGATGTAATCAACCATACTTTTATAAAGCAAGCAAGCAATGGTTTTGAATTGTAAAACCATATTTCAAAGAAGCAAGCAACAAAAGCTCATTTTGTAAAATAAAGCCCAACAAAATCCCTAGTCTTAAGCAAGCATACCGTCGGATATCCCGCACGCGCGCGGTGTTAGACATCGGGTTACGCATTTTAGATTTCGCTTGTCAAGAAACTGTATCATGATCACGTGCATTTAAAGGAGACCGTGGCACGATCGGAGTATATATAGGGTTAGAGCCTAACTAAATTATGGTGATGGAGACCTGTGTCAATTCTGCACCATATTTACTCTGAAAGTGACGTACAAGGCCCTTCCACCTAGGGTGATGCTGACCTGTGTCCTTCCAATCGCAACGGCCGATGCCCGTGCCCCGTGTTCACTAGGGTACATCAAACAGGAAAGGCCTCCAATGGTTGATGATTTATAAGAATGTTTGATACAGTTTTGAAAAATCAACCACTGGTACATGGTCGAAGCCTGTGCCCCGTGTTTTTTAAAGCAAAACCGCTGAGCCCAGTTCCCGCTTACTTCAAAACAACGGTTGAGCCCGTGCTCCGCTAGATTCTAAAGCAAACGGTTGAGCCTAGGCTCCCGTTTTTATTTCAAAGCAAGAGGTTGAGCCCAGGCTCCCGTGTTTGAGAAAGTTTTATAAACTTTTAAAGCAAGAGGTTATAAAAAGTTTTGGAAACTTTTAAAGCAAGGTAAAGAAAGCAAGCAAGAGATTTTTGAAAAGTTTTATAAACTTTTAAAAGCAAGCAAGTACAGAAAGTTTTAGAAACTTTAAAGTAAGCAAGCAAGGCTTATGGAAAATATCATGTAAAAGAGAGTTTTACAGTTTTGGAGATGTTTTCTTAAAAGCAAACATTTTATATAGCATACACTCAACGAAATGAGCTTAGCTCATTATTTTCCTGCTTTAAAACTATTTCTAGGTAGAGGCACGCCTGCACGCTAGAGCAAATAGATTCTCCCGACTTCTATATTTGTGTCGTATTAATATTATTTTGTAAGGAATACTTTGAATTTGTATAGAGGAATATATGTATGTACATAAGGTGGTTTTAGAAATGTGCTGAGCTTCGAGGCTCTTTGAAAGAATGTTGTTGGTTGCCATATTTGAAATAGTGTAAATTATGTATACAGGATTTGGGACATGTCCTATATACAGCTGTTATGTTGTCGAAATTTTATAAAATCATAAGTTTAGAAAAGAAAAAAAAATTTATACGAGATTGAAGCAAGCAATACGGCTTCGCTTCACAGGATTTTCTAGTCATTAGAGGTAACGGCTAGGGATTTCTGTGGAGTGGCCGGCACACCTGCCGATAGTAGGGGGTGGGGGTGTGTCAAGGTGGTATCAGAGCAGGATCTTAGGAAACCTATGTTATTAAGCATCATAGTTTTCGTATACACTATTTTACACTACTGGCAACCATGCATTTTCAAACTCAAAGTACATAAGCATATGAGGTGATTCAAAGTATTAAAATGCTTGATTTTTTTTTTTTTTCAATACAAGACTATGTCGTGCAAGAGGACATCGAGGTCGTCCTAGAGTCATTCCAGAGGTTTCGAGCGCCCCACGCACCCGAGATGGAGCACATAGTTGGTTCCACTACCGCCTATGAATCAGCCTCCAAGAAGAGTCGTCAGATTCATCGTACACCAGAGGGAGCTCAAGTGCCAGGATTGTCTACGGCAGAGCAGGTGGCACAGATTGCACAAATAGTAGCCATAGCGACCCGTCAGTAATCGCATCATCCACTACCACCTAGAGAGGTCTTGAAGAACCGGGAGGTCGATAGAGAGAGTACAGAAGCTGGGCGCCAAGCCATATGACGACAATGGCGATCCAGAGGCAGCCTGGTTATGGCTAGACCGAGTAAATAAGGTTTACAGAGTTATTGGCTGCAAGGACGAGCAAAGAGTCATGTTTTCCAATTTTTTTAATGGAAGACAGGGCTAAGGATTGGTGGGATGCCGTGGAGAGGAGGTATCCTAATGGCATATGATGAATACACAATTGAGCAGTAATTATAGCAGAACTTAGCACATCTGTCGTACTTGCCCACATTTTATGTGGAGACAGGTATCATTTAATTGCTTTGTGCTTTGACCTTATGTGTCTTTCAGGTCTAATGCAGAATTGTACAAAGATTTATGTCCTGGGAAGCAAAATATGATCATCGCTGGATGTTGGTAATCGACAGAAGTTTGAACTCAACAATGCCGAAAAGCACTGTGAGAGCAAAGTGTACCCAGACACCTTCAACACAAAATTCTGGCAGACACCTATGCGTAAGGTGATACAAGTGTACCGTACACCACTAACACGTATGACCACACAACTGTGCAGAACTAATGGAATTGAGTAGGAACTCCATCTCCAACGCAAGGGGCAATAATCGGTAAATCAACTTTGAATGCTGATCACATTGGAGAGGTATAAAGCTAGAGTGAAGGAGAAGGCAAATTTTGGATCACTAGAAGAATTTCATAGAGAAGGTTCTTCCACTAATGATAAAGACTGTTTAAGAGGTCAAGACTCATTCTTTCCGGTTTTCTTGATTTCAAGCACATGTAATCTTTCAGTAGGAACTCATATTTCGTTTCCATTCTCAATATTTTGTATTCTTCATCTTTAGGCTTAGCAATTGAATTCTGATTTTCTCAAAGTTGTTTTTATGAATAAATTCTCTTCAATTATGATTGTCCTTATAAGTTCCATGGAGTTCTAAACTTCTATGCTGGGGTTCTACGGTGGAAACTCACCCTGATCAAGGGAAATTCCCTCAATTCCTCTTTTATACCTCAATGGATTGTGTGATGTTAGTCGCTGGTTGAAACTATGTAAAAACCTTAGTTGGGCATCCTCTTGACAATGTGTGAACGAGAGATCCTCGGTACACGTTGTGCTTGATTACAAATGCAAGCTAAGAGTATGAATTAATTGGGAACAAGTTCTGCATCATTTTCAGTAAGTAACTTTTCAAAAAAGAACATTTGGGACAAATCTTCCATCACGAAGACCATTTTATCAATGGCTCCTAGATGAGAATGTGAAATAAGAAGGTGGGAATGCATTGATCATAAGTGAGTGAACCTTAAGAATCAACAATATCTTCTATTTAAAAATATTAAATCAATCAATCATTTCAATCAAACAACACAACCATAATTCCCTTTTAAGATTACACTTTTGTGGAGAATAGCTCTCGGATCAACAAATTTAGACCTCATGAGATATTACAGCTGACACAATATCTAGGTACAACATAATTTCATGTAGATCACAGTGATAGGACAAATGCATTGATCGTTGCTGGTGATGGCAACCAGCCCGGTTGATCTGAATAGAGTATTTCAATTGCATTGCAAATCGGTCGTTCTCCACTCTTCTACTAATTTGTTTTTGTAAGAAATCTCGAGTGGGTGTTTTCTTGGGCGGGTAGGTTTAGTGCATGTCGGTTTGGGCTTGCAGCGACAGCGCCACGACTTATACACCCCAAAATTACGAGGAATCCTTAATAAGTCAAATTTCAAGATAACATTTTACCTCGAAATGGATCATCCGAAAATCGGCCCAACATCGTTTAATGAACATACTCGAGGATTAGCATTAACCCGAGGACTCCGCTGAACCTCCACTGTTTATGGAGATGATGTTACACTCCAGTACAGAGTAATAGGAAATGGTAGCTTTAAGCGAAATCAATATAGGGCTCCCCCTGCTCCATTACCTAATGTGGAAAGAACTCTCCGAGATCTTTGCAATATCAGCGAACCTGACGAGCTCATGTATTCGCCTACGGAAGAATGATCGATTCCTCGTGGAAATTAAATCAGTCTTTTACCTGTATACCACGAGGTCGAATCTGAGAACCCCTATTCATTCGCAGAGACTTTGAGGATGTTTGCAGGTGCATTTCTCTCTTTGGTTCACCTCTACACACTTAAATCTTGTTTGGTTTATTTCCTTTGCTCTAAGGAGAAAGCCAAAATTTGGTTTCATTCTCTTGCACCAGTTCAATTTTACATGGGAAAATATAGAAATGAGTTCCTGACAAATTTTCCCTCTTGCAACGTACCAATGCTCTAATGCGACGGTCGGAACTTTTCGAAAAGCCGGGTGAACCTTTTGCTACGGTATGGGAGAGATCTGGATCTCCTCATGCTATCCCCTCATCATGGATTGGATGTAGGACGAATATGTGCGTACTTTCATCAGGACTATTCTTGAATAATAAACAATACATCCAAATGATGTGTGCGAGGCGAATTCTGAAAGAGTGCTGGGAAGCGGTCGACTCTTTGACACCATAGCGAAGTAACAGGAGCATAGGAGCTAACCTCAGTGAACTTAACGCTAAAGTGCATGGCAAAATGCGCCTATGGGGAGAATCCATCACTTGAAGAAAAAATGATGAATTATGACGAGTACTAATTTAACAAGGAAATTGGAAATTTATAGAGATGAAAAAGGTGAGCGAGGTAACTAGTATTACCTCAGTACCCTCTTGTACCTATTGCACCCGAGTGGAGGCATTGCATAATGTCACGATGACCACACACTCGACTATCAATTACTTGAGCTTTCATCAGGATTAGGGATCGGTCGGATAAACGACTAATGCTCTTAACTACCAAGGAAACTTCCGATTCTCCATACTGAGAACATATAATCCTGGATGGGGTAAGCATCCTAATTTTAGTTGGAGAAGGAAGCCCACATAACTTGCGAAGCGACAAGGTCCCGTTACTAAAACGAGGTTTCAATTCGGTCCCTCGTTTAGAATCAAGGCCCTAGGATTTCTATGAACTATAATCAAGGTTTCCATCCGTCGAATCAAGAATCAAATCCACACCATATCAACCTCCCATAGAAGTTTGGAGGATATAGTAACACAGTTTATACCAGTTGACAATCCCACAAAACACGAGAATTACATTGCGTTGAATGATGTGAGATCCCCAAATAACTAAAGTGACCTCCTCATGGGTAATTTTAAACAGGGGAGAAGGGAAACTCCCATCTATTACTCCAAAACCCACAAGGTCAAAGTAGTGTGGGAGTTTTCAAGTCAAGTGAGGTACTTTTGAACATTGTAGGATGTTACTACTCTTCGACTGATAGTGGTAGTGAGAAACCATTTCCGACGAAAAAGAACCATTACAAGAGTCTCGAAATTGAATCGATCGAGAGATGATGAGGTATCAGAGCGAGCCTCATGTCCCTAGGACAAATGTTATTGATGTGAGCGGAGGAAGATAGGCTGCCTGTTCCTCCAACTCCATATCCTCATGGTGAGAACTCCCAGTGAATAACCATTACGAGATCTATGGATTGTTCAAACAAATTAGAAATTGAACATTCCTTTACTAGATGATAATAAGAAAATTCCATCATATGCTAAGTTTCTAAGGATTTGTGCACGGTAAAAGGAAACTAGAATTGACAAGGGAGGCGTCATGACTGAACAAACTACCTCAGCGATTGAGAGCAACTTGCCCAAAGCCACAAAGATCTAGGAAGCCCTACTATTACATGGTAGTAGGGAGGTGAAGTTGGGACATGGATTTAGGGGCGGTGTTAATTTGTTGCCATACTCGGTATATGGACCTAGGGTTAGGAGAATTAGAGCCAGCTGATATCACTCTCTAATTAGATGACCGTAGTGTAAAAATTCCTAGAGGATGTGAAGGATGTATTGAGTACGAGTGGACAAGTTCTACTTCCACAGTAGTTTGTTGTACTTTCATTTTCAGCACGTAGTGAATCAAGGAACTCAGTTTCCAGTGATTCTTGGTAGACCATTCTTGTGGCTTGCTAATGCCATTATACATTGTAGGGGAGGCTAATGACAAGCATCATTTGGGAACATGGTGATAATACGAATATCTTTAATGTTATCAAGGGAATGGAATGAAGGGTGAGTGTGTGAGTCAACATGGTTGAGTTCGTAGTGAAATACTTAGACAATGTCTCACATGATGACCCTCTTATGTCATGTTAGTAAGCCCGAGTTAGGACAGTGACTCCTAGAATCGGAATTCCTAAACTCCATATTTGAGCATAACGAGGTATTGGCAGTGAATGGGTGGGCACCTAAATTTGAACCATTACCACCAAATGAGGACAAGGCATTGCCACGAAGAAGCCACCTAGAGCTTGAGGTTGAAACCCTTGCCATCAAACCTCGAATATGCCTTCTTAAGGGAGGCGAGGAAGAAACTTTTCGGTAATCATATCTTCTTCCTTGAGATGAATCAAAAATCAACTTTTGGAGATATTGAGAACTAAAGCTGCTCTAGGATGGACAATTGCGAGATATTAAGGGTGTATGATGCGCACACATAAAATTCATTAAGAGAGGATGTTAAACCTCTAGGCAACCACAGAGACGACTAAACCCGATAATGAAAGAGTGGTGAAGGAAGTATTAAAACTCTTGGATGTAGGTGTTATTTGCCCTATTGCCGGGCCGGCCAAGTGGGTTAGCCATTCTCAGTGGTTCCTAAGAAATGCGGAGTTCTTTGTGGTGTGTGAAATAATCAGGCTCTACATTCCTACTCGTGTCACTTAGGGTTGGAAGGTGTGCGTAGATTATAGGAAACTTGTGCGGGTACTAGGAAAAGACCATTTTCCTCTTCCATTTGTTGATAAAATGTTAGAAAGTTGCGGAGCATGAATTCTGTGTTTTCTCGCGAATTTTCAGAGTTACAATCAAATTGAGATAGCTTTGGAAGATCAAGAGAAAACGACATTCACATGTCCTTTTGGTACTTTTGCCTTTAGGAAAATGCCCTTTGGATTATGTAATGCACCCGGAACTTTCCAACGGTGCATGATGGGAATTTTCAGTGACATGATAGAAATCATTCTGGAAATCTTCATGGATGATTCTCGATTTTGAGTGACTCTTACGAGAGTATTTGGAGAATCTACGAAAAAGTTTTGGAGAGATGTCAAGAGAAAAACCCAAATTAGGAAAGTGTCATTTCATGGTGACCTGAGGTTGTCTTAGGCCATATAGTGTCAAAAGCGGAATTGAAGTTGATAAGGCCAGGTCGGTGATATCCAATTACCTACTCCTAAGTGTGTTAGAGACAGCATATCATTTTGGGACATGCTGGATTTTTATAGGAGATTTATAAAGATTTTAAGCGTATAGCTCCCCCTTATGTACATGCTTGCTAAGATGTCCCTTCGCATGGTCACAAGCTTGTGAAGGCGCTTTGTTAAACTTTCGAAACTATGTTAGTGTAGCCCCTATCATCTGGTCTCTAATTGGAACCTTAGTTTGAGATCATGTGTGACGCTAGTGATTATGCTATAGGGGCTATTTTAGGACAAAGGGAAGACAAAAAGGGTTTTGTAATCTATTATGCCAGCAAGACACTAGACTCATTTCGAGCAAACTACACAATCCGCAGAAAAGAGTTTTAGGCGTCTGCCTAGAAAAGTTCAGGTCATACATTGTAGGCTCTCCTGGCAACCATTTCCACGAGATCATTACCTTAAAGTACCCAGCTCTCGCGGGACACGAGCCTCGGTTAGCAGGTGGATTTTGCTATGTCAAAATTCAATGACCATCAAGATAAAGGGGTCGAGAATGTGGTGGTGACCATTTATCTCGATTAGTTCCGAAATCCCGATTCTCATGTTGCACACCATAAGCGTGATTTTCCTGATGAGCAACTTTTTGCTCATTCGTTGCCCTTAATGCCTTGGAACATGAAACACAGTCAGCGGTCAAATCTAGCACAATGGACTTCTCAATGAAAAGAAATTTTTGTGAGATAAACTAGAAATATTACTTTGATGATCCATATCTATTGCATCTTGCATCCCACAATGAAGATGTTATTACTTGATGATGGCGGTCGGGGATCAACCTTTTGCCATTCGAAGCTTGTGGAGGCATATACACAAGAAAAACAACGGATAAGATTTTCATTTGGTTTTCTTGGCCTACCTTATTTAAAAGATTGTTTGAATTTTGCAAAACGTGTGCTCGATGCGACAATTAGGTGGGGTCCTGGCGAAACATGATGCCTCTTACCCCCATCTTAATCATTGAAATTTTTTACTTGTTGGGTATAGATTTCATGGGGGCGTTCCCCCCTTCTTGTGGGTACCTATACATTTTGTTATCTGTTGATTATGTGTCAAAGTGGGTTGAGGCTATTCAATGAACTAATGACCACAAGGTTGTTTTGAATTTATAAGACATTTTTCGTTTTGGAATACCTCGGGCAATTATTAGTGATGGTGGACTCCATTTTTGTAATCGATCTTTTGAAAATGTTAAAAATTTGGAGTCACCGTTCAACAACATACGCCACCAGACTAATAGTCCATGAATTAGCTAATAGGGAGATCAAACATATTTTGGAAAATACAGTTGCCCCAAATCGCAAAGATTGATCACTCCGACTTATTGATGCTCTTTAGGCCTACCGTACCGCCTTGAAAACTGTTCTTGGTATGTCTCCCTATAGGCTTGTTTATGGAAAGGCTTGTCATCTACTAGTTGAAATGGAACACCGAGCTTACTGGGCTATTAGAACTTTTAATTCTGATCCCAACTTCGGCGAATTAAGCGGTAGCTTGTTTGCAACTAAATGAGCTTGATGAATTGCGAAGTCGTATGAAAGCTCGAATTTACAGGAGCGGCTGTTCCATGACAAATCTATTGCTCGAAGCGTTCGAACCAAACAAAGAAATCTTCTTGATACAGCTCCCGGTTGCACTTATTTCCAGGAAAACTTCGCTCTCGTTGGACTGGCCCATTCATCGTTAAGGTAGTTTATCCATATGGAGCCGTGGAGATTGAAAATCCGGATACTGGAAAGTCCTTCAAAGTCAATGGTCAACGACTCAAACCATTCCTTGAGCATTTCAATCCTCAAGAGCATAGTGAAGATTTGGTAGATCCTTTCTACCGATTCCCCTTCAAGTAAATTCGTTCTCAACTTGTTGTATATAGTTTTGATTTTGTTTTATTTTAAGTTTCTTGCATTTTATCTATTTGTCTCTATTTCGTTTTCTATTCATTAAAACATAAAATAAAATAAAGAAAAAATAATAATAAAAAAATAAAAGAAAAAAAGGAAAAATAGGGACACAATTTCTATCTTTGCCTCCCATTACATTTGTGGGGTACCCATGGATTTCTATGCATTGAGGGCAATGCTTGTTTACGTTATTGGGGTGGGCGTACCTTGGTTGAACCTAAACACTATCTGTATTACATGTTCGGTGTATAATTGAAATTTTCAAGTATGCTCTTTGGGTATAATACTTGACGCAGCGTGCATATGCGATCTCATACACCACTCACATCACATCTCATTGCATGTACACTTAACAAGCATGCACAAAAATCTTTATATTCATCTTTTGGACTTTATCCTCTTGCATTCTGCCCTTATTACTTACATAAACCACAGACCTAACGTCATACTTTTATCTTGCCTGCTTGTGCTCCCATTTGTGCATTAATTTGGCATGTCATGTTAACTGTCATCTAGTCTTTAGGAACATATTTGCATAGCGGAAAATGATTAGAGGCCATTATTTCTATGTACACAGGAACTAAGTATTGTCTCACCCTTGCACCTATTTTGAGCTTTAAGTTTGCCAGGATTAGTTGAACCACAGAACCACGATCCTTTGGAAAAGCAATGGACCTTGGAAAGATTGAAAGTATCCAAGAGAGAATTACATTGACCAACTCCGTGAATACAGGTCGGTTTGGGTAGAATATGAGCAAAGAAAAGTGAGCATGCGGTGAAATACTGGATGGAAGCGGTTGACAGAGACAGGTACACATCGGCACCATTGATTTGCAAAAATATATGAAAAAATAAATAAATAAAATGCCAAATTGGAGCAGTTGTACGGTACTCTTCAATATTACCGGTACACTACGCAAGAGACGTAGCCAAAGTATGCTGATACACCACTAACGATGTCTTAAATTACATGCGAACGAAGTTGGGAGCAAAAGCAGTTTTTAATCCATTTTCTTACCTTTATCTGACCTCTTTACTCTCTACAAAGCAAAGCCCTAGCCCTTTTGCCCTCACACAAGCAACCCCGAGTTATGCCTTGCGAGTTTCCATTGCTCGAGGCCAGTTCTTCTAGCTCATCGTACGGGGCATTGGTAAGCCTCTGCTTGATTCCTTGAGAGCATTTTGTGTTATTCATTTATTATACATGGACTTGTTTGGTCGTTTCCTTACTTGGTGGTTTGGGGTTTGGTGATGATACGGGGAGAAATTTACATGATCTGCCTGGGACTAACCAGGTACTTAAGGCGGCTTTTGGGATATTGTTTTATATGTGTGGGCTATACGGGGCATTATTGCCATTCTCTTGCCCATATCTATGGCAAGATCGAAATCTTGAAAGGAAAAGCGTGCTCGGAGTGAAATTTGTGAAGAAAAGAAAATCGGGCTCCCTCCACAGCCCGGGTAAAGAAGGCAAAGGGAAGCAAATGGGTCGTCTTGAGTGAGGAAGTATCGGAAAGTGATGATGAAGAGATAGAGGCTATGTTTCTTGAGGGCTCTGAGTCGAGTAGAAATGGGGCCGGTCAATTGCACGAGCAGTTTTCTTGCCCGGAGGTGTGAAGTTGGAGACATTTCTGTACTCTCATCCAATCAAGGGTGTTATTCAAAACGAATGTCTGCGGTTTGTGTGCGAGGTTCGAGGATATTTACCTCTTGTTGTTCGGGAGTTTATACCAATGAAGAAAATCATCGGTAGAACCTTACTAGAGACCACGGTGATGAGTAAGCAGATATGGATTACCCCGATTGATATCATTCGCTTACGGTATGTCCATACCTTGCCTCGGATCGACCTTACCAGCCCGGGCTATCATCGATTTCGATGCCCAGTTGTTATTACGAGGTTGTGCACTCTGCATGACCATGAATGGATTTGTGCGTAAAGAATTCGTACCAGGGAAGCTCAAGCCAGAATATGCATTGATGAATAAGATTATTCATGATAGAATCGGACTAAGGCGATGAGAAATCTCCAGAAGAAATTAAAATTCGGTTCTTATGAGGTTATGGCCAGGAAACTTATCGATTATGCTTTAGTCATATGGTGTGTGATGAGGGACTTACTGCAGTTCTCGCATGAAAGTAGACATATTCCATTCCCATCTCTTGTGATGAGTCTTGTGGAAGCTACGGGAATAAGGGGAGCGGCTATGGAAAAGAGGGTGCTTCCTAGGTTGGGGCCTGTGCAAACAAAGCCGAGACGGGCGAAGCGCATCCACGAGACCCGTATACGACCTCTAGTGTATTCGAGGTACCTTCATCTACAACAGAAGCACCTATGAGCTCATCCCGTTGAAGAAAGATGGGCGTCGAATAAAAATTGGTTCAAATGCATTTTGGGGAAACAGAAGGTGCTTGACATGACTCTCTAGCTCGAGTCATATTTTCGAGGAGAACTGCGTTGACGGTCACCACTTCTCACGACTTGGGGAGGGAGATTCGGAAGGGGTTGGATATTTGCGTCGATGAGGATGCATTTTCTTACGGAGATGATGAGAATGGCCATTTGTGTAGTAACTATTAGGCTGGAATTAGGGTGAGGTGTTGGCAATTGGGTATGGACCTCGTATGTATGCCAACACCATTTGTTCATTTTCCCTTTTCGTTGAGTCTATGGTCATTACAAACCTTTAGACCTTTTTGATTCGATTGTGTTCGTGTTTTCTTTTGACTTTATGCATAGTATTTTACGTGTTTATGTTAAATGGTTGCTCTATAATATCGATCATTTAGGTTCAATGTTTGCTGACCACTTATTTTCTTCAATTCAATGGTCTTTTATTTGAATAGCTGATTTTGTATTTAGCTTGTTGTTATGTTCATTGCTTAAGGCCTTGTTAGTTCTAAACGAGTCATACTGGTGCATACTAAAGTAGGTGAAGTATTATGTTTCATATTTGCTATTTTGAGGAACTTGCAAAGCTTAACTGTACCGAGCGCACTTGTTGGAATTCATAACCAGTGGGTATCTCTAGTCTAAATCTTGCTAGGGACTAGCAAGATGCAGGTGTGATGAATACCTGATGACGATGAGTATAGCAAAAGCTTGCACATTCAAGTCACACTTTGCCCACATTTGCGTGAGGATAAGGTACTTTTAATTGCTTTTGTGTTTTTGGACTTGTCTGAGTCTTTCAGGTTTAATGCAAATTGTACAAAAGATTTATGCAGGAAACATGGATCATTATTGATGTTGGCAACTGATTGGTGAAGTTTAGGAAGCGCAACAATCTTGAAGCACAGCCAAAATTATAGAGTACCTTCAACATGTACCAGTACACCTATCTGAAAAGTGATGATTGCCAAAGTGTGCAGTACACCTTGCATGTGCCGGTACACTGTCTGGCAAGTGATAGTGGCAGAAGTGTACGGTACACGCTGACATGTGCAGTACACATGCGAAAAGTGACGGAGGCGAAGTGTGCGGGTGCACCACTAACATGTGCCGGTACAGTAGCGGAACTACGGAATTGAGTAGGGTGATCTTAGCATGAGACACACTGGTAAAATCCAACTTTGAATGCGGGATCACGTGGAGAGGGGTATAAGGCTGGGGATGAAGGAGAAGGCAGCTTTGATCACTAGGGTTGGGTTGCCATAGGAGAAGAGTTCTTCTCCATGGTTGAGTGAAGACTTGTTGATGAAGACTTTATTTTTCGGGTTTCGATTTCCAAGCACATGTAATCTTTCGGTAGGAACTCATATTTCATTCCGTTCTCAATATGTATTCTTCATCTTTAGGCTTATGATTGAATTACGATTTTCTCAAAGTTCTTTTTATGAATAAATTCTCTTCAATTATGATTGTCCTTATAAGTTCCATGGAGTTCTAAACTTCTATGCTGGGTTCTCTGATTGAAACTCACCTGATCAGAAATTGCCCTCAATTCCTCTTTTATCTCTCGATGGATTGTGATGTTAATTAAACGTTGAAATGAAACCTTAAATGGGCATCCTCTTGACAATATTGAGCAGTCCTCAATTTTCACGTTGTGCTTGATTACAAATACAAGCTAAGAGTCTAGATGTAGAACAAGTGCTAAACAATATTCAGATCATCTTTCTTTTCAAAAGAGCATTTAAGGATAAATCTTCGGGCCATTTATCGATAGCTCTAGATGAAATTTGTAAAATAAGAGGTGGAATTAAGTGATATAGAGTAGTGGAACCTTAAGAATCCCAGCAATCATCTTTCTATTTTAAAATATTTAAATCAATCCGATCACACATTCAATCAAACAACACAACCCCATAATTCCCTTTTTTTAAATTACACTTTTGTGGAGGAGCCAGCTCTACGGATCAACAAATTTGGGCCACTCCACTGTGGAGATGACATGGATTCCACAAATTATTACAATGCTAGACAACCTTAATTCCTACGCTTGGGATTAGAATTCAGCATATGAATAAGAACGAAGCAGCATATCATGGGACCAATTTCAACAAGAGTTCACTGATAGGTTCTTTCCTCAGAGTTATAAGGATTCAAAAATTGAGTTCTTCAGATTAGAGCAGAAGAACATGTTAGTATCAGAATATGAGAAGAGGTTCTCAGAACTAGTTAGATTGGTTCCATATATTCAGGCTGATGAAGACCTGAAGTGCTGGGTTTTAGAAGGATTGCGACAGAATCGAGTGCATTTGTGGTGGTTCCTCGGAATAGATTTGGACTTAGTGAGATTAAGCTCGAGTTGAGCAAAGTACCACAACTATCTTCGAGTAGACGAAAGTAAGAGAACTGTGACACGTCACAGCAGGCTCTAAACGGGTAAAGAGAAACAAAATTGCAGGGATTCACGAGAGGCCGAGGTGTAGGTTGAGGAGCTATCTACAGTCGAGGATCGTTGTTGATTGCTAAGCAGTGGCACCAGTATTCCTCCCGTGTCATATGTGGAGGCGACACCATGGGAGTGTAGGAGATATAGTGCAGTGTTTCCATTGTGTGGGAAGGCGTTTCGTAGAAATTTAAAGTTGATTGGTGCGGAGACATCGTGCTTGACCTAGCTACTACGAGATGAGCACTCAGGGGTCTTCGGGAGGTTTCCCAAGCGAGAGGGCGATGCGACCCGCGGGTAGGCGGCCATGGTAGGCGAAGATAGTGCCACTGGATGTGAGACAGACGTACTCGGGCCGGGGTTTATCTTTGTGACTCGGCCCGGGATGTAGATGCGGCTCGGATGTACAGTTCTTTGGTATTATTTCTATCCTTGATCATGATGCATATCCATTGAGTGGACCTAGGGCCACGCATTCGTCAGGGCTTTCTTAGGTCTTCGGATAGAACCCGACCATTAGAGTGCGTGAGAGTTTCCCTTCCAGTTGGAGGTCGTTATTCACCGGACATAGTGGTCGAGTCAGTAGAGTTACGATTGGGACAGGAGTTCAGCCCCGGATCTTGTGGCCTTAGATATGAGGATTTTGATGTGGTTCTCGGCATGCGTTGGCTATCTTGCCATAGAGGCCACATTAGATTATAAAGGCAAAGTTGCATAGGCTTTTGAAGTGGAGGAAAGTTCGGAGAATACTCGGAGAGATATCTTCTAGTATGATCTCATACTGGCGGCCTAAGGATGTTGCGTGGGTTGTCGGGGTTATCTAATATATGGTGGAGACCTGAGAAGGAGGACTCTGAGTGGATGAGATTCCGGTTGTTAGGGGTTCCCGGATGTATTCCGGATGATGTCGTGGATTACCTCCCGAAGAGGGTGGAGTTCACCATTGATTTGATCCCGGGGTGAGCCATTTCCATTCCTCCTTAGGATGGCTCCTGCAGAGTTGAGAGAGCTTAAGGCTCGGTTAGAAGAATTATTGAGTAAAGAGTTGTTGGCCCGAGCATATCCGTGAGAGCTCTAGTTCTCTTCTGAAAGAAAGATGGGGTTTGCGGTTGTGTATAGATTCTGGGAAGTGAACGAGTTACCATCATGATCGGTATCCACTCCTAGGATCGATGGTTATTGATCAACTCGAGGGTCTCAGTATACTCCAAGATAGACTTGAGGTGGGTATCATGATTGAGAGGTGCGGGAGGGGGTGATGTTCTAAGGCGCATTCGGGACACGCTATAGACATTATAGTTTTTGTTCACCATTTAGTTTGACTAATGCTCCGATAGCGTCTATGGATTTGATGAAGCCGTTATTCGGTAGTATTTGGATAAGTTCGCCATAGTTTTATCGATGATATCCTAATATATTCGAGGTAGTTCGGAGGAACATTGAGCACACGAGGATTGTGTCGAAGACCACAAGGAGGCGTGAGTTGTATGCCAAGTTGAGCAAAGTGTCAGGTTTTGAAACTGGCGAGGTGGCATTCTAGGTCATGTGATCTTAGGCGAGGAGGTGGTGTGGATCCCAGAGAAAATAGAAGGCGTGGTAAGTGGAAACCGCGAAAGTAGGAGAGATTAGAAGCTTCCTTGGATTAGCGGGGGTATTACAGAAGTTTGTTGAGGGTTCTCAAAATAGCAGCCTGTGACCAGGCGACGGAAAGATGTCGAGTATGATTGGGTGGATGCTTGCCCGGCGAGTTCCCGAGGAGTTGAAGGGTGGGTCGGCCGGCTCCGAGTTCTAGGCTAACCTTGATGGGAGATGGGTTTGTGGTTTATAGTGATGCTTCCCGGCAAGCCTTGGTTGTGTTTGATGCGAATGATGAGGGTGATTGCATATGCCTCTGGGCGGTGAAGAAGCATGGAGGTACCGCACACATGACTTAGAGCTTGCACGGCGGTCGTGTTTGCTACGAAGATGGAGACATTACTTATATGTTTGGTGCTTGCGGGATCTTCTGAGGATCATAAGGAGTCTTTGTATATTTTCACCCAGAAGAGTTAAACACGAGGGCAAGAAGATGGCTTGAGGTTGTTGGGACTCTGACGTACTGTGAGTACCATCCAGGGGAAAGGCGATGTCGTAGCCGGATGCCTTGGTGGGCGACGGAGAGTTCTTTTGTCTCGCCAGAGATGGGGTTATCTTCCCTTTGTTGGTGGATCTAAGAGCTTTAGGGGTGATGTTGGAGGTGAGTTCGGGAGCCTTGTTGCCGCATTTCATGTTAGACCTGCTCTAGTGGATCGATTCTGCTTCGGGGGGTAGTCGCGGTCACGGATGATTAAACAAGGAAGAGATAGAAAAGGAAAGCGAGAGTTTCAAATTAGAGATGGCGACATGATAGTGAAAGGCCGGAGAATGTGTGTGCTAGGTATGGCGGCGAAGAGGAACGATATGGAAGAAGCACATTCATCTGTGTATCTTTGTGCATCCAATTAGTGCAAGATGTATAGGACTTTGAAAGAACATTGCGGTGGAATGGGATGAAGAGAGATTGGTTTCATCTCGGATGTCTAACACATCGATGAGTGAAGCCCGAGCATCGAGGCCCATAGGAGAATGCGGGTTACTCCCTATTCCGGTATAGAAGCCCGGAGAAGATCACTATGGATTTTGTAGGTCTTACGGACTCAATGACATGATCTTATATGGGTGATAGTTGATCGATTGAAGTCTGCTTTCATTTTACGCGTTAATGTTGAGGATTCTGGAAAAGTTGTGATGTATGTGGATGAGATAATGAGACTTCATGGGGTTCCAATTTCGATGGTTCGGATGATACAGTTCCACATCTAGGTTTTGGCTTAGTTTGCAAGCGACTTTAGGTACTCTTTACATTTGACTAACATTCATCCTTAGGCTGATGGCCGGTCGAGAGAGGAATATTCGGGCGTTGGGGATATCGCGAGCTTGTGTGATGGAGTGGGGGTTAGGATACTCATTTGGCACTAATGGAGTTCGCCTCTGATATGACTTTGGCCGGTATCAGTAGTCATTTAGGCCGCATGGTAGGAAATGTGGGACTCGGTGTCTTTGGGAGGATGAGGTGGATAGAAGACTAGTAGGCCACTGAACTGGTGCATATCATGAGAAAGTGAAAGTGGTTCGTGATAACTTAAAAAAGAAAGCAGAGATAGACAAAAAAGTTATGCGGACCTTGAGTAGTAAGACTTCTTGATTAGAATGTGGCCAAGGGTCTTTTAAAGATTTCCCACAGAAAGGGTGTTTTGAGATTTGAGGCGAGGCAAGCTCGGTCGAATTTATAGGACCTTATGAGTTGTGAGCAAAGTGGGACTTGATGGCATACGAGGTTGAGATTACCCAGGAGTTATCAAGGATTCATGATACATTCTTGTGTCGATGTTAAGGAAATATATCGGATCCTTCACATGTGTTGAAGGCAGCACGACTAAAGGAGAACCTGACTTATGAGGAAACACCTGTGCATATTGTAGATCGCAAGGAACAGGTGTTGAGGAGTAAAAATAATTCAAATGATTAATCCTATGGAAGAATCATGAGAGAAAGAGCGACTACTTGGGAGCTAGAGGTTGAATCTTGTAGTCGATTACTCAATTATTTTCTGGCCGAAATTATTTCGCTCGCTTCTTTTTAAGTTTAGTTTATTACGTTTCGAGGACGAAATGTTAAGGAGAGGATTTTGTAACGCAGATCAGGAGGGATGTACGGGTACATGTAAACTGTTGGGCACATATGAGCACTAAGTGTCACGTTGTAATATTTTGGAGATGAAATTAGGAAATGATAAAACCGGAATGTGATGCTAGAGAGAAAGGGAGCAAATTGTAATTGCCATAAAGGATATGAAAATCATAAAATAAGTAGAGATGGGCCATAATAAAAAATTCCAAGAGTTGATGTGCAATTTTTGAGAGATTAAGGACTTAATAATAATTAAGTCAAAATGGGATTATAAAAGGAGACATGAGACAAACCAAAGTCTCATTTTTGTCTCCTGAAGCTAGGGCAAACGTAGGAGAGGAGAAGAAGGGAGAAAAGAAAGAGAGAGGAAAGAAAGAGAGGGAAGAAGAAGGAAAGGAGAAAGAAGACCAAACCAAAGGTATGTTTTATTTTAAAATAAAGAGAATTATTTTGGATTCCTAAGGTTTTGGTTTTGGAGGTGGAGTCCTCCTTTGTCTAGGGTTTGTGGAAAGATCTCGGCATATGATTTGATGAGTTTTGTGGGTAAAACCCCAATTGGTGTAAAATAAACATGGAATCATCATATTTATATGGGTTTTAGAAGAATTGGTGGACCTTAGGTTGAATTTTTAGGATTTTTACCTAGGGTTTTGTTGTATGGAGTTCCAAACCACCAATACAAGTGTTATGGAGTGGTTTTGAATGACTTTCATGGTTGATTATTAAAAAATTATTACGGTTTTGAGGAATGGTTGTACAAAAAAAGAGAATGTTGGGTTTTTTTTTAAGGAAATTCTGTCAAATTTTGGTAAAATCCTATTTTTGTTTTGGCTATAGATTAAGTTATAATCATTCAAATCAATTGATTTCAATTATTAAAGAACCATATGATATAGAGATACAAATGTATAGAAGGGACCAAGAGCAAATTGTATCTCTAAGGCTCCCAAATACGGACTGAAAGGGGTGAGCTCATGTAGCTCACTGATTATCTCTGTTTTGGTGTTGTAGTGTTTATTATAAGTGGAGTTTCACTCATCCAAATTGAGTGATTCAAAATTATGGGTAAAATAGACTTCTATAGGAATAATTTATCTGAGGGAAGTGAAGCAAAATGTAACCACAAAGTGCCCAGAAAATTTTCAAAGTGGAGCTATGTGCAGATTATGTTCTGCCAATTTGAGTAATCTATATATAAAATACAATAACTTGAGTTTTGATGATCCAAATTGTGTGATTCCAATTGGAGAAGAAACCTTAGAACCATAGATTCAAATGAGTGAAGAAACAATTTCCAATTTATGGAGTTAAGACCCCATAAATCAAGGATAACAGTAGGTGATTCAGTGAGCTAACCAATTTGGCATCAAAAACATGATGTAACTTGTGTTATGTGGTTGAGGGCCTTAGAGAAGGAATTTTAAATTAAAAATTTAAAGATGTGTCATTAGATATATAAAGGACTGATCTGGAGAGTTTCATAATTTTTGAAGACCGTTTGAATAATTTTTGGGTAATAAAGTTCAAAGTATTGTTGGAAAAAGGTTTACCAAAATGAGTGGTTTTGTTGAGAGCTTTTTTAGTGCTCAAGGAGTAAATTGTTAATTTGTTTATATGAATGTTGTGTGACCCTAAAGTGACTTGCAGTGAAATACGTTAAGTTTCATACGCTATCTGTGAGCAATTATCGTTGTCATTGTTGAGTGTGTAGGCTAAGCACAAAGCGGGAAAGTAGTGGGTGTGCTCAAGTTTCGGAAACAAGAGGTGAGTGTTCACAAACCTATTTTCAAATACTAGTGTATTATTATTATAAAACTGTTTTGCTTGGTATTTAATGGTTTTAATTGGAAACCATGTTTAAAGAAAGCATTGAGTTAAGCAAACAAAATGGTTTTGATTTAGAAGCCATATGTGAACAAACAGTAATGGTTTTTGATAGTAATCAACCGGCACTTTTATAAAACAATAGCGATGGTTTTTGAATTGTAAAACCATATTTCAAAGAAGCAAACAGCGAGCAAAGTCACATTTTTGTAAAATAGGCTTAACAAAATCCTAGTCTTAAGCAAACATACGTGGTATTCGTACGTGCGCGGTGGTGTTAGGATATCATACATGCATTTTAGATTTTGCACAGTACGACAAACTTAGATCATGCATCATGCATTTAAAGGCCAGAGTAGCGCGTCTTGAGTATATAAGGTTAGAGGCTCAGCTTTAAATTATGGTGATGGAGACGAGGTCAATTCCTGACTAGAAAAGGTGACATGGGCGAGCCTTCCACCTAGGTGATGCGGACCCGAGGTCCTTCCAGAGCGCGGTCGATGCCAGGCTCCAGTGTTCACTGAGTGCGACAAGCAGGAAAGGCCTCCAGTGGTTGATGATTTATAAGAATGTTTTATATAGTTTTGAAAAATTAATCATTGGTACACGGTTGAGCCCGAACTCCGGAGTGTTTGTTTAAAGTAAGCGGTTGAGCTGAGCTCCGTTTTATTTCAAAACAAGCGGTTGAGCCCAGGCTCCATTTAGATTTAGCCAACCGGTTGAGCCCGAACTCCCGGTTTTTATTTCAAAACAAGCGGTTAAGCCGGGCTCCGTGTTTGAAAGTTTTATAAACTTTTAAATGAGGTTTATAAAAGTTTGGAAACTTTTAAAGCAAGGTAAAAGCAAGCAGAGATTTTTGAAAAGAAGTTTTATAAACTTTTAAAAGCAACAGAATCGAAAGTTTAGAAACATTAAACTAAGCAAGCAAGGCTTATATGGAAAATATCTGTAAAGGGTTTTACGATTTGGAGAATGTTTAGAAAAAGAAAACATTTTATATAGCATACACTCCAACGAGGCTCGTTTAGCTCATTATTTTCCTGTTTAAAACTATTTCCAATGCGAGCAGCCAGGACCTTCAAACCAGTTTAAATTCTCGACCTGTATTTGTGTTGTATTAATACTATTTTGTGTAAGGAAATACTTTGAATATGTATAAAGGAATATATGTATGTACATAAGGTGGTTTTGTGAAAATGTGTGGAGCTTAAGGCTCTTTTGAAAGAATGTTGTTGGTTGCCATATTTGAAATAGTGTAAATTGTTGTATCTACGGTTGGGACATGTCACATATCAAATTTGTTATCTTTGCCGAAATTTCTCAAATCATAAGTTTAGAAAAGAAAAATTTTATACGAGATTGAAACAAGCAATGGCTTAGCTTCACGAGGACCTCTAGTCGTTAGGTACTTGGCCCGGGGGTTCTGTGGGTGGCGACACACTGCCCGATGGTAGAGGGTGGGGGGTGTGTCATTTTAGTTATTAAATTTAATTTAATTTATAAATGTTCATACATTTTATCAAAAAAAAAACATATATGATTAAATTAAATTTAATGGATAAATACAAAAAAAAAAAAAAGAGATAAATGAAAATATATTCAATATTAAAATTGTAATTTGTTAATTCAAATGCATTAAAGTAAACTTTCATACTGAAATTTTTAAATATTAAATTATCATATAATTTATATTAAAAAGTTACATTTAAAAATTTAAAATAAAATAGTTAAAAAAACAAAGTTTAATATATTAATCATATGTTATAATAATTATTATTTTTAAAACCCCTATGCTACAAAAGTAAAGATTTGACTCCATGTTAAAAGCCAAAATATCGTAATTTATAGATGAATAATTGAAAATCTCAATTATTAAGCTAGTTACTTAAAAAAATTAAATAAAGATTTCGGGTCAATCAGGCTAATCGGGCCAACCCAGACAAAACCTATATGGGCCATGAGTCAAAACAGGTTAGGTCAATTTGACCTAATTTTATTCGGGTTTTAAATTTTACAACCCAACCCTCCAAAAGTTGGGCTAAAGTGAGTTATTGTAATTTCTGACCCATATTGACTCACATGTGAACCGAGAAACTCATGAGGCTAAAATTGGACATACAACTATAAGTCATAGACATTTATGCACCTTTTCCTAATAAAACATAGCACAAGGTTCCCAGACTTTCAAAGCTAGCTTAATGCAAAGGTCTTAGTGGTTATAAAAGAAGAAATTTGACCTATAACATTTTCCGCCCTTAGTTTAAAAATCCAAGTATAAATTCAAACACTGACTTTATGCGTGAGTGTAAATACTTGAATCAATGTAGAAAAAACTTTCAACCTATATCACTAGTAAGACATCAATACTGGAAATCATGGATGGAGCCAGAATTCTACTTCAGTGGAGGCAACTTATAATAATAAATAAAATAATATTTAATAAACTATAAATACAAAAAAAGTCATATTAATTGATAACATTACAATCGAACACATTTACTTGCCCTCGGCGAGTTTTCATATTTTGAGTGTTGCATAATAGTTTCATCATCCAATGATATCAAATATATATTTTATATACACAGCAGTGGTCATTCATTCATTGATCTCGTCTTATTTCGTAGTGATTTTCATAATATTCATAGCGAGAAAATGTTCTCTCCACGATTGCGATATGCCAGTATGACCAAAACCAATGTAACAAGCAAATAAACAAGTGAATACACAATGTGTCTTTGTCTCAACCATCTTTTGTGCAAGATCAACGATTCTTTCAACTAGAAAATTCACTACTGACACATACGATGATTTATGTCTCAAGTTGATCATTAAGGAACATCGACTCTATTGGAGAAAAATCTTGTGGATAAAATTGGGCAAGTCGGAGTAACTTTTGCTTGTTAAAGGCAATAAATAAATCACAAGGATTTAGACAAGCTACACAAAGAAGAAACTCAGTGTTTACCTGGTAGCTTGACTATTAAAAGCTCTTGAAGTTGCATATACATATACTCGCTAAAACAACTCTGCTTGATAATGGGGCAAATTTGTAATTTCATGAGCTTTACGTCGTGGTCTCCATCGAGTTAGAAATGTATCATTCATGCTTGGAATATCAATGTTATGTCTTTCACAAAAATAAGAAACTTGATCAAAGTGGGAACTCCCGACCATTGTCCCTCATCTTTTGAAATTCTTTGTTTAACGTACTTTGTGAAGTCATGGCATTAACAATGTCTTGATCCTTCCTCTGTAATGCTTGTGATAATTCATTTGTGATTGCCAATATAGTTCTCATCAAATGTAAATTAAAGACAAACTTGAATGATTGCATTGACTCCAACAAGTTGGTTACTTCATATCTTTGCTCAGAATTTGAACAATCATCTACAATAATCTCAAGTACTTCAATCACATATGAGAACATGTTAATCGATCTGAGTAAAGCACCATAATGTGAACCCTAAAGTGTATACAAGCACGTTTTAGAGTGGTTTCTTGGTTTTAATCCTTGTCCATAAACTCACCATGTTGGGAGATTCACTAGCCTACAAATTGCTTATCATAAAGGAATCATGACGTTTGGATGAAGCACCAACAACATTAACCACATTAGTAACCACACATAATAGAGAAACAATTTTAATATGATTTTTTGCCACAACCACAAGAGCTAACTGAAGTTGATGAGCAAAACAATGAACATAAAAGCCACATTCATTCTCTTTTAGAATAAGTGTCTTAAGACCATTGAACTCCCCTTGCATATTACTTGCCTCATCATAACCCTGTCCACACAACCTAGATATACTTAATCCATGTCTAGAAAAGAATAAGCCATCGATAGTGCCTTAAGTGAAAGAAGCGGGTGGTATAAACAACTCTCCAATACCAATAAAACACTCAATTACATGCCCTTTTTCATCCATATATCGTAATACAACATCCATTTGCTCTTTTCCTGAGAGATCACGAGATTCATCAACTAAAATAGAGAAAATTGCATTTCCAAGATCTCTGGCAATAGCATTTAAGGTCTCAATTGCAATAGCTCTAACAATGTCTTTCTGAATTTCAAGTGCTGTTAATTTCAAAATTTCAAGAGCATTTAAGGAATCTTTCTTTTTTCTTCCAATTTGAGAACCCCTCACTAATAAAATCATACCCTGCTTGTTCTCTGATATCTTATTTGGGCTTAACATGAAGCAAATGCAGCATCTTTCGCTATACTATACTCTAACCAATTAGAATATTCCATAAACCAAGAAGATCATCCCAGTTGATTTCAAGTGGATATTCTTTCAAATCTTTACTAATTCCTTTTGAAGAAGACGAAGACTCAAGTCGATTTCTTTTCAAAGTATTTCTCCATACACATTTTTTAAATTTAATTTACATATTATTAATAATAATGTCAAACTTAAAAACAATAATACTAAAAAAAATATAAATCCATATATATTTCATAACAATTTAATATCTGCATAAAAGTTACCTAATAGAATTCATAAACAAATATATTTATAACATTCAAAGTTCAAACAATAATATATTTAATAAACATTTTATACAATGTTTCTAAATGCAATAATATTTTTACATATTTAACATTATATTATATAAAATTTAAATAAATTAAGTACATGATATATCATATAAGTATAAATAAAAATAAAAGTTAATACAAATTCCTATAAATACATGTTTCATTATACAACAAACTCTATATAGAGTATTAATCCAATAAAAATATAAAATGTCAGCATCCATAAATATATATTCGAACCCACAAGCAAAGTTTCATAATCATAGTATCAAGTTAATAAAAATATAAAATATAAATCATCAACAAAAATATATTTATGTGACGCCCCAAAATCGGGGGTCCGTTGACAACCCGTCAACCCGCGGAATACTCGTAAATGTGGATAGCTTGACACCACTCACGAATCGGGCGTTCTCCTTTATGCGAGCTCTACCAGTACAAACTGTCCAACAGTAACATGACCTCAAGGTCACATGCGAGTAAATAATGGGCATAGATTTGCATCAATACTCCTTAAATATATCAACTATACAATAGTTCAAGAGTTAATAAATTCTCTTAATTCAAAACATATATTAAAATTTACAATTCCTAATATATTGCTAAAATCAGTCTTATTTAACCAGCTTTCTTCTAGCGACCTCCTAGTGGCTGTAGTCCTCGATGCCTCCTTGTACACAAATAGTGATCCCTCGACAGGAGCAAAGCCCGATGAGATAATTTCCCTACAGCAGTTTACTCCCCACCTAAGTGCACATGCATGATAGCAATCACTGACCAAAGCAATTTCATGAACCTACTGAATGTCTACATGACCAACCCATGTCTCGAGTCTCACCAGGCTCTCATATACTAGAGATCTAGAGTAAAATCCTGGAGTTTCAAACAAAACTTGTTGTTCTCGAAAACCCTGCAATTTCGTTAAAAGTATTTGAGACTACCCTCCGAGGAGAATGTGTTGGGAGAACCTTCCTAAGCAATTCATGGGCTCCTCCGGCGTGTAATTGTTGGACCATCTCAAACCTGATTCTCGAAAATCATCCATTGAAATTCCTTTCGCAACCATGTTCATTTTTGTTTCATTTCATGTCATGCACTCACTCCTAATATTCTAGGGTGCCCTAGTGCATATGGAATGTGTTTAAGCACATTAATTAACTATCTTTGAGCTAAAATTACAATGGATCCCACAAAGCTTTTTCGGTGGGTCCACATGGGAATGTGTTCTCCTCCATGAGGAGATGAAGATTATATATTAGTACTCAAAACAGGTAGAATTGAATTAGAAATTGCCTCCAAACATCACCTGTGAAAATGGTTACCCGTTGAGCGGTCATCTTCTCCGATGAGCTGTTAATACGTTCACCATGAGCAGACACAACCCTTTCAACGTGTATTTGTTCGTAGAACGAACATGACCTAACTTCATGAGCGTTCGCGAATAGACATGACCCTCCCAAACTTCATGGCGCGCGAGCAGTCATGAGCAGATCTGCTATAAATTCCCACCTTCTCTCATTTTGAATATACAAATTTGTACATTCATTCATTTCATTTCATCTGAGAGAGAGACGAGAGTTTTACAAGCAGTTGGTTCGATAGCCAACAGCGAAATTGCTTCGATTGTTGGGAGATCATTCATCTGGAATGTTGCCAAAGACTCGAAACGCCATGCGAGGGCAATGAGTATGCTTAAGGGGTGTGTCTAACCTGGAACTTGATCTGCAAGCAGTTCGACTTTTGGTTTTTTCACGCCGACCCGTGTTAAATGTTCATCTGCTACATGAATTGTTATATTTAACAGTGCTAAAATTTCTAACATTCTTAAGACAATTATCACTGTATGTTTAATTATTTTGCTCAAGTTTTCAAAACCATATTTTTCTGTTGTACTATAAAACAATTATTTTTCTGCTGCACTGTAAACTGCTGCACTGTAAAATATTTTTTTTTTCTGCTGCACTGTAAATATTTTTTCTCTGCTGCACTGTAAAATATTTTTTTCTGCTGCACTTTAATCTGTATTCCAGATTACAAGTATTATTTCTGGTTTTGCCCATACAAGTACTATTTCTGGTTTTTTCCGTTTTTACATAAAATCTGCAAATAGAATGTTCTGTTCTGTTTCTGCTGCGAAAACGACGTTCTGTTCTGGTTTATTTTTGCAAGAACGTTCTGCTCTAACCTTTCTCTTTTGCTGCATTTTTGTTTGAAAAAAAATAAAAAAAAATCGTTCTGATTATGTCATTTTTGTTAGTTTTTACTGCAGTGCCGTTCTGGATTACACATCTACTGCACTAGACTTGTTTAGTTTAAATATTTTTTCTTTGCATATATAAGTTGATTTATTGATTATTTCTGTAATTGGTTTATTGGTTTATTGATTTTTACATACAGACAGAATTCGGTATATTGGTTTATTGATTATTTCTGGAAAACGAAAATCCGTTTGGTTGAAATATATTTTATTTGTTTTGCTCAGTGTTTGGCTAAGCAATTTTTTTTAAGATATTGTATTCTGAAAAAAATATTTATTTGTGATCAGAATTTGGCTAAGCCATTATATTAGTGAATTTTTTTTAAGATCGTATTACAGCACAAGATCTTTGCATTCTGAAATAAAAACAATATCTGTTTGTTTTAATATATTTGGCCACTCATAATTTGGCTAAGTCACATTTGTTAATTTTTAAGATACTGTTTTGTGAATAGTAGCCACTTTTATTCAAGACTGGTTTTATTCAGCAATTGGCTAAGTCCTTTTATTAATTTAATATATTGTTTATTACCAAAGCAAATTTGGATAGAATGACCTACGATTCTACCACAAAAGTTGTGGTGCCTCCTCCAGCGCTGTTATGGCGCCAATAGTGAAGGTCATGGAGGCTTGGAAAAGTTCAATGGAACCGAGTCAAAGGTGGCAGCAAAAGATGTTGATTCTACTTGACCACCTTGAATTTGACCCGTTTCCCTTGAGGGATCTTTCTGCATTGAAGGAGATGGCCCGACAGTGATGGATTTACCCTGGTAGAGCTTATGGAAACTATCTTGATTTCTTGTGTCATAACCATCCACAGATAGCACAGACAACACACTATATAATGTGTATTAGCCAATCTGCAAGAGCTGTGGAGATCCTTGGACAAAGTCTGAGGGCCGATGCGAGGGTACCCGAGAAGTTTGTAGTGGGAAAATTCCTAGACTACAAGATGCTTGATTCCAAGACAGTGATCAGCCAAGTTCAAGATCTACAAGTGATTCTGCATGACATACATGCAGAAGGGATGTCTCTAAGTGAATCATTCCAAGTGGCTACAATTATTGAAAAATTGCCACCGCTATGGAAAGAATTCAAGAATTACCTAAAGCATAAGCGGAAGGAAATGAGACTTGAAGACTTGATAGTAAATTTGAGAATAGAGAAGACAGCAGGTACTGTCTGAAGAAGGCTGGGCAAGAGCTGTAGAATCAGGCCAATGTTGTTACGGAACATGGGCGGACCTCCACAATCGGAGAAGAGGAAGCCTGATGGCGCGGTCCTAAGCAAGGTCCTGAAGAAGTTCTCGAGCCAAGTGTTATGTGTGCAACAAGCAAGGGCACTGGGTAGGGTTGTCGTGGTCGCAGGAACAAGGGAATCCGAAGAGAAACGCCCTCGACCAATGTAACTGGGTGAATGATGTCTGGGACATGGAATCTCTCGGTAGTAGTCTCAGGGTGAACTTCATTAGCAACAATACGAGGAATGGGTGGGTGGACCACGGGGGCCACTCGTCATGTTTGCTCGGACAGAAGATGTTCTCATCATATCAAACCATAGATAATGGAGAACAACTCTTTATGGGCAACTCCTCTTCTTCAAGGTTGAAGGCGAGGAAGGTAGTATTAGAAGATGACATCGGGCGGAACTTACTCGATGATGTATTGCATGTGCCAGAAATTCGAAAGAATCTAGTGTTTGGATCATTGTTGAGTAAGAAGGGCTTCAAGTTGGTGTTTGTCTCAGACAACTTCATCCTCTCCAAAAATGGGATGTATGTGGGAAAGGGGTACATGAGCAATGGCCTCTTCAAAATGAATGTAATGATTATTGTACCTCCTAATAAAAATATCAATAAAAGAGCACGTCTTAACATATGCTTGAATCTTCAAATGTGTGGCATGATGAACTAGGACATATTAATTATGATACATTCTTGTGATTAATTAATATGGAATGTTTTAATTTTAAAAAATAGATTCAAATCATAAATGTGAGATTTGTGTGGAATCTAAACACAGAACTTCTTTCCAATCAATTGAAGAAGTAGTAAACCTTCAAATTAATACATTCGGATATACGTGATCTGAAATTTATTCAAACAATTAGTAAAAATATTTTCTTACATTAATTGATGATTGCACAAGATATTGTTATGTTTACTTATTGAGAAGTAAAGATGAGGCATTGGAAATGTTTCAACATTCAAGATAAAGTGGAACTGACTTGATAGAAAGATCAAGGTGATAAGAAGTGATAGAGTGAGGTAGATATGGAAGCACCTTTTGGTGATTTTGTTCTAACATGGTATATTACATAATGGCCCTTTTTATTCACCTCGACAAATGGGGTTCTTGAACATAAAAACGAGAACTTTAAAAATGATGAATGCATTACTATTAGAAGTTACGGACTACCTCAAAATTTGTGGGGGAAAGCAATTCTTTTCATAAATTATATTCTCAATCGAATACCTCACAGAAAACCAATAAATCCCCTACGAGGAGTTGTGGAAGGTCGAAGACCTTCTTACAAATACTTAAAAGTATTAGGTGTCGCTAAAGTAATGGTACCTATACACAAGGTTAAGAATAGGACAGCGTGATTGTGTTTTCATTGGTTATGCACATAATAGTAGTGCATATCGTTTTCTAATTCATAAATCAGAAATTATCGATATGCATGCCAACACTATTATCGAATCAGAATGCATGCATATTTTGAAATGTATTTCCTTGCAAATCCACCAGTCGAACTGAGTAAGAGGACTCTTGATCTTTGTAATAGAGCGTGAAAGTCGAGTGACAAGATGATAAGCGAACCTAGGCAGCAAAGAACTAGAACGTCAAAATCTTTTGGTCCAGATTTTCTAACGTATCTGTTAGAAGATGAGCCTCAAAGCTTTAAGGAAGCTATGTGGAGCCACGAGCTCCGTATTGGAAGAAGTATAAACGATGAAGTAGAATCCATCTTGCCCAAATCATGCGTTAGAACTGGTGGATCTTCCATGGAGTTGAAACCTCTAGGATATAAATGGATATTCAGAAGAGAAAATGAAAGCGCGAATGGATCTATTGATAAATATAAAAACCCGGTGGTTATCCAAAGGTTACAAGCAAAAGAAAGTAACACCTATTCACAGTAACAAGAATATCATCCATTCGATCTTGTAAGCTATTATGACTATACAATCTCGAATACATCAAATGGATGTAAAACCGACTTTCTTAAATGGTGAGGCACGGATGAAGAATCTACAGAGCAACCGAAGGGTTTATTGTTAAAGTCGAAAAAGAAGTTGTCAGAGCACATTAAATCCACCTATGGATTAAAGCAAGCACCAATGCAATGGCATGAGAATTGTGGGTGTAATGATGACAAATGGATTCAAAGTCGCGAATGTGACAAATGTGTATATATTAAGAACACCGGAACGTGGATTTGTGTTATCTGTCTCTATGTTGATGATATACTCATCATGGGTAGCAATAATAAATCATTAAAACTCCCAGGATATGGTGACAATAAGTTTGATGAAAGACTTAGGTGTTCTTTTGATGTTATCACTTGGAATAAGATCTCAAAACATCAAATGGACTAATATTATCTAATCACATTATTGAGAAAATTCTCAAAGAGATTTAAACAAAATGATAGTAGTCAATGAGAAGACACTGTAGATGTAAATCTACATCTATCAAATAATGGCAAAATTTCACGACAAAGTGTAAACAATTGAGGCCTTATGCATGTCATGAAATTTGTGCCGTCCGGTTAACTGCGCTGTCCCGGTGATGAGTAGATACACAAGTAATCCGGTCAGGACCATTTAGGCCAATAGTTAGAGTTTTGAGGTATTTGAAATACACGAAAACTATAGTTACCTTACTCGAAATATCTGTGTACTTGGAAGGATATTGTGATGCGGGTGGATATCAGACACAGACTCCGAAGTCCACAAGTGGCTATCTATTTACACTTGGTGAGGGTGGAGGCGGTGTCTTGAATCTTCTAATGACGTGCATTGCTAGATCCGCGATGGAATATGAGTTTATTGCACTAGATAAAGGCGGTGAAGAGGCGGGTGGCGTCATTTCTTAGAAGATATTCGATATGGCCACGGCCTGTGCACATATCTGCGTCATTGCGATGGTCGATCGACAGTGGAAAGAACGCGAGTCATATATATAACGGTAAGTCTCGACATATTCGTCGAAGACATAATACCGTAAGACAACTTCTCTCTAATGGTGTTATGACCATTGAATACATAAGGTCGAGAACATTGCGGATCAGTTGTAAGGTTTGACGAGAGAGCAAGTAAGTAAATCATCGAGGGAATGGGTTTTAAAGCCTATGCACTAAAATTAGCCGAGAATGGCAACCCAACCTAGGCGGCTGGGAGATCCCAGATCTAGGTTCAAAGGAGACGACCGAGTTTTGTGTGACTCATTGAAGATCACTATGGAGAACAAATCTCACCTTTCGTTCTATAGGAATAGTGATGCGGCGTTGAGAACGGGAGTAAGCTACGCTGTAGTTCTTATATTTTGTTAAGACAAGTGGGGTATAGCAAAATACCTTCCATAAGAAGTCACCTATGTAGTGAGAACTGGGCGGTTCTGAGAATGATAAGGCTACATTCTCTAGGAGCACTCATGAAACCGAGGGTGTTCGGGCGAATGAACCTGGCCGTGAGAACCAAGCGTAATCGAGGAAAGGGTGAGCAAGATGCTATTGTCTTGGTTTAGCAAATGATTGAACGGTTCAAGACATCATGTTCACTGATCAATCGGTAACCTCGATAGCATTTCTGAGGGGAAGGTGAGCCCGCAGGCTACCTTCCTCACATACGAGAAAGAATTTCAGGCGAACTCTCTCTCTTAGTGTCAGCATGTCATTCGCATTAATCTCAGTCAATTTCATTCATGTGGGGGTTTGTTGGAAAAAATGGGTTTGGGCACATTAATTAACTATCTTTGAGCTAAAATTACAATGGATCCCGAAAGCTTTTGATTAGTCCACGGCAGGAATGTCTCCTCCATGAGGAGATGAAGATTATATATTGGTTGCTGAAGCCATTGGAGTGAATTAAATTGCCTCCAAACATCACCCCGTGAAAATGGTTACAGACTGATGCATCTTCTCCCGGCCGAGGGCGTGGCGTGCCAATTCACCATGAGCAGACACAGCCCTTCAAGCGTTTTGACAGAGTTATGACACTTCCCAACTTTCGTATTTGATGCGCCAGCAGACGGCAGCCTCCCAGCTTCATGGCTATGCAGAAACAGGTCATGAGCAGGTCTATATAAAGACCACACCTTCTCTCATTTTGAATATACAAATTTTACATACATTCATTCATTTCATTTCATACGAGAGAGAGACAGAGTTTTACAAACAGTTCGGTTCGACAGCCAACAAACGAAGTGCTTTCTGATTGTTGGGAGATCATTTCATCCTGGGAGACAAATTGCCAAAGACTCGAAGCACCACTGCGAGGGCAATAATTGTCTTAAGAGTTGTGTCTAACACAAAGAGACTTGATCTATGAAAGCGAGTTATGACTTACCTACGGTTTTTCCGCAAACCCAAGTGTTAAATGTTCATACCTTTCATGGTGTTATATTTAACGATCTTCAAATTTCTAACATATGGAATGCGCTGATGTCGATTCAAACACATTCGTACTAATATATTCACATGCGTATATATTAACATATTAAATCTTTTTTTTTTTTTCAAATCATGTTATGCAAATTCACCGTCATCAAAACACCAAATTAGCTCACATGGGCTGTTAACAAACATGAGCAATTCATTTTGAATCACTGACCAAACACATTTCCTGAAATTTAGTGTCACTATTCCTGTGACGATTGAAACCTTCGGGTTCTTGTTCGACCACCTAAATAGGAATTTTCTCCACTCGGTTCAAAGCTTTTGAGGCGGGTTTGCGGCTAAACAAGCCTCAGAACATTCCTAACCATTTACATGGCTCTTAGCCAAAGATTAACACAAGTAGGAAAAGATCCCTACCTCTTGGAGTTGTCGGAACTCCACTAAATTGGTGTCCACGCGTAGTATTCGCTGCGTAGAGCAACTTTCCTTCTTGCTCCGTCGAAAACCGACGGTCCGATCGGACGGAAACCTAGAGAGAAGCCACTCCCTCTCTCTCTCTAAAAATGAAATTAACACCACCTGAGAAACCCCCCTCTGCCCACTTTTTTGGTCTTCAAAATGGGGAAAATATACTATACAAGTTTTGTCTTTTCCTCATTAACAATTTCCAAAATTCCCTATGTGTCCCTTCTCTTGGATTTTTGACACTTGGCACTATCTAGGCCGTCCATTTCCATCATCTTTCTACTCATGCAACATGTCTCACATGAGTACATGTTATACGTGACTTTCGTCACATCACATGTTGTTTTACGACACTCGATACTCGGCGCCTCGAAAAATGTGCAAATTCCGATTGTCTAGGAATTCGACGAAATTCGACGTGGTAGCTAGATTTCGCGAGACGATTCCACCAGTGAAGTCCATTTTGTCATCCAAGATCTAGAAAAAAATTGGATTTTTACCAAAATTACCGTTTTGCCCTTTTTCAAAAAAGTAGAATTTTCTCGGGTCTTAAATTCTCCACTCCTTAAAAAGAATTTCGTCAAAATTCACGCATGCGTCTATCCCGACACGTGCCTATGTAACCTCATCGATTCGAAGACCGTGGCGGATATGACAACGACCAAAGGTTCCAGTGCTGACGACGGGTATTGTCAACTCATCCATGTCGAGGAGCCAACATCAACACCGATATGTCATCACTCCTAAGGTCCACCATGGCGAATCCTTTGAGATCCCACGACTCCGCGATCTCGGCCTGTCGACCCGACTCTCGCGCCTCGCGGGAAAATTTCCCATCATCTCAGGCCTCGACCTCAAAGCTGATCTATCACCTTGAGTTCATGCAATTCCAAACGCCACTCTGGTCAGCTAGTCGCAGTAAAAATGCACCACTGCATGTCCGGCTGATCTACATGCTCAGCCTGCAGCAAACGGCGTGAACACGCCCTGGGTCCCTCGACATCCCGGCTACGGACTGCATTGCATTACCGACCCACACTGCGTATGCGTGCGCGAAGGTGCTTGTATAGCACCATAGTGGCAATTCTCTGACCCATATTGGGGTGTGGTGGAAGGCTGCACCTCGTCCTATAGTGCTTGGGACGTCTTGTCTGAAATCACGGATCCACCGTCTCTAGTGATCTCGTCTCATATGAGGCTGCGTGATGGTAGCACACTATACCCTTGACTGTTGACAACTGTCGATCCGACCGGATGGTAGTGACTACGGAATTCGTGAACTAGAAGCCACACAGGCTTCTTCTAGAAACTAGAAGAAGGCCGGCTCTCCTTCCTCTTGACACTAGCACTCGCGTCAGGTGCCGAGCAATCCTCGATCTCTGCATGGTCGAGGTTGTCCCGACCATGGGTCCATGTCGTGGTGAAGTCCTACTATCACGCCCCGAATGGACAACTTGACCCATTCTCTAATCTCGACTTTGGCCATGCGTGGCCGTAGTCGCAAAACAGTAGCTCCATGAATCGCCACGTAATCCATCCTTGTCATCGTCCCACTTGCTTTAGCTCGAACTCCCCGAGCCTTATGCCTCGCGATGTCGGAAAGTACTTACCCATGAAACGACTCCTAAAACTGCGCCCATGTCATGGCCTCTAGATCTCTAGGGTCCTTGCCCATTCCACCATACTTGGGCCTCACCCTCAGTTGGAACCGCAGTAGATGCGATCCTGAATGTGGGAGATGAAATCTCAGCCTGCGCACCTTCTTGACCTGCGGACAATGGTCTGCCACCATCAAGTCTCCTCCCCCTATGAATGTCGGAGGATGATGTCACGGAGGCCTAATGCGGGGGATCGTGTGACGCTGAGGAATGGGAGGCGTAAGGCCCGCCGAAGGCGTGTATTTCTTGAATACTCTCACGAATATCATCTGAATACGACATAAATATCATCACATAATCCTATATATATATATATATCCTCTCAACTTAAATATCAAAAGGGAGAGGTGAAATCTCGATCCCATATCTCCGACGGTATACAAGTAAGCAGAATACGGCGATTACAAAACATATTAATATCAATCTGCTGGTGGCCTTTAGATGAAATATCTGAGAGAGTCAATAATAATTGTACATGTATCATTTGTGAAGAAATGGAAATCTGACGGCGGTCGAATCCCGAGCAGGGGAGGGCTAACGATTACACAAAATAAATTGAGGCTAATCGGCCTCGAGAGTGAGTTAACATCATATAATTTATACCACGTCTACGACCAGCCGGGATATCGTATATATAGAATTCTGACATGAAAGTAGTATACCAAAAAAATAATGCAACATGACTCACGTTAGCATGCATGCACGATCGTCAGTTCACATCATAGCGTAATCATCACAACGATCGAGAACTTCTACAGCGGGGACCCTATACTCACGTCTTATAAAGCCATCAGGCTCCTCTGAATCGATGTATTTGCCACAGGAAATGTCGACCGGGGTCCTTATCCAATCGACAATCGATAAACTATAGTGGCGCCCAGTGAATTGCTGACAGGAATCATAACTCCGACCTTAACTAACATATCATACTCGCAGGCGTAGAGTAACCTTCGACCCCGGGGACCTTACCTCGGCATCCCAGGGAAAAGCTCGACAGGGAACTCATGTCCCATAACCATAAACCTATAACATAATCTGATCAATACAGGTGCGCACGCGGTCAGTGTAACCCATTAGGTGGTATGTCTGCTATGGATTCCCATTACAAACATTTCAAATACAATGCCTGTGTCCTTGACCATACACACTCATCCATCGTCTGTGATCTCATATGCGGATATATTTCATAACAAACTAAATAATTTAATTATCATAGTAAATACAATTCAGTAGTAATAATCATGCGTGATGATGGGGTGTAGCCTAATGCCATTAATGTATGTAATGCATGCCCGATGATGTGTCATAAAACTATATGATATCAACTCACGAGAAGAATCGGGTCCTGAGCAGCTTCATCTCAGTATACAAGCGTAGGCGTCGAAAAATCTAGCATAGAAAGACATAATCAATATCAAGATTGAAGTTGAAACTTAACTCCTAGACTCGATTAGACGATTCCACGGGCCTAGACCGATATAAGGCACATCAAATTCTACCAAAAATTCGGCGAACTTTAAGCTGGACTTGCTCACGTAAACAAGTCCGGGCACGCTAAATAACATTTCCAATATACATTAAATCAAACATCGAGCAGACACGCACAACTACAATTTTGTGCCCATTTCGTCCCAATCCATCAAATTAACAATTTGTATTCGCAATATACACAATCAATCTTATTGCTTACTTGGATCATGATACAATTATGATTCAACGTAGTCGAAATATCACCATACATTATCGAGCAATTAAAATCGATTATCGGAAAAATACGATTAGGATTCACACACGTTTTTAGGTATAGATTCTTCTGAAGCTCGAATGCGAAAAACCCGGCTTGCACCGTCGGAACCACGAGCAGGACGGACGTTCTGTCCACAACACGCTCCAGAAGTCTCAGCATGGACCGGTGGTAGGAAAATTGAAGGTGGTCGAAGTGATTTTGAGAATTGCCACGAAGCCCAGGTCAAGGGTCCAAGTGCATGGTTTCTCAAGGGACCCTGGAGTGAGTGCGGAATCGGCTGAAGCAGCGGCACTCCGGCCGGCTCCGTCTCCGTTCACCGTGGCTTGACCTTGGAAAGCGTCGATCAGGGTGGATCCTTAGGTTGCCAGGGGCGGAGTTCGAATGCGGGTGTCGGTTTGGGGGGCGGTGGCGAAATCTTGGCGGTCGGCGGCGGCAAAGAGCGGGGAAGGCCTTGCGGCGTGTTCGGCGGGCAGGTGGCGATGAGCGAAACATCTGAGGTGGCGGAGATGGGATTACCTTTCGGTGTCGAGACGACGGATCGGTGGCAGTCGGTGAATCGCGCCGTGGGGTGGCGCGCCCGAGAGGGTGTCGGAGCAGGTGGGGGTGAGATGGTAATTTGGTAAAGTTGCCAAATTTCCTTTTTTTTTTCTCTCCTCTAAACTTAACCCATACAATTAAGTCCCTAATTACACTTGATTTGGGCACTTTATCTAATTAAAATCCCAACAATAATATAAAATGTATATATCACAATTAATAATGTATAATGATAATTATCTAGATATTTGTAGGGTCAAAATTAACATATTATGTCCCAATACTCTTTAGGATTAATAAAATATACCTAGGAAAATTAATTTAATAATTCCAATTTAAAACTTTATCGATTAAAATTAAGTGTAAGATACCTACATAAAAATTAGATCACCAAGATTTAAGAATAAATATAAATGCAGACAAATGTGGGTATGACGTGCTATCTACAGTAAAGTTTCCCACGATGCATTCTTGATCGAATGATTACGCCATAAGGCTGACCGCCGGAATGACCTTGATCGGAGTTGGCGAATCCCGAGTATCCACAATAACTACAGGTTTCCTATATGCATTCAAATCCTCACGACCTCTATGCCAGGCACCAGCACATGTGAAGATGGGACCACATATTTCTCGGCCTTAGATATGGGCCGGATGAACATTGGCAGTGGGTGGCGAAGTTCCGATTCGTTACTTCATCTAACTCTATCCACAATCTCAAATGGTCCCACGTGGCGATTTTCTTCCCGCACTTTGCAATCTACATGCTCACCGCATCGAAGCCTTGGAAATACCATACTACTTTACGCTTTGATATGTTTTATCTTTGGGAGTGCACGGCTTACCTTCTTTGGCGATTCCTCAAGCTAATCTCAGACCAGTAGGATCTTTTGAAGTGATTTGGACAAGTGAGACTATAACTGCTTTCTGCAACCTTCCAGACAGTTGCGATCTCACTTCTGCCGTCTGATGCCTGTGAGCCATGCGATACAGCATGATAACTGTTGTTTATGCGAACTCCATAAGGTAAATGCCAATCCCATTGGCCTCTAAATCCATCAGCATCAGCAACATGTCCTCAACGTCTGAATAGTCCTCTCGAGATGTCCATCGTACGAGGGTGAAAAGTGTGCTGGGATCGATCGAGTACCAGCTCTCATGACTTCCACTTCACGTAAACCTAGAAGTGAAGCGGGGCCCTACATCGAACACAATCGAGCCCCAGGGGTCCATGAAGGTGCAACAATCTCTAATATACCCTGGCATACTGACTCTGAGAAAAAAATTGTCTTCACAGATAAAGAAGTGTCAGAAACTTGATCATTAAAAATTATTCTATGATGAATCATATCTGCGAGAAGTTCGGGCCACAAAGTCCATGCATTATCTCCTCCTACTTCCACCTCGAATCAGGAGCCGGCCAGAACAACCCGCATCGCTTCTCGATGTTCGCTTGACCTCACGCAGTCAAACACTTCAGATACAAACTCCGGGCCATACATCCTCTTCATACCGCTCCACCAATAGCGTTACCCCAAGATCATGATACATCTGAGTGAACCGGATGAATATCGTAAGCAGATGATGATTCTCTTCATAACGACCCTTTCTAAGTCCATCAACATCGCGTGACTGACGAACTCCAGTAACTGGACCCTGTAACGCGCTCATCCCCAATCACAACCACCGCCCACCCGCCGAACTTCATCCATACCTTCATCAACCGCGGTTCGCACCGGTCGTTTTAATTTTTTTGGCCTATCAAAATTACCTGACCAAATGCAAGCAAAGTGGTTCAGATCAACACTCTAGCCAGAACCTCGACATACACCCATACACTTGGCCAATCGTCGCTCGGGCACTAACGGCAGAACGCCGATGATTTCCTGCACTCAAAGCATCCGCCACCACATTAGCCTTTGCCCGGCGGATAAGGACCACTGGATCATAGTCCCGCACTCCAAAACATCCTGGCCTCAATTTAGCCTCACAGTAAAAATATGATTTTTTAAACCTAGATCCGTAAAGATCTCCACACGCCTCACCATATAGGTATGCCCAGCATCTTCAATGCAAAAATCACGCCCCGCCATCCCCCAAGTCATGAGTGGGTAATTCTTCGCCGTTTCTTCACCTAGCATGTTAATCACCACCGCGGTCGCATCAATACACACCTTAACTTACCGGAAGTCGCCACAAGACATCGTATATAAACCCTCCTGTACCGGCGGTAATGCCAACACCGGAAAGAGAGGTCAAACAATCCTTCCGCCTCGAACTCCCTACTCACAAATCTCTCGTCCACCTAAACCCCACATCTCTCCTCACATCCGTGGTCGCGGGTGGCACATCCGGTGAACAATCCCCTCAGATGAACGGCGATAATAACCTGCCTAAACCCAGAAACTTCAACCCTACCACCAGGTTGGCCCTCCGCTAATCCATCACCGCCTCATCTTCTTGTGGGATCCACTCTGAATACCTTCCCCCGACACTGCCATGTCCCAAGAAGGCTGGCCACTATCCACCTGTAATCCACACCGAGAATTTGGCATACACTGCCGCCTCCCTCGCCCGCAATAATACCTCATCCCAAATGCTCTTCATGCTCCTCCTCACCCGAATATACCATAAGATATCAATGAACATACTACAAAGGGATTCAGAAGGGTTTGAACACCCTCGTTCATCAAATCTATAGCAGCTTCGGCTGGCGGCATTAGCGAGTCCAAAGACATCACTAGAACCCCATAATGGCTGCATTCGCCCTGACGCCGGCTGGGAATATCTTATGATTTATCCTCAGCCGACGATATCCTCGACCAGAGATCAATCTAGAACATGATGCACCTTTCGGGCTGACTCGTCAAGTCATCATTCGGGAGCGGATATTATTGATGCATCGTCGCTTGAACAAATTATTGGCTCATAGTCTATACATGTCAAAGGAACCATCTTCTTATTAAATACACGTGAAAGACTCGTATATGGCTGTAGTCTGATAAAACCTTTGTTCAACAAATCCTCGAATTGCTCAATTTTTTCCACCTCCAGAAGGTGCCATCCCATATGTATAGAAGGAGACAGTGAGTTTCAGTCCTGTGATAACATCGATGCAAAGTCTATTTCCCCGGTCGTGGCAATCCCGGCAACTCACCAAGAAAAACATCGAAATCTACGCTAATAGTGACATTATCGACTCTACCCATCCCCTTACAACCCGTGTTCCCATTGAAGAGTTCGACAACCCCCCGCACATCCACGCATGCACATTTCATTTAGTTATACAGTTTCACACTGCCAGAGGCCAGATTCACACCTGAAACCAAACTCGCATCCCCCGAATCCGAAAACTCCACCTATTTCTCACTAAGCAACTGCCAGTGTGTTGAATCAGCCGAAATGAACTTCAGTCCATACTCAAGATCACATCAAAACCATCAGCATCCAGCAGAATTAAATCCCAAGGAGTCCAGGTTTACCATAGAGATCACAGAAGGCCATACACCCGCTTCCAAGGCATCACTTTTAATTTCAACACGATAAACAATCTCATGCTATCATCACGCGATATAACCAGCGAAATCAGGTGGTCTCATATTACTTCCGCCTTAAGATCACCCAGGCCGATAATCCTTATCATAGCTCTTAATCTTTCAGAGTATTCTTCAATTCACACCCATGGTTATTACCACGAGCTCGCCATCCGTATATCTCAGCTAATGAAATCTTTGCAATAAAATTACTTTATTGAATATGACTTCTTTTCATAAATCTTTAGATTTTGATAGCTTTCTGAATAAAATTCGGCCAACATTAGTAAAAGACTGTGGTGATGATAAACTTCATCACAAAAGTTGGTCCATATAATGCAATGATCCCAATGCAACAAGTCCTCAGGTAGAATGTATGATTTATGATGTATGCCCTAGTGATGCATGCTCCATGTTTTATGTCTCAATTCTGCATTTATTATGCACCCTAGTAGTGAAATGTCATATCCATCCCTTATGGGACCAGGTACAATATTGCTAGCTTTCAAAACAAAATAGTGCAAACTAGCATAGACTCGTGTTCTTCTCTGATTTCAGCCAACGGGAGTTATAACATCTAAGTTTATTCTTACTGTTAATCACATGACTATATTTCCTGGTCTAATCTCCGTCTCATTCAACCAATCTAATTCATCTGTATTCTCCGAGGCACACCTCATCTGACTAGAAGAACCAGCCATTTCTAATTCTTTCGAGTATTTATTCCAATGTGTAACCCTGATTAGAAATAATTCTCGATCTGATTTAATATCCATGTATTCTTTAACGAAGAAGTGGAACTTAAGGTCTAACATCCACCTACAACAAAGCATATTCTAACATTATCGTCGTTAAGCGGCTTGTCGCTTCGCCCTTTGTCATCTAGCAAGGGAATAAACTATTGCGTGAGGCTATACCTTGTAATATCGTGTCGAAACAACATGTATGTAATCACGAATAATTAAGCATTATAAGCGATCCTCGCTCGATATCACGGGCACCTGAGACCATTTGAAACATGAATGCGAAATTTAGAAGCATGCCTCGCTTTCTGTAGCTCATTATCTTGAAATAAGACCATAAAAAGCTGCATAGCGACCTCATAGTTGGCCTCTAGGCCTCCTCCTTAGCGACGGCCTCGGCCATTCGCTGCTGCATTTACTGCCCTCGTCTACGCCTGCATGCTAAAAAGTAAACACAAGATATCGGGATAACAAACGGAGCCTTACTAGCAGTTGACGAAACTAGGCGCAATGGTGAGAGACAAAGGGGGTGAACTCGATCCCCAATTAAGCGATCTTGGAAACTTAGACTCTAGGCCATAGGAAATGAACCTATAGCTCACGATACGACTTTGTCACGACTGTCTGGGGGGGATCGTGGCCGTATTAGGGAATCTGGGAAGGCGTAGGCCATAGAGGCAGTAACGAGAAGCCTAACGAATACTCTCACCAAATATCATACAAATACTGCTGACACAAATATCATCACATAATCCTATATATATATATCACGCTCCAACAAATATCAAAGGAAGTGAAATCTACGATCCCATATAAACCAGTATCTGAGTAATAGAATACGGCGATTACAAAACGTATATTAATATCGAATCTCTGCTGCGGTGGCGCTAGATGAAATATCTGAGAGTGATAATAATTGTACATGTATCCATTGTGAAGAAATGAAATGCGTGAGCGAGTCAGAATGCGAGCGAGGGGAGGGCTAGCGATGCACGAAGAATAGAGTATCGACCTGAGTGAGTTAACATCATATAATTTTATACCACATCTTCTGACAGGATATCGTATATAGAATTACAACATGAAAGTAGTATATAAAAAAAATAAAATGCAACCATAAACTCACATTCGCATGCATGCACATTCGTCGAGTTCACATCACGTAATCATCACAGCAATCGGGAACTAAGCGGATACATATCGTCGCATGGCCGTGGCTCTCTCGAATCGATGGTAGGCGCCACGAGAGAAATGCTCGGCCGGGTCATAACTCCGATCGATGCTTAATCCGATAAACGCTATGGTAGGCGCCCAGAGGCTGCTCGGCCCGGGAGTCCATAACTCAGCAGCTAACGTATCCTTGCCACATGCTTAGGCGCCCAGGAGTAGCGCTCGACCGGGGACCTTACCTCAGGCATCCCGAAACCTTCGACGGGAACTCATGTCGTAACCATAAGCCTATAACATAATCTGATCCAATCTTGGGGTGCGCCGCCAGCAGTCTGCGTGTAACCCGTTGGGTGGTATGTCTGCTATAGTTCCCATTACAAACGTTTCAAATACAATGCCTGTGATATCACATGACCGTACACACTCACACATCCGTCATCATAGCAGTCTCTATATGCGGATGTATTGCATAACAAACTAAATAATTTGTTATCTGTAAATACAATTCGATAGTAATAATCATGTAAAATTGATGATGGGGTGTAGCCTAATGCCATTAATCTTGTCTGATGCATCTTAGATGATGTGTCATAAACTATATGATATCGACTCACGGAAGATCGGGTCTCGGGTAAAGCCTGCCTCGGTACGCCACAGGCGTAGCTGTCGAAAATCTGGCATAGAAAGACATAAATCAATATCAGATTGAGGTTGAAGCAACTCTGGGCTCGATTAGGCAGTTCACGGGCTAGGCCAGATATAAAGGCCTGTCTGAAATTCTACGAAATTAAGTGAACTCCCAAAAGCGGACTTAACTCCTGTAAAACAAGTCGAACACCTTTAAATAACATTTCAATATACCTGATCATCGAAGCGTCGGCCAGGGCCACCTGTATAGTTTGTTGCGACCAGTCGATCAGTGTATTATTTGTGATGATAATGTATACCTACACACGATGTCTCTTGACATTAACTGCCGGATCATGTCTGATTAGCAGTTCGCGTGGTCGAAATACGATGGATTATATCCAACATACATTGTCAGCCGGTCAAAATGCGATTATCGGACAAATACGATTAGAGTTCCTGCGTTTTAGGGTATAGATTCTTTAAAAGCTTCGAATCTGGCCGTGCCGTCGGAACCACGAGAGCCCGGGACGGGCGTTAATCACTGGCACGCTTCGATCTGCTTGCCGTAAATGATGGCCGGAGAAAATTTGAAGGTGGTCGGAAATTGATTTGAGGTACCGCGCGAAGCCCGAGGTCGAGGAGTCGAAAGTGCGTGGTTTCCTCGAGGACCATGGGTGGCGGAATCGGCCTGACGACACTGGGTGAGAAGCTCCCTCCGTCTCAGTTCCTTGCGTGGCGACCTTGGAAGCGTCGATCCGGGTGGATCCTTAGGTTCTTGGGGCGAGGAGTTGGTCTGGTGTCGGTTTGGGGCGAGTGGCGAAATGGTGAGCGATCGGCGACAGGGGTGAGGAGAGGCCTTGCGGCGTGATTCGGCGGGCGGGTGGCAGAGGCGGGCAGAGCGTCTGAGGAGTGGCGGAGATGGGGATTACCTTTTCCGGTGTCGGACGACCGAATCGGGTGGCGGAATCGGGTTGAATAGCCGTGGGGTGAAGCTTGTGTAGAGGTGTCGGCGGGGAGAAGAGAGAGAGAGAGAGAAGGTGGGAGAATTTGAGATGGTAATTTGGTAAAGTTGCCAAATTTCCTTTTTCTCATAAACTTAACCCATACAATTAAGTCCACCCCAATTACACTTGATTTGGGCACTTTATCTAATTAAAATCGACAATAATATAAAATGTATATATCCACTGATTAATAATGTATAATGATAATTATCAGATAATTTGTAGGGTGAAAATAACATATTATGTCCCCCGACAAATAACTCTTTAGGATTAATAAAATATATACTGGAAAATTAAATTTAATAATTCAATTTAAAACACGTAATTAAAATTACGGGTATTACGGATGATGTGCCACCAAGCCTCTGGGGTTACTTGGACCTCCACATTACCTCTTTACTGCAGCACGTAGATGGCGATTCTTGGCAATCCCTGACCTCAGCAGACTTCTTGATCAAATCTGGTGAATTTTGACAGGAGTACTTAGTGGGCCTTATAAATCCTTAAGCCTGAGCTAGCCATGTATGAAGTAAAATGGATTCAGTTCAAATGTGTGTCTGCAGTATCTACTAAAGAGCATAACAATATCGAACACTATTCATATCAAAAATTATTTTATATACTATGTCCCTGCATTCATAGGCAATGCAAGACAATTAATTCCACATTAAATCATATTCAACAACAAAAAATTTATTTTTGAAAAATTTTATTTTAAAAAATTTTTATTTCATTTTATTTATTTATTTTTTTATTTTCATTTAATTTTGGACTATTTGCCTAAAACTCGAACACCTAAGGTTATATTTCATTACAGTGTTCAACGTTTTCCTATGCTGTTCACGAGCATACGATTTAAATCATGATTCACACACATGATCACCATATCACATAACATACAACTCATGTTATACACACCATCACACATCGAACACCATGCATGTAGTGTTAATCTTGTCCGTGACTTCCTAGGTAATCCTGCCATAATCTGCAGAGCCACCCAGTGGTGATGTTCTTATACCTCGATGACCATGGCACAGCGAGTCCACCGATCCCTAGGTTTTCATATACCTCGTTCTACACTCTAAGGCCAGGTAACAGCCCCGAGTCCCGAAGCCACTGGTACTGAGTGTACTGGCTCGATACCAAATTGTGATGTTGGTATCATGACTAAACTTATAAATACACCCACCGAGCTCCCAAGGTAATCGTCGAATTCCTAGACAATCGGAATTTGCACATTTTTCGAGGCGCCGAGTATCGAGTGTCGTAAAACAACATGTGATGTGACGAAAGTCACGTATAACATGTACTCATGTGACACATGTTGCATAGTGAAAAAGATGATGGAAATGGATGACCTAGATAGTGCGAGTGTCGAAAATCCAAGAGAAGGACTACATAGGAATTTTGCGGTATTTAATGAGGAAAAGACAAAAAACTTGCATAGTGTTGTCTTCCCCATTTTGAGAAGACCAAAGGGGCGTAGAGGGGGTTTTGTACGGAGTGGAGTGCTGATTCATTTTTAGAGAGAGGAGTGGCTTGCTCTCTGAATTTTCGCCGTCAGTTGTCGGTTTAGGCGGAACAAGAAGAAAGAAGTTCTGTGGCGAGGACTGCAGCGTGGGCACCGGTGGTGGAGTTCGACAACTCCCGAGAGGTAGGGATCTTTTCCTACTTGTGTTAATCTTTGCATTTAAAGAGCCATGTAAATGAGACTAGGAATGTTAAGACTTGCTTTTTGCTTGAAGTAAGCTTTCGGTCTCGAAGCTTTACAGGCAAGTGGAGAAGAATCCTATTATGTGGTCGTGAAACCTTGATGGCAGGGTTTCTACTTTATTTACATGAATAGTGACACTAAATTTTTGGTGTGAAAATGTGTTTAGTTGAATGATTGAAATGAATTACTTTCATGTTTGTTAAATAGCCATGTGGTAATTTTGGTGTATTGATGGTGAATTTGCATAACATGATTTATGTGATTTAATTATGTTTAATATATATGCGTATGAATATATTAGCATGAATGTATTGGAATTAACATCATGCATTCCATATGCCTTTGGGGCACCACAGAATATTAGAATTAGTGCATGACATGGAAATGGAAACAAAATGAACATGGTTGCGAAAGGAATTTGATGGATGATTTTCGGAGAATTGTGTTGGGAGATGGTCCAACAATCACACATCGGAGCCCGGTGTTTAGGAAGGTTCTCGACCGGTAGCATAGAGGGTAGTCGATACTTTTCTAGAAGTCGGTAGTGTGTTTCGAGAGCAATAGAGTTTTGTTTTGAAAGGCTGTGATTTCTCGCATTCGAACTTAGGCATATGAAGTCGGTGAGGGCTGAGGCATGGGTTAGTCGTGTAGATATTCGAGTAGGTTCATGAAGAGTGCTTGAATGTGATTGTTGTCGTGCATGTCTTATTTCCGGGTGAGAATGTAGTGTAGGAAATTATCTCAGGGCTTTGCTCACCACTGTCGAGATCCTTATTTGTCTGAGTGTGCATAGGGACGGCGCTCACTAGAGGTCGCGTTTAGAAAAAAGCCAGGTTGTGGCTTTGGGTATTCGATTTTTTATAACACGTATTAGAATTGTAAATTTTAATATATGTTGAATTAAGAGTAATTTATTAACTCTTGAACTATTGTATATAGTTGGGATATATTTTGTGAGTATTGATCTGAGATTCCCGTGGCCATTATTTTGCATGTGGACGCATTGAGGTCATAAGTTGATTGTTGGGATAGGTTTATATACCTTGGGTAGAGCTCCAGTAAAAGGAGACTACTGCTTGGGTTTTCGTGAGTGGTGTCGAGTTGCAGGCATTTCACAGTATTAGTGGAGTTGTGAGGTTGTCAACGGACCCCCGGTTTTAGGGCGTCACAATTTCATTCCAATTTCTACATAAATTCTCATGATATTAATTTTATCTAGAACAAAAATATAAGATACCAATATAAAATTTAATAAAACAGTTTAAAATATTCATCAATCATCATCATAGCATATTTACATATATATTAATATATTATATATTACCCGCAGTGTTTAACAACACAACATAGATTCATAAACCCATCATATAAATTTTATTATCAAATATCGATAACTAAATTCTAAAGATAGACAACATAGATTCATTATGTATTTATATAAACATTTCAATAAAATTTAAGAAATATAAATATAAACTTACAAACAAATTTCTTCTTAACTTATCTTTCTCCTTTTTCTTCTTCTCTTTATAGGTTTTTCTTCTCATTTCAGTTGCTCCTTAAAGTGATTTTAAATATGATTTGACATTACGGCCCAGTTCGGAAGTGCTAAGAATTTTATGAAATTTATTTTGAGTTACATTTAATAGATATGTATATGTGTGTGTGTGTGTGTATATATATATATATATATATATATATATATATATATATATATATATATATAATATTTGTCTTAATCTTAATCGAAAGAGATCTCATTTGGTGAAAGTTTAAGCCCGACTCGAGAGGTTCGAGTTAATACGTAACGGTCCGGCTGGTTCCGGCCTCTGCGAATGTAAATTTTCTTTTGATGGGACGTCATTTAAAAGAAAAATAAAAAGTCGGTGGGGCGGTTCCCAACTGAGCCCACTGACCCGAATCAGCCTTGCCCGTCGCCTTGTCCCGTAACTAGACATACTTAATCCTGTCCTAGAAAATAAACCATCGATAAGCGCCTTAAGTGAAAATGAGTGGTACAAACAACGTCAATACCCGATAAAGCGCTCCGATTACTTGCCCTTTTTCATTCACATATCGTATCCCTGACAACCATTTCTTTATTACTACGAGAGATCACGAGATTCATCTCGAGCTAAAATAGAAATTGCATTTTCGAGATCTTTGTGATAACATTTGAGTCCTCAGTGCAATAGCTGCTGATGTCTTTCTAAATTTCGAATATTGTCAATTTGAGAATTTGAGCATTTTTAAAATGCTTAGCTTTAATATCCTGATTATGATACTTGAAATCTTAGAAACTCGAAAGTTTCATGATTGCTAGAATTTTAGATTCATCATGACCACGGAAATGCAATGCCTTGTCTTAAAGAATTCAAACCTGATCAAAAAGATGCATTCAAAGCGGGTCGATACTCACTTAGAACTTGGTTACGATTGCTTGGATAGAATAGTTTCGATGTGTTTGCTTTTTGATTGATAAGACTTCACATTTTCTCGAGCTTGATTATGAGCCTTTAAGGGGCCACCAACATAGATATTGAATCGTTATTTTTTCCTCCAATTTGAAACTCCCTCAGCAACAAAGATCACCACACAGCGTTACTCCAATATCTGGTTTTAAAAGATAGAAACACAAGCAAAATCTGGCATCTTTAGCTATATACTACAACGATTAGAATATTCGAGTAAACCCGAAAGTTTGGATCTTCGATAATTCTCAAAATTTCTTAGAGGGAAAATTATGCTTTTTAGCCTGACATGGACCCTTTTGTAAATATGCTCTTCGAACTTTATCTCAAATGTTAGGATGATAATCTAAAATCGTAATTCGTAACCCAGGGTCTACAGGAAGATCATCTAAGTTGATTTCAAGTGGACATTATTTTAAATCTTTACTAATTCATTTTGAAGAAGACGAAGACTCAAATTATGATTTTCTTTTAAAGCATTTCTCCATACCTGTTTTAGAATTTAATATACATATTATTAATAATAATGTCGAACTTAAAACAATAATACTTTCGAAAAAAATATAAAATCCATATATATATATATATATATATATATATATATATATATATTCCATAACAATTCAATATCCACATAAAAAGTTACCTATGTGGAATTATAAACAAATATATAACATTCAAAATTCAAACAATAACTATATATAATAAACATTTTATATAATATTTCTAAATGCGATAATATTTTTACATATTTATCATTATATTATATAAAAATTAAATAAATTAAGTACATGATATCATATAAGTATAAATAAAAAATAAGTTAATACAAATTCCTATAAATACATGTTTCATTATACAACAAGCTCTATATTAAGTATTAATCAATAAAAATATAAAATGTCAACTTACAATCATAAACATATTCGAACTTCCACAAAAAAAAAAGTTTCATAATCCTTAGTATCAAGTTAATAAAAATATAAAATATAAATCATCAACTTATTAAAAATATATTTCATTCCAATTTCTACATAAATTCTCATGATATTAATTTTATACGAACAAAAATATAAGGTACCAATATAAAATTTAATAAAAACAATTTAAAATATTCATCAATCATCATCATAGCATATTTACATAAATATTAATATATTATATCTTAACATGATGTTTAACAACACAACATAGATTCATAAACCCATTATATAAAGATTATTATCAAATATCAATAATAAATTCTAAAAAAGATAGACAAAACATAGATTCATTATGTATTTATATAAACATTTCAATAAAACTTAAGAAATATAAATATAAAAACTTACAAACAAATTTCTTCTTCTTCTTCTCCTTCTTTCTCTTTTTTCTCTTCTTATAACTTGGTTTTATTTATACTCGGGTTTCCCCCTTAAAGCGATTTTAAATGTGATTTGACAATAAGTGATTTCGAGTCTTGATAATTTTGACATTTTTTGAGTTACATTTAATATATATATATATATATATATATATATTACATTTTGTCTTAATTTTAATCAAAAGAGAACTCAACCTAGTGGTTAAGCTCAACTTAAGAAGGTTCAAGTTGTACACATGTGTAGACCCTCAATTTTGTCCCTCAGCACTTGCATTTATCCTATGGGTGTCACACTCACTCATCATTCTCATATAACACCATTAGGGCCCTTTTAGACTTAGTCTGTCTCCGAGCCTCGGGTGGGTTTGTATATGGTCCATTGAGTGCATATGTAGTTCACTTTAGAGTGTCATCGTGGCTTCTTTTTTTAGTTATTGGCATCATGCCATAGGAAGCAAGTGAGCCCAGGGTTTTAAGCTCGATCGAAGTTTGATAGAGTATATGTCAAATTCGGAGCACTTGAGCTTGTTTTGATCGTATCTCCCTTGTCAGAACTCGGAATCGTGCGTCCTTTGTTTTGTTGGATTCCTTATTTGCCAAGGAGGTTTATGTTAAAATTCTTAATTTTGTCAGTTTGACAATCGGTTTGGTAGTTCATCGAGCGATGCGTATATAACATTGTTTTTTGGGTGGTTTTGGCGAGCACTTCTCCTTGTTTGATCGCCTCTCCTCGTCAGACACAGGTGTGCACCGTTTTTTGTTGGTCTCCTTATTCTTCAAGGAACATTCAAACAAAATTTCATAAGTTTCCTCAGCAGGCGCTGTCTTGGTTGGCATCGGGTTCAACCGGTTGCTCGGGGGTCGACTTGTAATGGAGGTGATTTTTGTGATTTACGGAGCCCAATCCATATGGATGTTTTATATGCTCGGAATCGGCCTTGGGCAGTATTTTGGGTCCATTTTGGGCTTTGGCTTGAGTTACATACAGCCCACCATGAATCCATGTGGATACTTGGTGGTGAAGAAAGCTGAAAACTTAAAATAGTCAGCTTGCATGGAGAATGAGGAGGGGAGTTAATGGGGAAGCTAATTCCGAGACTGATTGGGCTCTTTCCAGAGCTGGAATGAGAGAAAAACGAAGGGGCTTTGATGGCTGGAGGTTTGGAACTAAAAAAGAGGAAAACAATCAAATTTAAAAAGACCTATTGGCATTTTTAAAAAAAGAAAGAAAAAAAAAAGAGGAGAGTGTGAAGAAGAAAGGAGAAAAATCTAGGTTGTCAGAGAGGGATTGTTTTTGAATTTGCAACACCACCATTTTCTAGACATCATATACTGCCGTAGATTGGAGTATAGCTTTCCATTGGACCACGACATCATTGGAGTTTCTCCAGTTCATTACTGCACTTTGAAAGAAGATTTGACACACTTCCCTCTGAATCAAGAAATCTGGGTGGTCTTTCATGCACTATAATGATGGGCGATGAATGACCGTGAAGGCTCTCGACCTCAGTCGAAGGAACCTTACCGTCGGCCAGTGCACGAAGTCCTATTCACTTAGAATAGCCCTCTCTATACATCTCCACAGATAGAGGGTGTTGCTTTGAGGCGGTGGAACAAAAATAATAAAAAGTAGGACTGCCACAGCACATTCTCATCACTTGATTTACATCTCTAGGATAAGTAGAGAAAGTTAGGGCGGTAATGACCTTGCATCTGAAAACACGGTGTTTTCATCTCTGAAAATTGTAGAAGAGTTTCTCGACCTCAAGGTTAGGTTTGTGTTACTTGTTTGTTGCATCGGTTTATTTGTGTTTTAAATTATGTAGGGATAGGAAGGAGTTTTAGATTTCTATGGGCATAGGGCTATGTTATTTGTTTGATTGCATCTGTTTATTTAAATTATAAATTATTTGGTGACTGAGAATGAGATTTGGAATAGCTACGGGCATGAAGTTGCAGCTATGTTTGTGTGAGAGGAATTCGATGGAAGATGTAAATAAGCGACCATTATTGTGAATAGATTACAATTGGCAATATTTAAGTTTCATCTTTGTGTTTATGTGATTGAAATTTTGGCTGAGGATATAAATGGCAGCCATGTGATTGTGAGAATGACTTTTGGTGAGGAAATTCGAGTGTTAGTCATGTGTTAAACTGGCAGTTTTAGTGGAGATATTTGTTGAAGTGGTTTTTCTTTATGGTAAAATCTAAAAAAGAAATTTTGTTGCTTGAAATATGGTAGTTGTGCTATTGATTCTTTTATAGATGAGTCATAGTTTCAAAGCTTTGATTTTAATTAATTATTTGGAGTTAAGGTGAATAGATTATGCATTTAGTTTTAAGTAGTCTTAAGGTTAATGAAAAAGTCAGATTTTTTTTAGAATTTTGTTTTTTTTTTAGTAAGTTGTTAAGTGTTAATGGAAAAGTTAGAGGTTAAAATGTTTAGCTTTGGTTATTTTAACTTTAAGTTACCATTTTTAAAATGTTTAGATTTTTTTTAATGAATGGTTAGAGTTTTAAAATATGTAGCTTTGTTTATTATTAACATTGGCAAGATCTTTAGAAAAATTTGTGTTAAATCATTATTTAATTTTTTTTATTTTTTTTAATTTAATTCACCTGTTTAGTTTATGTGTATTTACTATTTTAATTTATTAATATAGTTATTTTAATGTGTTGAAGTACATTTTTTTTAATTCTATTTAGATCTAGTCTCAATCCATCTTGATTATTTATAGTTTTATAGCTTTAGTATGATTAGTTTAGTTAGTTCCTATAACTAGGTTTGTATCTTTGTGTTATTTTAAATTTAGTTCTGATTCATATGGTTTTCTTCAAAGTTTCGGAATTTGCAAAAATCAACTCATGAAAATAAATTGGCCTTTTAATTGGGGGCTGCATCTACACCTCATTATACTCACACATGATATGCTATTGGTATCTAATTTTCACTGTTGAATATTCATTGACCAATTGATCAATTGGCACAGTTGTCTCGCATTTTTCAGTAGAGACCTAGTTTCTAGGGCTTAGAGGGGTGCACCTTTTGATGACTACTTTTGAGTGCATATCATTTGTGTTAGAAGAAATTGTCTCCTTATTGTAGAAACCTGGAAATGCATAAACCAATTGTTTGGACATTCCAAGCAACATACACATAATACTGCAAAATAATGGTTATTCAAGAAAATCAAAATAAATTAAATCAATAAGAAATGAGAGAATATAACAAGTTGGAGAAACTGTAAGTACTCTTTGTAGAATTACAATTTCGTAAGGCAATTTCTCTTCTCATTGGTGCTTTGGCTCCCCAGGCGTAAATGCTCCCCGGGATAAAACGGGTGTCGAATGGTCGACAAAAGCACTTTGTCGCCACTCCGATGAACTGATGATGTGTTTGCTCTATCACCGACAAAATGACAAAAGGAAGGAAAACTCGAGACTCGATGACCTTTTGAGGCACACACTTATTGAAAGACCTGACAAGCCTTTATATAAAGGAGAACTGACCTTTAGATGCGAACCTCTTGGCTTCCCAAACCCTTAGAATTCCGAAATTAATTGTTCAATTAATGTCATTAATTTCATATAACTGAAATCCATATGAACAATGAATTATGGAGTGAATGTCATTCATTTCATTCACTAAATCCAACAATTCCCCACATGAACGAAATTGATGACTAAAGGCGAGACAAACATGGTGATAGAAGCAACGGTTCTGCAAGAGTTTAATAGAATTTGTATACTATTCAATTCCCCTCTGACGACCCCGCCATACTTACATAGGTGATCTCTGCAATTAAGAGTAGCTCATGTTACTCTTCGCAATGCTTAGAGATCTGTTAAAGCACTAAGCTTAACCTTCTTGCTAGGCATCCTTTGTTCATCGATGAATGAACCGATATTATCCCACGATGATTGTATCCAGTCTTTTCTGATTTGGTTGTCCCTTTGAACTAGATCTTGGGATCTCGGTCAGCTACGGTTGGGTATCATTGCATCGACTTATTCTTTACGGGCTTTAGTCACGTTTCCTTCGATGACTTTTCAACCAACTCTGTTTAACCCTTTGGTTAGCGGATGCGCAATGTTATCATAGATTTTACTAATCTATAGAGATAACCCAAATTGAAGTTGTTGTTTAATGGTATTGTGTCTCTGACGGATATGTCTAGACTTACCATTATACATGCTATTTTGTGCTCACCAATAGCGGATTGGTATCCGCGATGTATGCATATTGGAGGCGCGGCTTTAACCACCTTGGAATGTCCTCACAGGAAGTGGCAATATTACGCCTCTTTACACATTTGTCACAGTGCTATAAAGCCTTCGGATTCGTGTGGATGCGGCGATATGTCTGTTTGAGGATTTCCATGATACCATTGCAATTCCCGATGTAAACACATAACTACTTAGGTAAATTAGTCCGCAATCTTAGTGATTGGATTCAAAGATCATTTTTTTTGAAATATTCAAGAAAATGTCATTCTAATAATTCGACACAATCACAGTGGCCTAAAGGTTTTAAGTTCGGTAGGCAATTAGAGGATCTTACCCACCTGAAGATCAGGACGATACTTGTCTACAATGTTGCGACAAGGATTTTCTAAATCGACTAACTCCTTGTATGTATCGGCAAAAAGTTTTCAAACCAACGAACCAGCAGCTTGTTTGGTTATGAAATGTTTGGTTTTGATCAAATGAGTTTTCCCTTAAAAAAAAAAAAAAACCTCATACAACTCTTTCTAAATCCTTGTTCTAACAATTTTTTTATTATTTTTTTATTTGAAAAAAAAAAAAAAAGGTTATGGTTTTTTTTCCTCCTGTAACAAACCAGTGGTTTGTTTTGCACGACACAGTTCATTGTTATCGATGATCAGATGGTGGTGATGAGACCCGGTCATCACTGTGGTCTGCATATAATCTATTGCACTCGATTCCCACTATTCGAGTTAGAACCTGGTAGATACGAGACACACGGTTAAGAAGGGCTTTTGCCACTCGAACACTTATACATTTTTTTTTGTTTTTGTTTTTTGTTTTCCCTTGCGGGTAACAAACCAAATCGTTTGTTTTTCTTAAGAGTTTTCTTTCCTTTTTTTTGTTTCCATGTCCTGACCAAACCAATCCAACAACTGTGTGGTCAATTTGTCTTAGTTGTTAGAAGAAATTTGTCTCCTTGTTGTAGAAACCTGGAAACGCATAAACCGATTGTTTGGACATTCCAGAAAATAATGGTTATTGAGAAAACCAAAATAAATTAAATCGATAAGAAATGAGGAGAATATATGAGTTGGAGAAACAACAGTACTCTTGTGAAATTCACAATTTCCTTGAACAAGTCGTCTTCTCATTGGTGCTTTAAGAGATTCCCACAGGCGTCGTCTCTCCCGGGATAAAGCAGATTGTCGAATGGTGGCACAAAAGCACTTTGTCGCCCTCAAACCCGAGCGTGATGTCATTTTAAGCTGTCGCGAACAAAATGACGAAAGGAAGAAGAGGCTTCGAGGACTCGATGACCTTTTGAAGTACACACTTAGTTAAAGACCCCGACAACCTTTATATAAAGGAGAGACTTGACCTTTTGGAGTACTGAGCCTCTTGGCTTCCGAACCTTAAATTCTGAGAATTAATTACATTCGATGAATGTCATTAATTTCCTATAACTGAAATCCATAGAATTCTGAACAATGAATTATGGAGTGAATGTCATTCATTTCATTCACTAAATCCAACAATTTGCTTGTATTACTTGCCTCACCATTTCTGTAGCGCATGGCTAGGGACCACAGGTACGCACTATAGTTTTGACTTGTTGAGTTTAAGTGCATGTAAGATATCAATTAGGTTTGTGTGACTCATGTCATTTGTTTAGCCTGAGTGATCCATTGATCTTTGACCCATATGCTCCCACATACCCAATTCATTAGTAGAGAATAGGGTTAGAACTAGAGTGCTATTTCATATAAGTACCTTCCCGGAGTAGTGCTTTGATCCGGACCGAGTCTAGTTTTTGCGAGGCAAGCACCATCTTGGGTATAGGCATTTTTGGTTCTTACTTGGTTTTCCCCTTTATAAAATTAAAACAAAAAGTAAGTGGCGACTCCAAAGCAAAAACCGTTCCTCCTCGGGAACGGATTTTCTAAAACTCGAAAATCAACCCACATTTTCTTTTCATTTAAAAGCGAGTCGCGCTAGCCCGTGGATCGGGTAGGGTCCACAACGTGGGCCACGGTTCAATACCTATTGAATATGATTTTTTTTTTCAATGGGGCCAAACTGTTATTTAAAAAAGAAAAAAAAAAGTAAGTGGGGGTAGTTGCCCCACTTGTATGTCAGATACCTATAAATAAAGTCGAGATATAAGCAATGAATTTGCAGGTGATGGTGGGTTGTGATCTTACCATGTGAGCAACATGACACACATTATATTTCTAGACTTTGAACCTTATTTACATATGGGAAGGTTCAAGCCCCTAATGGATTAGGGTCAGTTTGATAATGCTTTTAAAAAATATTTATAGGCTTAAAAACCCTTTTCAATGTGTTTAGAAGAGCATGAATACCAGTAATATGATCATAGAGTAACATTTAAAGAAGAAAAATGTGACGTGAAATGAGAACAGATAAAGGAAAAAGTAGATACAAAAACACAGATTTACATGGAATGAAAATATAAGTAGAAAAATAAATAGTCATAAAGTCTGAAAACAATTTGCTTTGAGTAAAATGTAAAAAAACAAATACCATCTTTGAATTTTTATCCATCAACTTATTTTCTAGCTCTGCTACCGACAAATTCATTGAATAAATTATGTGTTGGACAGGGAATCAGAAACAAATTAAGGCTTGTGTGTCATCATTAATGGTTTTAACGGTAAACAATGTTGCTGCCAAGGTTATCAATGTTCCTTGTGATAAGGCTTTTTACTAGGCCAGTTTCTTAATGTATGCACATTTCTATTCCTATTAATAGGAATATGTAAGAAAATTCAAAAATATTTTAGTAGTACTTCCTGAATTTCAAATTCCGAGAGTTGAGTATGTACAATGAAAAATGTTTTAAAAAATAAAACAAGAAAGTGAATCGAAAAACTTGCTAATTCACGGTTCAATGGTCAAATCGATGGTTGGAAACTATGAGATGAACAGCGTAATAAATACGATTTATATTTCATTAAAAATAAAAAAATAAAAATTTTAAAATTATAAAAAATATATATATATATATATATATATATATACCTCTCCTCTACTATATATATATATATATATATATATATATATATATATAAACGATAATTTCTTAAATTTAAAAATATGTAATTAAGAATAATAATATCTTAAATAAAAAGAATAATGTTATCTATTTATTATTTATATAAATGTTTTAATATTTTAAAATTTGTTAATAAAATATCAAATATTGAAAAGAGAAAAGGGAATATATATTATATGTTTTGATTAGTAAAACAAATGGAGGATGTAGTATATTAATTCGACAAGCTTTATCATCTCCGTCTTGGAAAGCATTAGTTTATGATATGGTGCTTTTCTGCAATGCGGAGTTGGAGCTTCTCGGGAGTGTTGGGCTGATCTCTTTGGGCCGAATCGTTGTATAACAGCTTGCTTGAAAGGATGATCCGCGACAGTGCGCCTCTTGGAGCTCTCACGATGCCTAAGTCATTTTATTTCTTATAAGAAGGAAAGAATCCAACTTTTGGGGTGTACGTCATTGCTTACCTTTGGTGGTGACAGTTGGTATTTATAGAGGAAATATTGGTTACTTTCCTTGTTAGATGGTGATACGGTATCTTTCCCATTGGGTGAGGAGTTTCATTTTCCTTATCACGGAGCGATTTTGAAGGGATAATGGAGGAGTCGTGATCCTGTGAGATCCTTCTTTCCTAATCCGTGGGGTGCGGATCATGGAGATCGGACACCTTTCTTTTACATGAGTTTTTTGGGCCACCTCTATCACTAGGTTATCTGGCAGGGTGGCTTCGATTCTAGATTGGGTCCATGTGCTCTGGCGTGGGTAGGATTCTTCTATGGGTCGATCTGTTTTATTGGGTTTGTGCCCTAGTTCCCTTCATAAGGCGGAGGTGTGGGCTTGCGCCTTGGGTTTTCGTTCTAGGTCTATGCATCGGTTGTTTTATGCCCCATCAGTAGCCCCTCAGCCCTTGGTTGAAGCAGGCTTAGGCAAGGGCTGAAGCGTTTCTTGGATAGGTAGCGACTTCCACGTGGCTTGCAGGGGATGGTTTGGTTTGAGCTTTGTCGCCATCAAACATCTTGTGATAATGATGGCGCTCTTTTGATTTTCGTGCCCATTTGGACGGTTTCTTCTCCTGCCTTTAGGAACATTCCTTATATCGCACTTTTCCTCTTCCTTTGCGGGTTTGGAAGTGTCTTTGATCAGCGCTCATAACTGCTTGTGGTGCTTTCTGTTGTCCTGTCTTCCTAAGGGTTGTTTTCCTTGTTTTCCTCCTTAGTTTGGTGCGTTTTCCTTCTTCTTCGCCTGTTTTCTTTTCCTTGTTCTGAATTTCAGGTTGTTAGGGCGTGTTGGGTTGGGGTCCCACCTTTTTCGTTGTTTCGCCCATTCTCTTTCTCCGCCTCTTAGTCATGCGTGCTTCCATGGAGCTTCTTGAATAGGGAAGGCTTAGGTTGATGAGTTTGTGTTAAGTGAAATGGCGCGGACTTGAGTAGCCACTGTAGCGTATTGGTTATCGGGGCCTTTTAGTAGGTTATCATCCTCCGCTGGGTAAGGGCAAGAGGAAGATTAGCAAGATTAGGTATCACAGTGGCTGAATGTTGAGGGCCTCTTGTGAGGTATACGGACGCTATGAGCCCTAAGCGAATTCGAGCCGCCGTTATTAAAATTTTTGCCACTGAATTCACGGACCCAACCAGGTGTTCGAATCTAGTGTCTGAATCCTCACGTCTTATGTAATTCCGTTCCCACAAAGATGAAGTGCTTCTTTGGCGCTTTGAGAAGCGATCTTGATTTCCTTTTCACCTTCATAAAGGCGTTTTACAACATTTAAATGTGTGCGATCCGACTCTCTCCCGATTTACAGGAGCGTCTTGAGTCGACTCTTGGTTTTTAGGGATAAGGGCCTTGAGGTCCTAGTATTGCTACATTCTTTGGATCTCTTGACATGAAGGAGGTGGAAGGCTTCTGTATATTTGCGAACCTGACCAAACCTATTATTTAGGCCTCCTTCTTCCCACAAGCATTGGAAGGAACATTAAACCTTTGTCGGGGAATTAGGCATTGGGTCTGACCTATCGGCCTAGGCGATATGTTAGGGATTAGATGGTATGGAATTTGCCAGGAACACCATGCGTGAGTTTTTACGCCCACGTCTTAGTAGGGTCGATTTTTCAATGGTTAGATTATGTTTTGACCGTTTGTGGTTATCATTTGCCCTCGGGTATCGGAGTCGGCCTTGCTCGGGAATGAGGGTAGGCGGTGGGTGAGCGGGAGTGTCGCCCTCGAGCCAGATCGATCGAGGTTGGACGTTCTCGGCTCTTCAGGAGTGAGCCCTTCTAGTTCCTCTTGTTCGAGATCTCCTCCGCTCCCTGCTATGGAAACTCCTCCTAAGGGGTCTCTTGTTGTGAAGCCAACTCGGGGATAACTTCGGGCTTGTGTCGAGTTGTTGGCGAAGAAGAAGAGGAGCGTAAAGCGCAGGGCTAAGGATCCTCCTAAGGGCAGCCTCTCGGCTCGAGTAAGGAATCCGGTGGGAGTATCGATCCTCGCGTGCCTAAGTTCGGTGAGGGGCGGGCGTGGTCCTCATACCCGGCTAAGGTGTCCAGGAATTGGTGTGCGCAACGTCGCCGTGGTTTGCGCGAGTCGAGGTTGCCGAGAAGGAATTTTGCCCTGGCTCCTCAGAGATGTCCTTCATCTGCGTGCGGAGCCCTTCGGCGCGAGCCTCACCTTCCCCTCAGGCGAGGAGATCTGAGAGATGTCGCTTTTAAGATTTGAGGGGGTGAGGACTCACTGCACGCGATGCGGGCTCGCCGCCCAGGGTTGTTCGTTTATTCTTCGGGACCGATCTCGAAGGAGTGCAAACCAGGCATTGGGGCTCTACGGCCTGTCCCTCTAGGGCCGAATCTTTGTATGTGCAGGAGCCTTTTTTATTTCTCTTGTCGTTGTGTTAATGTTGTCACGCTGGCTCTCTCTTACCTTGTTCCTTGGTAGGCGGCTATATAAAGGACTTGGCGGGGGGGCGGAGTTCGGTGGGTCTCTTCAGGCGGCGAGAGAGCATCTGAGGCTAGTCGTCTCCTTGACTTGAGAGAGTAGAGCTGCGACTCGGATAGCTTGATTGATGATGTTTTGGGAGTGTCATCTGATTTGAAGCATACCTCGTATGACGAAGTGAAGATAGGGAAAATAAGGCTATAGAGGGCTTAAGGTCTATCGAGGATGAGCTGCGGGTGGTTAAGGAAGAGTTCTAGGCTACCGGGAAGGCGTACACATGGCGGCGTTGGATCGGGCTGGCCCCGAGAGGCCCCTGTAAGGTGAGGAACCGATTGGGCGCTTGGTAGAGGAGTCTTGATGCGTTACGTTGGGAGCTCTGGGTGGGGTATGATCGACCCGATGGGATGGAGTAATAGCGGGTACAGGGACGGAGCTGCACCTTATGGGCCTCCAGTGAAGCACTTTAAGTGGCAGAGCGCGAGGATTTTCAGGGTTTGGACTTGATCTTGAGTTGATGATGAGGAGCGAAAGGTCGTTTTGAGGGCCAGACGGGGCCGAGGTGTTCTCGATTCTCCGTGAGTTCCTGCTCCTGGTGGTAGAGGCTCCTTAGGAGTTGGTTCTTCTCCCTCTCTTTGGGGCTTCACGCTGATTTACCTGGCCTGGAGGCGCTCGTAGTTCCCCCTCAAACATTTAATCCCCTTTGTAGAATCTTTGCTTCGAGCTCTAAGTCTTGGACATCTGTAATGCCAACATTGGTTTATGTTATTTTATGGATATTCGTCCTTCTATCTTCTTGGTTTTCCCGTCTTCTACTATGACCTGCGTTGAAAGGTTTTCTGGTCACCCAATCTTTAAATGGTTGGGTTCTTATTGAGCTACGTGGCCTCGAGATTGGCTTAGTTACTACGTTTCTCATCAAACTGAGCTATGTGGCTCCTTTGAGACTGAGCTATAAGGCTCTTCGGGAACTGAGCTGCGTGGCTCCTTGGTCACTTAGCCTTTCGAGCTATTAGGTTCCTTAAGAACCGAGCTATAGGGCCCCGTTGAAACTAATCTATAAGGCTCTTTTGGATTTGAGCTACGTGGCTCCATTTTGGAGCCTGCTATAAGGCTCTGATTACGTGGCTCCTTTGGGCGAGGCTCGTTGCTCTCTTAATGTGAGCTATAAAGGGCTCACGAGGCTCACGTGGCTCCTTTGAGCGGAGCTCTGAGGCTCTGAGCTGCGTGGCTCCTTGGCCCTTGGCCTTAGGGTGTCGGATTCGCCAGAACCAAGGCTGGGGCCTGTTGAAAAGCGAGCTCTGAGCTCTTTTGGATTTGAGCTCGTAGCTCCTTTTGGAACTACGCTCTGAGCTCTGAGCTCGTGGCTCCTTTGAAGCCCCGAAACTCTGAGGATCTTTTGTGCGTGGCTCCCCGACCTTGGCCTTAAATTTGTCGGGTTCCTTAAGAGCCAGAAGTGCGAGGCCGGTGAGCGAGCTACAAGGCTCTTTTGGATTTGAGCTACGTGGCTCCTTTTGGAGCTGCGCTACAAGGCTCCTGAGCTACGTGGCTCCTTTGAGAGCCAAACTCGTTGCTCCTTGGCTTGAGCTCTGAGCTCGTTTGGGAGCGAGCTACGTGGCTCTTTGGCTGCAGCCTTACAGGTTGTCAAGTTCATGGCTCAGCCAGATTTATGCAAGACCCCTTTAGGCCCAGGCTACAAGGCTCTTTTGGATTTGAGCTACGTGGCTTCTTTTGGAACTGCGCTACAAGGCTCCTGAGCTACATGACTTTTTTGAAACTAAGCTACGTTGCTCTCTTGAGGGTGAGCTCTGAGATCCGACTACGTGGCTCCTTTGAAGCTACTTCTGAGCTCTTGACCTGCGTGGCTCCTTGGTCACTTGGCCTTCGGCTATCGGGTTCCGGCAAGTTAAGAGGCCACTGACCCAGTATAAGGATCTTTTGGTTGAGCTAAGTGGCTCGTGAAGCGGCCCCACATGGCTGCTAGTCTTCTCCTAGGGAAGGCGTGAGCCGGTTCAATCACGAGACTTCTGAGAGGAGAATCGGAGCAATTGCGAGTTTCTCCTTCCTTTTCTTTTTCTCCTTCTCTTTCTCTCTCTCTTTCTCTCTCCCTTTCTCTTTTCCCTTTCTTGTGGTTTTTTCCTTGACTAGGTGTCGGCCGATGTGAAGAACGGCCTTGTTGTTTGTAGTTTCATGAGATGTAGAAACTGACTTTCTTGATTTAATCTTATGAGATAAGCTGAAATAAAGTGTGATCTTTCGAATGTGTGTACTTGTCGATGTTTGTTTCATCTTTATGTTGATCTACGAGAATATTATCAGTGAAAATGAGCAAGTTGTTATTATAATAAAACCGTGAATTTCTTTAAAAGCTAAAATCCGAGGTCTATTGGTAGAAACGCCTGAGGTGCTCAGCATTCTAAGAGTGGGGTAAGGTTTTTACCTCTTCTGTTTGAAGCTCGTAATTGCCAGGTCGAACTATTCGTGATACCACATAGGGTCCTTCCCAGTTAGGTCCTACTTCCCGTGTGTGGGGTGTCGCTAATGGCTGGCGGGGTTCTTTAGAACTGGGTCGATGGGCTTAAAACTCCTGGGCTTGACCCATACCGTAATGTTTTTTGTCTTCACAGCTGATAGTCCTCGGGCGCTTTAGGGCTTGCTCGCTTTCTTACAGGGTTCAAGGTTCGAGCATCGGCTCTTGGTGATTTTAATGACCTGAGCGGGGGCTACCACTTCTATGTGAAACGGTAGGGAAAATAGGGTTTCTTGGGTTGTTGATCTGCGTGTAGTTCTGTAGGCCCATAACACCTCGGGGAGGTATTCCACCTATTTTCCCTTTAGATTTTCTAGTTTAGTTTTTAACGCTACCTTGAGAGTCCTTATGGTGACTTCTGCTTGTCCGTTGGCCTGCGGATGAGCTGAGGATGAATAATAATTCTTGATTCCGAGGTCGGTGTAGAAATCTCTAAACTTAGGGTTATCAGTGCCATTACCGGATACGAGGCTCACAAGGGATTTCGAACCTATATATTATGGATCGCCAAACAAAGTTTCGCACCTTTTGCTTGGTGATTGTTGCTAATGGCTCGGCCTCGGCCCTTGGTGAAGTAATCCCTCCTACCGCAATGACTGCACATTGGCCCTTCCCATGGGTAAGATCTAATGAAATCTGCCTTTGTGGAAAGGCGAGGCTTGTAATTAAGTCGTGATTCGGATGGGAGGTGAAGATCTAGGCATGCTCGACAGAGATCTTGCATTTTTACCGACCGTGGAGTCTATGAGTATTGTAGGCCAAATAATACCATCTTTAGAGTCTTTCACTTTGCGAGACTGCAGCACCAAACCAGTTTCATGAATCACACCTTCATGTATCTCTCTGAGGCATGTAATTGCGACCGCTTACTTCCCTACGCGCCCAGGATGGGTGTAAAGCAACCTTGTTTATAAAGGGTCCCTCTCGATGGATGGTGAATCTGGCGAAGAACTCACCTGACTTGGAGCTCGCCGATCGCTTGGCGAGGTTTGTTCACGAGTAATCCCAGATAGGGTCCATCATTTCGGCTCGGACATTCTTTGGGGGTACCTCTTCATAAAGTGCGGCGTTCATTGAGGTTCTAGGAGGTGCTCGGCCGGCATCGATGCATGCAGATCCTCCTATGGCATTGTTCTTGGCTTGCTTGAGCATACGCGCGTATTCTCATCGCGCCAGGATGCGACGCGAACGTATAAACTTTTAAGCGGCTCGCACCTTTTGGGAGTAAGGACCATTTTCTCACCCTTGGCAGCCGTAGGAGTCCTCTATATGTTTTTACCCACCGCAATTGGGAATCATGCATATCATCTCTCTAATTGATCGACTTCCATATGTGAGCAAGATTAATATTTATTATAATGACCGTACTGCCTCGTGTAGAGACTTAACCAGATCGATTACGTACTCCACGCTAATCTGTCAGGGAGGTCGGAGAATCGAGACAGCCAGCTTCCTTGGGAATTGGGAGGTCATGACAGACTGACCTCTCTAGATTGGTAGGTCGGGCGCTAATTGAGTAGTTTCGGTAGGCGGTGTTGGGGTATTGGAAGAGGTGAATTCTACGATGAAATACCTTGAAACACGCCCTTTATTGGCGAGATCCTCGGCTTTGCGATGAACTAAGCTGGCTCTATGGCCCACTTTATCAGTCTTCTCGAGGTCTCTGGCTTGTGAAGTATCTGTCTCATTGGGTGTTCTGTTGGGATTTCAATAGTGTAAGCTGGAAGCCTTACGGCGGTGGTCTGATGCGGGGATCTTCTCCATCTTTGGATACCTTTCCTCCGCTCCCCTCAAAGCTAGGATGTGGTAGTAGATTGACCGTTGTATTCCATCTTGCTCTCTGACCAGGGCGGCGCTGGTTGAGAAATCTGAAACGACTAAATAAAGGGTAAGGAGTTTTCCCTCGGAGGGACTTACGGAATGGGAGGAGCTGGTGTATTTTTAAGCGGGAGCTTCTGCCCATGGGCGTGATGAAATCTTTTGAACTTGAAGAGCGATTGACACGCTTGCCGCTGGATCTGGATGGCGACAGAGGCGACTATTCTCCTAGTCAGCGTCAGTTTCTTGCGGTGCTCAAGAAGGCGTTTGATTACATGTCTAGCCTGACTTTTATCTTATTTGGATTTACACTCATTCTCTCTAACATTGACCATGAGTAGTGCACTACAGTGAGGACTAAATACACACTTGGTTGGTTTATAGCTATGTATGGATCTTGAGATTTGGAGCATTTCAATTTAGGTGGGCTCTCTTGTGAACTGACCTTACTTAGACTGCGGCGTATCATCATATATACCTCCATAAACGTTCCAATCTGCTTCTGAAACATTTTGTTCACTAGCCTTTGATACATGGCTCTAACGTTCTTGTCCAGGAGGCATCACGTAGCGATGAGTACCTGCCCGATTACAAAATGGTCTTCTCTTGGTCATGAGTTCCATTTTTGATCTAGTTATATCCGAAGCGTCCGCGTGAAAATTTGAAGCTGCGTGGCGGATGTGGCGTCCATTGCTCCGGTCGTCGAGAGTGAAGCTATCTTGAGCATGCTCTATTGATATCGGGGTGAGATTGATGCCAAGTCGCCATTTGTCGTTTGCCTTTTTTATGAGGACTACATTAGCCAACGGTCGGGTATTCTTTTCATTAGCTTTGGCTTGGAGGTTTGTTAACTTCTTCATCCCGATCGCCTTACGCGCACTACGAGCAAACCTTCTTTTTGCTTGAGTTTGAAGGGTGATGTCATTTGTCGCGATCATTGAGGGGTCGATTCCTCCCATATCTTTCTGCTTCCAAACAAATACTTCCATGTTCCGTTTCAAGAAGTGGATGAGGAGTTCCCTGACGTCTTTAGCTAATTTGGATCCGATGTAGGCAGGAGATCATTCACAGTTGTTCATCATGTTGTCTCGGTTCTATTTCTTGAAGCGTGGTTGGTTTCATCTACTATCTCATGTGACTCTCGATCATTGTAGATCGCGCCCTCTACAGCTTTTGTTTCATAGATGTCGAGTACTCCTGGCTGTCATTGATCTCCTCAGTGTTCTTATTCTGCACCCCATTGCGATGGGAATTTGATAACCATATGAGCAAGTGGAAGAATGGCTCTTATGAGTGGGGAAGTGCGCCAGCCCCGGTATGTTATAAGTGATGGGGCGTACTATGAAACCTCCATACGTCGTCGTGGCACGATGTGGGGATCCCCCGAGTGACAGCTAGTTGTATTGACCCCAGGGGCAACACTCTTTCTCCGGAGAACCCCCACAGGTGGAAGTTGACTAGTGCTAGCTACTCCTTCGAACCTTACATTTATGAGTGATCACGAGAGATGATGTGAAATCCAGGAGCTTCCGTTGTCAGCGAGGACTCGTAATGTTTGTTTAGTTCTGAGAAGGCCCTTATACCATGTAGTGCGTCATGGGGGTCTTTGGCGGCCTTCCATGTCGGAGTCGAAAAGGTTATGGTAGTGTCCAGTCGAGGGAGTTTGGATGCGGTTGTATCTCTGATCTTCTCCCAGATCTGATCTTTGCCTTGAATGAGCCTTCGAGCGAGTTGGACTCCCTTGCCATAAATCCCAGTCACATGGATTTCCCTCTCATCGAGGGTTCTTGTGATGTTAGGTTGGAGCGGTAACGGGCATGGGCGGTGCTGATCACGACCCAGCACCCTTTGGCTTGGCCCGAGGTGTCCGCATCAATCGGTATTCAATTTTCTTCCTTAAATTGGTTCACAATCTGTCATTAGGTGTCCATGATCCCTATGGAATTCACAATACTTAGTTAAATCTCTCTTTCTTTGAATTTGTCTTCATTTAGAGGCGACTGCCAACTTTGTCTTTGCGTCTCACGTGGGAACATGACAGAAATTTGTCGAGGGTGGTGCAGAAGTGGATATATTTGTTGTAGCTAGGGTCGAGGTGGGCCCAAGCGGTCCCTGACATTGCCTCATCTCTTTGGAGACCTTGTTCTCTGTCTGTCCTTGGCGGATCTCACTATCCCGTCTTATGGGGCTTCGCTCTTGTTTTCTTGCTGTTTTTCTCCTTTGCGGAAGAGTTTTCAGCTTAGATAGAAGAGCTTCTCGCCATTGATGCCGCTAACCCGCTTTGGCGACTTTGACCATGCTTGCACGAGGTTCTTTGAGATGGAAAACATCGGGTTTTAGTACCGCAGCGAGGAAGCCGTGATGAAAGCAGTGATGGCAAACTTCTCGTATGGGATGTCTACCTTTAAAGACTCTGCGTTAAACCTCTGGACATAGGACCTCAAGTTCTCCTATGGGCCCTGCTTTATGGTCAACAAGTGATAGCTCGACTTCCCTACTTATGTCAGAGCTCCCGATGAGTGGGAGAGCGGTACGATGGATAATCACAAGGATGAGATCGATGATGGGGAGTTTGTTAGACGGTAAAAGCCAGAGCCTTTTAAGCGTGTGTGGCTCTTCCGCATCGCGGTCACAGTGCACGTGTGGCTCCATCGATTCTTGTGGTATTTAAGGTGGTCTCTGAGATCTTTGGATTCGGATTGAATGTTTGATTTCGGGCATTAAGCTTATTTGGGAGAGAAGTGTAGTGGCGTGAGCGGGCCTCTATTTTATTGTACCAGCGCGTCCATGGGCCCCGGGCTCGTCCTTTCCTTTGTTTCCCTCACGTGGTTGAGCTCTTGTTGGATGTCCCGGAAACGCCGCTCCCATGACCGTTCCCACATCTCATTGGCAAGGATGAGGTCCATCGCCTCTGTTCAGTCCTGTCGAATCCTCATTGCGATCCTCCCACACAGGAAACGCGAGGGATCGAGCTCCTTAACTCGGCTAGTTTCTCCTTCTCCATCGGCGTCAGGAGTATGTCGTTTTGTTATGCCGTTAACTACGAGGCATACGTGCCAGTGAGTTCCTCGAGTCTCGTAAACCTTTGGTTGGTGAGATGGAGCGCTTCCACCTCATCAGTTTTGGCTTGTATAGTTTTGAGAGCGTCTCTGGAAAATCGGCTATCTAGATTACCTTGCTGGTCTTGCGTCCCAGGGGGGTTGGTGTGACTCCTGCTCATGTTTCGAGTGATACCATCGATCTTGAGTGGGTTTTACTTATGCAAAAATGTCGTTCCTGACAGGCGCGAGCTAATGGTGCTTTCTCGATACTAGAATTTGGAGCTTCGGGGGTCATTTGAGGCGATCTGCTAGTAGAGATCATTGTATAACCTATAACTTGCATTGAAGGGATGGTTCGTGACGGTCTTACTTCTTAGGCTCCGTCTAAGTCAGTTTATTTCTTATAAGAATGAAAGAATTCAACTTTTTAGGGCGTCGTGGCTGCTTACCTTTCCGTGGTGGAACGGGTTGGTATTTGTAGGGGAAATAGTGGTTACTTTCCTTGTTAGATGGTGATATTGTATCTTTCCCATTGGGTGAGGAGTTTCATTTTCCTTATCACGGTTTGAATTCTGAAGAGGATAATGGAGGCCCAGTGATGCGTGTGAGATCCTTCTTTCCCTGTCAGGTGGGGTGCGAATCATGGAGATTGAGCATCTTTCCTTTTACATGAGTTGTTTAGGCCACCTCTATCACTTTGTTATCTAGTAGGGCGGGTTCGATTATAGACTTGGGCCCATGTGCTGCGGCACGGGTTGGTTCTTACGTGGGTCGGTACATTTTCTTGGGTGCAGTAAGCAGTTCCCTTCATGGCGGCGGAGGTGTGGCTGCGCCTTGGGTTTTGTTCTATTTGTGCCTTTGGTTGTTTTATGCCCCATCGGTTTGAATCCCTTGCTTTATCATTTTATGGACATCAATAAAATTTTGTTCCATAGATCCAATAAATCTTGTTCCACATCGGTGGGGAATAAAGCTATTGATCGAGGTCTTGAGATAACTCAGTGGATAACAACAAATGACAAATAGGAAGGTTGTTGGCTGTGTTGACGAGAACCATTAATGATTGATTTTAAATGGCTTGGTTCATCAAAAATTGGTTGGTTCATCTTGTTCTAATGGTTTGATTTACATCCCCTGAGGGTAGGTGACTCCTGTGAGTTTTAAAACATTGATGATGATAAGTTAACCTTTGTAAAGGGTATGAACAAATGATTTAAGTATATAATAGATAACTTCATTTTATTAACATAAATGCATGTCCAATTTTATGAGAACCTAATTTCTTCCTACATTAGAAAAGGTTTTACACCTTATATTAAGGTTTTTTTCTTTTTCTTTTTGTTATGTGAAAAGCTAAAATTAGATTACCTCTTATGTAATTATTTTTTTTAAAATTCAATAAATTTTGTTAGAAGAAAATGAGAGACCCACCAGTCGATCTATGACATCTCAGGAGTTTTTGTTTTTTAAAAAAATTTGGTCAAATTCCCATTGTCACACTAACTACCCTCGTCCCTCCTGCAGTGCTTGAAAATAAATTTAAAGATTGAATAAGCTTTTGAGTCCTTTAAGTTATTGGGCATATCATATATAAGGAAACACATACATCGGACTGGTTGTAAAAGTGGTATGTAAAAGTGGTTGTAAAAGTGGTTTGTAATACCAGTCACACAATTGAGAACCTGGAACACTGAAATATTACCAAGTAAGAATTCCAATCCACTCCCTTAGTTGTCCATGATTATATGCTTGATGATGTTATTGATGTTAGGCATCCTCCGATATCCCAAATGCATGTTTTCTCGAGGTTCATGCCCTACGGATATTATCTTCTGTTGTTAATCTTATTGTTGAGTCATTTCTTTTCAAATTTATAGGAACTTTCAATGTTAAGCAAATAGGTGATTAATAAGATATCATCTACAATTCATTTTTCCTAAGACATTCTATGTATTATGATAGGCATGTCACAACTTTTGTATTTTGCTTATGTCGAAATAATAATCTTACTTGATATAAATATATTACAGACGATGTCTTGGGGTACCAGGATTCACATGAAGCGGTGTCAATGTTCACCGAGATCATTTTGAATTTACATTTATGTTCTCGAGTTAGTTCATGTGCTTTATTGCTGAGTGCCAAATCAAATATACTAAGCGAAAGAAGAAATTGCTATATTCAATCCAGCCTATTCTGAAAAAATTCTATACGTTCACACACCATTAAGTTCGAGGATCATCTTTGATTTTACAGTCCACACACACAAGTAATAAAATCTACTACCAAATAATAGTATACATTAAGGTTTGATAGACATTGAGAACTAAGCATTCTTCAGTAGACAGAAAAATAAGAGTACAAGGGGCAGAAATTGATTCAAAGGAGGTTTGTAACAAAATGTAGTAAGTGGCGCCTCATGAGTGCTCTAGTTGAATTTGCTCGATAGCAAAAGCGTTGAAATGGAAAGCGTGATGTCTCAACACGAAGTAGAACATAACCTTCGCATGTCTACTCACACCTAATCAGCCGAAAAACATAGCGGTGTTTGGGTTGTTGGGTATCTTTAAGTAATCAACTCTCATATCAATGAGTTGTATACCGACAGTTTTCAAGAGATAGATCTTGCCCGAACCCATGGCGAGTTTAACCCATTTGAGAGAGTTAGCAGAGTGAAACATTTTTAGACTTATCTGTGGAACCTAATCTCAAATCTAAAAACTGTGGTCTCTTTCTCACATCCCATTCCTCCGATTACTTTCTCACAACTTCCATAGTTTAAGAACTCGAAGTGAAAAGCTTCCTTAAACCAAACCATCTTCTTTTTCTAAATAGACTTGTGAAACGATTTAAGACTTCTAAAGGGTTGGGAAGCTTTTTCGATGTTGCATTGGATCTTTTACAAGTCGACCACGATAAATTGAGATCGGTGAAGCTATGTAGGAGCCCCGAGATAAAATAAATGGATTCATAAGCGTAAGTAAATGTAGGAAAGGTCACAGCGCATGGCTTATAGGGGTTTCCATTCTAGTTCAATGGTGATTGTTTTCATCAATAGATTTGAGCCTTAAAGATCTAAGGCCCAGTTCAACCCGAACCAGTCAACTCTTCTTTGTTGTGTGACATTACTCACTTGTATGTGACATTGTCAATCGATTTCCTAATACAGGAGTAGCTTGTCAGTATCTCTTATGGGAGTCCCCTCATCTACAAATACTCCATGCAAAGTTTGGAGGATTGTAGGAACATTTGCATCATGTTGAAGCTTGAGTTTACTTCGAGAACTCTCAGTCAAGTATAAGTGTCGCAATTGTTTGAGCTTCCAGATTGAACTGGGAAGTGCCTTAATGCTAGTATGCTTCATGTCCTCTTGTTTGAAGATTACGCAACTTGCTTATAGATGATGGAGCCCATCTCAAAGGGTAATATATCTTAATCCAGGTACCTTAGTTGAGTTAGTTTAATTGCCTCGGAGTAACTTAAGGCACGAATAAGTTTTCAAGATCAAGCACGATCGGCATTAGGAAACGACCCTTTGGATATGCCATGATGAACAAAGTTTCCCAACTTCTTACATATCTGGTTTGCTTTTTCTTTCCTAGTATCAAAGATAGAAAAGAAAGTACATGTTCATAATAAGGTGTCAAATAGAAGTAGAAGTTATGCAGTAATCACCATAAGGTATAGTGAAAACTTTTATATCTTCTTTGTCAAGATGATCAATGAGACGACGGATCTTGTTGGTACGAGGACAAACTCAAATCTTTTGTTGGTATGAACTCCGTAGTAATGGCTTGTTGAGCTTTGGATGAAAACCATATTGTCTAGGGAGCATCGGCAACGCACCATTTTAACATTCCCATTAAGCCTTCTTCTTTGTCGGTTGAACCATTCAGCCAGGCTATCAGCCATTAAACACCTCTGCCCTTACGTCATACGGAGTTTCATTTATGCGCCTGCATTTGAGACCAGTCCCTCTGGCCTTGATACTATCCATAATCTTCTTCTTTGGAATATCGAAATCCGGAGGAAATAAAGTGAAATAAAAAACGAGACATCTTCTCATGTACAAGGGACGGATCCTTATGGATCTTAAAGAGATATTGGATCAAAGTTGCTGTTGTGATTCATGATGGAAGTGTTGAATACGGTGGACGATCACCGATGGATTTTGCATCCTTGTGTGAGAGTTCTCACGCCCGAATTTGTCGGCGAAGGCAACCCCACGTAATTTTGCAATTTTTGTCCTTCGATTTGAGCAGTGCAGGGGTGTGCTCATATTGACATGGATAAACAATGCCCAACTCTCCTCATGCGTAAGCGGCATAGATGGTGAGGGGATCACTCTTCATTTTGAGATTTAGAGGTGACCACTGTTTTTTTAGCTAGTCAAATCATTTCTGCCATTTAATGTATCTTGAAGCCCTTCTAGCATTGCATATGGCAAATCTGAATCATCGAACTATGAGATGCGTACGGTGAAGAGAAGGCTTTCAACCGTTGCATCTTCTCTTCATAGCTCCAACCATCTTCTAGTTTACTTATGTCGTACTCCATTATTTTTTCCTCATAACGTAGATGAAATTGAAAACCATCGATGTCAGCGCCAAGGAAATGATGCAACAACTTGATGGTTAAAAGATGTTTGCAAGGTTGTCCCTTCACTCCTTCCATACCCCGCAATTGGAATTACTCTGAATCTCTCATCTTTTGTATGACGTGCTATCATGGCATGAACATCATCGCAGTGGCGGGGCCAGTGGCCAGTATGATGGGATTCGATCGGAAAGGATTTCTACTTTGACTGTACTTAATGGGTTATTTCTTTGTTGTTGGCCGGTGGATAGAGAGGTTTTGGATCTTAGCATATATTTTGTCCATCTCCATAGCAATCTTATCCTCATGCTTCAAATTGCCAAAACCAAAAGCGAGGAAACAAATCTGTGGAAGGTCTAAGTCGACTTCGTTTAAAATTTGTTGTGTTTTATTGATTAAGTACTGTGGAAATCGGTGACGGGGGCAACATGGGACGGCTCCTGGATCAAAAGCATTCATAATTATCCAATTATCTGAGATTCTAAGCTTTTGAGAAAACCATTCAAAGACACGAGTTTGTCACAATACCACGCCCAGCCTTCTTCTTGAAGCCAAAGGGATGAATCGCTTCGGAAGCTAGCGGCGATACCTTCTCTTCAACTAGGAAACATTTGTGTTTACCGTAGCGATTGTTTAATAACAGATTCGATAAATAATTTCTTCAAAATGGTTATCACCGTTACTCTTTACTTCACGTTTCCGGCGGAGATGAGAGAACGGATCTTCTTATAGTGATCAACGAAGGCACCTCTTTCAATTTCTATTCTCGTTGCGTTGGTGGCCGAGTATAATAAAGGGTGCGTCAATCATCTTCAAAATCATAGGTAACATCCATTAATTCCTGCGGGGAACTTGCATATAATATTTTTCTGGGTTTTCTATAACCCTTTGGATGCATTGATATCTTCTTGACTCAGCCAGCTGATGGTTCTTGGTCGAAAAACAAGAGTTTCTGCTTTCCTCGACAACACTATCCTCACCCAATCTGGGTGTGTGCGTGTACCTTCACGATCTATTATTATCCCAATGCATCTCCCTTTACGCTTCTTCTTCATTTCTACCTTCTGCCATCATCCTCCACGGCTTCTCCCTTGCCTTCCCTTGTGGAATTCAAATACTTGGCGTTTTTACGCTTTTCAACTGATTAAACCATGGAAAAAGAAAAGCGAAAGGCGGCTCGGGCAAAAATCTATGAAAATGTTAAGAGGATGATGAATAAAGGGAGTAACCATAAGCGGGAAATAAATAAGGCATAAACATTTAATAATCAATTATGTTAATTAGGGTATCGCATCACAAAATTAAGGAGTGATGATTTTGCAGAAATGGTAAAATTTTCGTTGTTCTTACAAGAAGGTGTAGGTGGCATTGCTACAGTGAAACTTCGATGGCCATTCATACTTGCAAAATAAAGGCGATCTTGGCGGATTGTTCCCCCCTCCGCTACTATGAAAAAGTGATAATGGAAAGAAAGGCAGTGCGAAACAAATAAGCAAGTCTTTATATTCTCCGTCATTTTGTTCTTGACTCTTCATTTAATATTTTTCGTTTTCCCTTTTTCCAAGCCAATTCTCACTCAGCACCTTCCTCTTCCATTTCCAAGAACATTCCCCCTTGACCTCTTTTCTCCTTTCCTATCTCTCTATACATATATTTTACTCTAAAAGCTAACTCACAGTGACAATGCATCACGTAATGACCACTCAATACCATCTGTTCCTTTTTCTCTATCAGAGAGAATAAAATGGCCCCTTGCCACTTTTTCTAGGAGGGAGTGCAGGAAGGCTGTGTTTCAAAGACTTGTATTGTAGCAGTTATGTGAACGGTGGTGATGCCTAATAGTGATATTTTCCTATATAGGTTACTCTCCACCTAAGTGCACATGTAATGACAAACACACACATTCAAGTGAATTCATGATTCCTACTTGAATGTCTACATGCCCAATCCCATGTCTGGAGTCACTCTCTCACACATGCTTATGCCATATATGAAAACCGTTTCCAAACAAAAATATTTGTTTTACTTGTGGGCAACCCTCCGATATAAATACGTTGGACAATCCTCCAAGGTGAATTTGTTGGATAATTCTCCGAAACAATTTATGGGCCACTCCGACGTGAATTGTTAGACGATTTTCCAACAAAATTCTTTGGACAACTTTCCGATAAAATTATTGGACAACCCTCCGAAGTATTTCATGTCATGCACTCACACCTACTGTTCTAGGGTGCCCCAGTGCACATGAAATGCATTATGCCATTTCCATGCAACACATGTTATTATATCAAGCATTTATATATATATTAACAAAAATTAACAACAACATGTTATTCATTCATAGTAATAACACATAAAATTAGCTCATATAGGCTAATAAACAATTAGAATGATCCATCTTAGACACAAATAATTACACAAATAGTAAACAACAATACACAAGGAGTCACATGAGCTTGATCCTAACCACGGTCTGGTGTCGACCACACAAGGATTTCCTTACCGATTGATCTTTGGGGGTATTTGAAAACATAACCATCAGGCCTCAAGATATCCCCATCCATTCCAATGACTCTTAGCCAAAGAATAAATCAAGTAGAAGAAAACCCTACCTCCCGGAGTTGTCGAAACTCTACCAAACCGGTACCCACGTGTAGCCCTTGCTGTGGGGATCAACTTTGCCTCTTGTCTAGCTGGAAGCCGTCGGTCTGATCGTCGGAAAATCTAGAGAGAAATGAAAGCTTCTCACTCTAAACTCTCTTTCTCCCTCTCTCTTTTGGTTTCCTCTTTTTCTCTCTTCCTTTCCATCCCAAACTGGTTTGGAAGAAGATAGGGGTCAACTTGGTGTCCTCTTACTTGCCAAGTGTCAAGCTCCCATTGGCTCCTTAGATTACACCTTATCCTCTTATCCATCTACCATGGATTTTCACCTACTCACATGTTGCTACATGTCTCTCATGGGTCCCATTTGAGATCATGTTTGACTCATTCTGCACATGGCACATAGCACCTCTTGAGCCGCTCCACGTGTGCCAAGTGTCGCACCGCTCCACGGTGCCTCGAAAAGCATGAAATTCCGAGCTATCTACGAATTCGACGAGAATGGGCGTGGTAACTAGATTTATTTGAGGTAGTTCAACGGTAAAGTACGTTTTTCGATCATCCGAGATTTAGAAAAATTCCGGATTTTGACTGAAATTACCATTTTATCATTTTTCAGAAAATTAGAATTTTCTCGGGTTTTACATAATAACCGACTATCAAATAAAAAAAATTGAGTTTTCATTTTTATTAACCTTTGAAATCTCAAGATCTAAAATATGGAATCACAAGTTCTAGAAATCTGTTGTGAATCCAAATAAAAAAATGATTTATTTTATTTTATTAACCTATGAAATGCGGAATCTAGAGCAGCTTGTCTTAGATGTTGGAATCACGGGACATCAATCAGAAATCTATGATTTGCATATGCAACGAGCAAAAATAAAATTACATACTAGCGAATGGAGCCCGATCCGTGAATCTTCCAAGCAATAAGCGGTTGCGAGGTCTTGTGGCAGTGTGGGTTCAAAAGAGCAATCTATGAGGCCTTTTTGCTTTTGGATCTGGGACGGAGAAATTCTCTTTCTCACGAAAATAGTTTTTTTTTTTTTTTTTTTTGTTACCACCCAACCTAAATATAAGTTATATTTATAATAGGGTTTAGTGGGCCATTGAATCCACTTACATACTTGGGCCTATAATTAACCCATACAAGTTCAATGGTCCAACTTAATTCAAATTCTAATTAACTTATTTGGGCTTAATTCTACTTGATTCTAACAAGAAGGTGTAAGGTGGCGGCGCTATGACAAAGCTTCATTAGCCATTCCATACTTGCAAAATAAAGGCCCGAGAACTTAGCGGTGTTCCCCCTCCCACTACTGAAGCGATAATGGAAAAGAAATCTAGTAGAAACAAATAAGCAAGTCTTTATATTGCATCATTTTGTCCTTCCTTTTCTTGTTTAATGCTCGTTTTCCTTTTTTTCCAAGCGATTCTCACTCGGCACCTTCCTCTTCTGTTTCAGAACATTCCCCCTTGACCTCTTTTCTCCTTTCCTCTCTCCCATGTACATATATTTTACTCCACAAAGCTAACTTATTGACCACCCAATACCATATGTTCCTTTTTCTCTATCGGAGAGAATAAAATATTGCTTCCACCCTTTTTCTAGGAATCTTTGGAAGGCGCTCTGTTTCAAAGACTTGTAAGTTGTAACAGACTTGTAAGTCAACATAAACAAACACTACTACAAAATTTTACATCTATAACGCTTCATTAAATGACGCTTTAAAAAAAGTGTCATTACATTAAATATGATTGAATGGATAATGACGCTGAATTTGAAGCGTCATTATAATATGTAATTTTTAAATTTTATGACGCTTATTAAAAGCATCATAGTTGAAAATGTTTTAAAATAACCCTTAAACCTAAATACCCATGCTCGGACTCGACAAATCCCTAAAATTTTGAAGGCCTTTGAACATTTGGGAGAAAAAGTAGGTGGAAGAAGAAAGCCTTTGAGTATTTCTACTGATGATGGAGAGGGTCATTAGAGAAGAGAAAAATTCGGATTGCACATTTTGGGTCGTTCTGCAATGGAACTTCTTAGATCTGATGAAATTAGTAACAAAGTGGGAATCTCACAGATAAGCGATTCTGGGGAAGCCTTGACCTTACGGTGAATCTAAGCCACCCTAAGGTGCGCGCCCGGTGAGCACCCATCTCTCTTTTCTTGATCGAGGTGCTCACTTGATCATCTCTATGGTCTACAGCGAGCCAGTGGTAAAGCGAGAAATGTAAGAGGGATCGTTAAAAATTTTCCTTTTTTGGTTGATGGTAAGTGCTGGAAAATAGAAGAAAACCTGACTCGCTCTCTTGTTGTAGAGATTGGAGTGATTAAAGGCGCTACAGAAACGAGGGAAGGCCACTCAGCATCGCGTTGGACCAACTTTAGGTTCCATTGGTGTGAATATCATGACTTTCTATAAGGATTATAATGTTAGGACTGCCGACAAGGTTGGCTATGTTATTCATGTTGAAATTACGGTCTACAATGTGGGTTTATCACTTTTTTTCCTTAGATCCACAGCAAACTTTGATAAAATGGCGATTTTATTTTTTGATTTTATTTTAGGAGTTCTTTCCTCGCGGGATAGGAGCTTCACTTTTATTTTGAATACCTCACACAGCAGGTTTTGCTCCTTAAAGTATAGGTTTGTGATGCTACTTAAGTGTTTGAAGCTTTGTTGATTTTGAAATTGTAAGAGAGAAGAAAAGAGGAACTTGGAATCTTCCAATTGCAGCTCCAACACCTAGCTGCTATAAGATTTCAAATTTTCATTTCTTTTTCTACGTTTCTATCAACAATCATCGATAGAAAAATAGAAAATATAGAGCTTCTTTTTCCCCTTTAGTTTACCTTTTGCCTGAAGCAAATTCAGAACTCAAATTTAAAATGAAATTCACAAATTTGTTACTTTGAAACAGTTGAAATAAAATAACAAATCAGGAGCTACAAATCAATTGCCATATGCATGCTTCTTCGGGTTATTAAGTGACAGGGTTCTTTACATGAGAAATCCGCTAAAATGTTTCTTGGGGTGCTTGATGTTTTTAGCTTCTAGAGTTTAAGGACTGGGCTAAATATAAACTTGAGGAATCATTTCTTATCAGTCTGGTTCTTATCTCAATGGAAAGTAATATAATAGTGCCAAAGTAATACTACTTGGATGGTATCAATAAACTGATGAAGCATCACCCACAAGTTAGTTGAACTTAAGCACATAGTTGTCTACATCACATGGGTTTAGTTTCCCTAAGTGTAAGTATTGCTTAAAATTGATACATTACTACAAATTCTGACACCTTTCTTTCAGACATGCGATCAAAGTCGGCTGTGTATCCACCATTGAAGTTGAGGTTAGTTTAACAATCCTGACTTGTTCCCCAAGTTGAGTGAATTTGTTACTTCCTCCTTAGTCTTGAAACCTTCAACCCCCTTCACACATGTATTATTTTATTTATCTTTTTTCAACACATGCATATGTTATTTATCTTTTCTTTTTTAGAAAGCATGGTAGATCTTCGATCTTATTTCATCTTTAGTTTGAGAATGTAAAGAGTCGTATTAGACTTGATGTTTAATTTGAGCTCGTTGTTGATGGCATTTTAAGCAGGAATCTATGGTGTAGGAGGCATTGTTGTGCATTTCTCATGTCGAATTGTGGTGTGTGTTTAAGTGCTTTCTTTTTTTTTTTTTTCATGCTGACTTAGAAAAGGAAGAATGCGGAAAATTATTTTTTCGGGATAACTTTCTGAAAAATTATATGCAACATGGACAGGTAATCATTTTGGTTTTAATGAAATATCTCTTATTATGAGCGGTTGTCGTTTAGTTGAGATGTTTTGATTTTTTTGAAACCCATGTGATCGCTCAAAATTGAAGACACGCTTTCGCTTAAAATGCTAAAGCATCTTATTAATTTACTAGAGACATGAGATTAAATATATATCATACTCACTACAATAAATTTAAGGGAAATGGGGTATAAGTCAAGAAAAACTTATTAAATTCTCTTAATTTGAATATTTCACTCTTGGATATGTTAAATTTCAATGTATTTGTGACATGATGTCTAAGTTAAAGTTAGTGGGATTGCAGGTGACCACCGGGGTGGATCCACACAGTAGCTATAGGGCAAACACAAACCCCCTCCCAAATTTAAAAAAAATTGTTTGTATAAATTGTGCTCTCTTCTAGGTGATTGTGAGTAATCGAAAATAAGTAGAGCCTTCCCTCTGTAGTGGGATTGGGATCAATGACTGTGATATTTCTCCTTCAATTATGTGTCGCTTGTTTTTGTTCTCCTGAAGGTTCCTTTTCTATTTCATTCTTGTTCTCTATCTCTCACCACCACGTGGCATCTGATTGCGTGTGACTAATTAGTTTAATTAAATGATGTCTTGTGAGTATTTGAGGTTACATATTTTTTAAAATACCTATTTCATGTTTCAATGTGTGCTGCATGAGAGCTGTGGAGGCGGCCTTTGAGCCGGCGGCAGTGTCAAAGAAATGCAGAACAGATCTTTATTAGTTGATATTTATTTTTTTGTTTTGTTAAGATGAATAAGAGCGCATGCGGATAGATTTGCTTTTTACTTTCACATCCTCTTACTTTCTCTCTCACATTTTCCTTCAAATTTCAAGAACAACACAGCCTAAATTTCTAAAAAAATTGTAAAGAAAGTGGTGTTGATGGATAAGCAATTGTTAAAAGTTATAGTGAAAGATTAAATTAAAATGTTTATATATTTACATTAGTTAGTATGACATTTTCATATTTAAAAATGTAAGAATTACTCAACATAATTTATTTAATAATATTATCATAATTAAAATGTTATTCTAATTTTATATTCAGATTAAGTGAAGTTAGACCAAGTGTTACTCGCGGATAAACCATATTCTTCTTTGTGACTGCCAAGTCGGGAGTGAACAAGCACAAATAATTGTCAATTTTATATTATTTTTTCTGTTTTTATACACTGCTTATATTAGAGGTTTATGAGAAATCTAAACTTTGTTGACATTGGTCAGAGCTGTTGAGAGAAGAAGAGTGAAAATACATGTTAGTGCAAGAAGAGAATCGGCCATTATACGCTTCGGGCGATACTCTAGTATTGACACAGCCTTCCTCAGAAGCTCGATTTTCGTAGGTTGCATTTCTAAGGGCGTTTATTTCTTGATGTCAAGGGTGTAAATAGATACGGCATATTGTCTTCGGGCTACAGAACAAAGTATGCAATTTTTACCTTGTGTTTGATAGCAATAGATTCTCATGGATTTGAAGAGGTTGAGGTGAAATCACTTTAATAGCTCGAGACAAATAACTCGAGAAGATAATTCATTTAGACAAAGATACACAAGTGAAGAAGAAGTAAGATGAAGTTGGTTATGGATATGAGTATCGAGAAGGTAAGAAGGATAAATGATACTTTGATCAATTGCATACACGCAGCATAACCCCAAGGAACTTAGTTTGAAGACGCAGTTCTCGGATGAACAACAATTTCGTCCCACTACATTCTTCACGGAACCACAAGAACAGTGGAAGATTCGTTAGAAGTGGTCAGATGGTCCTTATCCAAAAAGAGAGTGAGATAGATGGCCGGAGATTGAACTGTCTCGATCAATGCCAAAATTTGACCTATCCAACGCCACCACGCGGGAGTTCGACTCATGGAGGGCACACAATCGTTAATCCCAAATTTGTTTAATTAATCTCACACGTCGGGAAGCCTAGCGATCATTCAAACCCAAGAGTGGTAGTATGAGAAGTACCAAGAAAGTATATATCGCCTGATTTAAAAATCGAGGTCAGATGATATGAGTAGTTCAATCTATATTACGTGAGACTAATGGACTTTGACTACTTTTGAATATCATAGCGTCCCTGGTGAGCCATTCCATCATACAACTTCAACTGGGCCATGGGAAGTAGTCTCTTTCTTTAGAATATCATTGTTTCCACACTCGTACACTTGTTTCCTCAAGTGTTCAAGACCTAAGGAGGAGAGAACAAGGAAACATCTCTAACAATGAGAAGAAGAAGAAGAAGCTGGATGTCGCTCTATGAAAGATGAGACATCCTAGAATAAGAAAATGAAAAGAGAAAAGCACCAAATACTGAATATTAGCCTAATGCATGCGATCACTACAACAATGAATTTCCAAGGAAGAGAAGCCTAAGGAGGGGTGAGGAATTCAGACCAATGATAAATATCAACCAAAGACCTCGAGGGATTCATCCACATCGGACAAAGCTTACAGACAAGCCGTAGAGTTTGGTAAGATGAACATCACTTAATTTCCATACTAGAAAATATATAAGCTTACTTGCTAGGTAACTTCAGATTGGTGCTAAGTAACATATAGAGAAGTTGGTGTGGTATAAAGGTCTTAATTTTAACCTCCTCATCATGACCAAACCAACCAAACCGTAAATGGAAAACCACCTAAACTATACCTCAGTAAATTGTCAGTGTCCAAAGTCCCATGATCGTTAGAAATAGGGAGGATCATGAGTTGATAAGTATGGACAACATCTAATTGGTATGAGGCATTTTGGGAGAAGCCCAAAAACAAAGAGGTAGGAAACCGGCTTTTTTAATTATATATTTAGGCTTTTGGTGAATCCTCAAGTGAAATGCAGACAATCCAATCATTTTATATTTGAAGGATCTCCAGGAGTAGGGAAGAGAACCATGGGCAGGGCATTGCTTAGAGAAGTTTTTGAACCTAACATGCTAGAAGTAAGTTGCAAATTCCAGTTAAAATGCTTGTGGTATTGTTTTCTTTGTTTTCTTAATTTACTAAAGGGCTACTTCTCTATTAATTTTTTAGACTAGGAGGAAAGTGTGGAGGATTTCGTCGAGGTTCGTAATCCGAAGCAAATTTGTTTTTAGAAATGACTTATAACTCTTGAAATTTCTGAATTTAAATTTAAATTATCATCTCTACACTTAATGTGAAGAATACAATCTCACCTTCCATGTACAACAATGTCCCATTTTAAACTTTTTCCAAAAGTGATACTTTGTTGTCCAATTAGTTTGTAATGTCATTTTTCCTCAAAGTTTTTCCTCAATTGGTAACAATGTATTTGAGACTCATAATTTTCTAAGTTCAATATGAAGGTTATAGCTAGAATGTATTACAGAGAGGTCCATTTCCTGTTATCCCAATAAATGTGAAATGTCTCTTCATGCCATAGAGGTCAATTTATCATAACTAAGACAACGCCACACAGCTTCATGTCGGGCCATGGAACTGACATGAGAGTCATCTCATAGCCACATTGAACCAAAAACCACTTATGGCAGTGATTGCACAAGTAAAATCGAGGTGCTGCGGCCTGGCGCTTTAATCCTCATCACATGGGAGTACTCATGTGAATGTGTAACTTTTCTTGTTACAATCTTTCAGCAATACTTCCTTGTGGGTTGAAAATCGTTCCAGAATGCTCAAACTCCATAATAAACCACCTGTGAGGGATTGCAGGGCCAATTTAAAGCTCATTTCTTTGCTATTCTAATCCATGTCAAAATCTTAAATCCCTTTGCACTGTTGTTCAAATTCCAACACCATCCAAAGAGGAGGTGATTAGATAATTAATGGTCGGTGCTAATTAAGGCAGAGAGATTGATCCAATGCACTAGCCGGTTCCATGCCTTTTTTCTATTCTCGCGATTATCAAGTGTTGGGACAATAACATGAAGCAATAGAGCCGGCTCCCAATTACCGAATAATATAAAGTGTAGAAAGCCAAGCATTATAAAGTTCAACAAGCTATACCCTTCGCTGAAAGTCACTTCTGGTAATCAACAAAGTAAGTAAAATAATTTGCTTAACCAATTCAAATCTGGTTATTTAATTTCTTCGCTCTTAAAAGTTCTTCTTCTATCAAGTTTAATATCAAGACAAGGAAAAATGTAAGATTATTTAATATTTCAATTGTCCATTGCTGCTTTAGGTTACCCCTTCAGGGAATATCAGGAGCTTGTAACTAGCTGGGAAGAAGAACTTGTAGAGATTGCTAAAAATGTCATTGAGGAGCAAAGCCCAAAACTGTAAGCAGTTTCTGATCATTTGATATTGCTTAATCATCAAAGCTAGCACTTCAATACTTTTGAAAATCCTTGAGCAACAACCAGTTCAATTTCTCATAGTCTTGTTTCAATTTGCTTTATAACCTTCATGAAAAGCAGCAATGTCCAACTAAGATCCACATTTTGAAACCAAATTGTGGAACCTTGTGAACATGACTTTAATGATGCTCATCATATTGGTATATTTTCTGCAAAGACTTTAAAATTTATATGTCACTGACAAGATGAAGAAAATTCTCATAAGTTGTCCATAAGTTTAGATTATTTTATCATTTAGTAGCTGGCTTACATTTTCGAATTCATATTCTGCATCCATGGGACATAATCCCTACAATTACTTATATCAAGCTCATACTCCACCATGATTTAAATGCATCGTTCATATCAAAGAAAGGGATAAAAACTTAATGGTTCACAACACCACTCTGAGATCATTTTCGAGGTAATTAAAGGCTTTCCAATCTCAAACCAGCTGTCCTTTAGTTAAATAATTGTGCAATCCCTTCGCGAAGTACTTGTTGCTCGCGACTTTGGTAGGGGATAGTTGTGCTTTTGATAATGAACCGGTGTTGATAATCGCTGATTTGTGTCGCATGTGAGTACCTACTCAAGATATGGAGCTAATTGTGTTAATTACCCTTTTACCCTGCATAATTAAGGTTCGGTAATTCAACTTGATGAGGCTATTGCATCAAAAGCGTGCTTGAAGGTTACTTGATTGCCGAACTTGAGCCACAAAAACGTCATATCTCGATGAATGATTGAAGGTATATTTAGATTCCTACCGCTAAATCACAATATGTTAATTCAAAAGAAAACACAAGATTAAAGTAAAATATGGATGTTATTAATCATAGAACTCTAAAACCCTAAAAGTGTTTACATACTAAATCTAAGCAACCATAACGCCAAATGGGATCAATGATGGGTACAACATCGTCCTATCGCCTAATCCCCTTTGCTACCACCAAAAATTCCAAAAAAATTCATAATGTCGCATCATGTTAGGTTGGATTGAATAAAATTCGAGTCACCTAACTTTAATACAATACTTCTCTTGGACCATGTGTTATGAATCACGAAAGCTTTGATTGACGAGAATATGAATTTAAGAACACAAAGATAAAGAAATCAATGTAAAGGTGCACAAGGGTTTTAATGTGGTACAGTCAATTATGCCTACAAACATAGATGATTGAGAATCTTTCCACTATTCTTAAAAACCGAGAGTATAAGATTGAAGTATCAAAGTATTGTTAGGACTATGAAAAATCACAAAATCATAAACCTTAGGATGCCCACACACAAGAAAATACCTCACAATACTCTAATTTAAACCTTACATCTCTGTTTACACACACGATAAATTTTTTGCATAAGCTCATCTATCTCCTCATAACTTTTCCTCATGACCCAAAAATATTATGATTAGCTACAAAGGTGGTTCAGGATGTTGTGGAAGTGGTTTGCATTTTCGACTGCAGTGATGGGCTCCCTTTATTGAGGTTACGTTGTTCTTGATTCTCCTCCTGATGCGAGTTTCTCGAAATATGCTATGTTTTTCTTTCTCTTATTTTCTTGCCAATCCTTTAATTTTTTGTTTTGCACAGTGAAAGTGATTAAATTTTCTGAACAATCAAATGAAGGGTAAGGGGTTGTGTTTAGTTTGCAGCCAAATATGAAATTCTAATTTTAGGGATTATTATTTCGTGATCGGATCTATTATTCATATTAAGAAAGAAATTTTTATTTGATATGCTTTTAGTGATGCATCTCCTCGTCGACAAATTTGTAGGATCATAGGCCCTTCAAAGAGCCATCAACGCTTTGAGAGCATGTAGAAGTTGTTTCAACAGCTCATCCTAACTATGATATCCATTCACTTTAAAGATGTTCTTTGTAAGAAAGAATGAAGGTTAAGGGAAATTCTGAAATGCACTTAGTGGTATGCTTCATTCTTGTGCTGAATCTTAATATAAACCCCGTATTGGCTCTTGGGTACAAATGACATGTTTTAAATGTAGACATATGATGATGTCTTTAGCATAAAGTGATCTTCATTTTCTATATTCAGGTCTTATTTGTCTACCCATCAGAAAAACAACCATCTCTTATATATAAAGATGTTCTTTCGTTCATCTTTCATGGAGGCGTAGGGGTTGCCACACTGTAATCGGTCTCTTTGCTCCTATAGATCGTGTTAATTTTGTTCCCTTCATCTGCATATTCCTAAAAATTCTATAATGTTATAGTTTTAATTAAAGTCTTGGTCCTAATGTAGATTTTGTGGCATGTGATGAAACCATAGAATTTTACTTAGTAACAGAAATGGATTTTACTACTTTACTGGACCTTGCAAAATTATTTTAGATATAATAATCTTTTTTTTTTTTTTCGATGTCTTGGTGTTGCCCATGCTTTTAGAGCCTGCAATATTAACCTTCAAAGAGGCATTTCTTTCATATCATTAGGTCATGATTACTGGCTTTCAAATGAATTCATGAAGAATTTTCTAGAATGTCATCCATGATTTTATTAGTTCTTTATGGGTTCAAAATTGGAAAATCTTCTTGTTATATTAGTATATAGTAGTAGAAATCCAAAGAATCCATGACACTTAGAATTTTCTATTAGGTAATTTTAGTGGTAAAACTTCACTTCAATCTCACAATATTATAATAATACATTTAGATGAATGAAATCAAGGTGTGTATGCATGCACATACTACTAAAGTGAGTTTCACATGTGATCTTTTGATAATTTTTTAAAACTAAAGTTTCTTTGTGTTAATCAAAGACTGTACTTACTTCTTGCAATAAGATAAAATTTTGAATAATATGATTCTATTTCTTAATTATTTTTTTTACCAAATTATTTATCACCGATGAAATTACTTGTAGCAATTGATTCTTTTGCATGGTCAATCAAAGCAAAATATCAAATTTGAACTTGTATAACTGAAATTTTATTATAATTTTTCTTTTTCATTTCTACTTAGGTGATTCAAGACTTATTTGTGTGATGGATCAAGTGGATGTAATCTCGCTATCTCATTTAAACTCGATAAATGTTTCAGGTTCATGCTGGCTGAGAGAGGACTCCTTCCAATGAGTTCGAACAAAATACTGAGGCCAAGTATTTATGATATATATATTCTTGTAATTTATTTTTTTTTTATTATGTTATTTTGTTTCTTTCATTACTAGGAGTCCTAATCTTTGACAAGTCTATGAAATTGATATTCACCTTAATTTACTGTGATATTAATTTTCAGATTTTATTACTTTCTTTATGCGGAGACTCATTGTCTATCATGGTTTGATATTAATGATTATATCGTGAACCCCATATAACTTCATGAATCTTATTCATTACCATAAGACCATGAAAATTTTGTATTTAGTGATCTAACACCAAAATTCAAGGCCTATATTTGTGCTTGTAGGGATAAGGTGGAGTTTTGCTTTCGATGAGAGAGGCTGGCACATATATATATATATATATATATATATATATATATATATATATAGCAGATATATATATATATATATGATATATATATTCACCCCGGATGAAAATTCTGTGTAATTATGAAAATGTCGATAACTTGATTTTAATGGAAAGATTAGGAATATCCATGTACTTCGACACGAAATTTCTTTCTTGATATGAATTCGATATTTTTATTTTTATTTTTCAAATCCACTTTTAATAATTAAATATTAATTTTGTCAAGTTATCATAGACATTTAAAAGGCTACATAAATTTTTTTAAATTTTATGGGCACTAGTCAAAACGCGTGTCAAGTTTTTTTTCCTTTGTTACTCACTAGAATGATTTGGTCGATAAACATGAGCTCTAAACCATTTTCAATCTCTTGGAACCACCAAAGAATTTCTAGCTACATGTTCAATACTTCAATCTGGGAGCCTCATGTTTAATGTGTGGTGTAAGTTTCTTGGTTAATATCTCTTGTTCAACAAAATTGTTTTAGCTTCTTACTTTCATAACTATTCACCCTCGCTCGGGCATTCATGTGACAATGTGAACTGCCATGAAAATAAGAATTGTGTTAATTCTTTCACAAGTTTTTAGATTAAAATAGGAAAAGTGCAAACCCCCCGATATAATTCACATCTCACGCATTAAACTTTTTTATTTTGTCCAAATAGTCTCCCTCACTTATCTAATAGTTTCAAAATAGCTCCATATATAAAATTATTACTATTATTATTTAATTATTTCATCGGCCCAGCCCATTTTGGTCCATTTTGCCTTCATGGTTCCATAGGGTCGGATTCACAGCCAGCGGGGCATGAATAAAAGTGCTAAGAACGTCTCGACCTAAAAGTGGGCAGAAGCATTGTTTTATTTTTCAAATATTAAGAATGTACATAATGTTGTGTCAACCTTTTTGTTTTATATCATTTGTTATTTTTCAAATATTAAGAATGTGCATAATGTTGTGTCAACCTTTTCTTTTTTATATCATTATCTTTTCGTGTCGCATTTTCAGACCTTACAGTTACTACTGGTAAGAGTTCTTCTCCGGCAAGGTATTATTTTAATTTGAGTTCAATGTTCATTTAATACCTTGAAAATTACCACTAAGCACTTCTCAAAAATAATAAATTGATGTCTTAGTCTAGTCGTACTCTACAAAAGTTTTTTACTTGGTATCTCATATCTAAATTTTATTTCCGCTGATTTGAATAAAGAACATATGGACTATATGTTGATTTTGATGAGCTTAGTACTTCTTCCATAAGTTAGAAAAAGATCTTCCTTGACTACCACAAATAAAACATTTCAGACTCATACCCATAGAATCTGGCGAAACTTGTCTTGGTTACTTGCTTTGTACTTTGGATCAATATATATATCAATGGCGAGTAGCCTTTATCCATATGACTTTGATATTTTTTTCTCCTCCTCTATAACTACTTTCTATATGAGTTATGTATACATTTTCAATAATTATATTGTGTTATATCAGGATTTATAGCCAATGAAATTAATGAAAATAGTATTTTTAGACAAAGATGATGACACTCCTGTAATGAGTGTCATGATTCTAAAGCAAAAAACATATAAAAATCAATGACACTCAAAATAAGTGTCATTGTGTTAAGATATTAGACTGAAATATATAAGTAGAGAATGACACTTAAATGAATGTCATAGTTTTGATTCACAAAAGATTTATCACGCTCAAATAAGGCTATCAGGTGTGTAAACTTATACAATGATACTGCCGACCATGACACTTAGGGAAGCTGGTCATTGCAGAACCTTCGATGACGACAAAGTGCTCAGCTTTCATTAACTTTTTTTCTCAGAATAAACAATTGTGATTGACGGGGAAGGAAAATTTTGATTTCACCAGGCAAAGTAAAGATGCATTGAAATGGGCATTGATTTTCAAGTAAGATTGACAAGTAGTATTCTCTCATGAAAGTGAAATCAAGAAGTGTACCGTTCGGGACCTGGAGTACCCTTTAGAAATTAAAGAAGAAGCGTAATACATGTGATCCCCTGGTAGGGACAAATTGAAGAGTTAGCTGGTTTTCAGTCATATATATAAACATTTAATGATGATCAAGATGTTAATTATATCACGCTATAAAAGGAGTGATGATTTTTGACATGGTGTGTACTTTTTGCTGTTCTTGTACAAGAAGAAGCTATAAAGGTTCAAAGTCTCACAATATCCCATACATTCGTTACAAATGAAGGTTTAAGAGTATATATAAAGCACAAATAGATAAGGTCTTTTAAAGAGAATTCTTAAAATAAACCATGTTAAGCTTAGGTCCAAAGTGGATATCGATAACATCATATCACTGTGAAGAAAAAATGGTTCATGAATCTTTCCACAGTATAAAGCAAATATTGGTGGTCAAATCCTCGGTTTATGAAAGTTCAGAGAAATCCGGCAATCTAACAAAAGCTAGTCTTTTATACACTCCATATTTTGTTCTTCTTTGTTCATTTAATATTAATGTTTTTCCTTTTTTTCCTGCTTGCACACTCACCACCTTCCCTCTCTCTCTCACTTTTACAAGAACATTCCCTCGACGTGTCTTTCTTTCCTCTTCTCGACATATATTTTTTCTCCGGAAGTCAACGCACGCTGACCATCACATATCGAGCACCCAATAATTAACTGCTCCTTTCTTTTCTCTAATAAAGAGAATGGACTCCGGGTTCCCACCCCTGCCTCCACCTTCTAGGAGGAATATCTTCTTTTGAAAGACTGGTGGATGACCACTTCATCAGTATTTTATAATTTTGAATAATTAATTTTAATATATTATTTATTAGGTTTGTTGTTAATAATTTTAACATCATCTGTGTTAGTTGATATGTTAATGGCTTATTTCTTAAGTGACCTATTTCAGAGTGGTGATTTCCTGGCTGTTAATTTTACTAGATTTAAATCCTTTGAAGTTAATAGAAATAGTATAGAGAAAAATTCAAAGTCTGTGGATCATCTCAAAGTTTGACTAGGACTACTTATTCCTCAGGTAGGTACGAGCTGGGGATTGTAACACAACAATCAAAGAGCGCATTGAAAATTGAAGCTGGTGCTCAGAAAGAACTTCAATGCTCATTTCGCATTGTGAAGGTGTGAGTAGCATAGTGAAGGTGGGAATAGCTGATAAGCTCGTAAAGATCGAGGAAACAATCAACAAACTTTCTAAAGCTCTGTTGTTTGACCGAGTTGGCAAAGCAAGCAATAATCCCATGCTCATTTCTTTTAAATATCGTAGTCGAAGTATAGAGAAAGAAAGTCTTGATAATTTTGAAGCAAGTTACCATTCAATTCTCAATTGGCAAAATTGAATTTTTTTATATTTTGTGGGGAAGATCCATAGGTTTGGTCCACCTGCTGAGCAATTTTGAACTATCAAGGCACCCCCAAATTCTCAAAAAGGTTATTTTCTTTCTAGCTTCTTTTCACATGAAAGTGAAACCAATGGAGTGGTACCAATGATTGAAGCGTGCATGTAAGACAAAGATGATGAAGAGAAGTTCCTTCATTGAAACCTTGAGGACAAGGTTCCGCTATGTAGGGGTATATTGATAAGTCAGAAGACTTAATTATTTTTATAATGCTGAATACCACTTACGTCCTATTTAGTAGGCTTGGTTGGTTTGTTAGTTATCCTTTATTTTGCACTAATTTTTTTACTATCATTCATTAACTTCTAGTGTCCTATTTTTAGGTTAGTTGATATGTTATCGCTTAGTTGTTATGAAATGATTTACTATTGTTAATTTCAGATTTAAACTTTGCAGTTAATAGAATGGAGAGAGAAAATTCAAAGTGGTTTGTTCTCACTAAAAACTGGGACCACCTATTAACTGTAATGAGGAGTCAAAGTCAAGAAACAAATGTAGATTGATGGGGAAAGGAAAAAAATTGTTCACATGGTAAAGTGAAGGTGCATCGAAATGGCATTGGAATTTTCGGGGCATAAGCTGATGCTATCAGGAGTATCGTGGCCATTGTGGCCCAGACCCACTACTCACATGCCCAAGAAGCCATCAGCGAGGCTCACCACCTGGTTCTTCTGCCACGAAGTTTTCTTCGCCCAAGATGATCCATCAAATTAAAAACCACACCTGAACTAATCCAGATTCGGCAGATGTTTCTTCCAAATCTGCCCGAGGTCCTAAGTCCCCCGCCGGCCGGTCCGTCACCACACACATGAGGCCTTGTCAAAATACAACATGTTAAGGAGAGAAGGCATAGGATTATTTATCCACGATCTCCCTCCCAGAATATCCAAATCTGACAATGCCTTAAAAAATTAATCCTTAGCAAAGAGAATTGGTCTTCTATAAGCGCGAAAGAGAGATCTTTATCATGAGATTATTCCTTTCCAAAATCAAAAAGAGAATCGGTTCATGATATGAAAGAGGATCTTGTAACCAAAAATCAACCTTCCCTCCATATTGCTGACTTCACCCGCTAGAGAGGCGGTCACACACGGCTTTTTTTTGCGTGCTTTACTTCATACGATGCCCGGGAAGGTCGACGACCAGGTAACAACAATCGCGTCGAATCTAACAAAAAGCACGACTCCACGCAAGAACTTATCTAACGGCTTTAATAGCCTTTTGCCACCACTATCTGGTCAGCCTCCCCACATATGGATTTGTCCGACACACCAATGTCAAGCAAATCTTGATTCGGTCAGTCAAGACCAATCTTATTGGCTACAAGACAATGAGAAGAAGCAGAGGAGCAAGGGGCAAGGGTGTATGAGGGAATTGTAGGATTGTGTTGCTAACGCAGCATGAAAAACAATTAATCGCGAGCCTAGGTAAAGCAAATGCACACCTGCGAAGACGCCGTTAGTAAGATAGTGGAAAGAAGCACCGCACTGTCAGAATAAAGGAAAGAAGCTCATTGTCCTCGACGACGTAGAGATATCCCTGCAGTGACAACGGAGAGGTGCCTCGTGCAGCTTGCCAAACCTCTCCTCGGTGTGCAACAAATGATCACTCCCGTAGACACTGCAGAGATCGCTTGCGCTGAGCAACACCGATAATGGCCTCATTTTGCTGGGTAGTAAGGAGAGAGAAATAGGCTCGAGGTAGAGCTATGAAGCCAAACGCAGTTATTCAAAAACTCGTATGTATTACTCCACAAGCGTGGAAGCACATGCCGTCAGTATATCATCCCGCCGCCGACATACAACACCACAACACCCCTTGGCTACGCCGTCACTCAAAGGCGATCTGAAGTCCCGATGACATACCTCCTCCCCCCAGGCACACATCTCGACTATGAGCCGCTCATGCTCAGGATTCCAACTTCACTATAACATGGTTCAACCGGCCATATGATCACATGCTCCATTACAACCAGTAATGACTCAATGCCGCAATGACCTTCTACCATGCATAGTGTCGTAGTAGCTCACGCGGGTCCTCCAAGATACCCGTTTCACAAGCTCCTCAAGCTCAAATAAACACGCTTAACAACAAACTGAGAAAGCATTCATCTCAACACCTCGTGTGCTCGCATTAGAAAAAGGGAATATTAGTTCCTTACAAACTATTTTGAAACACAGAAGACAGTCCATACGCGGATTTTAACAGGAGGTTTGGACAAGCCATCTAACAAATAGAATTTGAAGCATGGATGTCGGGCCCTTCAGAGCTTTTAGAGAAGCTTCAAAGGTCTTACTCCATTCTTCCACTACGATCTCTTAGACCCAACAGTACAATGGAAGAGTTATATAGGCGGGCGCATGTACTAAATAGTTCTAGACAATATCTCAGCAAAGAACCCTGACTTAACATCATAAACCGTACCAAATGAGAAAGACAGTCTGGGAAAGAAGCCTTCCACATCCAAGGAAGGTCAGAACGGAAACTGAAAACAACCTCGAGACCAATCTTATATAAAAAAAGAGCCCCAGACCACTCCTCAATGATCATACGAAGACTCCAGCCCCTCATTCACTATCTACCGACAAAATGGCATGTACCTATCCGATGGGATCCTCGCTAGAGAGAAATAAACCTTCACATGCGATTATCATATAGCAATCAGTAGACACAACCATCAAAAGTTGAAGTCTAAAGTTCCTAGTAGAAAAGTTGATCAAAGAGGGACACCTTAGAGGCAAAATTCAGGGTAAGTCGATCGTGAATGGAGAGTCAAGTAGTCCACATTGTGAGAGAATTTGTAGTCAACCAGATCACAAAAGAGTCAGGCTCCCAACCCCGCCTAGGCAGAGGGGGACGTGACACTGAACCGGCCTAGGACTCCCTTTACCCAGCACGACAATAGTGGGCCATTCTTTTCAAATATAATCGAATGTATCATAATATAACTTAAGCTTAATCCATAAGGAAATAAACTTAACACTACCACCTTCATAATGGTGTTTGTTTGCAATGTCTTCTGTACAAATATCTGAGTCCCATTGAATTATACATATACAAGTCCTATTAAAAAAAAATTTTACATGTACATATTCAAAATCAGAGATAGCAACCTATAGATGTTGACTCTTATTGCTATGTTGGCCCTCTTGTGTCAAATGACAAATTGGTTGTCCTTTTCGCATCTATACCTGATGAAACATTTGTGCAGGATGAGTCTGTCCTACTTCCATTTTCAATCCATTTTTCTGGCTTGTTTTTAAGTTTTAGAGCTATTTTAATCAAATTATGTAATATTTACAAACTTTGTAAGGTTTTTGGTGTGAGCATCCAAAAAAAGGAGAGTTTCCAACAAGAAATAAGATAAAAACAACACTGCGCTAGCCTTAGTCAAGATAGAGAGTTCAAGCAGGCAAACAAACTCCGCCAACAAAGAGCCGCGGTCGCAACAACATTTCGTGTTTGAACACCCATAATTTGATTGTTAACACTGAGCTAGGTCACGTAAGACAAGCAGCCTACGTAGAATGAGAAAACATACAAGCGTTAGTCGTACCGGGAATGGGTAATAGTTTGTGCGTTGCGTACAATGCTAAATCAAGATAGAATATCTCTGCCGCGATGACTTCTTCGCCGCACACTAACTTCTGCAACATGAAAAAGTTTGTTGAGATAGAAAAGATGTTGGAGAAGAAGTTTAGGTCGTGACAAGAAAACTAGGTTGTGACAAAGGTTACTTAATGGATGAACTGACCTGGTTGCAACAAGGAGAGTCAATATTGTGACACAGCCAGCAGTGTGCTTTCGATGTACACGATGTAGACTGTGTCGCCGGCATACAATCAATAAGGGCAGAAAGGTGCTATATTGAAACCGCTTCTCGACATGTGAAAAGATGGTACATACGTAAAAGTGTTGTCGCGACATATTAGAATCAATGATACGCAAACATCCCAAACACAAAGTCCAAGTCGCGCAACATCTAAAACAAAGCTGGAACAAGAAGTCGCTGGCAATGCTCTGGTCACGCGACAGAATGCAAATAATACAGACAATGTTACAACATAATTCGAATGTGATGTCACGCAGAACATGAAAACTTTGGTCGCAAACACCAACTGCGTAAGATGCACTGAAACCCGCGGTTATGGCTATGCAGATTATCGATGTCAGAATATAACTATTTGAGGAAATGCACAAAATACTATCGTGACAAAGGAAACTCTATCGCGACAAAGTTGTCATACTGAAGGAAAGAAAAATGTCGCAACAAGGATGCTATCGAATCTCATGCGGCAAGACTGGAGCACGCGATCAGTCACGACGATCACCGCAGACACCGCACAAAGACACATAAAACTCGCTGCACACAACTTCTAGGTATTGATAGAGAAGGCAATTCTGGGCCAAAATGCTTAGGGATTCACACATAGCCTAAATTTTAGGGCCCAAACTTTTAGGGCTCTATAAATAGAAACGATTGTCAAAGTACAAGTGGCTAATCAAGAAAGACGAACTGTGATTAATTGGGAGCCGAAATCTTTTTATTATATTTTTTCTTTTCTTTATTTTTCTTTTCTTAGTAGATTAAATTTTTATAACAGATTTTGATTCTTTACTGGATCTGAAACAGTAATTTGTTCAGAAGTTTTGAAGTTGAATTTGATGTTGAAAATCATTTACGACATTATTTGAATTAACAATGAACTCCAGACAAACACGGACTTATTCCTTAAGTTGATTAAAAAAGCACAAAGAAATTCTTTCCCTGACAAGATTTCAATGTAAAGGATGTAATCCAGCTTTCAAGAACACAACTTCCACCGGAAAGATTTGATGTTAGTTTTGTCTTTTCTCTCAAATGAGAAGAAAACTCGAAAGCAATTTTGAGTTTATTTTGGATGTTGTTGATTCATTAATTGTTCCCAACAGTAGCTTATACCCATGAAAGGACTATTTGTTTGCCTGATTTCCGTGAGTCTCTCCGAGGACAATGATGGAGGATTCTCGAGAGCTAGATCGGCCATTTGGGGTATGTTAATTACTGAAGAACTAATGAGCTCGAAAAGATTACTTAGATAAATCCCTGCACTCATGGTTTGAGAATGGGTCGAGTGATATATCAATTTAATCACTCAGAGATTTCTCCTCGGGTCTCCGGAAGACTGATCTTGATCCCATGTTAGCATGAGATTCAATTCATGGAAAGAGAAAAAACTCTTTCTGATCTTAAGGATGAGACATCATTTTGTTGTAGAAAATCTTGCAACTACTTGTTCTCAGTTGAAATCAAGTAAATTATAAGAAAGAGGTATGAAGTATTAGAAAAGAATAATACCAAGATCTTGCAGAGAAATTCTAATTACAAGTAATTGATTAGAATCATTTTTCATAAATGAACATGAACCTTTAATCAGTGAAAAGTATGGTTAGAGGAGGAATCCAAACTATACTATCTTGCCTCTTGACAAATCTCTATCTCTAGATCCCAACTGCTAGTGGGAAATAACATGAGATTAAGATGTAGGAATCTATAATACAAGAAGGAAATCCCAATGTCTACTTCCAAGAATAATCGTTCAAATTCACTACATTTAGATTTAATTTTTTCCTCTTATCTTAAATGTAGATCTTAAGCATAAAATTCTGTTACTTTCAAATATTCATCTAAACTAGACGTCAAATAGTGTAGAAGTTGAGTAGTCAGTAGTCGTAAGTTTAAATTCCTTTAACTTCTATGAACTGATGAGGACTTGATAAACCAGTTTATTACCAGAACAACCCGAGCAATTAATACAGCTTTGAAGACCAAGATAAATTCTTTTAATTGAATTTAGTGACAAAAATTATTCTTCTTAAGGAGCATACAATGTATATTCGGGTCTTAACAAGTTTTTGTGCCTTTACAGGGGGATTCTGTTAGTCTTCGTAATAGTGGGAATTCTCAGATATATCATTTGTGTCCGATCTAAGCTTATAGCTAGCCGGGAAACATATAACATATATGACCACTTTTACATAGTGGTCCTCGCAATGACACATACAATTAACACAATCTTATTTGCACATTAGTTTGCTCATATATATATCCGACTACTTGTACACTATGTCATTTATTGTGAGTTCTCATGTTAATTCTTCATAATACATAGTACTTCTTTATATTATCAGAAGTTTAAAACATTTTTCAATTCAAATCATTGTTTTTACAGTCATATGGTTCCTTTAACTATTTCAACTATTTTATCTCATATCTCGTGCCTGCCTCGTGAGAGATAGTCTGGCATAAGAAGTGGGTTATGAGTATAAACTGTATGTACCTAAAGGTATTATCATTGTACAATACATGATCCTCTGCACTTCATATTGAACAAATTAGGTCGCTGTAATGACCTGAATAAAGGCTAACTATATCATGTAATCCCCAATAGGCACATGCTCATCCATCACACGGGGACATATGCACAATCAATCTTATTACATTTTATTCGTCACTCGAGCTATGCATATCTCATATATACATGGATAATGTCAATCATGTATTTACATGAATACTTTCAGATGAAATATTCAGCACATACCTTCTCACTTGTTGCTTTTATCATAACTTTTGTATGATCGTGTTCTCGTGTGCTGTATTTACATTCATGTAATCATATTTCATATAACAATCACTTTTATATATAATTCCTTTACAAATTCATTTATTCACTTGAATCTTTTTATACCAAAATATTTTTTGCAAATAGAGCTCCCTTTAGACGGATTTCTGGAGTCTGATGAGGTCAAATTTGAATACACTTATTTCAGAGATTTTTTCTAGAAGTTTGGTTCCCACATAGAAATTTGAATCATTCAGAAGTTTTATGTTGAGTGATGGGCCTAAACACTAAAGTGGCACCGAAACAGGACTAGAGCGCAGAAAATAGAGCTCACTTTGGCCAATTTTATGGATGATGGGTTGAATTTGAATACATTTATTTGAATATTTGTTCTCACAGAAGTCCTAGTTTGCAATTTGAATCACTTTCGAGTTGGATGAGTGATGAAAATGATTATGCTTCTTCATCTGTACCAAATAGACCGAGCGTGAAAATAGAGCTTCACTTTGAGAAAATTTATGGGTCAAATGAAGTCGAATTTAATTTACATATTTCAAGGAGATTGTTTCTCTGAAGTCTGGATTTATAGAATTTGAATCACTTAATTTTGATGAGTGACGACAGTATGGCGAGACAAACGTGGGTTTGGAAGTACGACAACATCTCCTAAAAACCCCACCATTTTCTTTACATAAACATTCCTCGATTGAGGATCTGACCAACTCGAACAACCATAAAATGGCCAAGGACCAACAACCATCATTATTATGCAAAGTTAGGGTTCCCACAACAGCCAAATCATCAATGGTTTTAGGTTTAGTTTCCATACATTAATCTTTTTCTTATTTCTTCTTCCTTCTTCTTCTTGATCACCAAAATCCTTGATCACATGGAGAAAAATCACCAACTCTTATCTTCTCTCACTTAGTAACCACTAGCTCTCAAAATAAAAAGGAGAAATGTTCATTTACAAGACCAAATTTGGTCTTATCTCTTATTTTTCATAAGCCATGTTGGCTTTGTCATTTTCAGTAAGTTTTCCATTTTTTTGCATTAAAGTCCTTTCTCTTTCATTTACACTTCTACTTATCAAATATTCTACAATGACATATAAACTTATTCTCTTATGACCCTTGAGTTCTTAATGGGACATTTTACTATTTTACCCTTAAGTCTTGTATTAATTCCGGTTTTATCACATTTCGTTCTTAGCAATATAAATTTTGGAAAAATACAATTTTAACTTATTTTATACCCTAATCATGTTATAAAATTGCTAGGGTATATTTACGAGTGTTACGGTGGCAGACCAGCCATAAATTATATATTGGTGATCAATATCAATCAAAACGTCAACAAAAGAGACTTGTCAGAGTAGCTACAATCAAAGCTAGGGTGAATCTTTGTCACATGGCGATCGGGGAGAAGTTGAGCGATAGATGACCTATATCCTTTCCTCAGTTAACGGCGGGGTCATTTGTGCCTCCTTATCTTGCCTTATAGTACTCATCCTTTGTATTAATGGTTTTGATGTGCATAGGGTACTGATGAATCCAGGCAGTGTGGCAGACTTACTATAACTTTCAGCCTTCACACAGATGAAACTTTCTTCTGTCATGCTAAGCTCGTGCGGTGATCTCTCTAGCTTCAGACAACTACATCGGCGTTGGGGAGATGTCACCTCTATGAAATTGACGGAAGTCACTTTCGGCGGTTTTTGTTCTCGATCGTCGAAGACTTGGGGCTCTGATGTCATAGTGGGTGGGCGGCTTACGCTCCATGAAGGCGGTGTCGTCAACGTACCACGAATCTTGAGCTATTTGACAAGTGCGAGCGAATTCGACTTTTGAGTATGGCCGGTTTGCAAAACAATGCTATCAACCCAACCTTGCATGAGAGCAAAGAAAGGGGAAAGTGCTATTCTAAACGACCTCCACAGGCGATCGCACGCGTGCTGTCTGATATCCATGAAATCGGGCGAAAGGAAAGGACCGTTTGTGGATCCCGCGGATAAGTGGAGTTGGATGGGCCAGAGAAATTTACCTACGTAAGATCCCTTCTGTCCAATGAAGAAAGAAAACCTCGTTTACGACTCGCGCTATTGCGCAACATCGATGTATTCGCCAGGAGACACTCTGATATGGTTACGATAAGTCCAACGGTGGCTTCTCACAAAGCGAGAGCGTCCTCCCATTTGCCAGGCGGTGAGCGAAAGGGTGGGAGCAGGTTCCACGGACCAACATTAGAATATTAAGGCGAGTAGACAATCTTCTGCTTTGACGGGTTTTATAACGAAGGTAGAATTATCCCGAATGGTTGGCTTGATGTGGTGGTCGTACCAAAAAAGGGTAGTAAGTGGGCGGCGCCAATGTGTAGGCTACATTGATCTCGATGAAACGTAATAAATATAGTTCCCCATGCCACGTATGAATAAAATTGTGGATGCAATAGTCGAAGTAATTGTCATTCGGACGCCTTCTCTGAATCTGATCGATTCACATGCGCTTGATACGGAGAAGACAACCTTATCACACCCACGGATTGTACTGCTATAACGTAATTCCGTTTGGTCTAAAAAACGAAGGGGCAACTTATCAAAGGATGGTGACTGTGATATTCCGACCCCTGATAGGTAAATCCATGGAGGTTTATATCGATGATATGCTTGTAAAGTCCAAAGAACGCCCCGACCACATAAGGCATTTACAAGAAACCTTCGAGTTGTTGCGAAGACCTGACATGAGGCAACCTTTGAGAATGAGCATTGATGTCGGCTGGGCAAATTCAGTTTGTAACAAGGAAGGAAAAGCTAATCCACGTCCGGCTCGAGGTCATAATAGATTCTCGAGCCAGCTACATAGAAAAGTGCAACTTATTATTTGTTTGGTTGGTGGCCCTTGGGCGGTTCATATCTCGCTTCATAGATCATTTGAAGTTGTTCTTTACCACTCTAAAGGAATTCCAACAGGCAGATTGGAACAAAGAATGCGACCGGGCTCTTACAACAGTCAAGTAGTATCTCACCGAACCACCAATTCTGGCTAGCCCCAAGACAGGTGAAACACTTTATCTTTACATAGTTGTTTATGATGTTTTAGTAAGTGCAACTTTATTCAAAGAAGACGAACACTAGAAGCAGAGGCTCATATTCTCTATAAGCAAGTCCTTGTCAGCGAAGCAGATATGCCCATCTCGAGGCATGTGGCCTTGGCCTCGGGGTAGCAGTAAAAAAACTCTTGTCCCACCTTGGCGCTATTGCGTACTCTGACCTTCCTCACAAACCTTGTACATAGCTCGACCTGTCGGAATGAGTAAAACCGATGAGCGATCGAGGCGGGTGAGGTGGGCGGTGTTAAACCTCGCGTGAACAAGTAGGCGACTTTTTAGTGAAATTCCTCAGCAGCGAGAAATGGAGCCCAGGCTTCACTCAGGCGGTGGACTCGGAGATGTGGATTCGCCTCCACGGCGGACGGGGCGACTGGGGTTAAGGACTACGGGATCGAGTGAAGCCTTAAGATCAGGTGCGTGCTTCGGTTCTCCCTCATTAACGGTCGATTTCTCATGATCCACAGGCGGGCTACCTTAAGTGCCTCACTCACCAGTAGGGATAGTACGTGTTGGTAAGACTTCATAATGGGATATATGGAAATCTCATGATGATAGGGCGTTGGCATAGAGCTCTGCAGACTCTTGATATTCGACCATGTGTGTGGATAAGCCTCCTATGTTAGAAGGTGTGACCTTTGCCGGTGACCATCTCAAAGCTCAGGCCCGAAAGAATTAACAACCACCAAGCCCTAGCCATGGCTCGTGGGGTATTGACATAGTCGAACCGCGCCTACCGGCTGGCTCGAGGAAGAAGGTGTGCCGGTAGTGGATGAGGCCAAAGCCTTTGCATCCATAAAAGAAAAAGAGGTCGTTTAGTTTATATGGAAGAACATTGTGTGTAGGTTGAATTACGTCGATTATGGCGGACAATGAGCCCTGGTCGATAGTTGGGTATGGAACTTACGTAGCGATTAAAATAAAAAACCTATACTTGACATGATACCTGAGAACAGCGACCAGAGTGGAAGCATTTAATAAAACACTCCTATCAACTATGAAAAAACGCCTACATTTAGCCAAAGGAAAGTAGGTAGAAGAACTACCAGGAGTGTTATAGGCACAAGAACAACTAATGGGCTTGATAAGGGAATCACCATTCTTCTCACATACGGGATGGAGAATTTATTATCTTCCTGAACATCTGGATGCCCACCATTTGAATAGAAATTTCTAAGGAAGCAAATACCGAAGTCGTAATCAAAGACCTAGACATGATTGAACTCTAGGCGTATTGTGTGCATAGCATCATACCGGCCAAAATTTAGAGAACTTACCTGGCCAAATATGAAAAGTCAAATGCAATCAAAGACGAGGAGATAGTCTTAACAAGGGTTTTTGAAAACATGACCAACCTAGTAGACGGGAAGTTCCAAGACAACTGGAAAGGACCATACACGATGGTTCGAGTAGGGATAGTCGGGTCTTAGCCATTGAAACGAACCAGGCCAGGGCCCATTGTTCCTAGGATATTAGGCAGCCATGCATCTTAAATAATATCGTTAGACATTCTTGAGATTACATCATCAATAAAAGATTATGCTTTACACATTTCTTCTTAAAACCTACAATTGCTTCATTCTAAAAGTCCAGATATCGTTGTTGTCCTACTGACATTCTAAAAAGTCCAGATATGGTTGTTGTCTTGCTAGCTTTTTAAAAGTCCAAATATGGTTGTTGTCCTGTTGGCATCCTAAAAAGTCTAGATATGGTTGTTACCCTATTGGCATTCTAAAAAGTTCAGATATGGTTGTTGTCTTACTAGCATCCTAAAAATCCAGATGTGGTTATTGTTCTGTTGGCATTATATCTAAAAGTCCATATATGGTTGTTATCTGCAGTAAAGATCATATGGGACATTTGTCACATGGCATCTGAAGTCCATATATGGTTGTTGCCTTGCTAGTATTCTAAAAGTCCATATATGGTTGTTGTCTGGCTAGCATTCTACAAAGTTCAGACATGGTCGTTGTCCTGTTGGAGTTTTTATCAAACATGGCTCATGCCTTGTTGGCAACATCAAGTTTCATTAAAATACGCTAAATGAGCGCCAAGGATCATAAGGAATAATATGCATTACAGTTTGCAAAATGGCATGCCACAAAACTCTCACCAAAATACAACGGTAGTATGTGGGAAAGCCCGACCTCTCCTTTGCGACGACGCCCTCAGCGGATTTCTGTTTGTTTCAACCAAAAATGTACGCTGTATCACTTACCCAGACGGTGTCGAATTAGAGCACCAGGTCGTAAAAAACTTTGGAGGAAGTGGGTTGGTAGAGTCAGGCATGCCATCCAGAATCCTTGCCCGGTCACCACGGATGCCATGTTTGAACACATAGCATCCGTAGCCATAAGTGAAAATCTACTCCAGGGCTTTCTATTAGTCTTCCACCATGGCTTCCTTGTCCTTACACCTTTGGGAATGGCTTGAGACACCTGTCTGGATACCTCGAGCTCAAATAAAATGACGCTCCTCAATAGTTAAGCGAGCCTTGTAGCCTCGACCCGCACCGTCTTTCCGTCGCGAGGCATCTCTTGTCGGGTCATCCTTTGCCCTTGCCTTGCCTCGCCCGCCGCTATGGCTACCAAACAAGCCACCTTAGCCTCCTACTTGGCCTCGTACCTCTCTTTCCCTGCCCATTCAATCTTCTCCGAACCATCTTTGGCTTCTTGCTTCCAACGTTTCAACTTAGACTCTGCTTTTTCCAAAGAAGCGTCTAAGAACTGTCTTTCGAAGCGGTGATTTATTAAAACATGATCTCGGCTTCATTTAGTAGGGATTGAAATTTCTATGTTGGCGAGCCATATTAGGATGGTGGAGTCATAGCACAGTAAAAGAAGTTAGAATGAGAGTACTAAACGTGTAATAACCAACTAAAGCCTTGGTGAACGTATTAGTTCGGCTGATTAGTGAAATTAATGGTTACGGATGAGCATCTTTGTCACCATTAGCGAAAGCCTTTTATCCATATAGACGGAACGAGATGGAATATTACTCAGGCGAGCCGCCATCGATACACGAAATGTAATTAAAATAGAGTTGCACATATGCTCAGCCAGGGACTACGCTTGGTTAAAGGGCTTGACCGTGAATAATCTCTGACACCCCTCTAGATCAGGCTCCTTGCATTGGAGGAATTGGATTCTCTGATAAGGAGGAATGTACGTGCTTAGTAGCATCTGGTCAAGCAGGCTCCTCCTGCTAGATATGGTATCTTCAGGCCTGGGCGGGGGTAGCGAAGCAGTAGCTACCCTTGAGGGGGACCCCTCCCCCATTCCGTCAACATTAGAAGGACCCCTAGCCAGGATCCTCTCCTCCAACGACGCACCGACCTCACTCGGAGCACCTTCAAAAATCAATTGATTGTTGGTTGCCTGGTCGGGGGAGTCCATTGGGATTAGTGCCCAGTATTTCTAGGTCTCTTCATATGGTGAGGCCGCCTGAAGCTCCATCGGAGATGGGGTGGACTCGTCCTCTTGATCTTGCAGCTTTCATTTTTGCATGCGATAGCAGCAAATACGACAAGCATGGAGCATTTCCTCTTCCTCGACAAGCTTGTTGGCAGAGTATGCATCGATCCAGTCTTCCCGATGATCTTTGGCTACTTTGGTTTGTGGGCCCTCTTCCTATTTAAGCTCATTCTTCAGCGAGGGCGAGGCCAGGACTTTGGGGTTGGATGGCTAAACAGATCTGCTAAGGCCCCCCTTGTGGTAGCCTCTGCTTGGTCTTCTTGAGCAACTACCTTGAAGAGAGCCACACATTTGGACTTACAAAGATTAGGGCGGCAGTGCTCTCCCTCAATGAGCTCCATGGGCAATGAGAGGGGAATGACGGGGATGATGTAAGGAAAGGTGCGGCGACTATTCTTGCAGAGTTCCTTCTTTGTCGAGCAACTCATGATTGCGCTCTGCCTCTATTATCTCCAGTAGTCGTCTGATGTTCTCCAGGCCAACCTTCTTTATCTAATGGACTAGCCGGCCTCGCCTACGCTTACTTGGATAGCATTAGGAAAACAGATGTGTGTTAAAAACACGAATCATACAGAAGATGATTTCTTGATAGCCCCAAGACGACTAGGAGCGTGAGGGATTGATTCGGATCGGAAGCCACAGAAGGCCCGGGTGTCTGTGCCACATGCCACAGCTTGACGACCCTTCGCCTTTGTCTTGGAGGAGTCAAGGAGCCTAGTTACAAATTATAGCTAGGGACTATGGGCCAACATAGACAGCCGGCCCCGGTCCCTAGCTTCATCGTATAGACAAAACATATCTCTACCAGCAAAATATCTAGTTGGTAGAGAAAGTTAAGCACGCTACACCCTATTAAAATCCGAAAAACATTCGGATGAACAAGCGTGGGAGGAGCTCGGGTGACGTCTAAGAACTACTTCACCAACGACGAAATCGGGAAGCGAAGTCCCGGTTGTGGTGGTCGGGAGTGAAGTAAACGGCGTTATCGCCTCTCTTATAGTAGATGAGATTGGCTGTCAGTAATTCTAAGCTAATGTCATCGAGTTTCGTGAGAAGGACCTCGGTTCCTCATGGACATAGAGGCGCCAAAATTTCCTTTCGCAATGGGTGGCTGGTGGACCCCTTCCTATGCCCAACGTGGGAGTGGAAGTCTCCTCTTGACCTCATCATTCTCTGACGGAATAAAGAAGCAGGGATCAACTCAAAGATCTCTGCGTAAAACGATAAGCAGTACTAACACACTAGATTGAGGAGCTTCCCAAAAACTATTGGGAAGCACCCACAAGGCTGGTACATCGAGCCAGTAATACAGTCTGTCAACTGGAATCTTACTGGCGATTGAAAAGCGCAAATTTAAAACAATCCATATAAATAAAATCGAAAGTAAAAAACCCACCAAGAGATTGAAAATGGTACGAAATCTTCAGCTATTCCTTCACCAAAATCTTTAGGAAGGTTGCAGAAGCTCAAAGGATTCTTGGGCGAAAAGTTTCTAAATAGCGGCAAAGAAAATAACGCTTGCACCCCTATCCTTGTATAAGGTAAGGCATGAATAGGCACAATAAATGCACTGATAGATCAGCCATAGTATCGAGAAACATGCTGCTCTCCCCTTATGCTTGGTATTCACAAAATGTTTCATCTACTAGGGCACCTAAAAAATAAAGGAGCTCACTGATGGTAAGCACCCAGCTCTTTGGATCTATTACCATAAAGGCCCTCGACCTGTATTTTAAGTCCCTTTGTTGGGCTAGTTAAGCCTTTTGAAGAGCATCCTAGGGCCGTGCGATGGAGCCTAGAAATCCCGGTCGAGAAAAACTAAAACCCGTCCCCAGAAGCGATAGAGGCTTCTCTTAAGCTAATTTTGGGTCATGAGCTCCACAGAGTGAGGTATCTGAAAAGAGCGAGAGATAAGAAGAAAGTTGGTTGCACAGAATGCGTAGTTAATAAAATCTTATTAAAAATGCGTCAATAGGCATCAGTGGTTACATAAAACATAAACGCCCAAACAACCACGATGGACCGTACAAATACGTGAGCAACCATACGAGGATAATTGTAAAAGAAAAGAAATGGGAAAAATCAAATAAAAAGAAGAGTTTGAGACGCTTTGCTTGAAAGCTCTCTAGAGACGCCTTGCTTAAAGGCTCTCCAGAGATGCTTTTCTTGAAGGCTCTCATATCGACCACACTATGTAGTTTGCACCCCAGTGCCCAGACATAGGAGGGCACTGGCCTGAGCACAAAACTACGAAAGAAGACGATGCGTAATCAGGCCCCTTGTCCATGACCTCTAGCCGATCTACACAAGGTCCAACGAATAGCATTGAAAAGGTGACATTGGCATAGTTGGGCCTACTATCTAGGACACGATAGGTGGCTGCTGACATCCTCTTGAGCACACAATACCCGTGGCACAACGAATATTGTAAAGACTTACGAGCCCCTCCCATAACTTCTCCACCTTTGACCACCAGAGCGAGGTGGGGGAAAGAAATCATGATAGTGAAAAGGAAACCCCGTGTAATAGAAGGAATCCACTTGTGACTTCATAGACCGGGGGTTGACCCCATATATAAGGCGGAACCTCGAAGACACTTTTTGTGTCACACCATCGGCGGAACATCACATGTCATGACAGCGTTGGAACATATGCGTGTGTAATCCCACTTGGAGTTCTCGTACCCAGGGTCGCGAGCATAGTATTTTTCTGACTAGGTATAACATAATCCTCTAGTCGAAGAAAAAGGTGGGTACTGTGAGAACCATAGCCTTTGGGCCCAGACCCACTACTTAATAGGCCCAAAGTCCGCACAAGCCCACCACTTGGCTAGCCACATGAAGTGGCCTAAGGCGGCTCATCATATTAAAACCACACAAGAACCAACCAGACGATACAATCCTAAAACCCGTATGAGGTCCCGAGTCCCCCAATTAATCGTCCTACCACACATGGGAGGTTTGTCAAAAATAAATATGTTAAGGAGAGAATTATGCATAGGATATTTATCCACGGATATCCTAATATCAAAATCTGATACGTCTTAAAAACATTAATCTTTAGCAAAGGAGAATTGGTCTTTGATAAGGAAATAGAGATTTTATCATGACATTATCTTTCCAAAAATCAAGGAGAATTGGTATCTTATAAGGAAAGAGAGTTCTTAACACAAAAATCACGAGATTATCTTTCCAAAAATCAAGGACAAATTTGAGTATAAAACAAAAACTGTCACGCCCCGAAACCCACCCTAGGGTATGACTGTCAATTCACACCCTCAAGCCATTAGCCTGAAGGTTTGAAGTGTGAAACGACACTAACCTTCCTTATGCTTGGATTTTGTCCAGTACTGACACATGTTCAAAGTAAATGCACCTTTTTAAATTCATAAATTCTCCCAAATTCAAAATTTCATCTTGACAAAGTACTTCTAAATATCAATCTCACTTATGCATGTCATATAAAATTTGTTCGAATATAACATGTGGGATCTCTCAAATCAACTTTGTACTAATATAAAAATGAATGTTATCATTCAAAAGTGACTTTCTCAATTAACTTTCAAAACCCAGACATTTCACATAAGCATGAATTTATTAGTTCAACATGATCGACATAAAAGTTCTAATCAAATCCTAATGATAGCGAATCTGACTTAGCCATCACTCATACGGAAACTAAAGTACACAGAAAACCATGTCATAGAATGGAAGTGAGTTTAAAGCTAATAAGAAATACTAGCCACATTTTCATGGATCAAAGTTTTCAATCATATAACAAATAGAGTGTTTTTCATCAGCGTTAGATTCAAAAATAAGTTGGAACATTAACAAAATTTACTTCAAAACATTCTCATCCATTTTAATCGGTTTCATATCAAATGTGATCCAAACAATTTCATATCAAATTCGATTCAAACACTTTCATATCAAGTCCCAAATCAAATACATTTCAAATATTTTCTCACGGATCATCAAATATCAAATGGTGCCCAGTCATGTAGGACTTTCAAATGGGTGGCTAACCGCGAAATTGTTCATTTAAGGTAGACGGAACCAAACACTACTAATCTTGGTAACCTCTAACTTGAAACCCCTAGAGCTAGGGTTCCAAATCAATTACATTCACCACGAGAATGTAAATGTCAACTATTATTCACAGTTGACGAAAGGGTGAATGGTGTCAACTATTATTCTAAGTTGGCTTGAGGGCAGCGAACTAACAGTCGAATATTTCGTTCAAAATTAATTACAAAACATACATATCTCCCACATTTTCTTTCGTAAACAAAACAAATCTAAAAGTACAATCATACAAAAACTACTTTTTGATCCATGGATAATCAAATAAATAAAAAAGTAGCTTTTCATAAGCAGAATTATATATAGTCGAGTTAAAACAGAATTTTCATTCTCAAATGAAGTAAAACAAACAATTTTACTTTAAAGATGCGCATTAATATTCCTTACCTTAAAGTACTCAAAAGCTTTGAAGAGCTAATCAGAAATTTCCTCAGCGAAATACTTCTTCTAAAATAATAAGGAAAATTATCATCATTGCTTATTTATTCTTAAAATTTTCCCTAATTTGATATTCTTATATTGATATTATTTTTTAATTTTTTTTAATCCATAATAATAAAAGTTAATGGGTTTCTAAATATTTTATAAAATTTGTGATTTATAAATTTTATTCTATCAACATGATTTTTTGTTCTACCTCAAACATGATGACAATTGTTCAAATGATAACTATACGAATTAGGTAGTTTTTTCAAATTTTATAAAACTCATATTCCTTTCGGATCTCATTTTAATAATTTATTTATTTTTATGCTCTTAATTCGAACTAAATCTTTTACTAGAAAGAAATAATATTAATAATATTTTACAAATTATATTATTACACAATACTCATCTAGCCTTTTTACCTAACAATTATCATACTTAACAACAAAATACATTATTAGCAGATCTTATTTCCTATAATTGTTAAATAATTATTCTAATCATATTCCTTATCTAATAAATTCTCAAACCTTAATAAAATATTTACTTGCCAAAAATACATATATCTTTAAATACTTATCAAATACATATATTTATATAAATTCAGCCTTTCAAATTTATCTTATTTGTTTTATTATTATTTTCTTCAAAAATTATCCTTAAAATACTTTTCATCCTCATACTAGTAATTTAGTATGACACCACCAATTCTTACTTTATTTATTTATTTATTTTTTAAGAACGAGAGTGAAATCTAAATCTAACTTCTTTAGGGTTCATCTAAACTGAAAGAAAATTAAATAATCTACATCAAAGAAATTTAGAAAAATAAAATAAGGAAGATCTTACCTAGAGAAATTTGTTCTTCAAACCCTAGATCCGAAAGTCATGCGATCCTCTGAATTCTACCGACGGAGAAGTAATTTGGTCCATTACCCTCGGACTCCTTTTTTTTTGCAAGTTTACTTTGCGCTACTGATGACCCGAAGGTTAGACGGTCCAGGTAACAACAACTAGCATTCTTGATGAAGGTGAAATCAAATAGTGTTAGGGATTGGAGTAACTTTAGAAATTAAAGAAGTCAGCTGCAAATACATGTCCTAACATTTTAGCAATTGAAGAGTAATTAGGTTCATGGTAGCAATGGGGTGTGTTTTAGATATTTGCCCATCCTCAGTAATGGAATGAGTATAATAAGTATTTAATGGGGCATTGAGGGTTTTTAGACATTTAGTATAAAATAAAAAATATTCATCAAATAAAAAAAGGTTTGGAATGTAGTGTAGTTTTTACCATGTCGATCTAAAAGTGTAAAAGTGTCTTTTGAAGAGACAATTTCTACATTGAAAAGAAACTTTCTCTAATTTTAAAATTTTTAAATGTAAGATAAAAGTGTCTTTTGAAGATACATCTTCATAATTTTGAAAATTTTGAATTTACACTGAAAGTGTCTTTGGAATAAAATCCTTCATAATTTTTAAAATTTTGAATTTAGACTAAAAGTGTCTCTTGAAGAAACATTTTTCTAAATTTGTTAAAATGTTATCTTTAGTGTCTACTTTGAAGGAAACCCTTTATAATTTAAAATTTTTTGAATTTATATTGAAAATGTATTTTGAAGAGACACTTTCTAAAAAATCGAAAATCTGAAAGTATTTCTTGTTCTAAAATGTTGAAATGTCATACTGAAAGTGTCTTTTGAAAAGACACATTTTAAAAAATTCAAAAAACTGAAAGTTTCTCTTGAAGAGACACCTTCTAAATAGCTTTTCTCATTGATTTTTTGACTATCAAAACCCGCATTTTGAAGCTTTATCCTACGTGTTAAGCTTATGTGGGGGAAACTATACTATATTTAGGATTAGTTTTCAAACCACACTTTTCAAGAATATTTTTAACTTTTATTATTTTTGAAAACATCTCAGGGTTTTGAGTTAGTTTAGATTTTTCTTTTCCAAATTCAAAACAAGTTCAATGTCGATTCTAATATTGTTTAGTCTCATTCAGTCTCGATAATATAAATACAAAATTTAAAAGAATTTTAGTTTATTTAATTTTTTATTATATAATAATAGCAAAAAAAATATTTAACCTCAAAGAATGACAACTAATTAGTTTAAGAATGACAACTAATTTTTTATTCTCTTAGTGTGTGACTCAAGCTTATTCATTAATGTTATTTTTATAAGTTTGCCTTATAGTATCGACTTATTACTTTAGACAACTTCTAGCACGATAAACCAAATAGTCTTTATAAAGAGTTTTATTTCATAATTTACTTTCATCTTATTCTCATCTAGCTCTTGTTCTTCAAATAAGGAGATGTGATTTTTTGGTGATTCTTGGCTTGAAATCACCCATCTCCATCTCCATCTCCTTTTTTCATTTTTTAGCCATTTATGAAAGTGGTTCATCCACAAAAATTTAGGTCTTATTTTATTTTTCGTGTTGTCGTCATCTTACTATAGCGTTTGGTTTATTGTTGTTTTATTATGACATTTGATTTGTCATCGTCTTATTACGATGTTTTATTTGTCATCGGCTTGTTACGATATAATGTTTTTCGTTGTCTTGTTGCAACGCTTTATTTATGTGAGAGCAATTTAGACATGCATAACATATTCAATTAGTTAAAAATATCAGATTATGGTCGTTAGTATGTTGAATAACTGGAGTCATAGATATTATAGTCACTATCTCATCAAATTTGTATGTTTTATGTCGATTTATTATGTTTATTAACCTTAATATTGTTAGTAATGTGTATCTTGTATTTATCCATCTATTGCAAGTTTGGATTAATAAATTATTTTTCCTTTAAAAAAAAGGGAAGTTTTATTATAAAATTTAATAACAATTAGGTGTCTATATACCAATCCACAAAGTTTAAATGAGCAGTTGGAAACTTGTACTTTAATCTACGAAAAATAAAGTGATTAAATGGTTGTTTCAATGTATAGAAAATAAAATTGTTAATTTATTGAAAATTTAAATTTTTGACAAGAAAATAAATATACCAAAATGAACGTGGTAAAACTCTTAATATGAAAGAAATCTCCATCAAGTAAAGTCAAGAAAAATCCACTAGATGACAAAACTAAAATAAAATATATATTAGTCAAATATTTCCTTTAATTGAGTTTCACAGACCATAGATCCTATGATTACAATCATACATTTATATTACTTAGTACTCTATTTGTGGAGTACTAATATTTTTGTTTCTCTCACGCTGTCTTGGATGTGAAGAAAAGTACCACCCATAACTCTTCCTTACTTTTTCTTCATAACTCTTTTGTGGATTTAATTTATACTTTATAAGTGTATTTTGAAGGTTGGAGAATAGCCTCATTTGTGAAGAAAAGAGGCAGCTTCTATTGGAGAAAAAAGAACGATTTTCATTAGAGAAAAATAAGGCAGCAGTGACTGTTTCTAAATTTTCATTCCTTAGTGTTTTCCTAGTTCCAAATAAAGCCTAAGGAAAATGATTCTTTCATATTTGGTTTATGGTGAAAAATAGAAAAGAAATTCAAATATAATCAATATTCCTTGAAATTTACATATTTTTAAATTTCTTAGAATCTTTATATAATGAGATAAATATATGAATTAATTTATTAAATTTAAATATATATATATATATATATATATATATATACTATATATATATATATATATTTCACTTTTTTTCTCTATTTTCCTTTATATTTTCTTTCCTTAATACTTTTTGAGTTTCAACTAGAAAAAAAAAAAAGATAAAAAAAATAGATGAAATGCAAACATTGGGTAAGCTTCCCAACCTAGGAGTCCTTAAGTTATTGCTCAGATTACATATATATATTCTCACTGAATTACATATTGAAGCGGAGGACTTTCTTGAAAGCAGAGTTCAACAGAGAGTTAGAGTAAGGAAAACTTAAGCAAAAAGGTTGCGATGAAATTACGCTGTAAGCAAAATTCCAGTGAGAATATTTTGGTTCCATTTGGAACCACGGAAGTGGTAAAAAAAGAAAATAGAAAAAAAAAATAGAAAGAAAGAAAATTTGGAGATTTAGAGGACTGCCTCGAAGGCAGAGTTCAACAGAGAATTAGAATAAGAAAAATAAAAGCAAAAAAGTTTTGATGAGATTGCAAACTAAGTAAAATTCCAGCTTTATAATCAGCCTGTTTGCTTTTTCCTGTAGTGTCACACACTTCCTGCTATATGGGTATCTGGGCAGATCTGTTAAGGAAGTAATGGGTCGTGTCCACCTTTCCATGCCCTGTCTTTGAGCTTGCCTTTGTGGAATGCAAAAATTATTCTAAAACTTTTGGTTAGAGATTCAAACATTGGAATCATTACACTAAATTTTTTAGATAAAGTTAAATTTTTAATTAATGGGGGGTCAATAGAACCAGGTACCTTGGCATATTTGTTTTATCTTGCTATCTTTGAGTAAAGGACGTAGATAAAATAAGGAACTTTAATATTGCGTTAGTTCATGAACTTTTCTAATTAGAGAGTAAGAGGAGAAAAAATGGATGATAAAAGATTGATATGAATAGAAAAACTTTGTAGTGTTTTTTATTTTTGTTTTTGTATACTATAGGTAATCCATCCATATTATATAAGAGATTGACAAAATTTAAGCATAAATTTGTCTTGAAGATGGATTAGATATGCATTATGATCCTCCAATTATCTATGCAAAGACCACCATCTTCAATGAACAACCATGTAAGTGCGTGACCTTTGGGGCACAGACCCAGTATTCAATAGGTCCCGGCGCTCTGTTGAGCCCACTATCGACTTGCCATGAAGCGACAATTTGGTCTGTAGTATTAAAGCCATACGGAACTATCCATATAGAGAGTCTTGGAAGTCTGATATGGGATCTGAGATCCCAAACCCGGTATTCTACCACATCTAGTTAGATTGTAGGTAAATACATTGAGGTGGAAAATATGCAAAAGCTATTTATCAATTGATTTCCTAGTTTCCAAATCCCTTATTTCCCAAAAGGATAATACTTGATAAGGAAAAACAAATTTTATCTCTTATTTCTCCAAAGGATAATCCTAGCGTTAATCCTTAATAAGGAAGAACTAGTCCTTGATAAGGAAAGGGAGATATTATCACAAAAATAAGGAGATTATATTTCTAAAAATCAAGGAGAATTGGTCTTTGATAAGGAAAGAGATATCTCATCGCCAAAAAGGCAAGATTATCTTTCCTAAAATCAAAGACAAATTCGTGTAAAGAAGAACTCCCAATGAGGGAAAGGTATGCACTTTCATCTATGTAATTCAAATGTCTCAACCTCCTTCCTTCTTCCTCGTGTTACTAGCAATCATCAGTGTTGACCTGCTTGCCTTGAACCCTTTTTGCAGGTTCACATTGCGCAACTGATGCCATAGAGATCAGATGAACAAATTGGTTCTTACAATTGGCGTCATTTGTGGGAATCGAATAAAAAGTCTCGCCAACGATTTTCAAGAGCTTGGCTCCAATGGTTGTCTAGTAGCCCTTTGTCACCTAAAGCTCTGTTGATCCCCCATTCCACATCTGATTCATCCGAGGCAATTGTAATGTCAAGCAACCCGATGAACTAATCACCAGAAAATCAATTCCTCCATTGGTGTCAGAACATGGATAGAAAGCAAGAGGAACAAGCAAGAAAGTTGAAGAAGTTGCAAAGTCATGTTAAACGCTTACAGCGTGAGAATGACCAGTCACGATCTTGGAAAAGGTATTATCAATAAAGTTTTTTGTAAATCATTCTCTTTCAATCTTTAAAATAACCCACTTTCAAAGTCTAGATATGGTTGTTGTTCTGCTGGCATATTCAATAGTCCAAATATGGTTGATGTCCTCCTGGTACATAAAAAAATCCAAATATGGTTGATGTCCTGTTGGTACATAAAAAGTCCAGATATGGTTGTTGTCCTGCTGGCATCCTAAAAGTCTAGATATGTTTGATGTCCTACTAACACTTTCAAAAGTCCATATCGTGGCTCTTAACCTGTTGACATTTTGGAAAAGCTGGACTTGTGACTCCAAGATTTTTGGCACTTTCAAAATGCCAGACTTGTGGCTTGACTTCTTTGGCACTTTCTAAAGTCAGGCAGGTAACTTTGAACCTCTTGGCACATATAAAGTTTGTTGTCCTGCGGTAACTAAAAGTCCCGAATATGGTTGATGCCTTTAGCACTTTCTAAGTCAGTTGTGGCTCTTAGTCTGTTTGCCACTGAAAAAGCCAACTTGGCTCAGGCATACGGCACTGAGCCAGACTTGTGGTTCCTTCTTTGGCACTTTTAAAAGTTCAATTGTGGCTCGGCTTTGCTAACAACTCTAACGTCTAGACTATGGCTCCAAGCCTGTTGGCACTTTCAAAGTCTAGATGAGGCTCCTAGCCGGCTAGCATTGTCAAAAGACTAGACCGTGGGTCTAAGCCTGCTGGAAGTTTATAAAGTCCAGATTGTGGCTCTTAGCCTGTTAGCACTTTGGCAGACTTGTGGCTCCGAGCACAGTGGCTTTCTAAGTCAAACTTGGCTCTCTAAGCGGTTGGAGCTCTAAGCCCGCTGGCACTTTCTAAAATCCAGACCATGGCTCTAAGCTTGCTGGCACTTTCAAAACGGACTTGCTCCCAAGCTGTTGGAACTTTCAAAGTCATTATAGGGCTCCTGGCCAGGTTTCCATTGATAAAAGACGAACCATGGCTCCCAAGCTGTGACTCTTTCAAGGCGGACCATGGCTCTAAGGCTTCTAACACTTTCTAAAGTCTAGACTGTGGTTTCTAAAGGCTAGACTTGTGGCTCTAAGCTTGCTGCTGAAAGTCTAGCCTTGTGGCTCTTAGCCCGCTAGCACATGATTAAACATAGCAATGGCTCTCAGCCTATGGACTAGAGCACAAGTCCAAAATGGTGCGCCAATGTGCAAACCCTCGCTATGATGCACCACGGAAGTCGTTGCTTTAATGGCTGCTGGGATCGAGGGGCACCCAAGGTTAGCAAAGAGCCCTGGAGGAAGTGGTGAAGCTAGCACCAGCCTGTCGAGACCCTATGGCCTGAGGATGCATCCACGCGGCAAATCCAGCAATGAAGTTAGACATATCATCCTTTCTCCTCTCGAATCACTCACTAGATCGTCCACCTAATTCACGGCCTTCTAAATCTCCGCCGACTCACTTGATCTCGTCCCAACCTTCTTTGCTTCTTTATCTTCACCGCCTGGGGGGCAGGCTATGGGTCTTGTTCCCTCAAAGGTGACTGATCGGGCTAGATGAAGCTAACTATGACCCCTTTAGTGATCTCGGCTTGAGGCTCTCGAGCGGACTCCGCTTAGGAAAAGCTACTCGGGATTGACTTCAAAAGATCAACAAGAACAAAATGTTCACCCCTGACGACCTCTTCTGGCGGTAGATGGGGGATGACGAGTGCTATGTAAGGAAAGGGGTTGGAGCCTAACTCCTGCAAGTTCTTCACTAACAAGAGGAGGTCGTTGTGCTCCCTCTTAGTGATCTCGACCAACCGACTGATGTTGAGAAACGTGAGGTTCTGATTAGTGCCCAAAAAGTGCAATTTTGAACCCTATATTAGATAGGTTTTGAGTGCTTTTTGCGCATTAATCATGTCATTTATAAATTTAATTGAATGTTCTAGTCTTCTTAGTAACACTTTATGCCATTTAGAGGGTATTTTTGCTGTTTTGTAGGTATTTGTGCACTCTTGAAGTTCAATCTCAATACAAAGGATGAATCATGAAGTTGGAATTCAAGTCTCATCATCAACCAAATTTCAAGAATCCAATAGAAACAAAGGCAAAGTGAAGAAATTATGCGCTTGAAGGTTAGGATGAAAAAGCAAGTTGAAGGATCAACAATGCAGAATTACAGCTATAGGTACTCTAGCTTAAGATTACAAAATTTGGCAACCTTAGCGAAATTCTTCGCAACCTTAGCAAAACACCAAATTTCGCTGCACTCCATCCCACTTCGCTAGGCACCACTCTTAGCGAATAACTGATTTCGCATCTCACATGAATTTCTGCTATGACAAAATTCCTCGCTTAGCTAGCTAATCACACCCAGCTTAAATTTCATGTTTCTCGCTGATCTGCACTCTGCTAGTTAGCAATGCAGCCTAGGCAAAATTGATGCCTCACATGCTTTGTACTAATGCCAAACCGCTCCAAACTTGGTGTATTTACTTAATTCTGTCCTATAACTTAGCCAATTTTATAGGTTTTCGTATTTTCATACCGAGGAGGCCTTATATAAACCCCTCTTGTTTTGGTAACCCAAGTAAATAATTCTTGGAACAATCTGTGAGAGATACTTAAAGTTTTTATTTTTTGTACATAAAGTCTTTATTTTAGGTTTTTCTTTATTTCTTTTCTCTTCTCTCTCTTTCTTTCTCTCCCTTTCTACGTTAAACACCCCCTCTTGAGATGACAACTCAAGAGATGCTTATTAAGCTCTCCTTCTTTGAAGAGGAAGGAAGCTAGCTTGGTATGGCACATGCATGTTGTCCTCTTGTACTAAAGGCTACAGTAGTGTATTTATGGCCCTTATATTCTCAAATATGGTTGCATAACATTGAATGTTATTGATTTGGCCAATACTTCCATGCTTTAGGATCAAGTACATATTCGCAGAGAGAAGTATCATGATTCTTTTAGGATGGTCTCTTACGAGCCTCCGAGATAATATTTACATGTTGTTCTTCAAAATTAGGGTTAAATAACATTTATCAAGTATTATTTTGGCCAATACTTCCATGCTTTAGGATACAAAGTACAGTGAGAGATGCACTGTTGTTCTTAGATGGTCTTACGAGCCTCTCTAAATGAGTAATTTAATGTTAGGGTTTTAAAAGGGCCATAACTGCATGCTACCCAGATCGACTCAAATAGAGTTGTTTCCATGTGGGTGAGGGCTTGGGTTAGTTAAATATAGATCCGGTTATGCCATGGACTATAGGTTGCATGTCATAATGCGAGGATAAAACCCGAGGACACTTGTTTGCCTTAACTTGCCAAGTTAGTGACCTAAATCTTCAAAGTTAACTTTTTCACCTTTTACTTCAGTTTTTACAATTCTCAGTTTCCAAACCATTCCCACTGTTTTTGAAACACAATTCCAAAGAGTCCAAATAGAAAGCCTTACCTTCATGCACTGATGCAAACCATTTTTAGGATGAAAACCCATCCCCGTGTTCGACCCTAGACCACTATACTGCAGTAGCTTGACTACGGCGTAGTAGGAACTTAGTGTATATAAATCCTTTGTTGATTTTTAGCTCACCCATCGTGGCACAATCAAAATATGCCATGCCGGATGGTGCTAAACTACTAATGGTAAGTTAGTACTTGTGATCAACATCACAAGTGAAGGTAACCTTTTTTACTTCCTTTTTGTCACTCACAAAAAGAATCGCCAGCTTTCAGCACTCAGCAAAGAATCCACTATTTCGCCTTTTCATTCGCTAGTTTAATTTGCTAGCTAACCTTAACCTTGCAAGCTTTGTTTAGTTCTTTTGTTGTCTCTATAATTTTGTAACAGTTTAAGCAACAAAGGATAGACACACATCGTAGATTCATAGGATATGCACACAATCGACCTATTAGTAAAGTCAAGCACACTGATACTACGGATCCCATACCCGAGGCAATGTAGTCAACCAGAACCCCCATGAACTAAATGTCTATAGAACCATGAGGATCACATCCACCTCCTAGAGCAGTGCCCATCTTGTATCATTCCTCCCACAAGATGCAGCTGGAGGCCATATTTGCACTTCTACTCCCCACATATCATGGTATAAAAACGAAAATCCATACACTGTTGTGGATTTTGAGTGAGGTTGCACTACCTTTAAGGAAGGGATACGGGATATGATTTGCTAAAGCTGAAAGCATCATTGACCCTAAGGACAAGGCAAGATATGGCTCAACTCATTGAGGCCTAGAACCATTAGAATTAAATAGCCGCGTCGAATTCCCCAAGAAGTTTTTCAAAGGTCATAAGACCAATAATTTGAAAAGACAAATTTATACCTTGCAGCTCAGACAGTAGAGATTTTACCGCAAGAAAAGATTTATGGAAACCATCAGCATGCTCACAATCTGTAATATTAATTCTGGATGTTAAGTAACCATTTCTATGATGGTATGTCTCCCTCGCTATAAACAAATTACGAAACTACGTGGGTAATTCTTCAGTAAAATATCCGATGAAGCCATGGATTTTTTGAACTACAGCTGAAACCTCCAAAGCTTTGGGATGAACCTAGTCCCAGGAGCTGGAAAGATCAGCCATTGAATCACCAAAGGGCACAAGTACGTATTTCAAGACATAGGGATAAAAGCAATGATCATTTTAACTCAAAGATCGATGATTCAAATGAAAGGAATGTTAAGAAATACAAAAAGTAAATGAGTTATCTTCATCCTAATTTTCTGCCTAATTCTCTTCACAAATAATTACCTTGAAGAGCACTCTACAAGATATGTCTTTGATGCCATAAGCCAAAAATAAACCAACCATAGATGCCCCATATGATATCACTTAATAACCCTAATTGGAGAAAATTGCCCAAATTTGTCATGGAAATCCAAACCCTCAGATACGCCCTTCAAGAACACACAGATTTGATTCCATCAATACAACAATTGTGATGCCCCAATTATCTTCTCCTCGCTGAACAAGCAATCCTAAATTAAGTAAGGTAGAAAGTATATTCAGAGAAGAATGTGATGTGCCAATGTCCAAACTAGTCATAAAATCAAGCAGAAAGTTCACTCCAATAGGAAATTTGACAATATGCATTTGGAGAGATTTCAAATTTTCTAACTCACAGCTGCAGTTCTGGTATGGCGGCTCTTTCCGTGCACAAATAATATCGTAAAGTGGTGAATGAAATAGAACTGACCGAGGACTTAAATGCAAAAACTGATGAAGTTAAGGCGCCTGTGACTTTACTTAAGTGGAAATGAAGCCAACAAAGATCAAAACAATAAACACCATTAGTGGTCGAATCCACTTCAGAAGTGAACGCGAGCACAAGAAGAGGTAAATATTAGGAATTTGCCTCCGCTTCCGCAGTTCAAGAAAAGAAACATTCTGTTAATCAAACAATGTTGGCGATTAAGGGCAAGTGAAAGTCAATATTCCTCTCGATAAGGATGTCAGGTTCCTACTTTACGCAAAATTTTTAGTTGATTCAGCAACAAGAAAAGGAATCTTACGTAAATAAAAGGCCTTTGAACTCCAGGTTAGTTACTATGTAAAGCAAAGACCTCCAAAGAAGTATAAGGATCCGTGATGTCCTACGATCTCAAGTGAATAAATGAACATCAACGGAGAAAGCACTGCTAGACCTCGAGCTAGTGTGAATCAAGGTCAGATTCTATGTATAAAGCAATTGGCTCAGTGAACTCGAAACCCACATCCATCACACTTTCTCGCTAGCCGAGAAAATATTAAAATACCAAAGGAACCATATTGCCTCATTGATATTTATACAAGTGATGATTTACTATCTAATAGATTTGTCAGACTTCATACAGAACTAGCTGTAATAGACCTAATCAGCCCATCATATTAGGAGACTGCTTGGGTTACTTCAAATGCAATCATCACTGCTTCTGAATGGAGTTATGCAAACCACATTTGGAAATATGACTCGAACTCAATATTTTTCTATACGGTAAAGCATATGTACTGAGGAGATGACTTTGAAGAAGTTTGTATTTTAGATACCATTCTGGAAGAACAGGCTAATCAACAGCAAGATCAAGAAATATTAATTTCAGAGTTATCCGATTGCCTTGTAGAGCAACACGAATTTCAAGAAATGAGCTTAGTACAGGGGTACTGGAGAAGAAGAATAGAAATTTCATTTCATTGACCGGGTAATGAACCCAAGGAACCTCAACAACTAGAACTCAAACCCCTCCCCACTGATTTAAAGTATGCATTTTGGAAGTAAATGAGCAAGACTGGGCCAGGATTTCTTCACTGCTAACCATCAGATAAGAGTTATTAATCTTCCGCACTTCAAAAAGAACAAGCAAGATTGATGGAAAATTTCCTGACCTAAAAGGCATAAACCCTTCCATTCGCACCACTGGCATCTATTTAGAAGAGAGTCAAAGTCGTTAGGCACTCTAACGGAGGTTGAATCCCCATCTACAGGAAGTAGTTCGTGTGGAGGTCTTAAAATTGCTCCAAGCTGGTATCATTTATCCCATTTCTGATAGCACATGGGTTAGCCCAACTCAAGTGGTGCCTAAGAAATCAGGAGTAACAACTGGAAACGGTGAAGGCGAGGAATTGTCTACCCGACTTACAACCACTGAGTGTGTATAGATTATAGAAGTTGGCCCAATGAGGTGACACGAAAAGACCACTTCCATTGCCAAGCCATCGATCAAATTTTTGGAAAGAGTTTCGTGGACACCCTTCTATTGCTTTTTGATGGGTATTCGGGTAATTTCCGTGATAGAAATTGCCCTAGAAGATCAGAAAACTACTTTTACTTGTCCATTTGGCACGTATGCTTATAGGAGGGATGCCTTTTCAATTTTGTAACGCCTGCCCACTTTCTCGATGATGCTCGCATGTTCAGTTGACAATGGTAGAAAGCATATAATGGAGGTATATATGGATGATATCACAAGATATGGAGGCGATTTTGAAGAATGCTTAACCAATTTGAAGCCACGGTAAAGTACAGAAAGAATTTGGTGCTTAATCGAGAAATGCCATTTTATGGTAAACCAAGGAATTGTATCAGCACATTATTTCTGGAAGTAGGGAATTGAAGTCGATAAAGCAAAGATCGACATTATTTCCAAATCAAGCACCCTAACAAATAAAAACAATTTTAGACAATTTTGGTCATGCGTGCTTCTAATGACTATTCATTAAAGATTTTTCAAAATTGCTAAACCCATGCATAAGCTTGGTGAAGGCTAAATTGCTTGGGGAGAAAGATTGCCGTAAGAGTTTCTCATGAACTCGAATTTCATTTGACTACTGCCCCAATAGTTCGAGCACCTAATTGGCAGTTACCATTTGAGGTGATGTGTGATGCGAGTGATCTTGCTATAGGAGCGGTACTTGGCCAAAGAGAAGATGGGAAACCTCATGTGGTGTATTATGCAAGCAAAACCCTGAATGAAGCACAGAGGAATTATACCACTGGCGTAGAAAGAGTTGCCGGGCAAAGGGTATACGCCTTAGATAACTCCGAGCATACTTGGTTGAGTCGACATAGTTATTTTTGGCTGCATCATTCTCGCTTTGAAATATCTCTAATCCAAAACAAAAATGCAAAAGCAAGAGACTCATCCGTGGTTCCAGCATTTTCGTGAGTTCAACTTGCAAATTGTAGATAAGAAAGTGTGGGTAGAAAATGTGGTGTGTGCATCATCCTAATACAAGGAACTATAGCCCACGACACTACAACCCACCTATTAATGATGAATTTCCCAAGAATCCCTAATGCATGGAGACAGCCTCCCGGGTATGCTCACATTGCCAATTTCTCACTACAGAGAAATCCCACCGAGCGGAAAGGACAGATAGGAAGCCATTTCTTTGCTAAAATCCATTCCTATTATCGGGAAGAACCTTTCCTATTCAAATACTGCGCGTATCAAATCATCGTGAAATGTACCCGAGGCTAACAACAAGGAATTTTAAACCATTGCCATGAGAGTTTCAGGGTGGAAGTTTATTTCGTTTCCTTAAAATGCCAGGAATAAAGGTGCTACGCCGGGTTTCTACCGCCTTCCTTATTCAAGGAAGCACACCAAATGTGCCATGTGACAGATGCCAAAGGTTTGGGTCAGTCTCACGCTATATGATGCCTTTGAACCCACTTCAGTTGTTGAATTATTCATGTGTAAGTATCGATTTTGCTGACCTTTTCCCCGCTATTATATATGGCATATACACATACATTTTGGTGTAGAGACTATGTCTCCAAAATGGGTCATAATCCCCCTAAGACTGAATGACAATAAGGGTGGTAATTAAATTCTGAAAGCCAATATCTTTTCCTGTAGTTTTGGGGTACCGAAACCATTTTATTAGTGATGGAGGCTCGCTTCTCGTGAATAAACCATTTGAAAACCTCATGGCTAAATATGTGGTGTGAAACACAAAGTGGCCACCTTACCATCCTCAAAACAAGCCGTCAAGGTAACTTGCCAACAGGAGATCAAGACCATTCTAATGAAGGTGGCACCAACAGAAAGATTGGTCTATCAAACCGCTTACCTGGCCAGGGCTTATTGTGACACCTTTCAAGACAATCCCGAATGTCCCCATCGATTGGTCTATGGTAAGGCACATGTCACCTTCCCAGCGGAGATCGAGTACAAAGCATGGTGGGCAATTAAGAAGCTGAATATGGACCTAAGTACCGGAGTCAAGAGATTCCTTGATCTCAATGAATTGGAAGAAATACGGAATGACGCCTATTTGAATTCGAAGATCGCAAAAGAAAAATAAAAAAGATGGCATGATCAAATGATAATCAGGAAGAATTTTAAAGAGGGAGACCAAGTTCTTTTATACGACTCCAAACTTCATCTATTTCCAGGCAAGCTCAAGTCACGATGGACAGGTCCATTCATTGTCCAACAAAAAAATCTTCAATGGTTCAAGATTTAATTCAATCAAGATGATAACAGTGGTGTTTAAAGTCAATGGACGTAGGGTGAAACCTTATGTGGTATAAAGCAGCCAAGAAGGAAGAAATTCTCCCGCCGGATCCTCCCGAGTTCCAACCCCACCATACTGAGGGAGTCAAGTTAAAGGTAATTTTCATGCTCCACATGTCCTGGATGTTCAAATTTTGTTTTCCTTTATAGTTCCGTTGTTGGTGCCCCAAACCTCTAAAGGCAATTTTGCATGTCAGGTTTTGTGCCTCCACTATGTGTAATTGTTTTTCTTTTCAATTGGACAATTGAATTGCTTTATGTTGGAAAATTGAATCACTGTTTATCACCTCTATGCTAGAACAAATTCCATGCTTGAATTAAATTTTTGGTTAGTTGAAGTTTCTGCATGTCAATTTTAAATTTCCTTATGCTAATTCACACACCCCACTCCATTATTTCAATAGGGCCGTGAATTTGCTTACCTCCTTTCACTTTGCAAAAGCCGGCTCCAGGTATGTCGCTACCTAGGATAGTTTTGAGGTTACCCACATTTGAAGACTAATGCTGCCTCCAAAAAGGAAAGAAAAGAAAAGAAAAGAAAAAGCAAAAAGAAAAAAAGAAAAGAAAAGAAGAAAAAGAAAAATATAGTGTCGTGGAAATTTTGTTCTTGAAACTAATACGGTCTGCAGGGGTATACGGCGGAATTTTGAACCCGATGCCCTAAGCCTTAATCGGGTCGGGAGTCATCGATTACAGGTTCGCGTTACATGGGTGGATAGGTAGAGTTTAGCTAATTGTGTGGTGCCTAATTTTCAAGTCAATTGGAGTCCGGTGAAGCCTTTTAGAGTTAGTGGTCTTTGATCCTCGCTTCGATGCCCTAAACTTTAATTTGCTGAGTCATTTGTCGACCTCTACACGGATTTCGTGAAGTCGAATTTAAGCATTGCATCCTACAAATGTAGTTGAATAAAGAAAGAAGTGCGAACTATCCTTATCTAGGTTGTTCACCACTAAGGCCATGTCAAGTAGTCGGGGGGGAGAGAATTTTGCAATTTATTACGTGACCGGGTTATTTAAAGTTAACCATTAGCATTAGGTGGAAATTCAAGTTGAGAATCTTGGATCCAAGATTGACCTAGAATTGTTCTCGTATGATTTAGTTCTTTCATATCGCCACAACTTTGATGTCAATTTTTCATTTTAAGCAATGTTTATATGTACATAAACTTTTAATCATGAAATTTATTGAAAATCACCACATGCATCTCCTTTATTTTTTGCATCAAGTAAGGGACTAGCAACGTTTTGTTGTGGTGTGTGATTAGTGCCCAAAAGTGCAATTTTTAACCCTATATTAGATAGGTTTTGAGTGCTTTTGCGCATTAATCATGTCATTTATCAATCAAGTGTTCTAATTTCCTTCTTAGTAACACTTATGCCATTTGTGAGGGTATTGGGTTGTTTTGTAGGTATTTGTGCACTCTCAAGTTCAATCTCAATACAAAGCGATTTAATCATGAAGTTGGAATTCAAGTCTCAGTCATCAACTGTGCCAAGAATCAATAGAGAAAACAAAGGCAAAGTGAAGAAAATTGGATGCAGCTTTGAAGCCGTGGATGAAAAGTGAAGGATCAACAATGCAGAATCTTGCTTGCGGAAAATTCGCTAAGATTGGCGGCAAAATTTCGCAACTCCATTTAAATTTCAAACCCAGCGAAAACACCAAATTTCGCTGCACCCATCCCAATTCTCGCTAGCACCACTCTGCAACGAAAATAATCGATTTCGCTACTCACAAGAATTTCGCAATAGCAAATTTCTCGTTTAGTTTAGCGAAATTTCGCTAAGAGCTTAAATTTCGCTTAGCTAACAAATTCATTACATCCTAATAATTTTATGTTTTCGCTTAGACTGCAATTTCCTCGCTTAGTTAGCGAAATTGCAATCTAGCTTAAAATTGATGCCTCGTCATGCTTTGTAATTAATGCCAACCGACTTCAAATTTGGTGTATTACTTAAATTGTCCTATAACTTAGCCAATTTTATAGGGTTTTCGTGATTTTCATACTGAGGAGCTCTATATAACCCCTCTTGTTTTGTAACCTAAGTAACAATTTTGAACAATTAGTGGGAGAGGATAATTAAGTTTTTATTTTCAGACATAAAGTCTTTTATTTTAGGTTTTGGCTTTTATTTCTTTTCTCTCTTCTCTCTCTTTCTTCTCTCCTTTCTGGCCGGCTACAAACACCCCTCTGAGGATGACAACTCAAGAGATGCTTGGCAAGCCTCCTTGGAAGAAAGAAGGAAGCTAGCTTGGTAGCCAAGTATACGATGTTGTCCTCTTTACTAAAGCTACAGTAAGGTATTTATGGCCCTTATCTTCAAATGGTTGCATAACATTGAATGTTATTGATTTGGCCAATACTCTCCATGCTTTAGATCAAAGTACATATTCCAAGTGAAAGAAGTACTATGGATTCTTTAGATGGTCTTTACGAGCCTCTAAGATAATATTTACATGTTGTGGTTCTTCAAATTGTGGTTAAATAACATTTATCGTTATTATTTAGCTAATACTCTCCATGCTTTTTGGGGATACAAAGGTAATGTGGAGAGATGCACTATTGTTCTTTAGATGGTCTTACGAGCCTCAAATGATAATTTAATGTTAGGTTTTAAAAGGGGCCATAACTCGCATGCTACTCAGACACTCAATACAGAGTTGGTCGGTGAGGTTTGCTAGTTGGGTCATAGATCCTATGCCATGGACTATAGGTCGCATGTCATAACGCGAGGATAAAACCCGAGACACTTGTCATTCCTTAACCTCCGCCAAGTTAGTGACCTAAATCTTCAAAGTTAACTCTTCTTTTCACCTTTACTTTCGCTTATAATTTCGCCTAAACCATTCCCAATCGCTTTTGAAACACAATTCCAAAGAGTCCAATAGAAAGCCTTACTCACGACCGATGCAACCATTCGTGGATGAAAACCCATCCCGTGTTCGACCCTAGACCACCATACTGCAAAGAGGGTCGACTACTGGCAGCAGAGTGTGAACTCAGTGTATATAAATTTTGTTGATTTTAGCTCAGCCTACTGTGGCACGAATCAGGTTCCCACACGCTTTGTATCTAAACATGCTTTCAATGCACGCATTAACTCTCCCAGTCCCTTCAACTTTCTCCACTCCAAGTTTAAAAGCATTGTATTTTCCTCAATCAAGAAGCACTCAACTCTTCACTCGAGCGGGGCATTGTGAGAATATTGTCACGCCCGATTCCTTGGCCCGACCCGACATGATCCAAACCAGTTTCCGGACGCGAGAACATATATCGACTTTACTCGCTTAATTAGACATTGCATATCCAAGTCTTATAATATATCAACATCATACAAACGTCCAAAATAAACTACTAATCGTAGTGGTGTTTACAAGTGTCACACATATACGTGATCGAGTCCCATGCAACATTCAAAACTATACATTTACAATTATCGATCGAGGCTAACTCCACAAGACATGAACCCCTACTGTAAGGCCGTCTTAGAATGCGGAATTTCTCGGACGTCTTCTCTTATACCTACACAGATTAAAAACCCATGCTAAGCTTTACGCTTAGTGGGAAACATATATAATATGCATGTACAAGTTCATGTTTAGCATATAACAATAATAGATATTGGAAATTACATGCATTCATATCATGGATTTATACAATTACTTATGCTTATTCTTATATAAAAGTACCAGAGGTACTACACGGTGTTCATTATACTAAGTACCTTAGGTACTAATCGACTTATATCAGACATAGTGACTTTATATTTATTCGTGTCTCCCAGAGGGAGTTACGTAGCTTACTCATATTCGTAAATACCCAGAGTATTACAGATCGTAACGATACACCTTCATTTCCTCTTATTCATTATTCAAAGTTATTATCATATACTACGGGAATCTTAATTCGCACTAATAAAAGCGTAAGACACAACACAATAAGTATCAAGATACTATATACATTTGAAGTGCGTGAGCACAAAGTAGGATTTTCTAGTGTATTGCAATACGAGTGCCATAGCACTAATCGTGACGTGAGTGCCGTGAGCACTACAGACAGAGTGCCGTAAAGACTATCAGATATGAGTGTCGCAGCACTAATGTGATGTGGAGCGTCGTAAAGACTTAACAGGACAAGAGTGCCAGAAAGACTTAACATGAGTACCGGCACTAGTCAGAGTGCCTAGCACCAATCAGAGTACCAAAGTGATAATCAGAGTGCCGGAAAGACTAATCAGAGTGCCTAGAGCACTCAATCAGAGTACCCGAAGTATTAATCGTGAGTGTCAGGCCATTTAATAACTGGTCTTAGGCAGTGTTACAATCATATGGGTTCAGTAACTTACTATCATATAATAGGGGCATTCTTTGCCACATTATGTGTTCATGACATATTGTATTTCACGTTCATGGTCACGTGTCAGTTCGTTTTCATATTATATATCATATTTATGTTTCATGAACACATCTATGCATTTTGCATTTTCCATATTTTTCATGTTACAATTACATGTGGCGTTTCATATACTTGTACAGTATAATGCCTATGTATTCACTCATCTGCTCATGTATTCTAGTCCCTCTATGAATCTATTTTATTTCTAGAAATGGAATCATTCAAATTGGATGATCCAAACTAAAAGCTGGCATTTTTATGCCAAACTAGTCAATTTACCGATTTTACCCGAGGGACAGTTTGAAATACTCATTTTCAAGTGCCTTGACTCCATATTTGACACTGGTTCTTTGTACTCATTTAAATTTAAGGTTCTAAGGATTCTATTCCAACTGGAATCACCCAATTCGGAGCACCGAAACTCAAGTTACGTCTGAAACAACCCGGACTATTCTATGTTCAAGACTGATGCAGAATTGATCAGATACGACCCCCACTTGAGTGAATTTCACAATTAAAATCAGAATTTGACGATTCCTATTTCTTGATGTTTAATTCTCCTTGAAGTCTATTTTAATTGTCCACTTGAATCACTCAAATCGGATAAGAAATGAGCAAGTTATGACCAAAATACGAAAACTGGTCGAAACAGAAATGTACGCTGTACCGGTGATAAATTAGCGTGTAATCGGTACATTGGGCCAAAATGACCGTAACCCAAAGTGTACCGGCACAGCTCAAGGTGTACCCCAGACACTTCAAATTCGAAAAATGCCCGTAATGTGTATTTTCCCTTTTTCATACACTTTCATCCATAGATCACCTCTAATGATCCTTCATCAAAAAACTAACATGGAATCCTCCCAACAACTCCACAAACACTTTTTAATTTGCAAAAGAACTCTAGGATTCATAGCTCAAAATTCACCCAATTCTACAAATCCTTGGAATTGTGAAGGATTCCATATCCACTCATTATCAACTAGGGCTTTTCAACCAAACTTCCCTTAAATCTAGAGTTAGAATGTTTGCCTAGCAAAACCCTAGAGATGGGAATCAAATTAATGTTCAATGGAAACCCTAAAACCATACTCAAGTAAATTCTTGTACCAAAATCATGCTAAAATCCATAATTCCATACCTTTGCTTGCTCCTCCTCCTTCCTTCTTCTTCTTTCTCTTTCTTCCTCTCCTTCATTTCTCCTCCTCCTCCCCGTAGCTTGTTCGAGGACCAAAATGCATTGGGTCTCCGCACCCTCTTTATAATAAAGGTTTGATGTTATTTAGCATTTTGATTTTCACTTTAGACGACATCTAATTTAAATAGGTTAGATCATTTATAATCTATACCTTTACACTTGACGGGAATGACTACATTTCATATTTAAGATCAATCTGGTTTTGATAATCTCATCCCATGGCGATTTGACGGTACCTTCAATTTATGCCGACATAATACCTAACATGTTGAAAACAACTAGGATATATTTCGGGGTGTTACAATCATGGCCTTTAGGCCTAGACCCACTACTCAATGTGCCTGTCGCAAGAGCCCACCGTCTCGATCTGCATCACGGCGCTTAAGCCGGTCCGCAATATTAAATCCATACTGAACTATCCCGATAGGAGAGTTCAAACTCGTCCCGATCCGTGAGTCCCCAAATTCGACCGCTCTACCTCACATTCGAAAGTTTGTTAGCTGGTAATACATCGAGGCTTTAAAATATGCAAAAGGTATTTATCCACAGATTTCCTAGTTTGCAAATCCCTTATTTCCTAAAAGGATAATCCTTGATAAGGAAAAACAAATTTTATCCCTTATTTCTCAAAAGGATAATCCTAAAGACACTCTAATAAGGAAGAAATCCAGTCCCTTGATAAGGAAAGCGAGATCTTATCACCAAAATCATGAGATTATCCTTCCAAAAATCAAAGAGGATTGGTCTTTGATAAGGAAAGAGAGATCTCATCACCAAAAAGACAAGATTATCTTTCCTAAAATCAAAGACAAATTCAAGTGTAAAAGAGAACTCCCCAACGAGGGAAAGGTATGCATGTTCATCTATGCAATTCCAAACTGCCTCAACCTCATTCTTCCTCTCTATATCGGGCCGACTTAATTCATCTGGAGAGGCTATTGAAGATACCGCGCTAAACCCTCTGGGCAGTGCGTTCACATCGGGGCGCCTCATGTCCCGAGGATCAGACGAACAAATTGGTTCTTGCAAACTAGTGTTTATATTATTAGGACTCCAAAAGCTAATTCAAGAATATGATTATCTCTCATTTCTTAACGATGATATGGATGGTTTTGGTACAAATCCTATGAAGCATAAGATGCAATACATGAAATCAATATAGAGACAAATGGTAATCTATCATTTCCAGTTGTAGTATTTGACACTACTAATTTGCAACTGTTAGTGACACCTATGGCACTTTTGAGAACTTGCAAAAGTTTCAACATTGACGACATAACATAATGAAAGGTTATCCATTTCACTTCCGCATGGTTTCCCATAACCATGTGATGGTGTTATTGATTTTAACAACTTTCAATACAAGACCTGCATCTTTATGCCTACACATTTTATTGTTCTATTGTGATTCAATTAATTCTTTTTAATTTTAAAGTAACTTTCAATGTTATGTAAATGGTGACAAGGAACATCACACAATTCATTTTTCCCCAAACACATTGTATACATTATGATAAGCATATCACGAATTTTGTACTCGCACTTTGGGAATGAGTTTAAGACAAGTTTCTTGCCCAAAATGATCCTCTTCTATGGATAAATAGGCTGAAATCATTACCATAGTTATTTCATGTGCATAATAAAACCGGGATAAGGTGCATAAATGCCTCTGACTAATAGTTGTATATCTAATTTAGCCCTTTAGTTTTTTTTTTTAGTCCACATGTGTCCTTGACTTTAGTGTCGTATCTCATCCATGTCCTTACTGTCAAGAGCTTGCAAAGATAACAAACGGGAGCTATCCACGTGACACTTCATGTCAACAACATTATAATGCCCGTTTGTTCATTTCCAGGTAAATTCGTGACTGTGATAGCACATGAATGGTTATGACACTAAATGCTCGTGGAAAATTAATATAATTTCAGAACAAGTCACCCAACCCATTTCGAAGGTCGCGGCCAAACATGACGGGGGTTAGTTTAGAGAATTTCTATTATGGCTAGCTTTCAAACTCACCCTAACTTAAAGACATGCTGTTAATGGGTCAAACGCAAGCAAACCTTAAAATGCTAAAAATTAATTATAATTATTCATCAAATTAAAATAAATAATATATAAATATAAAATAATAATTAATATATACACTGAGTCTTAAAAATATAATAATATTAAACAAACTTAAATAAATAAATAATGTTAGAACACTGTTATATCCAAAGTATCAAACTAATTAGCTAAATAGTACCAAAACAATAAAATAATAATATAATAAATATTTCTAAAAGAAAACTCAAAGTAAATGAATCTTCATGCTTCTAATCTTTATCATCCATATTATATATCCAATAATAACATGTTACCTCTAAGACAAAAAGATGTACTTCGATGTTAGTTAATTAAATTTTTAGAATTTTGACAATATAAATTTCATTTATATTTGGAATTGAAGGTGCTTTTTCTATCGACATCAAGCAGAGCCTCTCAATGTCACGGCCCACATTTGGATTACCGTGATAACTTGCAACTCAGACCGAAGGGTTATTCTGGAGGGGTGTGCCTCACGCTCCGATGCCTAAGCCAATTTCTTTCTCGTGAAAAGGAAAGAATTTAATCGCTGATGGCGTTATGACTGCTGCATCTTTCGTGGAATTGCCGGGTATTTATCACGGGTGGTCGCGATGACTTTTCTTGTTAGATGGTGATAAGGCATCTTTCCCATTGGGTAGGGGATTTTCTATTTCTTATCGCTAACTTAATATTAGAGGATAATTAGGAAGCCATAATCATGGGAGATCTTACTTCCCTTAATGAATGGATATCGAATCATGAGAATGGAGTGCTTTCCTTACTTACAGCACAATTGGTGGACAGTGGATTATCCCTGTCATATGTCTAGCCCACTAGGCTTAGTCTCAGTCATGGGCTTGCACCCTAGGAGTAAATAAGACGTCATCATGGGCTGAGCTCCCTACGTGAGACCCACTAGCTTTATCGAGGGTTCGCTCCTAGCCCGTCTGGGCCTATGCAAGCCGATCTCTTAGGCACTATCACGTCACCGCCCAATCGAAATAGGCAAGGGATGAATCAGTTTTCGGATCGAGCAAATGGATTCCACGCGGGTCGAACTGGCTCATTGGCCAGCTTGTCGCGCCAATCGCAGATCGCGATAATGATGGATTTTCTTGATTTTTGTGTCTGCTTGAATGACGCTTCCAAAGTTTTTAGCTACAATTCTATGGCTATTTTGAACCATATTCCCCTATTCTTCAAACCTCTTTCTCTATGGTCTCGGATTTTTCTTCCAGCAAACTTCTCTGATCATTGATCAAGACTACTTTTGGTGGTTTATGTCGTTCTATCTCACTTGGGGCTGCGTCTTTTGTTTTCTTCCCTAGTTTGTTACGTCTTCCTTCTTCTTCCCCTGTTTACCTTTTTTTGTTCTGGATTCCGTGGGTCCCTGGTGACCATTGTTTGTCTCTTCTTCTTAACTTTTTGGGCTGGAGTTCACGCACGCCTTTAGCTACGTGGAGTTATTCTAACTTTGGGGGTTACTGGGGCTCATGAATGAGGCTCCTCCTTCTTTTATCATCTGCTCACCTCCCTTATTCCTGCCCAATCATGCGTACTTCCTCTAGGCTCAATCGTTCTTCTAGTCTGTGCATAGGGGGAAGTTCCACCGAGGAACCTGATTTAGGGTAAACAGATGAAGGGTCCGGCCGTCTAACCCTTGTTGTCGACCGCGTCCCTCTAGGGGGACCTCCTTCTCCGTCTGGCAAGGGTAAGAACAAGGTTAGGGAGATCAGGTACTCAAGGTCTGATCATTTAAGGGCCGCTATGTAAACAAGAAGGTCCTAAATAAGAAAGGCACCACCACTCGCCATGTGCCCCTCATTGCTCATGTTTGGTGCCCCGATTCTCTCACTTCTTATATCGTCCAAGTGCCGAAAATGGTTTGTTTCTTTGAGGCGGCCTTTGAGAACGACCTTCGTTTTCCTTTGCATCCCTTTATCAAAAGTGTCTTGTAGCACTTTAATGTATGTCCGTCCCAACTCTCTCCCACTTTCTGGGGCGTTCGGGTCGGGCTACTGATCATCTTTAGGGATAAAGGTCTCGGGGTTCCCAACATAGCTTTGCTCCTGGATTTAGTGTGAAGGAGGCCGCATAGGGCTTTTTGTACATCTCCAAACGCACCAATGCCAAGCTAATCATCTCGGATCTTCCATCCTCCCACAAACACTGGAAGGAATGTTATTTTTTCGTTAGTGGTCGTAATTGGGAGGCAACATCGTGACCGAGAAGATACACTCGCATTCCCACCGCTTGACGCCTCGAGAACCTACATGAGTTTCTGTTTGCGTTAATTGCGTTTAGCCTTCGAAAGTCATAAGATGTTTCTAACTCCGCTGTCAGGCGCTTCGTATCTGGTCCCGACTCCGGGCCAAGGACGAGGAGGTGAAGCTAAGTCAAGCAATGTCATCCGCGGATGTATTCCAAACTTATTAGGGCTCCATATTCCCGCCTTCGGTGTAAAACCTTCTGCACTTCCTAGCCTCTGGGTGAAGCTATCTCGACCCCTCCCGCTGGGCTACCCTAATCTTTCCTCGTCATGAAGCCTTCGAGAAGAGCTTCAAGCCCGAAAGAATTTTAGCGGTTGAAGAAAAGAAGCGCTGTTTGGGTCTCATTGCCTCCGAGAGGCTACGGCCAGGCAAAGTCCCAAGTAGGCGCCCTCCGCCTATCACCTACTAGGGAGCACAGGCCATCGGGGCAATTTGGGGTGAGAGGTTGCCCGCAACATCCTATGGTCGAGATGCCAAAGATGACAGGTCCACAGTTCCGTTCTCTTAGTGTCGCGGTAGTCAAGAGTCCCCCCGGGAGGACCACCGAGCCCCTTCTGGATATCGTGCCTATATTTATTCAGATCCCCTCGTCGCAAACCGTCGAGCTTCCTTCCGAGGCCTTTGAAGGCGAGGGGAGGAAGCATTCTGGGCCCCGAGAGGGATGAGGGACTCATTGCCATGAAAAGTGCAGCCTACCGCCGGCTATATCGTCAGTTCTACCTGACCACCTAAGAGGCGGGCCATGCCTGTTGAGGAGGTTTTGGCCATATCGCTTCAGGGAGCGGCCACCGTATGTCTGGACGCCTTTATTTGTTCGTTTCATCATTGCTCCAAACTATCTTGTAATTTTATCTCGTTTATGCCAATGGTCACCTATATGAAGAGTCTACGAGGAGGGCCGCCACAAGGGCCTCACATAAAGCAAAGGAAAGTAAAGCCAAGGTTGCTTCCCTGACCTTCAAGAATGCCGAGGACATTGTGAAGTATGAATCGGACCTGAAGCACACCATGATCGTGAAGGCACAGGCTAAAGATAAAGAAAAGAAGGCTCGGGGCGAGCTGAGGGTTGCCGAGGATGCACTGTGGGCCGTCAGGGACGATCTATAGGTGGCCAGGGATGAGCTACATGTGGTCCGAGATTGTTGCGCGGTCAAAGCTATGACACTGCTTCGCCGCCCAATAGGCTTATGAGGTCAGGAGCTCCGTGGAGCGCTTTAACCCGATGAATGCCACGCGCTTCGCAAAGATCTTCGTGAGGCGTATGGCCTGGGTCATCAAGGAAGGATCAGCCGAATGGTAGACGAGGCCTGTACCTTGTGGGCCTCCGAGTGGCTTGCCTTTCTTCAGAGGTTGCTTTAAGGTTTTCCCTGCCTGATTTCAACTTCCAAGTTCCCAGTATGAGGCTAAGAACTGACTTTGATGATGAAGCGGACCCCATGGTGCTTTCAGATGCCCCTAGCTCTATTCCTTTCCCTGGTGAACCTGAGATTGAGACTCCTGCGGAATCCAGCTCTCCTACCTCGGTCGCTGGTACTTCACCCTTTGACGTACATGCTACTTAGAGCCCTGATTTAGACGTCTAGGCTTTTCCTTGTAGTCTCTACTTATTTTGTTAACTTTGGGGCTCTGAACCTTGAATTTCTCACGTCGACCCTCGATTTTTTCAAGTAATCTATTGATATTTCCTTTATACCCTTCTGACCTTCCGTATTTTTATTATCTTAGCTTACACCAAGCCATAGACTTCCAGTTATTCTACTTCTTTTTAATAACCGAGTCATTGCAGACACTTAAAGATCCGAACTACGTGGGCTCTAACAACCCGAGCTACTTTGATCTCGACGAATCAGCTACTCGGGCTCTTATCGAACTGAGCTTCGTGGGTTTCTAACAAACGAAAGCACGGCTTCGACGAACCGAGCTATCGGGCTCTTATCGAACTGAGCCGCGCTCTTAACAAATCGAAGCTACTCGTTTCGACGTAACCGAGCTACTTCGCTTCTACCGAATCGAAAGCTTCATAGTTTTTTCTGACTTTGAGCTACGTGGGTTTTCGATATCCGGCCTTTGCTCTTTGTCAAACCGAAGCTACTAGGCCTTTGACCGAGCCGCACGGGCTCTTCGTAAGCCCAGCCACGTGGCTCTTCATATCCGAAGCCCGCTTCTGGCCGAACCGGTTACCGGTTCTACCGAACTGAAGCCAGAGTTTTTCAAGTCTCAGCCCACATGGCTCTTGATATCTAAGCTCCTTACTTTGTCGGTAACTCGGAAGCACAGTTTTGACCTGAGTCGCTGCAGCTCTTCAGCCTGAGCTACGTGGCTCTTTCGAAGTTATCCGAGCTCCTTACTGGTCGAACTCGAGCTACTAGGTCTCTTTTAGGACCGAGCCGCATGGCTCTCAGAACCGAGCCATGTGCCTCTTTGATATCCGAGCTCCGTCTTTGTCGAACAGCCGGGCTGACTCTTACGTAACTAAGCTTCACATGGGCTTTTTCAAAGTCCGAGCCACGTGGTTCTGACATCCGAGCCCGCTTTTCACGAACTCGAGCGACAGCTCTACCGAACTCGGAAGCTTCGTGGACTCTTTCAAAGTCCGAGCTACGTGGGCTCTTGATATCCAAGCTCCTTCTCTTTGCCGAACCGAGCTATGTAGCTCGACTTACTCGCTCTTCTCGAACCCGAGCTACGTGGCTCTTCGCCTTTCTCCCCAGAAAGTGCGCGAGCTTAATGCCTGTGATATGGAGAACCCAACGTATCGTGTGACTTCCTAGGGTCCGTGTTTCTTTATAACAACCACTCCTTCCTTCGAGGGGTGTGTTATATCATCCCATTTCCCTTCCACCTTCGCCATCGGTCACTCCAGACAATGATGAAGCTTCAGGTCTCGATCGCTATCAGACGAAATTTGTTCAAGGCCATAGCCGACGTCACTCGTTTGTTCGCCATTTTTCGAGTTCGTTGTTCCCTTGTCCCGCCATTTGCTGGAGTTGTGTTGCTTCCCAGTACAACCATTTGATGGAGTCACAAGGAACACGCTCGATGTGGGCGCTGTCAATGCTTCAAGTCCCGTTCCTTATGCTATACCTCTCCTCTTTTTTTTTTTTTCTTTTCTTTTATGCTTCCTCTTTCTTTTACTTGTGGTTTTTCCCTTGAATGGCTTCAAGTCCCTCTTCTTATGCTATACCTCTCCCTCTTTCCCGCTTCTTTTCTTTCTTGTGGTTTTTTTTTTTTCAATGGTCGCTTACAATTGTAATTTTCGAGGTAATGAAAGTGCCATTGGATTGTAATCTTCTAAGATGTAGGGAACGGTTTTGCTGATTGTAATTTTTTGGAGTAACTATAATAAAAGTACAATCCTTTGAAAACACGTATACTTGTCTCGATGCTCGCACCTTCCAGGGCCCTATCGAGCCCCGTGGATTTATGATAAACCGAGCTACTTGGTTCTTTCATTATGATTTATGGGAGTAGGCAGACTGTAAATAAACAACGAAAAGAAAAGTTATTTGAACGAAACTAGAATTGTTGCGCTTTATTAATATATACAATATGGGGTTTATGGGAAAAACCGCTTGAGGTGCTCGACATTCTAGAGCGACGTGGTCTTTCCCTCCTCTGCTTCGAGCTCATAAGCTGCCGTGACCTGACATACCCATGATACGATATAAAATCCCTCCCAACCGGGTCCTAGTTTCCCGTGAGCAGGTCTTTCCTCGCTGCGTGAGCTCAAGTACCAGGTCGTCTGGCCAAAACCATTAAATTTCACCTCTGCATCATGCACTCACGGCCAGCCAGGCCCCGCCGTGTTTCGTAGCCGCTTCCTCTTCTCCCCTCCAAGAGATCAAGGTTCAGACAGAGAGACTCCTTGTTGTGTTCGACCTTTGCAAACTCGACCCTAGATGACTCGAGCCTAACCTCGACAGGGGCTACCGCCTCAGTGCTAAATGCCAAGGCGAACCTGAGTTTCCTCGAGTCGACTCAGGTGTAGTCTCGATACGCCCATATTACCCTGGAGGTATCCTAATTCATTTTCCTTTAAGTCTTCCAAATTTTATCTTCAATGTTGCCTCGAGAGTCCTTATAGTGACTTCGCTTGTCCGCTGACTGTGATGAGTCAGTGGGACGAATAGTAATTCTGACGAGCTCTATGGTAAAATTTTGAATTTCCTGCTATCGATCTATTTTCCATTATTGGATACCAATGCCTTTAGGATTCCAAACCTGCAGATTATGGACCGCTAAACAAAGCCACGCTCCTTTCCTTGATTATGGGTCATGGAGTTTCATTTCCGCCACTAGCGGGTTAGTCCAATTTCTATAATGCCGACCTGCATCGACCTATTCCAATGGGCAGGCTCGAGCATGTCTTATCCCCCACCGAAAAACGGCTTATGATTGAGGACAATGGCTCAGATGGGAGATGGGAGATCTTAGCATGTTCTTAACAAATTTTGCATCTTCTGACTAGTTATGTGGCGTCTTTGAGCATCAAGTACACAATACCCTCGCTTCGTGGTTTTCCCGTTCGAAGCCGAGCATGCCATGTCGCAGTATGCCTTCGTGGTACTTCTAAGTATGTAGTCAAGGTCTTCCTTTCCTAAACATTTGAGGAGGGTGCTAGTAAGCCCCGCTGCAGGCGGGTCTTCTAGAATAATGAATCGCTTATCCGCCTCGCTTAGATGCCTCATTTGATCGTCAGTGTCCCATCCAACAGATAGTCCCAGATGGGGTTCCTCCAGCTCGACACGGTCATTACTAGGAGGACTTATCGTTGTTGACGTTTACTGAGGGTACCATGAGGTGCTCGACCGGTATCCATCTGTCCAAGTTTTCTTATGGCACCATTGTTAGCTCGCTGGGGCATCTTCCTGAATTTCTCCATTCTGGACGTGTCTCCGACTGAACTCAGACGAACTTTTGAAAGCAGTCACAGACGCTTGAGGTAAATGATCATTTTTTTCACCTCTCGCTTCATTGGAGTCCTCTATTTGTTTCACCACCAACTGGGAATCACTACACACCTCTAGTTGATCACCCTCCATGGAGCAGGCGAGGTTAAGCCCGACAATGATAGCTTCATATTCGGCTTCGTTATTGGATGCATGGAACCCAAATCTTAGTGCATATTCCACGTCGAACCCATTCGGGGAGGTCAGAATCAAACCTGCACCACTTCCTTGAGCATCAAGTAGCCTCCATTCACCCGACAACCTCCACGGGAGGCCTGGACGCGTGTCGGGTCAAGCTTTGCAGGATCTCGCCGAGGTGAATTCCATTGAAATCATCCGCACTTGCCCCTTTAATCGCTGTTCTCGCTTGTACTGGTCGTTGAACCCAATCTAGCCTATTGCCCATTTTACCGGGCCTTCCGAGGCTCTAGTTTATGTAGTATTTGCTTCCATCAAGTGCTCCCATCTAATCTCGATGGTGAGCTTGGAAGTATGGTCAAAGTCTCCTACGGCATCACCGTTGCTAGAACTAACTCTCCATCTCTCAGACCTCTCCTCCATTCCTCCCCGCAGCTCCCAACAGTTAATAGACTGGGTCGTTATGCCCACCCCGCTCCCGACTCTACACAGCGACCTCAATGTGAGAAATCTGAAACTAGCTAAGTAGAGAATAAGGTGTTCCCCTGAGGGGCTTACTGCACAGGAGCTCACAGGTTTTTACAACGAGAACGCCTTCAGAAGGGGTATCCTAGTGGAAAGCCTTTTTTAGAACTTAAAAGAAGGGCTGACACTTTTCACTAGATCTGGACACAAAGCGACTTAGCGTAGCTATTCTTCCAGTCAAGCACTGAATTTCTTTAGTATTAGAGGGTGGTTGCATGTCGAGTACGACTTTTATCTTGTCTGGATTTGCCTCTATTCCGCGGCTATTGACTATGAAACCCAAGAACTTTCATGAGAATTTCGAAAGCACACTTGGTCAGCTTAGCTTCATCTTCAGAAGGTCCTTCAGACTGAATGATTCAATACGTGAGAGATCGACTCGACCAATTTCACCAAAGATGTCATCGATGTATACCTATGGATGAGCCTATATGTTTCTCGGAACACGGTTCACTAACCTCTTATATGTGGCCCCGCGTTTTAACTGTGGGGTGCTAAGGCATTACTCGATATAATATGTCCCCGTCCACTATGAAGGATGTCTTCTTAGTTGTCGGGTCTATCCCCGATCCGAATATAAATAAAAAGCATCCATGGAAGCTTAGAGCTCGTGGCCAAAAGCAGGCAGATCAACTAGCGAGGTCGATTCTGTGTAAGGGAGCTATCTTCGCAAACATTCACGCTGCTGTCAATGCAAGAGTCGACACTTCGCCATTTGCCTTCGACGAGGATAACATTTACCAACCAGATAATCTACTTTTGATAGCCTCGCTTGAGAGTTTGTCGACCTTTGTCGATCGCCTTCATTTTCCTGTTGGAAACTACTTTTCTGCTTGACTGGTTTGGGCAGCCGAGGGGCTACATTCAACTTATGGGTGATAACCGGCTTCGACTCGCCCATGTCCTTCGTCTGTGCTAATACGTCCATGTTTTGTTTTGAAGAAGTGACGAGGAAGTCTCCAGACGTCCCTCTAGTCTTGACCTAATGAGGTGAGGTAGTTTTGGCTTGCCATCAAGTCAGACCGGGTTCCAGCCTTCGGGTTGTAAGGTTGGCCTGCATCCAAGCTCGCCTCATGTCGAGCTCATCCATGTGGATGTTGTTCATCGTTTATTTCATTAACGCAAGTAGCACTCCCGCTACCCATTGCTTCCTCGAACCATTCCTACCCATTCTCCGTAGGAATTCACAACCATATGATGTGTTTTAAGATGGATGGATCCTATGGCATCGACGTAGAAGGCATGCCTAGTAACATGTCATCACAGATGCCAATGGGCCTCCACTATGAGGAATTTTATCGTCAGCTGCGGGCTTGCATAAATTTCCTAAAGGACAATAGTCATCACAAAAAGTTAGATACTACTATTGGTTTTAGGAAAAAGACTAATGCTTTTAGGTAATAAATGTAGTTCAATTATTTTAGACTACTGCCACCCTTTTCATAAATTAAACTACTACATCTATAATTTAAAAATCGTTGTCTGTATTATCTTTTAATTTAAAAGACTACATTTTAATTAAATCGTAGTCTTATATGATCTTATAATATAAAAGACTACGCTGTTAATTAAGCCGTAGTCTTATATTATCTATAATATAAAAGACTATCGTTGTTAATTGTCGTAGTCTTATATTGTCTGATAATATGCAAAAAGACTACGTTTTAATGAAGTCGTAGTCTTATATTATCTTATAATATAAAAGACTACAGTCTTATATAAAACTAAAATCGATTTATCGAAGTTCCAATAACTCGCATAACACTTCAAATAAAGCTGCCACATCCTCGTTTCGATGTCTCCTACCAACTTCAAAATCCTTGCACCTCAAAAACCTTAGAAACCCAAATCAAAGACATAGTCGGTTTCTCGAGTTCCAATTTTCATTTTCATTTCAAGCCCACAAAGTCGATTACCTTTAGACTTCTGTTTCTTAACCCTCGCTCTCTCTATGAAACCCATCTCTGCTTTCTCATTCCAAGGGTTATAGAAAACTGCTTCAATTCTGAAATCATATCCTTTTGAGAAATGGAAGAAGGGGTCTCCCTCTATCTTCCCCGAAAAGGGGTTCCCGATGATAATCACCTTTCTTTAGTGATTTCCATTCCCTTTACAAGGGAACATGTTTCTTATGTGGGTCTCCTGTCCCTTCTGGCTGAGCATGTTTATTTAAATGAGAGCATCTGGCCGATTTTCGAGCAAATAATCCATCAGGATTTCCGCTCCTAGACAAGGGAACATGTTTCTTATGTGGGTTCCGTTCCCTTTTCAAGGGAGCATGTTTTATCTAGTGAGAGCAACTTGCTGGATCTTTGAGCGGCGTTCGGCACTGGTGAGTGTTTCCCCAAGAGGTCAGATGAAGCTTCACGTGTCAACTCTTCCCGCGCGGATCCACTTGAAGCAACTATCGTGCTCGCTCCGCAAGGTCAAGCAGCCTACGGCATCTTCCAGCCTCACTGCAGTAGAGTTAAATCTTCGCCGTCCGAACGATGTGTCATTTGGCACATTGGCTCGTTTTGCTGATCGTCTGATGCCAATCCACCGATCTTCAAATATTCGTCCTACGCAGTTCGTGATCCGCCCATTGAGGTTGTCGACCGTCCGCTTGTCGGTTGCGGTCACGGCTGTCAGATAGTCGTCGGTAGGCCTTTTTCCTCCGAAGCGATGTCGGATCGAGGCGCTGGGAACCACCGCTTCTTCCCTTTCGTCTGGCCAATTTCAATGGGTATTCGGGTTTCCTACGTGCTATCCAAGTTCGACTTCAAGCGAGACTGGCGCTACGCCGATAAGATGGTTTGCCAATGGTATTGTTGTCGGGCTGGTTTGGCTCACTAGGTTCTCATTTCTATTCCTCGGGAAGTGGCTGGTTTTTTCGTTCGGGGCCCGAGACTCTCGCGTTTGATCCCCCTTTCTCAGAGGTTCCTGGCTCGGGCTCTTGCACTCATCCGGGAGCGGCAACCGGGACCGGGATGTCAGTGGTTCCCGCCCACCTCTCGCTGCAGAAGGCTTCGTCCCCGTGATATCCTTCTCGGTGCATCCTCACGTGGTGTTTCGCCTTTCAATGCCGGGATGTCAGGCCCGTTGTGGGTTTGTGTTTGTTTTGGGTTGATGCCCCTTTCCTATGTTTTTAGGGGATGTGCTGTCCGATTTTCGATTTTTTTCTAGTAGCCTTTGACTTCTTGTATTGTTCTTGGATGTTTGTTGGGATTTGCCCTTTTGGTAATAAATTCTTACTTATCCAAAAAAGAAAAAGAAATCATCTCCTTTGGTGACGCTGCAATTTGCAAGGACGGTTCATCGGTCATCCACATGCCTCCATCGGCCTCAAGGTTCTAGCCTCTAGGCTATAACAAGGGCTTCGTTTAAGATCATTTTCAATAGACTTCTATTCTCGATCTTGTCCAACAACAAAGGATGACCTTGCAATTGCTTGTTGCCTAATCATTTGATATATCGCAATGGTTTCTGCATTTCTCCTTCCCAATAGCTTTAAATTTATTCATCCTCATGTTTCTTTCTACAGGGGGCTTTTGCTTGTGATAATGCGTTATTTAATCAATGTATTTCGTTGGTTTCTTGTCATGCTTATCTCTTTTCCTCTTCTTTAATGTTTTCTAGCTTTTATACATTCGAATTTAGTACATAGGCTAAATAAAGAGTTGAGCTTGTTTGGTTTTTTAGTGGAAGATTTCACTTTATGGTTATTAACTGGGGTAACTATTTCTGGGTTTCGATTGCTATTATCGCGAGGGTTGAGATGGCATAGGGCTTCCTCTTGCCCAAATCAATAGGGGAAAGGGTCACACAGATTAGACTATTGTTTTGATTCATGGAAGAATTGGCTTAGATCGAGACTGATATGGAGGTTTGCCTTTGATTGTGATGTGAGAGGAGTAAAAGGGATGAGTATCTTATTAGGAGGGGAGGGGTTTTAGCCATAAGACATGGGTAAGGATTTAAAGGCAAGAAATGAGTATGTGGAAAAAGCAAATTCAAAATTTTGTTCTTCGCTGTACATGCTTTAATATTTATATTATATACTCTTATCCTACGGTGTAAGGATCTTTGTAGTTCTAGTGTAGGACTCCACCGAATAGCTTGTGGAAATTCTTAGCCCCAAAGAATTATATTAGTTAAGTTGGATTATCTTATATTGATTTATCCTTAAGTTGGCTTCTCTTTTTTAAAGGAGAGGGGTTTTAGCCATAAGACATGAGTAAGAATTTAAAGCAAGAAAAGGGTATGTTCGAAAAGAGCAAATTTAGAATTTTGTTCTTTCTCTTCTTAGACATGCTTTAATATTTATTATATACTCATATATAATCTGCATGGTGTGGAATTTGCAGATCTGCGCAACCCACCGTATAGCTTATGGAAATTTCACCTCAAATGAACTATATCAAGTTATTGGCTTCTCTTATACCGATTTATCCTTATTCTCTTATCATAAGTTCGACATCAATGATAAAACCTCACATTGCCACATCATTCTTGTAGAAAGTCACTAGAGTTGCTATGGCATGAGAATGGGGTTATTTTATTGTTCTTACCATTAGTATGCAATATTAAAACTTGGCAAGTTAACTAGGTTCTCAAAATACATATAATAACATGAATAATATTATAATCTAACAATGTAATTGGAGGGTATTTTGAGAATAAGTAGTGAAAATGAGAGGTCTATGTTTTCAAGTAAAATAAGTGGACTGAGACATTTTTAATATCTTCACATTGAATGGAATAATCTATATTGACAAACATCTTGAATGTCTTATTCCCGCTCTTTATCCTTAGTGATTAAAATAGAGGGATTTCATACAAGCATACATAGGTGTGGTTCCTATGTACAACAAAGCACATCTAAATCTTCAAGCAAAATAGTTTACTCATATTGGATTTGTTTTTGTTTTTGTGCTTTTTTTAGGACAATGTTTTTCTCATATTGAATATATTATACCATGCTTCTCGTGTCAACTATATAACACCAAGTTTCTAATATTAATTAAAAAAAATCATGTTTCTCTCAGTTTATCTTATGGTTTTTCTTTCATTTAAATCAGTGTTTAAGTCTGGGTGATCAACTTCAAATTTGTTATTATTTGTTGTCCAATCCATATTTTTTCTTTGGTATTATATTATTTGTCATGTTCTCTCGTGTCCACATCTTTGTATATATGTTTATATATTTTTCTTTTTCTCTCGCCACCTTGATTTCACCATTGTTATTTTCACTCACTCGATTTATTCTCAATTATCGCTTAGTTATGCTCGCACCCACATTGATTTTTTCTTAATAATATTATTTAGTCACCCATTGTGATTTTTGCTCATCATTTTTGCACTTAGTTTTGTTGTTATATTTAGTCTCTCGCCCTTATATTTGCTTCTCTTTATTTGTTTCTCTTTATGTAGCGAGCATAATCATTTTTCGCTTATATATGCAGTATTTAACTTCTATTTCCATTTTAGTGGACATAAATGGATTCAATGCATGGAAAGTGTCAAAGAAATTGATGACAAATCAAAAAAAAGCTTCGAACCAATGTAAGCATATTTATCTTTTTAATTTACTTGTCATCTTTCAATTTTTTTTACTTGTATATGGTTTGATAAATTTAATTAGTTTGTTAGATAAAAGGTGAGTTTTTTTTTAATTTTTTTAATTGAATTTTGGTTTCATTAGTATGCTCTTATGTATGTCTATGTTTTTGTAGAAAACTTATAATGTGCAGAATGAAGGAGTTAAACATATTTGTCATCTTCAGACAAAATGGAGACAATTTAAGTTCAAGTTGAGGAAAAATTCGAATCCATTAAAGGATAGATGCACTTTATTTGACAACCTCCTAAGAACTATCCATTCATAAAAAGATGCTTGGAATGCCTTTGTCAAGAGGCATAGTTCTCCGCACTTGAATTCTGGCAGGCTGCAAGAACAAAGAAAAGCAATGAGCATCTACATCATTCAATTCAGGCATGATTTGTTAATGTGGAAGAAAAGATAGTAAGTGTTGAATATTTAGTTCTACATCGTTGAGTAATTATTAGCTAATGTTTTATTAAAATATTTGTTGTCTGATAATTATAGAAAAAAGAGAAGGGCATGAATGAAGACATTGGACGAAGTGTTGTATGGAAAGCTGTTTATTCAAAAGGTGGTGGTTCTGATAGTGAAGTCATCCAAGAAGTCATACAGAAAATTGTAAGTAAATATGTTATTGTTAATTTAATAGCTAATTATAGATTCTTGTATAACTTCCTAATGTATAGTTCGTTTTATCTACATATCAGGATGAATATACAATGAAGGTGAAAGATAATCAATATAAGAATCTGGACAAAGACATACTCAGGAATGGCACGGAAATCCCAACAGAGTGGTCGAGTAAGGGTGCTAAGTGTGCATGGTTACACTCCACAACCTATTTCAATCTTCCGAAAAGAACAAAAACAAGCGAACTCTTACAACATTTGTTAGAAGAACAAAAAGAACTGAACCAACAACAAAGAGAAGATGTTGAAGAAAGAACATTGATGAGCTTAAAAGTCATCTATTTTCAGTCCATTTTTCTGATTGATTTTTATATTAAAAGACTGACTAATATGCAGGAAGATGGAATAACTTCACCCAATCTGCTGTACAGCAGGAAATTGAAAAGAAAGCAGAAAATGCGGAAAATACTGATATAATGGGCTGAAGGAAGTTACAGCAAGAGAAGTGCAAAAAGGATTAAAGAATTTGATGTCGTGAAGCTTTGACGACAATCAAAATGTGCATCTTCGTTACACTTACAGCGTCCAAATAAGAATTGAAGCATAATGGAAGACAGCGAAATGGGCGTGAAAGGAGCTCAAGGTCAAAACAACCGTAAATTGATGAAGAAGATATGATGTCGCTGACACCAAAAAGAAGTCGCGATGTGGAGCTAAAAAATTGATCGAACATTTAGTCGCAACATCGCTCAGTTAGAAGTAGTCGCGACCAACATCGGTATAAATACGCGACATCGCTTGGTATGAAAACTAATGGTCGCGAAATAATGATGCACTATAAAGAAGGTCGCGCGACAAGACTGCTTCGTCGCGACATCATTCTGGTCGTGTGGACAAATATTGGTAAGAGAAGAAGGTCGCGACAACACCGTGTTGTCATGACATCAATTCGTAAGACTCAGGTCGCGATAACATCCGTGAGGTCGGGATGTGCCCACTACAGAGCGAGGTCGCGACATCATCCGCTTGTCGCGCGACATCAAATGCACACAGCTAAGGTAGCGACGGGCCCTTAAGCCGTCATGACATCGCCTACACCAAAGACACGCTATACCCAAAACAAAGACTCGCGGATACGACTAAAGACAACAGAGATCGCGACAAGAATTACGTCGCGACATCAACAACCAACGGGCCATTTTAAACTCGCAGCCAAAATAAGTATCAAATTAGCCCAACTTTTAACCCTATAAATACGGTCAGCATCGAATGAACGCAACTCTCGCGATCGAAAGAGATCTCAAGTTACCGGGCCTCGTATTTTTTATTTTCTTTCTTTCTTTTCTTTGTTTTTCGTTTTTCTTTTCCATTTTAGTTTAGATTATAATAGTTTGTATTTCGTTCTAATTTGGATTTGAACATTAGCTGTAAAGAATTTAGCTGAATGTAGATTTATATTTCTTTAAAATTCTCATCGTCCCGCTTGTTCAATTCCATAAATTCTTGGATTTCGAACACCCGCCTCCGATTTATAGTGGTTTACTTGATCAGCAAGCCAATGTATGGTATAATCAATAGTCTAGAAGCCCAAATTTTCCATTGAATTGACGTTATTGTCGAAATAATCTTTCCCGCGCATTTTATTCATTATAGCCGAACTTCGGGGATGTTAAATCGACTCGTGGTTTTGTTTGTATTCTGAATTGGATCCCAATTTCGCCTCAGACTCCATAACGAGGTTGTCATGCTCTCCGATTTCCAGGAGGCCCTCTGCGACACAGAAGGCATTCCCGAGTAAGAAACAATTTCGGAAGGTATTTGAACCCGATATTGTCGATCTAATGCCCGTATATTTAAATCATCACATCCTCTTCTCACTTGTAACCGAGAATGAGTTGAGTGGAGTTATTAATTTAAGTATACGTAGATTTCACCTCAATTCGACAGTGAATTCGATCCCGTGTTAGCAAGGATCTAATCAAAGAAAGAGTAAGCTATTCTTAATTCTTGAGGACGAGGAACCAAAGATAGTGCAACCTCAAGAATGACTAAATCACAGCTCAGTCCGCAAATTCATGTTGTGGGTAAGGAAGTATCGAGAAAAATACCCGTAACAAGGCTACTAGGATTTAGTAGTTATCTCACCCTCTGTGGTTCGAGAGAAACAAGTAAGGTGAGAGATGATGAATCAGGTGGTTTGGAGAGGTCCACTACACTATATTAACTGGATTAGTTTTAAAGATCCATAGTTCGAAACAAAGTTACAAGATGCATCGTAGGAATTAATTTTCACAATAGCTGATTATTCAATGTTTCCTTTGTAGATAATCGTTAAATCTAAATTTGTTATTTTGAAATTTCCAATCTTTCACTCATATTTGTTATTCAATCATTTTTCTTTACATCATTATTTTCAAGCTTTCAAAGCTAAATCTCATTATCGTAATTCGCCCAAATAGTATAGAGCTTAAGTAGTTTGGTAGTTGATTGAAAATTTCTGAGATCTCCTGTGGGATCGATATCTGGACTTAAATCCATTTTATTACTTGTCAACCTGTGCACTTGCAGTATACCGGATCAAAACCACACGAAAATGGCTTTCTCTTTATAAAATATCTTTTAATCAACATGATAGTTAAAGAAACTCACAATCAAGTTTAATGGTTTATCTACTGAGGATTAGACAATAGTCCTTGGATAATAAGTCTTAAATTTGAATAGGTGTTTTGATCCATAACAAATTATCGATGTTGTCTTAACAAGTTTTATGGATTATCACAGATTAGTTAATATCCTTCGTGATAACGCCATAATTGTATACATCATATGTTCCAACAACAAGTTTTATGGCTGCTGCGTGGATCAAAAGAATTTAGTAAATCAATATTCGCACGAAAGCATGAAATGCTTAATTCTGGGACATTTTGAAGAAAAAGAACAAAAATAGCCTTTCGCAAAGGGTTATTTTTAGCCACTAACCTTAACAAACCATATTGAAAATATTTGTCGACTAGATTAACCTATTAATGTAAGTGTGTTGATTTCAGTGGACAAAATCTTAATGCATAGGAAATGTAACACCGATCCGATTCCAAACAGACACGTAATTGTAGAGAACACCTAAGCTTGAGAAAGATAAAGAAGGCGTAAAACTCAACCATGGCGTATGAAAGACAGGATCGTAATGAAGCACATAGAGAAGAAATAGAAGGCCTCCAATCATCGATACTATGGAAGACTTCTCGAAGCCTATTATTCAAGATGAGTACTCAATCAGTACCACTATTGATGCAAATAATTTAGAACTTAAACCAAAGACTAATTACAATGGTCCAAGAAAGATCGCTAATTGCTCATCCCACGTAGGACCCAAACGAAAGACCCGGGAAGATTCTCCTGACATAATACAAAGGAAGTTAAAATGGGGTGAGACCGTAAGTCATCAAACTGCATCTCTTCCCATTCTTCGAGAGATACAAAGAAGCCTACATGGTATGAATCTTTACCATATGGCCTGTTGGATACTGGGAGGAGTTACAGAGGCTTACTTAGGTAGATTCTTTCCCCACCTCAATCCAGAGAAGGAGGGAAATCATTGTGTTTCAAATAGGGGGAAGATGAAAAGCCCCAGATGTAGCTCGGGGAAAGATTCAAACTAAGGTCGAAGATGTCCAATGTACGGATAGATCCTAAGACTCAGATGACATTGTATATCATGCCTCAATGGGATATCAAAGGGACTATCGATGCCATGTCAGGAGCATTCAAACGAAAAGTGTCAAGAGGCAAGAGAGCCGATTGAAGACTCCTGGGCTTAAATGCAGATGAAACTCCTTCTCGAGTTTTCAAGAGGGTCGCAGAGGAAAGGATCATGAGCCGAGCAAGTGACAAACACGAGGCCAAGTCGATGCCATTATGCACAGCTGACAAGCAAGAAAAGGAGAAGACACACACCGCCCTCGAGATAGGAGCAATTTAAAAGAGTTATTAAAAGGAAGTGTCGAGAGAGTCAAGAACAATTTATGATGTCGAAGAGGTTAAGTATCTCGGGTGAGCCAAGAAACTACCATTTCAAACCCAATACTAACCCTCGCAAAGACATTATCAATTCCTAAGACCGAGGAACCATGAGAATTTCTCATATGGCAGGGGCTTCACAAGGCCCAAGGCATGGACGTAACCTCAACAGGTTATCAACACCACTCAAGGTTCCAAAGAATGCAAAGAAGGAAATGGAACACGTAAATGAATATCGTGGTCGAGAAGGCCCACTCAAGAATGTAGATGTTGCATTTCCTACGTGGGGATAATAAGAAGTCGTTGAACCTCCATGAACAAAAGTTTGCAGACCGGGAAGTACCTGCTACCAATTCTCAAATTTTTCGCACCACTAATGCATCCTCAAGAACCCGGGAGACACAAGTAGGGCATAAACGGGCCTTAACCCCGCAGCCGCAGGAAAGGCCTCCCAAGTGACACAAAGAAGAATCCAAAGACCGCATGGCCGCAGCCTGGGGATGGGAAGGAGTTAGAAAAGATGAAAGAAAAAATGATAGCAAAGAAAGAAAAAGAAAGCCCGTAAAAGGAAGAAGCACTGAGAAAAAAGAGTTAAGGAGTGGACAAGAAGATATCCAAGGCTCTGGGATCGCAGTCCATTTCCACAGTAGACTCCGCAAATCAAAGATGAGAGCGCCAAAGGTTTTGGAAAACCTTCAGGTTAGATCAAAAGATGCCTTTACGTATGGTGACTGTGATGCCACTCTATGCAAAATTCCTCAAGGACATACGAGCAAGAAAAGAAAGATAAGAGGTTGCTGGATTAGAATCTCACTGGGCATTGGCAAAGGTTTGCGGATAAAGAAAGAATTATAAAGATGAAGGATCCAAGGAGTTTTACAATTCCTTGCATCATCGAGGAGTTGAATTCCAGAAGCCTCGTGACTCGTGAGCTAAGATAAACTGATGCCTCTTCTCGTTGCCAAGCAATTAAGCTCGGGGGAGGTTATTCCCACCACTATTACTCTTCAAACGCGTGACAGACTTCCGATGGTAAAAACCCGAAGGAGCTCCTGGAAGATGTGCTGGTCACTGTTGGGAAATTTGTTTTCCAAGAGACTTCATCATTCTGGACATGGAAGAAGATTCAAAAGTACCTCTACATCGGGGGAGACCATTCCTAGCTACCGAGCCGCCCGATCAACATGCAAAAAGGAGTTCTACTCGAGGGTCGAGAGTGAAGTCGCTTTCAACTTGATCAAAAGCATGGAATATGTGATGATAGACAGAAAATTGCAAATGTAGTTGATGATGTCTATACTTACAACCCGATGTTCACAATGATTGTAATGCTCAAATTTTTATCAATGAAAAAGAGATAAATTCCCAAAGATATCAAGATGACTACTCGATTGTCTATACAACGCTTTCATTCGATGTAAACTCGTGGTTGAGCCTAAGCAAAACAATGACAAAGGGAAAATAAATGAAAAAGGGGAAATTCATCAAGAAACCATGAAGAGGGGCTAGTGTTGGAAAGAGTTGCCAAGTCATTTGAAGTATGCTTACTTAGAATCACCAAGGAGAAGACTAAAGGATTATCTCTCGCTGCACTCAAGTGATGCCGAGGAACAGAAGTTGCTTAAAATCTTAAAGAAGCATAAAGAGTCTATAGTTTGGTCCATTGAAGAATTGAAGGGTATCACCATCAATTTGCATGTACAAAATTCTCGCTTAGAAGAAAATTCAAGGCCATCTCAGAAATATCAAAGGAGATCAATCTGACGGCGAAGGGTCGTGAAGCGAGGTACTCAAATCACACGTCGGCTTTATCTTATGCAATTTCAGATAGTCTCGGGTGAGCCCCATTCATGTGGTTCCAAAGAAGGGTGGGTTTGGCTGATCCGCACGAGAAAAATGAATTGATTCCAACAAGAACAAAGGACAGGATGGAGGGTATGCATTGACATGGTGAAGCCGAATACACCACTTAAAAGATCATTCTTCCCTTCATCGGGACGATGTTGACAAGATTAGCAGTGACACCTCATTTTTGTTTCGATGGGTATTCAGGATACAATCAGATTGCTATTGCACCGAGGACCAAGAGAAGACCAGATTCACATGCCCCTGGCGGTACCTTTACCGTATGATGCCATTCGGGCCGTGTAATGCTCTTGCCATTCCAAAGGTGTATGATGTCAATATTTTCGCACTGCTGAAGAGGCTATGGAAATTTTTATGGATGACTTCACCGTGTATGGATCCAGCTTTGATCGTTTGAAGAACCCGGAAACAAAGGCTTCAAAGATGCCAAGACAAACAAATTTAGCATCGAATCGGGAAAATGCCATTTTGCGGCAACAGAAGGTATTGTTCTTGGGCATGTATCACTTTCAAGTAATGACCTGAAGTAGACCAATCCAAGGTATCCATTATCAAACTCTTGTACCACCTACCACAAGAAAAGGAGTAAGAAGCTCGGGGCATGCTAGATCTTATAGGAGATTCATCAAAGACTTCTCAAAATAGCCGTACTCACTATGACATCGAAAAGGATACAAGGTTTAATTTTGATGACTCCTACAAGGCCATGAAGAAACAAGATCAAATTGGTTCAAGCACCTATAATGGCCGCACTGCACGGGATCAGGATTTGAAATAATGTGTGATGCCAAGATTTCGCAATGGGAGTCATTCCAGTGGCAAAGAAAGGAGAAAATATTCAGGACCATATACTATGCTAGTAGAACCTTCAATGAAGCACGAGAAAATTACTCAACAACTGAAAAAGAGATGCTAGCCATAGTATTTGCTTGTGAAAAATTCAGGCAATACATTCTGGGATCCCATGTTATTATTCATACTGATCATGCAAGACCAAGTACTGATACAAAGAAGGGAAGCTAAGCCAAGATTGATAAATCGGGTGTTGTTATCAGTAAGAGTCAACGAGATCAAGGATAAAAGGGTGTGACAATGATAGTTGATCACTTGTCAAGAGTAGAAAGAAGCAACGTCAAGAAGAGAAAGTAATACCACGAGAACTTCCTGCATGAGCAACCTGCTTAAAATTTCCTTCCAACTTCCATGATATGTCGATATTGTGAACTATTTAGCTTCGGGTAAGTTCCTTCAGATCCAAACACCAAATGTAAGAGGAAACTTTAACCGACAAACAGATATTATATTTGGGATGATCCACTATTATTTAAAAGAGGCGCTCGACATGATAGCAAGAAGATGTGTGCCGCATAATGAACAAGGCAAAATTCTCAATGGTAACGCTATGCATCACCATATGGGGGTCATTTTTCGTGAGAAAGTTAACAACTCATAAGATACTCCAACTGGTTTTATCGCCCACTATCTTCGAGAGATTGTGCCGAGGGGTTAAATTGTGCGATAGATGCCAAAAGATCGAAAATATCGCCAGCAGAATGAAATGCCCCTAAGAGGTATAATGGTGGTGCAAATCTTTGATGGGCGGGGGAATAGATTTGATGGACCATTCCCACCACTCATTCTGGGGAACCCCGTACATTACCGCTAGCGCTTGATTATGTTTCAAATGGGTGGAAGCAGGGCTTGCCCAAGGAACGATGCTAATACTAGAGTTTTGCAAAAAATATTTTTAGCAGATTTGGAACACCTAACTATCATTAGTGATTTGGGAAGCCATTGCAAACAAAATATTTGCAAAACTCATGAGCAGTATGGGATCAAGCATGTAACGAGTCTAGCTTATCATCCCTGCACTACCACGCGTAAATTTCCAACAGGGAGATTAAAAGAATACTTGAAAAGACCGTGGAGCCCGGGCAGAAGGATCGGGTCTTCCAAACTTGATGATGCACTCGGGGCTTACAGGATCGCATACAAAAAACTCCCATCGAATGTCCCCATACAGAATTGTTTTTGGCAAACCATGTCACCTACCTCTAGAATTGGAATACAAGGCAATGTGGGCCATCAAAAAGCTTAATTTCGATTTGAAAATGGCAAAGGAAGAGAGATTGCTTCAACTGAATGAACTAGAAGAACTGAAACGGGGTTTTCCATGATAATGCTAAGATCTACAAAGAAAAGACAAAGAAATGGCATGATCAAAGGATCCTTAGGAAGGAATTCAGAGAAGGGGATCGAGTTCTGTTATTTAATTCTAGACTGAAATTGTTCCCAGGAAAGTTGAAATCCAAATGGAGGGGCTATGCCACAAAGGGCGTGTCAGGGCAATACATTGGAGCAAGTGACATTAAGGACTGACATCTGAGAAGAATTCAAAGTCAATGGACAAAGATCAAGCATTATCTAAGTAGGAGGAAGGAATGGAAGAGCTCCAAGAAAGTTATCTGTATGAAGAAGAACTAAAACAATAAGTCCAGATCTAAGGACTCAAACCGAAAAATCGATGGGAGGCAACCTATAGAAAATTTAGTTTCTCATAGACGAAATTTTTTATACCATTTCTGCTTGATTGGGCTCATATAAAGATAGATTTAATTTGAGAAGTTAATTGTAGTTTAATTAAATTTTCTTGAATCATGCAGTATGCATCTGCAAGGCTCATACAAGAAGGAATGAACTCCAAGACAACCCAAAGAACTCGCTAAGAGAACCACAGAGAAAAAAAAAAAGGAGCATTCTTCCCCTATATAAATTCGTGGAAATTTGAATCAATGCACTTTAATTGTCAGGTGAAATCGGGTTTGTTCGATGATGAGAATTTGTTAATCGATCAAGAGTGAAAAACCGTTGTTCATTAAATTTGAGGCAAAATTGCAGACTAGGCTGCGACAAAAACTTATGTCGTGATAGAATGAAGTCACAACAAAAGTTGATGTCGTGACTTAGTCAATCAAGGAAGAACAGTGATATGACGCCGCGACCAAAAGTTCTCGTGGAGAAAGAAATCGAGGTCGCGATAAATTTCTGGGGTCGCGACAAGCATTAATCCTCTAAGAAAAGAGGTCGCATAACTTGACAATGTCCTCGAGATGCCCGATGTCGCAAACCTTAAGAGGACTTGTCCTCCTCACCTGATAATTTGTGTCATGAATAAAGAGGATAAATCGCTAACTCAAGTAGCTTTTCACTTTACTTCTAAATTTAATGACAAAGGTACACTCAAACAATTTAAGTCGCGACAAGCATTAATAAATGAACCATAAATAGTCCACCATAATAACTGAATTGCAACCGCTGAGTCCCTTCCATCATATCTTCTTCCTCGATGCGACCAACTCTTCGCCTTCGCACATTCTCCGGATTAGATTCTCGCAAACCCTAAATCCAAACTCCTCCCAAAAACCCACGATTCCTCCCTATGGTCGGTCCCCAGACTTTCGGCCCCGAATCCGAACGAAATCATGGAGGAACATGCCTAAACTGAAGAAGCTTGCTCATCCAACCTCGAGAGTCAACCAATTGCAAGGAACAAGCATAATAAGGGAAGGACAAGGTGATGGAAGAAGAAGATGCGTTTAGGTCGAAGAGGCCGGTGTTAATACATGCAAGAGGTATTATGTCGATAAAGGGTTTGTCGAGAGAGAGGATTCACTCCACCCTATTTCCCCTTTCAAGGAAATGATAGAACAACGAGATGGGAAAATTTCGCAAGCACCGTGAGGCCCTATATGCAAAGTAGCTGGTCCTGAATTCTACTCTAACTCGGGTAGGAAGAAAGGACAACTCAGATTTGTCGTGAGCTCAACCACACAGGCAAAATGCCATTAACGAGGTGTACTGATGACAGGCAAAGGCATAGCTCCAAATTTAAGAAGTCAAGTAGCAAAACCCAATTACAGAGAAGATTGTCATAAAATTCGGATGTGATGGTAAGGTTTGAATGGGATCAAGAGAAAGGAGCACCAAAGACAATCAGCAGAGGAGACCTTACAGAGGAGGCTAAGGTATGGTTTTATTTCCTGGCGTCTGTGTTAGTTCCAACCAAGCATGTATGCACAGTAAGGGAACAGGAAGCCATCATTCTGTATGCAATACTGAAAGGGTACAAGCTCAATGTAGGAGCAGTGATTGAAAATTCAATATTAAGATACCATGAGGGAAACAAAAGAGGTTTGATCCCTCATCCAACAACAATCACTAAAGCTATTTCGCTGGGCCGTGAAAGGGAACATAAGCGTAATAGCCAGATATTCTCAAGGCTTCACCATTAACCCTGACTGGGGTAAGTAAGGGGCCAAGGAATTTGAAGAAAAAGGGGATCATGGTGGAAGCAGATTCTGGAAAAGAAGAGGAGAATGAAAGACTAGAAGAGGACACTCTTCGGTCTGGGGATCAAGGAGAACAAACCCAGAACACAACCCGGCGGAATACCTCTATGTTTGCAGCAGGACTTAGAACCGTGTATGAGACAAGTCCCATAGGATTTCACTTTACACCCCACCGGCGCCCCACCAATGAGAAACAGGAATCTTAAAACCAGAGAAAGCCTCTGTGAGGAGCCCAAGAAGAGCACAAATAATGGAGATGCTCATTTCTATGCGTAAAAGTATGGAAGAAAGAGAAGAGAAATGAGCATTCAACAGAAATTCGTGAGAAGATGTATGAAGTCAATTGAAAGAAGAGATCAACAGGGGAAGAAGAACTGAATAGAAAAGAGGAAATGTATGAAGCAAAGTTGAAGAGAAGAGAGCATAAATGGGAAGAGGAATTGAGCAGAAAGGAAGAACAGCTTAAAAAGATCCTAAAGCATCAAGAAGAAAATTTCAAAAAGGAAATGGAGGGAAGAGACAAAGATCTACCCGAAAGCCGCAAATTAGCCATGAATCATTCTACAATAATCAACAGGATCGAGACTCTCAACTCCCGAAACTTATCAAGGAAAGCGGATGCGCACAAGAAGCCAAGAAAAAGGAGCAGATCAAGGGGGTTCAAATTTTTATATGTCATTGTTAAAGGAGTTTGAGAAGAAGATGTTAGATAGAGACAAAGTGCTTGGATGACAATGATGCTTATAGAAGAAAAATATGGCCGAAAATTTGATTTGATTAACAACAATCTATCCAAATTTTTTAGAGGTCATGATGTAATGGAGCATAAGCAATGAACACATATCAGTCGAGGCAAGAGATGATTTGAATAAAAAATCGATCTCACCAATGAACCGATTCTCAAGAACAAATGGAGAAAGAAAGTGCCAAGTCGAAGAAGAGACGTAAATGAAATTCCCAAAGTTCAATCCAAACCTTGCAACCCTTGATCCGATCCTCCAAACATATTTGCTACTTCCTCAAAAGAAAAACTTCCAACCGACTCATCCATCTCTTCCTCATTCCCGCAAATTGCCGATTCTCAACTTTTATACAATCTAATGAATAAAATTAGAAATTTGTTTGATGTCGAGTTGTTTGAAGTCAAATTGTGTGTTTACTTTTTCGCTTTAATTGTTAGAGGAATAACAAAGAGAAATAGATCAAGAATGAAAATGATGACATAGCATTAGTTAGTTGATTGTGAATATGTGATGAATGAACTAATTGAAAATAAGGGCTAGTCGACACAGTAATTTAATTGAAACATAAATTGTGATTTAGTTTGAATTTTACCATAAGTCTAGAATAAGGAAGGTTATACAATCAAGGAACAAACAATTTTCTTGAGTTTGTGGTATGAACAGTGAGTCAAGGAACTTGTTGGAAATAACATCATTTAAATTCTCATCCACTGATATGAGTCAAGAAAATCCTCAGGGTTAGTCACAGTTAATCAACCCAAATTCTAGAACTTATTAGATTAATGATCAAGGCGAAATCCTAGGTGATACAATCAACAGGAAATGATGCAGGCCATTCTTGGAAAGTTTGAGCAATTCTAGCCATCCCTATTCATATGCTAATGCATACACTTTAGTTCCAGAAATTGAGCCAAAACAAGCCTTATTCTCGAAAGAAGCCAATGGAGACACACCAACCCATCTCTACGTAATCAACTTCTCTAAAGAACCCGTGATTACCAAAGAACTCAAAAAGAAGAGGAACAACAAAGCCTGGGGAGTGTAAATTCTGAGGAACTCAAGGAGAAAATAGCGTAAAAGGGAATGAAGAGAAAAAGAAATACAATTAAAAGAAGGCTTAAGGAATAGGTTTTGTCTTGTGGCCTAACTCTCGAACAATTAAGTTCTTAGGGGTGTTTCAACACCTAGTACCATAATGCCATCCGTATGGGAGTTACTTTCAACCCAAAGTTCAAGTAAGAGTGTTAGAAAGCCTAAGAAGACAAAACATTGCAAAGATTCCCGAAAGGTGACAAGAAGGAAAATTTCCCGCTTTGAATTATGAATGAGAAATGGGAAACATACAGCTTTTGAATTTCGTAAGAAAATCATAGTGGTATCCCAAACACAAAGTTTGGGGGAGTTCATTAAGGAAATTACAAGGAGGAAAAGGGGACAAAGATGAGTAAGAAAGGAAAGGAGTATCGTAATCTTAACCTAAAAATTCCATCCATCTTACCCCTTACCCAAGCCTAACATTACAAGCCCAAAAGATCTGATTGATCTTGAAGGTTGTAATCACCTACATTAGTGGAGATCAATATGAACAACAAGCCTATGGAATTTGGAAAATCAAAAAAGATCAAACTTGTGAGCATCCCCTAAGGATTAATTGACTCATTAAGAAAATGAGAAAGAAAATCAACTCACATTTCAGCCAGAATCAATTAACCTGTGACCGCTTGTAAAAAAAAAAAAAAAAAAACAAATTCAACAATTTCATATGTACACTGACGAGTAGAACTAACCTTTATCCGACTTAAAGCCGAATACAAAGAAAGAATGCAATTTCACTCTCACTAAATTGGCCGCCATCGCATACCGTAACGTAAAAATGTCCTTTTGTTCGAGGACAACAAATCTTTCTTTGCTTAGTGACGCTGTAAAAAATTTAAGCTCGGGGTTTGATTTAGATTAAAGTCATCTATTTTCACCATTTTTCCGATTGATTTTTATATAAAAGATCAAATACTAATATGCGTGAAGATGGAATAATCTCTCACCTAATCGGCAAAGCAGAAATTGAAAAGAAAGCGTAAAATGCGGAAAATATCGAAGTATAATAACAAGGAAGTACAAAGAAGAGAAGTGCAAAAGGATTAAAGAATTTGATGTCGTGGAAGCCACGACAATCAAAATGCATCTTCTCGGGTTACAATTACAAAGGTCCAAACAGAATTGACGCATAATGGAAGACAAAGCGAGCCAAGTGAAAGGAGCTCAAGGTTGCACAACCAGTAAATTGTGAAGAAGAAAGCATGATGTCACACACCAAAAAGAAGTCGATGTGAGCTAAAAATCGATCATTTAGGGTCGCAACACGCCTAAAGTTAGAAGTACGACCTCAAGATCGGCAGAACGCGGTTATCGCTTGCAAGGAAAACTAATGGTCGCGAACATCGATGCACTAAAAAGAAGGTCGCGACAAGATCAAGTCGTCAGCGACATCAACTGGCTACAGGCGGGAAGTCGCGACATCATTCCGCTGGTCGCGGGCTAAATACTGGTAAGAGAAGAAGGTCGCTGACAACACCAGGTTGTCACATCAATTGTAAGACTTGAGGTCGATACAACATCCGTGAGGTCGCTGATGTACCACTACAGAGAGAAAGAGGTCGCGATATCATCCGCTTGTCGCGACATCAAATGCACACGCTAAGGTCGCGACGCCCTGTTCGCCGCTACATCGCCACACCAAAGACACGTCGCGACCAAACAAAGACTCTGCGACATGACTAAAGACAACAGAGGTCGCGACATCAACAAACTAACTCGCCATTTTAAACCGCAATTCCAAAAGAAGTGCATCAAATTAGCCCAACTTCGCAACCCTATAAATACGGGCCGCCACCAATGAATGCAAATTTCCGTAATTTGAAAGAGAGATCCGATACAAGGCCTCCGATTTTTTTATTTTCTTTATTTTCTTTCTTTCGTTTTTTTTCCATTTTAGTTTAGATTAGAATAGTTTGTATTTCTCGCTCTCTAATTTGATTTGAACGTTAGCCGTAGCGATTTAGTCGAATGCATTTATAGTTTGAAATTAATGTCTGTTGTTTGAATTTGCATAAATTCTGATTTCGAACACCCGCCTGGACATGGCTTACTTGATCGCAAGACAATGTATGGTATAATCACAATTTAAGCCCATCATTGAATTGACTATTGCTCTAAATAGCTTCCCGGCGGTATTTTATTCATTATAGTTGAACTTCTGATGTTAAATCGACTTGGTGGTTTTGTTTCAGATTCTGAATTGATCCCACTTCAAATTTCCTCGTACTCCATAACGAGGTTGTGCCATACTGATTTCCGTGGAGGCCCTCCGGTGACACAGAAGGCATTCCCGAGGAGTAAGAAACAATTTCGAAGGTATTTGAACCCGATATTGCCGACCGAATGCGCCTCAGATGAATCAATACATCTCTTCACTCTGTAACCGATAGAATGAGTTGGAGTGAGTTATTAATTTAAGTATACAGCAGAGTTCCACCAATTCGACACAGTGAATTCGATCCCGTGTTAGCAAGGATCTAATCAAGGAAAGAGTAAGCTATTCTAATTTTGAGGATGAGGAAACCGCATAGTGCAAACCTCGCAATGACTAAATTGAAGAGTTTCAGTCTCGCAAATTCATGTCGGGTAAGGAAGTATTGAGAAAGAAAAATACCTTTAACAAGGCTACTAGATTTAGTAGTTATCTCACCCTTCAGGTTCGAGAGAAACAGCTTAAGGTGAGATGATGAACTTGTGGTTTGAGAGGTCCAAATACACTATATTAACTTGACTAGTTTTAAAGATCTCTAGTTCAAACAAAAGTTACAAGACAGACCAGAGGGGAATTGATTCTTCACAATAAATGATTATTCAATGTTTCCTTTAGAGATAATCAAATCTAAATTTGTTATTTTGTACTCTACCTTTCAATCTATTTGTTATTCAATCATTTTTCTTTACATCATTATTTTCAAGCTTCAAAGCTAAATTCCACACGTAATCTCAGCCCAAATAGTAGAGCTTAAGTAGTCGGGTAGCTTGATTGAAAAATTCTTAAGATCTCTGATCGAGACCGACTTAAATCCATTTATTACTACGACTTGTGCACTTGTAGTATACTGATCAAAAAAACTATTAATGAAAATGGTTTTCTTACAAAAATATCTTTAATCAACATGATAGTTAAAGAAACTCACACTCAAGTTTAATGGTTTATCTACTGAGGATTAGACAATAGTCCTTGGATAATAAGTCTTAAATTTGAATAGGTGTTTTGATCCATAACAAATTATCGATGTTGTCTTAACAAGATTTATGGCATTGTTGCCGGGGATTAGTTAATAGTCCTTTGGTGATAACATCATAAATTTGTATACATCATATGGTCCAGTCAACAAACATCATTACTTGATCAGCTACGTCAACTTCATGAAGAAAATAGAAAGTTGAGAGAAAATCCTGAAATTGCTGGAAGTGCTCAACATGTTTCAGACAAAGGTAGCTGTTGCTCAATTAAAAAAACTTCATCCAAATAAAACTATTACTGATTTTGATACACAAAATGATGCAAATATAGAATTAGTTTCCATTTGACAAAGAAACATGCAAAAGGTATGTTAATATTTACTTATATTTGTAGCATTTTATTTAATTCATAGTACTTATATTTTATAATGTTATTGCTTTAAAGGAAAAACTATGTAAATTGGCGTAGAATCCATTGGATAAAATAATTGATATGGCATGGGGTTGATTGAGAATGTAGCACCAAACTCATTGCATGGAGTTCCTTAGGTATTCATAATTATCGGTATCTATTGATGTTTGTTTTCATGAGATGCTCTCCTTCCAACAATTGGTGATGATCCTGTGAAAGTTAAAGATTTTGTTGGTTCTCACGTTGCATGACCTCGATAATTAGTTATTAATGATCGAGTCAAGGTATCTTAAACTTTTTTAACTTATATATAAATTTATGATTAATTTATAATGATAAACTATTTGTTATGTAACATATGTGAATTGAATTTCATTATTATGAACAAAGCTAAGATTGTTCCAAAGCCATGCTAGATAACAAAGAAAAGGGTCCATGGAGTTTGTCATAATTAAAGAATCACATTGCAAAAAGTTTGGGAGATACAAATACAATAATTGTGCTATTAGATGTTGGTGTCTTTGATTATGAATGAGTCTGTTATATTATTCGAGAAAATATAGATAACTTTTTCTCAATGGAGAAGATTACTTCTAGTTGTATAGTGCTATATATGAGGTAATAAAATATTTTTATATTTTTTGCATTTCATATGCAATTACTATATGTTACAAGTTTCTAATAAAAACTGTGGAATTGAATAATTTGATTTGTGTAGCTATTTGTACAACCAACTCAAGAAATCAAAACTGCTCAACATGTATGGCTTCATAGACCCTAGATAGATCTCTGTACACTCTGCATCGGCTGGAGCACGATCAGATTTGATTGCTAAAATATTAGAGAGTTGTTATATGGATCAATTATTTTTAGCTCTTATAACTCCTTGCAAGTAGTTTTAATGAAAATTGATATTTTTGATATTAAGTTGTTGATTATTGTTATTATGTTTATGAAGGGATCACTCGGTCCTTGGTGGTTATCAATTTCACGGAACAAAGTATATTTTTATGACTTAATAACGTTCCGCTGGGAAAGGAATTGAAAGGTGTTATTAATTACTTAAGTATTTATTTCTTTTATTTTTATAGTAATTTTCCTGGAATTATATGATTTGAGTCTCACACGATTATTATACTTTGTTAAATTAGTGCACTCAAAAATATTCAATGCCAGTCGACCGAGTTGCAAGAAAAAAACTTGAGATTTGGAGTCTATTAAGGTATATTGAGTTGCACATACTTTTTAATAACTCATAAAATTAGATCTTATTTGTTTGAATCTTATAAAAACTTTTAAATTCATTTTTCAAGTGTCCTAAGCAACCATCAGGTGTTGAATGTGGCTATTATGTCATCATGTATATGAAGGAGATCATTGAAAATCATATCATTTCAACCGATGAAAAGGTAGGTTATTATTGCGTATGTGATTCATATAAGTAGTACTTTTATGGTTTTAGATTTTTATGTCGTGTTATTTAGTGCCCTTTTTCTGAGTAACTTATGCATATATGCAGTTTGGCGAGAATAAAACTTATAAACAATAAGAGATTGACATTATGCACGGAGAATGGGTCGAGTACTTGCAAGGCTTCGTTTGAAGAAATGTTATGGATATTTGTTTATAAAACATTATTGGATATTTGTATGACAGTATTGGATATTTCAATTCAATATTTTTGGTATTTTTTTTTAATTGAAAGTATATGCTTGTATGACAGTATTGGATATTTCAATTCAATATTTTTGGTATTTTTTTGGAATTGAAAGTATATGCTCAGATGGCAGGATTGATATTGAGAGTTATGTTTTGGAAATGTAGCCTAAATGTTCATAATAGACTACGCTTTTTCAATAAAAAGTAATATTTTGTATAGTTGTAGATGTAGTTAAAAGTTAAAAAAAACGTAGTTAAAAGTAGTTTAACTACATCTTAAACGTAGTCTTTTGTACATAATAGACGAAGCTGTCTTTTTAAGAAAGTAGTTTAACTACGTTTAAAAACATAGTCTTTTGTTCATAATACACGTAGTTAAAAGTCAAAATAACGTAGTCTTTTGTACAGCTATAGACTACATTTTCTGATAAAAACATAATCTAAATATATTTAAAGACTACATTTTTTTGACTTTTAACTACGTCTAAAAACGTAGTCTAAACGTGGGACTTTTAACTACACTCACCTAGACTACGGTTTAGAAAATGAGTCTATATATAAAAGACTACGCTTTTAGACGTAGCGTCCAATTAAAAATCATGTAGTGTGAGTACCAGCTTGTACCGACCCCAGGGCGACTTCTCCGAAGAATCTCCCTTAGGTGGGCTACCTGCCTCTATTCTCCCTTCCAATGCCCATCTTGTTGAATGCCGATGCAAAGATGATGTCGGTCGAGCTCCCATTGTCGATCAGGACCCTATGAATTGTTTTATTGTCCACGACGACCCTTATTACTAGTGGGTCATCATGGGGATGTTGGTAGCCTTCAAGGTCAGCGTCCGAGAAGGTTATGGTGGTGTCCAACCTAGGGATCTTGGACACGGCTTGTACCTCCAATGTCTCCCCTGATCTATAGTTGCGTAGGTGAGCTTTCCTGGCCGAACTGGATTCCCCACCTTCCGCGAATCACCCGGAAATCACACTTGTCTCTCCTAAGGGTTGCTAATGTTGAGCTGGGGTTGGTTGACGAGGTGCTCGAGGTGCCCGGTTTCGATTTTCGGGAGCCACGTAACGGCGGAGATGTTCACGTCGAATCAAGAATTCGATTTCTTTTTTTCACTGAATATAGTCATCTGTTCGATGCCCATGATCTCTGTGGAAGTCGCAGTACTTGGTCATGTCTCTTTTGGTTGGGTCCGTCTTCATCTGAGACGACCATCTTAAAAACTTCTCATGTTGCACCTCGTATAGGACTTGAGACAACCGAGGTCATCAGGGGAGTGAACTGCTGAGGTGGGTATCTCGGCTGCAGCTCAGGCTGGGGGGGACCTGTGACGCCCGAAACCTTAGGTGTTCGTTGACTACCCGTCAACCTGCGAAAAATCCATACGTCTCGTATCTTGAGACACATACATGAGTAAAAATGCCTCTTGGGCTCATAAACCAATACTCATCCAAAAACCATTACCAATTATATCACCATAATTCAAGAGTTGATTACACTCTTATACAAACACATATTAAAATCTAACATTCTAATACATATTATATCCAAAAGCATCAAAGCCACAACCCGACTCTTTCAAATCGGCCTCTACATGAGCCATCTTCGAACGCTCCCTCCCCGGTATTCGAAAATATCCCTCGACAGTAAGTGAGCTATCACCAAGAGTGAAATCACCCTAAATGGGTTACTCCCCACCTAAGTGCATATGCAATGCTCCAATTCAAACACACACTCAAGTAAATACGTGATCCTACTTGAATGTCTACGCCCATTCCCATGTCTCGAGTCCTCACCGACTCCCTCACACTCTGGGCCAAGCCATGTATGAGAAAATAACTACTTTCAAAACAAAACCTCGTTGTTCTTGAAAATACACTACCAGATCTGGTAAAAGATGGGACTACCCTCCGAGGCGAATTGGTTGGTGAGCTCAAACAAATTTCATGGTCCTCATCCGAAATGATTATTGCCCATCTCCCAACCTAATTCTCCGAAAATCATCCTATGAAATTCCTTTTCGCAACCATGTGTTCAAGGCTTTTTCTCGAAAATTCATGTCATGCACTAACACCTAATCTCTTAGGTTACCTGCATATGAAAATGCATTATGCCATTTCCAAACCATTTATACAATATATCAAATATCAATATGCAACATTCTCTAAATTTGCACTCACAACACATGTCATTCAATGCTGATCAATCATCACCCAAATTTGCTCTCACTGGCAACCGGCACATCATCTCCAATGCCCACCGTGACGCCCCCCAAAACTCCGGGGGTCCCTTGACTACCCGTCAACCCGCGGAATACTCGGGAATGTCGGGTAACCCGACAACATCCACGAAAATCAGCAGTCTCCTTTTGTAACGGAGCTCCTACCCAAATACAAAACCGTATATAACCCGGTTTCGAAACATCAATATCATGAGTACAAACACCGCTTGAGCCTAATACAACACTATTACTCATCAATATAAACCAACTATATCCAATAGTTTCAAGTATTCAGAGTATTTTATACAACATATATTAAAATACTAGAATTCTAATACATGTAAAACCATCAAAGCCACATTTCAGCTTTCTTCTAAAACTCAATATCTAGGATGATCCGTCTCCTCGCACGCTCCCTGTACCTGTAAAATAATATCCCTCGACAGGTGAATCCAATGCTCGCAGCTGAACTCACCCAAGTGGGCTACTCTCCACCTAAGTGCATATGCAATGCTCCAAAATAAACACACATTCAAGCAAATGCATGATCCTACTTGAATGTCTAACTGATCATCTCATATCCCGAGTCCTCCCCGACTCCCTCACACCTGCCTAAGCCACGTATGAGAACCTTAGTTTTTATTTGTGGACAACCCTCCGATGTATATATATCAATTGGGCCATCTCCGACGATTGATATTATTTATGGACTACCATCCGATGTATATCAATTGGGTCGTCTCCGACGATTGATATTTTTAGTATGGACTACCCTCCGATCATTTTCAGTTTTAGACAACCCTCCGAACCATTCTCTCAAGAATTACCTCATGCACTCACTCCTATCGTCCTAGGGTGCCCCAGTGCATATGGAATGCATGATGTCAATTCCATTTACAATTCAATAACACATGCAAATATATAATCATGCATATATTCACATAATTTAAATCACACAAACATGTCATGTAATCTCACCATTAATTACATCAAAATTAGCTCACGTGGGCTAATGATCAAACACGAGCAATTCGATTTGAATTACTCAACCAAACACATTATTTCACAAAAATTATTTTGTGAACACTATTCCCGAGAATAGTGAAACCCTCGGTTACTATTCCCGAAAATCAATAATCGTTTGGCTCACTTTAGAACCTGAATTTCACAAATCATTTCCGCCTCATACACTTCAATGCATCATTCATAGCACAAATTTGCAACATGGCACACCAAACAGCTCCTTGGATGGGCCACGGACTGCCCATTGCTGGGTTTCGAAAATCCAACACCTTGCCTAAGATTTGAATCGATCAAACGGCCCTCACGGGCCTCATTCGAACTCAAACATCAACAAAGTACTTAAACAAAGAGTAAACCCAAGTGAGAAATCCCCTACCTCACGGAGTTTGTTGAAACTCCTTAACCGGCACTCCACTAAGCCTTCTCCGTATAGAGCGCCTTCCTTCTTGTCCTCGACGACCGACCTGGCCGACCCCCACGATTCTAGAGAGAAGTGCCTTACTCTCTCTCTAAAGTCACTATTTCTCAATTTTTTGCACCTACTGCATCCAATCTCCCCCACCTCACGTTTTGGCTTGTTTTTTAATCTAAGAGATGACACTATTCCCTATTTTGGCATATTATCATTTAATCATTTTTCAAAATGACTATTATGTCCTTCTTTTCCCAGTTTTGACATTCGACACTATTTCGGCCGTCCATTTTCATACTTTCTCTACTCATGCCACTTATGGCACATGAGTACGTGTTATATGTGACTGTCGCATCGAAAAATCGCTTTTACGACACCCGAACCGTGAGGATGCCTCGAAAACGCGGTAAATCTGATTGTCTCGAATCTCGACAAATTCACATGCTAGCTAGATTTCGTGAGACGATTCCAACGGTGAAATTTTTTTCGTCATCCGAGATCCAAAGAATAAATTTGGATTTTTAACCGAAATTACTATTTTGTAATCGAAATTACGATTTTGCCCTTTTCCAGAAATTGGAATTTCTCGGGTCTTACATTCTCCCCTCCTTAAAAGGAATTTCGTCCCGAAATTCAGGACAATCACATCACTCACATGTATATGCAACGTGCACTCTACCATGCATGTAAATAGTCATTTAAATCTTAAACGACTAAACCACGTACCTTCATGCCTAAACAAGAAGAGATTGGTGGCCCGCATTTTGTGTCATCGCGTTCCCACGTTGACTCCTCCACTCCATAGTGCCGCCATAAAGATTCCTCACTAGCCCTCACGGTCCTAAGGCCGCAAAAACCCGATCACGGGGCTATCCAAAATACATACCGGTCCCTCCTCAAAGGTCCCACGTTGTCAACCTCACCGCCTCAATCCACCAAGGCATGAGCCGGACTGGAGTATACTTCCGAGCACGGAGACGCGTGAAATACCCGCGACACCTGTCATGCCAGGTGGTAACACCAACCGCACGCTACAAGGCCTATCCTTCGAGCAGGCATCTCGAAAGGCCCAATGAATTCAAGTATAGCTTCCCACGCTTGTCAACCTCGACCTCACTCCTTCCTTAGGAATCACCTTCAAGGAAACGTGATCACCAACCTTGAACTCTAAGGGTCGACGTCGTACATCTGCATAGCTCTTCTGTCGGCTCTGAGCCATGAGAAGATGCTGTCGTATCAAGCTTACCTTCTCCGAGGTGTCTCTAATCAGATCAGGACTCGTGATGGATCTCTCTCCCACCTCGGTCTAATCATAACGGTAATCTACATGGCCTCCCATACAATGCCTCATATGGCGCCATCTGTATACTCGCCTGATAACTATTGTTGTAGGCGAATTCCACTAAGAGCAATTGCTCATCTACCCTTAAGAACCAAGACGCATGCTCGTAGCATATACTCTAACACTTGTATATAATCCACACCACGTGTAACCCTACACAACCCTTACTTTGTGTGTAAACGTTGACCTTCCCAAAGTCACAATCACTGACAATCCAATGAACCGTCAACCTAGTCCATGTCATGAATGACATCCATATACTGAGCCCTTGCCGGCTCAACAACACCCAATGCAATCTCCAAAGGGGTATCCACTCTCAGTCACTCCTTAACTTATCACTCAACTCTAAGTCTAGCTGATAACCCTCGACAAAGGTGTTTCTACTTCGATTAACATAACTCTTCGGCTCACACTTCGAGCCTCTTACATTCACACAGAAATTCGGGATATCTCCCCGAGTCTCTTACACCTTAACTCCAGGATTCTCACCTTAGGGGATTAACGACTCCCTTTTTGCTTTGCCCAACACACTTTAATTATTCTTCATTTACTGAATCGAACTATGAGTCTTCATTGGACGTAGTCCTAAAGACAACTCAACCCACACTCACTAAGAGTGGTGAATGACCGTACCATGCACCCACACCCGACTTGACATGATGTTACCGTGCACACGAACGCAATCATGCCATACTGTGACACCCAATCTCGGGGTCGACCATGAGCAGAATCTCAGAGATCTCTCACTCATAATCCCGACCTATCAGGTCAACTCTCACCCTACATCCTGTGAAGAACATCTATACCGGGCTTAAAGGCCTTAACCTCTAAGCCCAAACTAAGGGCCATGTCGGGTATGACAACCCGCTTAAGGTCCCAATTATCGCACAACCCGATGGTCATTAACTCCATCCATGTCAAGCCCGACATCAACAACCAATATGTCTACCACCCTGCTGCAAACTACGCTCCGCAACCTCGATCCGTCCCGATTTCGACCCACACTCGCCCTCCGGCCTATATATATAAAAGGTCGGGAGTGCTCTATAAAGACCCAAAACTAAAATCGGTTCCTTTGACCCGCACTAGGGTGTGGAGGAATGAACCGTATACTCTCCCTCGTTTTGGCGCTTAATCGGGACTACATTGCCAAAGCCCCTGATCCCTTCTCTGTGGCAACCGTCTCACATGCCCAATCCCGGCCCTGGTCCCGAAACTCGTGTGAAGCAGGTCTTCCCATCTCTTCGAACTAGAAGAAGGCCAGATCCTCCTCTTGCTACCGCCAACACCCGCATCCCGAGTGCTCGAGCATCACTGACCTCTCTATGGTCGTGGTCGCCCCAATCACGGAGTCCATGTCCCGAGGTGAAACTTACGATCCTGCCCCGAATGGACAACTTCAGCCCATTCTCGAATCTCCTGTAATACCCAGCCAATCCCAAGAAACTACGTATCTCGAAGATTGACATTCGGTCTCTCCCAACTCATCACGGCCTCAACCTTCTCTAGGTCCACTGACACGCCTGATGCCGACACCACGTGTCCCAAACTCTCACCCCAGTGTCAACTCAGACTCACTCGAACTTGGCGCATAACCAATGGTCTCAACAATCAGAACGATCCTCAAGTGATACTCATGCTCCCACTTTGATTGGGAATAGATCAAAATGTCATCCACGAAGACCATGACAAACTGATCTAGATATGGTTGGAATACCTTATGCATGAGATCCATGAACGCTGCTGGCGCATTCGTCAATCCAAAGGGCATCACCGTAAACTCAAAGTGCCCATAACGCGTCCTAACCGTTGTCTTAGGGATATCTGCTTCCCTAACCCTCAACTGATGGTAACCAATGCGAAGGTCTATCTTGGAGTAGACTCGCGCTCCTCTCAACTGATCAAATAAATCATCAATCCTCGGTAATGGGTACCAATTCTTGATCGTAACCCTGTTCAACTGCCTGTAGTCAATGCACAATCGAAGGGTCTTGCCCTTCTTCTTCGCAAATAGAACCGGAGCGCCCATGGTGAAGTGCTCGCTCTGATGAACCCCTCATTCAATAGCCCGTGAATCGACTCCTCGAGTTCCTGCAACTCAACTGGTGCCATCCTATGCGGAGTCATAGAGATGGGTGAAGTACCAAGGTGTAACCCGATACCGAAGTCTACGACCCTCTATGGAGGTAGTCCAGGTAGCTCATCTGGAAAAACATCCACATACTCGCAAATTACTCGAGGTAGATCTAAGTCCACCGGTCTCTCCTCATCCTTTGTAAGGCTCAAGCAACAATCCGCCTAACCGTCCCTCGACTCTTGACCTCATATACTGTCTGGGGCAAAATGTCATTCTTGTCCCCTTGAAATACCATACGAGTACCTGGGTCCCGTGTGAAGCAGAACCTCCTACGCTCACAATCGATAATGATCCTGTAAGCTATCAACTAATCCATCCCTAGGATGACATCGAACTTTGACATGTCCATGATCCTCAGGTCCACTGTGAGTAGAGTCCCCGAGATCTATAACTCGCAACCTCGACATATCATCCTTATTCTCGCCCTAATCCCTAGGGGAGAGCTCACATACAAAGGCTCCTCTAAGGTCTCAAGAGGTCCTTGCCCATTTCCACCCGACTTGGGCCTCACTCTTTAGCTGGAACGCAGCTAGTCTAATCCTGGTAGTGTCAGAGGTAATCTCCATAGCCTCTAACACCTTCTCGATCTGTATTTGAATCCAAATCTGCCTACCACCATGTGACCCTCCTCCTCCTCTCAGGAATGTCGGAGGATGATGCGCCCTAAACCTCTAGAGGTTACTAGGACCTCCCTAACTATTTGCTATACCAGCCTGTGCTATAGCTGCCGCCGCAATACCTATAGCCTCTATAAAGGCCTGCTGATCAAATACTGGTGGCTGGTCAAATGTCGGTGGTGCCTGACCAGTACCCCATGGACGTCCTCTACGTCCTCGTCCTCTACTAGTCATCTACACAATTAACATGACGCTTAAATTCAATACAAGATTCTAAGGTATAAACACAAATTTCGAGACACTAATCATACACATAAATCACAGATACATTGTCCTTGCATTTACGCATAGTGCAAGGCAATCAATTATGCATTTAAAACATTTTTATCAAAAAAAATTTCATTTTTTAAAATTTTATTTTATTTTTCGAAATTTTGTCTCATTTTATTTGATTTTATTTTATTTTATTTTAATTTAATTTAAATAAATTTTTTTTTTCGAATTTTTTTTAGATGAATAAAGGTTCATGAATCCAAGTTCATGAACAAGCGTTCGCACTGACTAAGGAACAAGAGACTGAGTCAAACTGTCAAAAATAGTCGAGTGCACCAAGTGCATGCCCTACGCCCCAAAGAAGACGCCTGTGGGCGCACAGTCAAGGCCGCGTCCCGCGCCCCGCGCCCCGCCACGCCCGCATGCCGTGCCGCAGCCGCCCGTCAAGGCGTCGTCGACCGTGTCGCGACACACCTCACCTTGCTCCACTACCACATAATACACACAAAGAAGGTATCAGAATACAATTTCACTCTAATTAGGTTACAATACAGAACAGAATAAGAATACAATCCCCCGCTCCCATGTCCTTCCAGCCAATGCACTTTGTATTGCAACACACTCTCAACAATCTCCTAAAAACCAATTCTCTCTTGCAATACAATTGATCCTATTGCAATACAACCTAAGCTTAACTCGCACCTCTTTGCGCCTCACGATACAACACATTCTCTTGCAATACAAATTTTTTCTTTTTTTTTTCACAATTTAATTGGGCATTAGCCTAAAACGGTTTTTGTAATCTCTCTTTTTTTTCATTTCAAATCATCGAAAAACACCAAAAATTTCTATATGTACCTATATATATTTTTTTCATTTTCCAATATACTCAAATAAATTTATACAAATTTATTTTCTCTCATTTTCTTCAGTTTTACACCTTGTAAAACCTTAGAAAATAATTTTTTTCACCTTTAAACCAAATACATTTATAAAATTTATTTCTTTTACTTTCCTTTCCGCTTTTCACTCGTAAAATTTTTTTCTCCATCTTTATATATATATATATATATATATATATATATATATATATATATATATATATATATATATATATATATATATATATATATATATATATATATATATATATATATATATATTTTTTTTTTTTTTTCTCTATTTCTCACAACTCCAAATAAATTAAGCTTAAAATGGTTTTGTTTATTTTTTCATTTAATTATGGAAAGGTCCACTCTCAAAGTCTCTTATATAACACTCAACTCCTAGTGTTCAACCTCAAATTTATTAAATTTTGATTTCATTATCCTACAACTCAATAAATTTATTCAAAATTATTTTATTTCTCCTATTTGTTCCAGTTTTTACACACTGTAAAAACATATAAAAGTTTCTAACACATCACTTGTTTTCCTATGTGCTAAGTACTAAGCACACAAACAATCATAACACATATAACATGGTATACACACCATTCATCAAACATTCACATGTTCACACATCATTTATCAAACAATCACCTAAAACACATGCATGTAGTGTCCTAGTTTTGTCCTTCCCCCGATTTCTAGGTAATCCCATACCTACACTCAACATCGAACCACACCTAGTGGTGATGTTCTATACCTCAAAGACTATGGCCTAAGCCCAAATCCCCTGCCCCTAGGTAGCCGTATACCTTAAGCTCGATACCGTCAGACGCCTAAACCCGGGGTCCGCTTGACTACCACAACCTCGCTGAATACTCGTGAATGCTCAACCCGACATTTCCACTCGAAAAATCGGGCGTATTCCTTGTAATGGGAGGTCTACCCAAATAAAAAAAAAACTCAGATATAACCTCGTCCCAAACATCAATATCATGAGTACAAAACAAATTGGCCAGCCCAATACAACACTACCATCAATATAAACCAACTATATCCACAGTTTCAAGAGTTCGTAAAGCCATTTTATACAACATATATTAAAATACTAGAATCTCTAATACATGTAAACCATCAAAGCCACATTCCGCTTTCTTTAAAACCTCAATCTCAGGGATGAGCCGTCTCCCTCGCATGCTCCCGCACCGCAAAATAATATCCCTCGACAGGGTGAGCTAATGCTCAGTAGTGGAATCACCCTAAGTGGGCTACTCTCCACCTAAGTGCATATATAATGCTCCAAAATAAACACACAATAAAGCAAATGCATGATCTTACTTGAATGTCTAACTGATCATCTCATATCGCGAGTCCTCCCCAACTCCCTCACACCTGCCTAAGCCACGTATGAGAACCTCAGTTTTTATTTGTGGACAACCCTTCGATGTATATATATCAATTGGGCCGTCTCCGATGATTGATATTATTTATGGACTACCGTCCGATGTATATCAATTGGGTTGTCTCCGACGATTGATATTTTTAGTATGAACTACCCTCCGATCATTTTCAGTTTTAGACAACCCTCCGAACCATTCTCTCAAGAATTACCTCATGCCCTCACTCCTATCGTCCTAGGGTGCCCCAGTGCATATGGAATGCATGATGCCAATTCCATTTATAATTCAATAACACATGCAAATATATAATCATGCATATATTCACATAATTTAAATCATACAAACATGTCATGTAATCTCACCATTAATTACATCAAAATTAGCTCACGTGGGCTAATGATCAAACACGGCAATCTGACGGAATTACTCAACTAAACATTATTTCACAAAATTATTTTGTGAACACTATTCCCGAATAGTGAAACCGCCAGGTTACTATTCCCGAAAATCACCACCTGGCCGGTTCACTCCTTTAGAACCCGACTCTCACTCTGCCATTTCCGGCCTCATACACGTCAATGCATCATTCATAGCACAAATTTGCAACATGGCACACAAAACAGCCCGTGGACAGTCACGGACTATCCACATGGGTTTCGAAAATCCAACACCTCGGTTCCAAGATTTGGAACCAATCAAACGGCCCCTCACGTCCTCATTCAACTCAAACATCAACAAAGTACTTAAACAAAGAGTAAACCTAAATAGGAGAAACCTCACCTCGCCATGGAGTTTGTCAAACTCAACTGGTGATCCACGCGAAGCCCTCTCCGCGTAGAGCAGCTTCCCTTCTTGTCCCGACGACTGCCGACGGTCGGATCTCCCACGATTCTAGAGAGAAGTGCCTTACTCTCTCTCTAAAATCACCATTTCTCTATTTTCTGCACCTACTGCATCCAATCTCCCCCACCTCACGTTTTGGCTTGTTTTTGAATCAAAGAGATGACACTATTCCCTATTTTGGCTTATTATCATCTAATCATTTTTCAAAATGACCATTATGTCCTTCTTTTCCCAATTTTGACATTCGGCACTATCTCGGCCATCCATTTTCATACTTTCTCTACTCATGCCACTTATGGCACATGAGTACGTGTTATATGTGACTTTCAATGCATCAAATCGCTTTTACTAAGACCAACCGCGATGCCTCGAAAAATGTGTAAATTCTTTGATCGTTCTAATTCGACGAAATTCAACGTAAGGCTAGATTTCATAGACAATTCCAACGCGAACCATGGTCATCCGAGATCCAGAGAATAAATTTCGGATTTTTAACCGAAATTCCAATTTTGTAATCGAAATTACGATTTTGCCCTTTTTCCAGAAATTGGAATTTCTCGGGTCTTACACCTAAACACACAATTATATTCTATATAATTATGTCCTTATGTTAACACATTAAAATCATGTATTAACCTATCTAATCCTTTGATCTACCAACTCAAGCCATTCTCTAATTTCTCAATCCATTACACAAAAATTAGCTCGAGTGGGCTAATTAATGAACACGAGCAATTCAATTTGAATCACTCAACTAAGCACATTTTCTCACAAAATATTCCGTGATTACTATTTATGTCACTATTCACATGTCACTATTCATGTTTCACTATTCACATATCACTATTCACACAAACCCGGGACTGTTTTTAACAGTCCCAAAAACAGAACAGTGGGATGTCCGTGGGAAACCCACTCACCAAACGCCGGTTCCTCTTGGTGGAACTGAATTCCATACCCATTTCCGATCTTCTACTCACCAAAACACAATTTATTGTCACGGACTGCCCAAATGGGTTCCAAAAAATTCCAACAATTCGGTCCCAAGATTTAGGACCGATCAAACGGCCACTCACGGCCTCAAACCAACACAAGCATTTACAAAACACTTAAACAAGGGGTAAAACAAGTAGGATAAAACCCCTACCTCACGGAGTTAGTCGAAAACTCCCGAAATCGGTGCCCACGTGTAGTCCTCGATGTGTAGAACCACTTTGCTTTTTGGCCCGAAGAAATCCGACGGTCCGATTGATCGGAATCTTAGAGAGAAGTTACTCTCTCTCTAAAAGAAAAATCACAAAATGGCTACTGGATCTCCATTCTTCATTTCACGTTTTCTTTTCCTTTTTCATTTTCCTTCCTTTCTCCTACGAATTCTTTTCCTTTGTTTTTATTCCTTCCTTTTGCTTTTCTTTTCTTTTTCTCATTTATCTTCTCATTCCCTTTCATTTCCTCCCCATTTCCTCCTTTCTCTTTGCATTTCTCTCCTCTTTAGAGCATTGGATCAGATGGGTCAGCTGAGGAAGTTTCCTCCCTTCTCGCTTCTCAAATGCGTATTTCCATTTTTCTTTCTTTATTTCTTTATGACATCATACCCTACATGGCTTAATATGAGCCATGGAATCATGCCACTCATGTGACTCAATGTGAGCCATTCCTTTTTAGTAGACCACATTACTCTTGCCAAGTGTCACACTCTTAGGGTGCCATGTGGCATCCCCTTACCTTGCCATATGTCATCCGACACCCCACACCTCGAAAAACGTGAAATCCCGACCACCTCGGAATCAAACGAAATTCGACGTAGAAGTTATTTACCGATGATTTTTAAACGAGAAGTCCGTTGCTTCATCATCCGAGATTTAGAAAAATTTTGAATTTTTACCGAAATTACATGATTTTTGGCCCTCTTGAGAAAATCGGGAATTTTCTGCCCATGACCCAAGCGTACCCTCGACGTTATCTCTTCGAGATCGACTTCGCCTTCCCCGCCCCTCCATGGGGATCCGTCTCGGGCCTCTTCTGCCTTGGGGCTTTGGTCCCACTTTTCTTGTCCTCATTTCCTTTCGCGTGAAGAGCTTCCCGCTGACATGCGGCCTCCTCGCCGTTGATGTATTTTTCTGTCATGAGCAACCGCCATGCTTGCCCTCCGAGGGTTCTTCGAGATGCAGAACATTAGTTCTTTCGACCGTATGCCTAGCCCTACTATAAAGGCTGCGGATGGCGAACTTTTCATCCTGGATGTCTACCCTTAATGACTTCTCGAATAACCTCGGACGTAGGACTCTTTCGTGCGTTTTCTCGGTGGGCCTTACTTATGGTCAAGAGTGGTGCCTCTAGCTTCGTATGTTCTAGTTCATGAAGTGGGACACGAAAGCAATGGAGAGTTCTTTGAAGGATGAGATCTGAGGTCGGCTGAGCTCTAACCATGCCGGTAATGAGCCCTAAGTGTGATGGCAAAGGCTCCATCCACCTGCCTTGGTATCCATGTGCAACCCATCCTGGTCTCAGAGGTGTCAGGTGGCTCATGGGGCCCTTTCGTCTTACTTGAAAGCTTCGATCCATGGCATTCCTAACTTCGTTGGGAGAGGGAAGTACCTCAGCCGTGAATGGGGATTCCGTTTACTGTACCAGAGCATCCATGGAGACTGGGGCTCGAACTTTTATAGCCTCTTTCATGTGGCTGAGCTCTTGTTGGATGTCCTGGAACCACTGCTCCCAAGATTGTTCCTCCTTCCCCTACTGACGAGGGGTTGGCTCTTCGCCTCCGTCGTCCCTATCAAGCATTCCCTCATTGCGACCGTCTCTGGGGGGTACGTAGGGATCATGCTTCCTAGTCCGGATATTTTCTCCTCCTCCGTCAACGTCTTGGGGGGAGCCGAGGTGTTGCTGCTCCTCTTGTGGAATGGTATTGCAGCCTTCATGGGCTTGTTTGCAGGGTATCTTGTGCAAGGCCAGAATCGGTCTGGGTGAGTTCCACCAAATCCTTTAGCACGCCGAGCTGATTTAGACCTGAGGGCCTCCATCTCATTGCTAGCGGCGTGAAGAGCTCTAGGAATGTCTCCCGGTTGTCGGCTATCAACATCGTCCTCTTGGTCTTGCATCCTCGGGGGGTTGGCGTGACTCCTGCTCATGTTTCGAGTCGATACCATCAGTCACTGAGAAATCAGTTTATTTGTAAAGGAATAGTTGTTCCCACAAATGACGCCAAACTGATGGTGCTTTTTCTATTGATATTGGGCAGGAGCTTCCTGGGTAGTCAGCTGGCCATTGGCCGGATCGCAGACAACCTACAACTCGATTGAAAGCGCGGGATCCGACGGGTGGTCACGCCTCTCCGATGGCTAAGTCGCCTGCGAAAAGGAAAGAATTCAACCGTTGATGGCATTATTAATGTACCTTTCTTGCGGAATTACAGGGTATTTATCGTGGGTGGCTCGCGGTGACTTTTCATAGATGGTGATACGACATCTTCCCATCGGGTAGGGATTTTCTTCATCGCTAACTAAATATTAAAGGATAATTAGGAAGCCATAATCATGGGAGATCTTACTTCCCTTAATGAATGGATATTGGATCATGAGGATGGAGTGCTTTTCTTTCTTACGGCACAACGGGTGGACATCGGATTATCCCTGTCATCTGTCTAGCCCACTAGGCTTAGCCTCAGTCCTGGGCTTACGCCTTAGGAGTAAATAAGACGTCATCATGGGCCGAGCTCCCTACGTGAGACCCATTTTGGGCTTTACTCGTATGGTTCGCCTCGTCCACGCCCCGGCCTATGCTGATTCTTAGGCACTATCAAGAATTAATATATATATATATATATATTTATATATTCCAAAAATGCATCTTAATCATATATATCCATCTCGACGAGTTTTCATATTTTGAAAGTGTTGCATAATAGTTTCATTGTCAATGATATCAAATATATCTTTTTCTATATACACAAGCAAGTGGTCATTCATCCATTGATCTCTCGTCCGATTTCCCAGTCAATTTTTCACAATATTCATAGCAAAAAATGTTCTCTCCACAGTTGCAGTAGCAACAAGTAGGACCAAAGCCAATGAAACAAGCGGATACACAATGTGTCTTGTCTTCAACCATCTCAGGCAAGATCAATTCCTTTCAACTCGTAAAATTCACTACTAAAGTTCATATCAATGATATGTATCAAGTTGGTATTTATGACTCATCAACTTATTAAGAAAAATCTTGTGGATAAAATTGGCAAGCTCTGAGTAACTTTTGCTTGTCAAAGGCAATAAAATGAATCACAAAGATTTATTGCCACACAGGATCGCCCCAAAATCCGGGGTCCATTGACTCACCCACAACCCACTCAATGTTAAGTGGAGGTCAAGTTACCCGACGCCACTTTAGGAAAATCGGGCGCAGTCTCCTTTGTACGTGGAGCTCACCCAAAACAGACCTGCATATACCTATCCCAAAACAAATTCCAATATATGCAATATATATCCACATGGCCACTACCCATAACCGTACTCAAATATGTACGTCAATTATGAATCCAACTATATACCCAATAGTTACAAGAGTTAATATTTTTACTCTAAACAATACATATATTAAACGAAGAGTTCTAATTACATGTACAAACTACCAGCTTCACATCCCTATTTTCTTCATAATGAATCCTAGGACGAGCCGCGTCCTCTCGCACACCCCGTACCAAAAGGGGATCCCACGACGGGGTGAGCCAAAGCTCGCAGGAGAATCGCCTCTAAGTGGGCCACTCACCACCTAAGTGCATGTTCCATTCTAAACACACATCTGCTAAATGCATGATCCTACTTGAATGTCTACATGACCAACTCAGATCCCGAGTCCTCACCGACTCTCTCACACTCGCCTAAGCCTCGTATGAGAATGATTAGTTTTATTAGTGGACAACCCTCCGATGAATATATATCAATTGGGCCGCTCCGACGATTGATATATATTATTTGTTTGTGGACTACCCTCCGATGAATAAATATCAACTGGGCCGCTCCGACGGTTGATATATATTATTTGATTTGGACTACCCTCCGATAATTTACATTTTAGACTACCCAACCTTGTTTCTCTAGACTCATCTCATGCACTAACTCCTATATTCCTAGGATGTCTCTGAAGGCATATGAATGTATGTGGCGCCCATCTGGGGCCTAATCACATGCAACATATAAACATGAATATATTCGCATAAAAAATTAAATCACACAAACATGTATTGTAATTATCATTTCACGTGATCAAAATTAGCTCTCTGGGGTTAATGTTCAAACACAAGAAATTGATTCGACTACTTAACCAAACACATAATTTTACGAAATATATTCTGAATATTGTTTAGAATAGTGAAACCCTACTACTATTCTAAAGATCATTAAATCAACTGGGCTCACTTAGTGAACCCGAAATTCACGGCCATTCCCGCCCAAATTCAATCATCAAAGATTTAACACACAAATCCATCATTGTGAACTCCAAATCACCGTGGAGCAGCCACGGGCTGATCTGCGCCACAAGAGGTTTGGTCAATCAACAATATTTATATACCTGTTCTCCCTACCGCTGTAGTCAAGCTACCGCAAAGATAGTGGTTCAGTCGAACACTGTGGGATGGGCTTTCATCCTATAAATGGTTCGTGATCGCGTCTGGTTGCAAGGCTTTCTATTCGACTCTTGGAATTGTGTTTCAAAAACAGTGGGAATAGTTTGAAAACTGAGAATTGTAAAAACTGGAAGTTAAAGGTGAGTGCTAACTTTTGAAGATTTAGGTTACTAATCTCTGGCGTTGGGCAAACAAGTGTCCTCGGGTTTTATCCTCGCGTTATGACATGCAACATATAGTCCATGGCATAACCGGATCTATATTTAACTAGCAAACCTCACCCATGAAACATCTCCTATTTGAGTCAATACAGGTAGCATGCAGTTATGGCCCCTTTTAGTTTAAAACCCTAACATTCAATTATCATTTCAGAGGCTCGTAAAGACCATCTAAAGAACAACAAGCAGCATCTCTACCCGAGCACCGCATCCTAAAGCACGGAGAGAGCACAAAATAATAAATCAGGAAATGTTACTTAACCCTAATTTGAAGAACCCTAACATAAAATATTATCTCGTAGGCTCAGAAGAACATCTAAAGAACAACAGCCCCAAAGCATGGAGAGTATTGGCAAAATCAATAACATCCCATGTTATGCAACTATGTTTTGAGAATATGTCATAAATACTCACCCGTAGCTTTAATACAAGAGGACAACATGCATATGCCCCACCACCAAGCCAGCTTCCCTTCCCTTCAAGAAGGAGGCGAAGCAAGCATCTCTTGAGTTGTCATCCCCAAGAGGTGTGTTTGGCAGCCGGGAAAGGGAGAAAGAAGAGAGATAAGAGAGAAATAAAAGCAAAACCTAAAATAAAAGACTTTATTTACAAAAGCAGTAAATGAAAAGAACTTACAAATCACTAAAAACTTGTATTCCCTTCTATCCACCTCTCTTTATTACAAAACATGAGGGGTATTTATAAGCCTCCTCAAGGTATGAAACTACCAAAAACCCTAATAACTAGGCTAAGTTATAGGACAATTGCACAACCAAGTTTGAAGGTCACATTAATTACAAAGTACGATGAGGCATGTAATTCTCACATAGGGAGAGAATTCTCACACTAGCGAATTTGGCAAGGTTTAGCGAAATTGGCAAGGGTCTAGCGAATTTGGCAAGTGTTTAGCGAATTTGGCAAGGTTGAAATTTCGCTAGCTAGCGAAATTTCGCTAAGCTAGCGAAATTTCCAGTGAGAAGCGAATTCCTATAATTTCGCTAAGGAACAGTGCAAGTTGGCTAGCGAATTTTTCAATTTTCGCTGAGATTGCGAATCACATGAATTAGCTTATGAATTGCTTAGGATTGCGAATTACAGAACAGTTGCAAAATTCCCGTTTTGTCAGTTCTCGCATGCCTTCAAGCCCCGTCTTCAACTGCATCTCATTTCCTCCACTTTTCCTTTGTTTTTCCATTGATTTTTGGGCTTGTTGATGGCTGAGACTAAACTTCCAACCTCATGATTGATCATTTGCATTGTGGTTGAAGCCTAGAAGTGTATAAATACCTACAAAACAACCAAAAACATGCTCCAAATGGTATAAGTGTTACTAAGATGACATGAATACTTCAATTGGTTTATATGACATGATTAATGCACAAAAAGTACTCAAAACCTATCTAATATAGGGTTCAAAATTGTACTTTTTGGACACTAATCATGGGCTGCTCCATTTTTCTCCCAAAAATTTTATCAATTCGGTCTCATGTTTTGGGACCGATCAAACGGCCCCTCACGGCCTCAAACAACCGAAACATCGACAAAACACTTAAAATAGGAATAAAACCCAAGAAGGGAGAAATCCTACCTCAAGGAGTTTGAAGAAACTCCCTAAATCCGGTACCCACGCGTAGCCCTTTCCGCGTAGAGCATTTCTCCTTCTTGCCCCGAAGACCGCCGACGGTAGGATCGTCCGTATTTTTAGAGAGAAGGAGGTCCTTCTCTCTCTAAACCTCCATTTCAGCCGCCCACTGCAAGTCCTCCTTTCATTTCACGTTTTTTCTCATTTTTGTTGGAGAAGAACATCAGCCAATTTTTGTTTTATTATCCAACTTAATAATTTAATTAATTCTAATATTTTTTCTTCCTTTCCTCCTCCTCCTCCTCTCCTCTCTCTCTCTCCCTCTCTCTCTCTCCTCCTCCTCTCCCTCCCCGCTTTTGACATTCGACACTATCTCGCCATTCATTTTCATCATTTATCTACTCATACCACTTATGGTACATGAGTACTTATTATGTGTGACTTTCGTCAGATCGAAATCGCTTACAAAGACCGAAACGCGATGCCTCAAAAAACGTGCCGACTCCAACTGTCTCAGCAAATTGCAAAATTTTACGTGCTAGATAGATTTTGCGAGAAGATTCCAATCTGCATAACTGCTTTCATTATCCGAGATCTAGAGAATTAATTACGGACTTTTAACCGTAATTATAATTTTGTAATCAAAATTATGATTTTGCCCTTATTCCAGAAATTGGAATTTCTCGGGTCTTACACACACAAAGAAGCAACTCAGTGTTTACCTCAGTGAAACGACTATTAAGCTCTTGAAGTTGCATATCTATAACTATATAAAACAACTCTACTAGATAATGATGCAAAATTGTAATTTAATGAGCTTTACACGTGGTCTCCCCTGCTAGAAATGTATCATCTCATGCTTGGTATATCAATGTTATGTCTTCTACAAAAATAAGAAACTTTGATCAAGTAAGGAACCCAACCATTGTCTCTCATCATTTGAAATTGTTGTTTGCATACTTTAACTAAAGTCATGGCATTAATAATGTCTTGATCATTCCTTCTCGTAATGCTCGTGATAATTCATTTATGATTCCCAATATAGTCTTGCATCAAATGTGTGTAAACTAAAGACAAAGTTGAATGATTGCATTGACTCCAATAAGTTGGTTACTTCATATCTTTGCTCAGAATTTGAACCATCCTCTACAATAATCTCAAGTACTTCAATCACAGATGAGAACATGTTAATCAATCTGAGTAAAGTACCATAATGTGAACCCTAACGTGTATCACAAGCACGTTTAAGAGTGGTTTCTTAGTTTAATCCTTGTCCACTAGAAAGCCCATCATGTTTGAGAGATTCACTAACCACTACAAATTGCTTATCATAAAGGATATCGTGACATTTGGATGAAGCATCAACAACATTAACCACATTAGTAACCACATTGAATAGAGAAGCAATTTGAATATGATTTTTTGCCACAACCACAAGAGCTAACTGAAGTTGATGAGCAAAATAATGAACATAAAAGGCACATTCATTCTCTTTCAGAATAAGTGTCTTAAGACAATTGAACTCCCCTTGCATATTACTTGCCTCATCATAACCCTGTCCATGCAACCTAGACATACTTAATCCCTATCAATGAGTTATAAACCATCAATAGTTGCCTTAAGTGAAAGAGCAATGGTATAAGCAACATGCTCAATACCAATAAAACGCTTAATTACATGCCATTTTTCATCCACATATCGTAATACAACAGCCATTTTTTCTTTTCCTAAGAGATCACGAGATTCATTAGCTAAAATAGAGAAAATTGCATTTCCAAGATCTTTGAGAATAACATTTAAGGTCTCAATTGTAATAGCTCTACCAATGTCTTTTTGAATTTCAAGTGCTGTTAATTTCAAAATTTCAAGAGCATTTTTTAAAGTAACCGCTTTAATATCCTGATTATGATCTGCAAGAAATCTTAGAAGCTCAAGAAAGTTTCCTTGATTGCTAGAATTTTTAGATTCATCATGACCACGAAATGCAATGCCTTGTCTTAAAAGAAATCGAACACAATTAACAGATGCATTCAAACTAATTCGATACTCACTTCGAACTTGATTTGATTGCTTAGATAGAATGGTTTCGATGTGTTGCTTTTGATTCAATAAGACTTCACATTTTCTCCAAGCTTGATTATGAGCACTAAAGGGGCCACCAACATGAATATTGAATTTTTTTTTTCTTCCAATTTGAGAACCCCTCATTAACAAAGGAATTACCACCTGCTTGTTCTCCAATATCTGGTTTGAAAAGATAGGAACACAAGCAAAATGCATCATCTTTCGCTATACTAAACTCTAACCAATTAGAATATTCCGTAAACCAAGAAGGATTGAATCTTCATGATAATTCTCCAAATTTCTTAGAGGGAAAGTGTTGACTCTCACCTAACCACCTTTACAAAATTTTTTTTATGTCGTTATTACCAGAGGACTATCTAACTCGGCAACTTCGCTCTATAAACTTGTCGAGACCCAAGGATCTCCTATAATCTATCATTTCTAATGTTGGTTTTGGCAAGATACACTGCAAGTGCACAGGTCGACAAGTAATAAAATGGATTTAAGTCCAGATATCGATCCCATAGAGATCTCCCGAATTCTTCATCAACTACCCGGACTACTTGAGATTCATACTATTTGGACTATCAGTTGATAACGTTGTTCAGCTTAAAAGCTGGGAATTAAACTAATCGCAAGAAAATGAAAATTAGGAATAACTGAAATAAAATGAATGAAAGTAAAACTAAATTCTATAACAAGAAATGAACATCGTATCAATTATCAATAAAGAGACACATAGGCAGAAACAAATTGTAGTGAATCGATCAATTCTCAGAGGAGTATCGAGATGAATTTCTTGATTATCTCACTTCAAAATTCGTCTAAGGCAAATGTAGTGCAATCTGATTTCTCCACACTCCACACATTTCCTTCGTTATCTCATTTTTCCGATTCTCTCGACTACAGGTGGATTTAGATAACTACTTTTAACAAGAACTCGAACTGGGTATTTTTCTTTGCAATAATTTCATACCATTTTATGGACTGCATAATCTTAGCTTCCAAGTTATCACCAAGCAAGGATATACAACTTCCAAATTACTCTTCCTCGAAATTAGAATAGATAAACCTTTCCTTGATTAGATCTCAGCTAACACGGGATTGGCTTCACTATCCGAATTGAGGTGAAATCTCTGCTTGTTAAATAGATAAGTCATTCAACTCGTTCTTGACTTCAAGTGAGAAGAGGATTTATCTAAGTGAACTTGCAAAGCGCAAAGGATCCCTGCACAGCGTGTTAGTATACCTTCAAAGAACTAGACGTTACCTCCCTGTGATTGTCTTCCCCGTGTCACTCGCAGGACTTCCTTGGAAATCGCAATGACGCAATTTTAACGGGTATAGGAACTCCATATCTGTGATCCGTATCAATAAACCCATAATCTGAAGTAAATTCATAAATTGAAATGAACAAGATACTGGAAAATACTACAGGAAAGATCAATTCTAACTAAAACGTTCTCTAAATGGAGGTCGAAGTTCCCACCATCAATTACGACTACAAGATTCCACCTGATCAATAGAACGGATCGCAATGGAAATCGAAATAAATGGATTCTCGTAATTTGTCTGAAATTCCATACGTTCCAGGTAGTAATTTGAAAAGAAATTGATTTCAGCATTCAGCTTCAGCTCAACGATAACATTCAGATCCAAACAAAATAAAAAAAATACAAGAACAATCTATTCTAAAATGACGAAAAGAAAATAAAATAAAAGAAAAGAAAAGAGAAGAAAAGAAAATAAAAGTGAAGCCTAGGCTACCAGATCTCTCCTCTGATGCGCCTGCGACTTGCGTTTTCGATCTGGGTAGCCTTCTATTTATAGGGTTTCTTAGTTGGGCCCTAAACCCAATGTGACATGTCGGATTTCAGAGTACACAGCCCAAGTCGCTCCAGCCAGGTCTTCAGCTTCTCTTGTCGCGACATCGAATCTCATGTCGCAACATGGGCTTAAAGCCCAGATCTATGAATCGGTTGTCTATGCTGTCACCACACCAATCTGATCTTGCGTGTTTCATTTGATCGCCAGATGTTGTGACATCATGGCCTTGTCGCGACATCCATTCTAATTCCGTGCAGTCTGCAATAGTTTGTTCCTGATGTCGTGACATGGGTTCAAGTCTCCTATGCCTTTCCTCTGGTTGTCATGATGTCGCGACTTCAATTTCCTTGTCGCGACATCGCTCCGGCATCGCTTTCCTTGAACGGTGTCCCCGATGTCGCGGACATCAACCTCATGGTTTCGCTTCATTGATCTCCTCATGTCACGACTTCTATTAAGTTTCGTCGCGGATAACCATTGTTCTTTGTGTCGCGACGCCTTCTTGTCGCGACATCACTCTGACGCCGCTGAAGCTGCATTGGTTGTTTATGATGTCACGACTCCGCACTTCCCATGATCACTTTTTAATTTCGCTCCGTTCGCCTAGACAAGGTTCCCGCCACGACCGGGCAAAGAATCCCTTTAATCTCTCCCGATGTCGCAATCTCGTAACCGACCGTGTAGATCCTGCACCACCGCATCAATGACCTGGCCATTAAGTCCCCATTTCTCGCTATGTCATTCGACGTATTTTTATCCATTTATTGTCGTGATTTTTCATCTTTCTTGCTTCTTCCCTAATGACAAATTGGTGAGTTTTTCCATAATTTCGTATATTGTCATTCAATTTTAACTAAAAATCAAACAGAAAAATGGACTAAAAAGAGACGGATTTTAAGCTCATCGAAAGTTAAGGCTTTAGCCCGACATGGACCCTTTGTAAATATAAGTTTTGAACTTGATCTCGAACGCTGGGGATGATAATCTAAAATCCTAATCATAACCCGTATTCAAGGTGAAAGATCATCTAAGTTGATTTCAAGTGGACATTCTTTCAAATCTTTACTAATTCCTTTTGAAGAAGACGAAGACTCAAATTATGATTTTCTTTTAAAGTATTTCTCCATACCTGTTTTAGAATTTAATTTACATATTATTAATAATAATGTCAAACTTAAAAACAATAATACTAAAAAAAATATAAATCCATATATATATATATATATATATATATATATATATATATATTTCATAACAATTAATATCTACATAAAATACTTAATAGAATTCATAAACAAATATATTTATAATATTCAAAGTTAAAACAATAATATATTTAATAAACATTTTATACAAATTTTCTAAATGCAATAATATTTTTACATATTTATCATTATATTATATAAAAATTAAATAAATTAAGTACATGATATATCATATAAGTATAAATAAGAATAAAAGTTAATACAAATCTTATAAATACATACTTATTATACAACGAACTCTATATAGAGTATTAATCCAATAAAAATATAAAATGTCAACTTAATCATAAATATATATTCGAACTTCCACAACAGTTTCTTAATCAAGTAGTATCAACTTAATAAAAATATAAAATATAAATCATCAACAAAATAATATATTTCATTCCAATTTCTACATAAATTTTCATGATATTAATTTTATATGAACAAAAATATAAAGTATAAATATAAATTTAATAAAAACAATTTAAAATATTCATCAATCATCATCATAACATATTTACATAAATATTAATATATTATATATTAACATGAATGTTTAACAACACAACATAGATTCATAAACCCATTATATAGAAGATTATTATCAAATATCAATAATAAATTATAAAAGATGAACAAAACATAGATTCATCATGTATTTATATAAACATTTCAACAAAATTTAAGAAATATAAATATAAAACTTACAAACAAATTCTTGGTTTTTCTTCTCATTCCCCCTCTAAAACTGATTTTAAATATGATTTTACATTAAGGGTGAGTGCTAAGAATTTTGACAAATTTTTTTTGAGTTATATTTAATATATATATATATATATATATATATATATATATATATATATATATATATATATATATATATATATTATATTTTGCCTTAATTTTAATCAAAAGAGATTTCAACCTAATGGGCTCAACTCAAGAAGGTTCAAGTTGTACATGTGGTCCACGGTTTAGCCTAGTGCCAAGCTTTTGTTTAAAAAATATAAAAATAAAAAAGTCAGTGAGGGTAGTTGCCCCCACTAAGCCCATGTCAGATCCGCCCCTGTTGGAAATAAGAGTTAGATCTAAGCAGCCATTGCAGGTGATGGTGGGTTGTGATCTTACCATGTGAGCAACATGACACACATTATATTTCAAGAGTTTGAACCTTATTTACATATGGGAAGGTTCAAGCCCCTAATGGCTTAGAGTCAGTTTGATAATGCTTTTTAAAAATATTTATAGGCTTAAAAACACTTTTAAATGTTTTTAAGAAAAAGATGTTTTGAAATATTTTGAAAAACGTTATTGAAACTTCTAAAAAAAACACTTGGAATATTTTTTTGAAAAGCACTCTAATTATTATTTTTTATTCCTATGCTACTTATTATATTTCCTTGAAATATCTGATTATGCTCCTTAAAATGTTTACAATAATTTTTTTTAAATTCAAATACTTTGTACACGTTTTTACTAATACAAATGTTTATACACGTTTTTTTAGGTTTTTCTCAACACAAATGTTTTTATATGTATATTCATTAATTCAATTTTTTTTTTTTGTAAATATTTTTTATAACAATACAAATAATTATTTTAGATTTTTCTTAATACAAATGTTTAAGTATGTTTGTTTATTCATTTAAATCATTTTGTAAATATTTTTAAAAAATTTTAATGATCCTAAAAATAATTATTTTCGGTTGTCATTACCTTACGCACATAAAAATTGTGAGACCCTTAAATCCAAGATTTTGATAAAGGGTAAAAATAGAAATTTCGTTGAAAATCTGAATTTTACTAGATCTCTGATGACGAAACGGACTTTCCGCTGAAATCGCCCGTGAAACTTATATATCACGCCAATTTCGCTGAATTCTGGCGCGGCTCGATTTCAATGCTGAGGCGCAGGTCGGATGACACATGGCAAGATAAAGGGGATGCTACATGGCTCTGAGAGTGTGTGTGGCGACACTTAGCGTAAAGTATTGGCTCACAATTAAATATGTGGGAGAAGGGATTCCATGGCTATATGATGCCATGTGGTGCATGATGTCATGCATGAGTGTCGCCGAGGCATTGAAATGAAAAAGAGATATTGGAAAATTGAGAGTAGTGTTTGGTTTGAGAAGGAGAGGAGGAAATTTCCTCCCATTGGCCCAGTATGATGAATCTACTCAAGGGTGAGAAAATGTAAATAAGGAGAAGAGAATGGAGAGGAAATGAGGAAAATGAAAGGAAAGGTAAGAAGAGAAAGAAAAAGAAAAGAGAAAAAGCGAAAAGTAAGAATAAAGCGGAAGAGGCAAGCGTGGGGAGGAAGAAAGGAAAAGGGATGCGAAGGTTTGTTCTCCCCATTTTTAGTGAGAGAGAGTCAATGTGCCATCTCACTCACCAGGTGGCGTAGGAGGGACATCAGGCGTGGGTTCCTTCCAAGACAAAAGGGAGTATTCTATACGGAGGGACAATAGTGGAGTGGGTTTGAGGAGTTCTTGACCCGAGAGGTGGGATATTTTCTCTTGGTTTACTTTAACTAAGGCTTTATAATGGTGAGGGGTTGCTTATGGGAGGCCCATGAGAGGCCATGTGATTGGATTCCCAGCCCAGGACTAAGGGGTATGGATTACACCATGTTGGCCGGGATTGTATTTGTGGGAGTTATGGTTTTACTAGGCGAAAGTTTCTAGATATTATGTTTTGATGAGATGACAACGATTGGAACAGTATGGTTCATGTTTGTGAAGGGCGAGTGGGTACCACGTTGAATAGTCCCAGTTGAGACCTTGTTGTATTATTATGGCTTGCTTGAATAACATGCTAAGTGTGGAATTGTATTGATATTGATGCATGCTTTTTGATGTATTAATATGTTTTGCGTGGAGGTGATTGCATGTATCAATTATAATTTATCCATGGTGTCACTTAGTATTTCATGTAGTGCTCATTCATGCATGTAACATGAGGAAAAATACGTGGCATCATGCATTTCTATGCACAGATACATCGCATCGGTCGGGTGTGGGTCTTGGGAGTAAAGGGTTTATTAAATCGGTGTTGGTGAGTGGAGTATTGTTTCCGGAAAAAAAATGGGACAAAGTCGAGGGTAAATTCACAGTATGTAAATGATCAAAGCCATTAGAGTACATGTTTTTGGTAGAGACGGATTGGGAGTAGATCCCCCCCGGAATTGAAAGTCATTTTATTACCAGTTAGACATGAATCCAGGCAGATGTAAGTTAATGAAATATTAAGAAAAGGCGTCGCGTAAGATCACTCTTGATTGTAAACCCAGAATCCAGTGACAAAAACAAAGGAAAAGAATCAAATAATTTTGATAAAAATAAGTGGAGGGTTTTCCAATGTGGTTTAGTCGGGGTGTGTGTGACTAGTTTTATTTCACGTTTGTGGCATTCAGGGTGTGAGGGAGTCGGTTGAAGGACTGGAGTGAGGTGAGCATGAGGGGTCGCATCTCATGCATGTTATAGATATTTCATATGGAGAATAATTGTATGGAATGTGATTGATTGTTTATATATGTCATTGCATATGCATTTTAGGTGGGGAGTAACCCTTGTAGGAGAATTTTCTACTGGGCTTTACTCACCCTGCCGTGGGACCTCTTTCAGTACAGGATCTATCCAGTGGAGACTAAGACGCTAAAGAGGTATCTATTGAGAAGAAAGCCGAAATGTGGCTTTAAGAAAATATTTTGTAAATATGTATAAATCTTTTTGTAGAACAAACATGAAAACTATGAGAATATAGTTGAGATTTTGTTATATGAGTATGGATGTATGGGCCCCATGTGGCTATTTTACTCAGGTATGCGTCTCGTGATACGAGATGTATAGAATTCCAAGAAGCTGATCTGTAGTCAATCTGACACCCCGGATTTGGGGCGTCACAAAAATAATATGTTTATGTATGTCAATTTTAATAATCTTGGCCTTGGAGTAAGTGCGCACATGGATATATTCAAGTGAGAGTTCATATTCTTTTTGAGTAAGAGCCTTGGAAGTTGGTATGGTATTTGAAGAATATCAACTCCCTATGAATAGCATTTAGAAGAGCATGAATACCAGTAATATGATCATAGAGTCACATTTAAAGAAGAAAAATGTGACGTGAAATGAGAACAGATAAAGGAAAAAGTAGATTCAAAAACACAGATTTACATGGAATGAAAATTCAAGTAGAAAAATAAATAGTCTAAAGTCTGAAAACAAATTGCTTTCAACAAAATGTCAAAAAATAAATACCACCTTAGTATTTTTATCTGTCAACTTATTTTCTAGCTCTGCTACCGACAAATTCATTGAATAAATTATGTGTTGGACAGGGAATCAGAAACAAATTAAGGCTTGTGTGTCATCATTAATGGTTTTAACGGTAAACAATGTTGCTGCCAAGGTTATCAATGTTCCTTGTAATAAGGCTTTTTACTAGGCCACAGTTTCTTAATGTGTGCACATTTCTATTCCTATTAATAGGAATATGTAAGAAAATTCAAAAATATTGTAGTAGTACTTCTTGAATTTCAAATTCGGAGAGTTGAGTATGTATGATGAAAAATGTTTTAAAAAATGGATAAGTCATTGAATCCAAAACTTATTGATTCACGATTTAATGGTCAAATAAATGATCAAACTACAACTGAATCGGTGATATAATAAATACAATTTATATTTCATTAAAATAAAAAAATAAATTTTAAAATTATAATATATATATATATATATATATATATATATATATATATATATATATATATATATATATATATATATATATATATATATATATATATATATGTTTTAAAAATATAAACATTTATAAGATTTCAAATTTAAAATATGTAATTAAGAATAATAATATCTTAAATAAAAAGAATAATGTTATCTATTTATTATTTATATAAATATTTGAATATTTTAAAATTTATTAAATAATATATCAAATATTGAAAATGAGAAAAGGGAACATATATTATATGTTTTGATTAGTAAAACAAATGAAGGATGTAGTATGGTGGTCAACAAACTTATCTGTAAGTCTGGAAACCTTGGTTTGAATCCCTTAACTATCATTTATGGACATCAATAAAATTTTGTTCCATAGATCCAATAAATCTTGTTCCACATCGATGGGGAATAAAGTTATTGAGATCTTTAGATAACTCAATGGATAACAACAAATGACAAATAGGAAGGTTGTTGGCCATGTTGAGGAGACCCATTAATGGTTGATTTTGAATGGCTTGGTTCGTCAAAAATTGGTTGGTTCATCTTGTTCCAACGGTTTGATTGACATCCCCTCATGGGTGGGTCACTCACCATCGAGTTTTTAAAACACTAATGATGATAAAGTTTAAACATTTTATTAAGGGTATGAACAAATGAGATTTAAGTATATAATAGATAACTTGATTTTATTAACATGAATGCATATTCAAAGATTTTATGATAACCTAATTGCTCTTCTACATTAGAAAAGGTTTTACGTTATATTAAAGGTTTTTTTTTCTTTTTCTTTTGTTATGAAAAGCTAAATTCGTTACCTCTATGTAACTATTTTATTTTTTAAAAAAACTCAATAAATTTTGTTAGAGAAAAATGAGGGAGACCTATCAGTCCAGTCCTGCAAACATCTCCAGTGTTTTTTAAAAAAAATTTTGGTCAAATTCCCACATTATCACACTAACTTTACCCTCATCCTCAGAATTAACTGAAGACCGAATTTAAACACTGAATAAGCTTTTGAGTCCTTTAAGTTATTGGGCATATCATATAAAAGGAAACACAAACATCGCACTTCAGGAGGCTTTCAACAGCAGCTTAAAGTACTTAAACTTGCTAGAATGAGGAGTGAAATGTAAAGAGAATAGCAGTGCCACAGCTCAGAAAATTAGAGGTTAGGTCCATTAGAAATTCAAAGATCCTCCATGAAGAATTAATACACAGGACTTTCTTGAACACTTCATTAGAGAGACTTATAATTGCATATTAATCAAATTTCCACCGTTTGACTGCACTAACTTGCTTGTAAAATTGGTTTGTAATACCAGTCACACAATTGAGAACCTGGAACACTAAAATATTACCAAGTAAAGTCCAATCCACTCTCCCATAGTTGTCCATGATTATATATGTGATGACGTTATTGATGTTAGGCATCTTCCAATATCCCAAAATGCATGTTTTCTCAGGTTCATGCCTACAAATACTATCTTCTATTTGTTAATCTTATTGTTGAAGCCATTCTTTTCAAATTTATAGGAACTTTCAATGTTAAACAAATGGTGATTAATAAGGTATGTCACACAATTCATTTTTTTCCCAGACACATTCTATATGTTATGATAGGCATGTTCACAACTTTTTGTATTTCTTGTCGAAATAATAACTTTACTTAGCATAAATATATTGGAATGATGTCTTGGGTACCAAGTCTGTAGAAGCGGTGTCCAAAATGCCATTACCAGATCATTTGAATTACATTTATGTTCTCAGTTAGTTCATGTGCTTTATTGTAGTGCTCAATCCAAATGCAATCACAAAGAAAATTCTATAACGTTCAAACACCATTAAGTTCAGGATGTCCTGATTTTACAGTCCACACACACAAGTAATATAATCTACTACCAAATAGTCTACATTAAGGTTTGATAGACATTCAAGAACTAAGCATTAACAGTAGAACAGAAAAATAAGTACAAAGGACAGAATCCCAATTCAAAAAGATGGTCTGTAAAATGTAGTAAGTGAAAAATACTCTCATGAGTGCTCCTAGTCGAATTTCTGCTCCAATAGAAAAAACATAGAAATGGAAAGTGATGTCTCAACACGAAGAAATAGAACATAACCTTCTCGCATATCTTCTCACACCCTAATCAAGGAAAAATGAAAAAAAAAACACAGGTGTTTCAGGTTGTTGGGTATGATAAGTAATCAACTCATGTCAAGCAGGTTATATATGAACCAATTTTCAAGAGATAAGTACTGAACTTACATGGCAGGTTTAACTTCAATTTTCAAGAGGGTTCTAGCTTGCAATTCTTCAGGAAGCATTTTTAGACTTGTGCAGAACCTAATCTCCAAATCTTTGAGAGCCTGTACTGCTCCTTTCTCTACATCCTATTCCTCTAGTTGCTCTAACTTCCATAGTTTAAGAACTTGAAGCTGAGATAAGACTTGGCTAGCAATTTAAGACTTCTAAGGTTGGGAAGCTTTTCCAGTGATTGCATTGGATCTTTTACAAGTCCTGACCCTGATAAGGTGAGATCGATGAGACTGTATGGGAACTGAGATAAAATAGATGGATTCCTTAACCGTCCGAAGAAGTAAATGTAGGAAAGATCCACATGGCCTACTAGAGGCTTCACTCTAGTTCAATGGCTGATTGTTTCATCGATAGATTTAAGCCTTAAAGATCTGTTGGTTCAACTTAGAACCTGTCAACTACTGCCTGTAGTTGTAAATGACATTACTCCCTTGCTTTATGGACATAGTCAATCCCAATTTCCTAATACTGAGTAACTTGTTCAGGGCCATTTTTGTGGAGTCTCCTCATCTACAAATACTCCACACAATGATTGGAGGATTGTAGGAAAATTTGCATCATCTTGAAGCTTGAGTTTACTTCGAGAACTCTCAGTCAAGTATAAGTGTCGCAATTGTTGGAGCTCAGATTGAACTGGGAAGTACAAGTATCGTTAGTATGCTTCATGTCTAGTGTTTGAAGATTCTGCAACTTGTTTATAGATTGGTGGAACTGTCTCAAGGAATGTAGATCTTAACTAAGGTACCTTAGTTGAGTTAGTTTGCCAATTGCCCGCAGGTAACTTGGGCCTGGGCCACGCTTTCAAGATCAAGCACGAGCAGCATTAGGAAGCAACCACTGGATATGCCATGATGAACAAAGTTTCCCACTTCTTCTCCTGGTTTGCTTTCTTTCCTAGTATCAAAAGACAGAAAAGAAAGTACATGTTCATAATAAGGTGTCAAAGAAGTAGAATTTGTACCATAATCACCATGAATATGATGAAAACTTTTATCTTCTTTGTCAAGATGATCAATGAGACGACGTATCTTGTTGGTACCAAGGGACAACTCAGATCTTGTGTTGCACGACCCATAAAATGTGGCTTGTTGAGCTTGGATAACTAATATTGTCTTAGGCATCCGCAAACTTAATTCATTTTAACATTCCCATTGCTTCTTCTTTGTCAGGTTGAACCATTCCTGAGCTATCAATAAATTCACATCTTTCGCTACATGCCTGAGCATTGTCGCCTTTGGCTGTACCAAATCCTCTGCAACCCATAATGCTATCAATCTTCTTGCTGGAATATCGAAATCCTGAGGAAATAAAGTAAAATAGAACAGACATCTCCTCATGTACAAGGACATATCCTTATGGATCTTATTGAGGGTATTGGACCAAAGTTGTTGTTGGTCATGATGGAAGTGTTAAACTACAGTGGACCAATCTTCAATTGTTGCATCCTTGTGTGAGAGTTCTTTTACCAATTTTACAATCAGGAGAGGCAACCCCCCACATGTTTTTGCAATTTCGTCTTTCAGCTTGAGCAATTCTGGGGGTATGCTCATATTCAGAGCATGGGTAAACAATGCCCAACTCTCCTCATCTGTACGTAACTGCAGAGGGTGAGGATCACTCTTCATGTTGAGATTTAGAGGTAGCCTTGCTTTGAAACTAGTCAAAATCATTCTACTGCCATTTAATGTATCTTGAAGCACTTCTAGCATCTGGTACGAGAAATGCGATTTATCCAGAACAACGAGAGACCTATTATTAATGTGAAAGGCTTTCAGCCGTTGTAGCTCCTCCTCATAACTCCACCCTCGTCCCAGTGGACTTAGCTTGGACTCCATAATTTTTTCCTTGTGACTGAGATGAAATTGACAGTTATCTGATGTCCAAACGCCAAAGGGGAAATGATCTATAACAGCTTGATGGTTAAAGATCAATTTTGCCAAGGTTGTCCTTCCAATCCCTTCAATACCCACAATTGGAATTACTCTGAAACTCTCATCTTCTGTAAGCAACCGTGCTATCATGGCATGAATATCATCATGAAAGCTAGCGAGATTCGGTTCTTGCATTATTGGCTGTGATGGGATTCGATTAGAAGGATTGCTACTTTGACCTTGTGGGTTGACTGCTGTTGGCCGGTGGATAGAGAGGTTTTGGATCTTATCATATATTTGTCCATCTCCATAGCAAGCTTATCCTCATACTTCAATTTGCCAAAACCAAAAGCAGAAACAAATCCCGTGGATGGTCTCATCCAACTTCTTTTCTGGAATTGTTGTTTCTTGTTGATGAAGTCTTCAATGGCAATCACAGCAGACAGGATGACATGGGACAGCTCCTCGATCCAAACCATTCCGCAATCATCCAATTGTACAGATTCTAAGCTGTTGAGAAAACCATTCAGAGACCTGAGTTTGTCTAGTACCCGCATCGCCTTCTTCTTGGTATAGGGATGAATTGCCTCCAGAGCTAGCAGAGCTGATACCTTCTCTTCCACTGGGGAAACAACTGTGTTTGCCATGCTTTGATTGTTCATCAACATGATATCTCACCAAATAATTTCTTCAAAATGGTTATCACTGTTGCCGCCACATGCAATTATGATGGGGAGACGAGGAAGAACTGGGATCATAGATTTTATCAACTCTAGCTTCTTATGAATTCTGATCAACAGAAGGCACCTCTTCCAATTTCCTATTCTCCGTAGCTTCGAGGCAGATCTGAGAATAAGGTCGTCAATGACATCTTCAAAATCATATGCAACATCCATTAATTCCTCTGGGGAATAACAATAATATTTTACCCGAGTGTTCATCAACTCCGACGAAAACCGATGGTTCTTGAATTCGCAAAACATAAAGTTTCTCTATCACCCTCGACAACACTATTCTCACCCAATCTCCTGTGTCGTCTACCTTCACCCAATCTATTGTGTCCCAATCTAGTGAGTGGAAAGAGTTTATGTGCCGAATCTCCTCCTCTTCTTCTTCATTTCTACCTTTTGCCATCAGCCTCCACGCTTCCTCCCTTGCCTTCCTAGAGTATTCATGCAGCATTTTTCTGCTTTTCAACCCCAATTTAAACCAAGGAAAAAGAAAATGAAGAGAAACTCAGGCAAAAATCTAAGAAAATGTTAAGAGGATGATGAATAGAGGGAAATCATAACTGAAATAAATAAGGTACAAACATTTAATAATCAGAGATGTTAATTAGGAGTATCACTGTCACAAAATTAAGGAGTGATGATTTTGTAGAAATGGTAATGTTATGAATCGGGGAAGTTTTGATAGATGAGAATATGAATTCAAGAATATAAAGATAAAGAAATTAATGTAAAGGCATGGTTGTAACATGGTTCGGCCAATTATACCTACATCACATATGAGTGAGAATCTTTATATTTTCTTGAAAACACAAAATATAAGATTGGAGTATCAAAGTATTACGATCATTATGAAAAATCACAAAATCCTAGAATGCCCACAATAACGAGAAAATACCTTATAAAACTTCCAATCCTTATAACCTTTACATCATTGCACACATTGAATAACTTTTACAAACACATCTAACTTTTTCCCCTCTTCCTAAAAACTTTCCTTATCCTATAAGGAAACCTAATATTATAATGATATAACAACTAGGAATTATCTTATAAAATATTATTTACAAAATTGATATTAAATAGAATTTGAGACAATTCTAATTAATTGTAAATTTCATTGTTCTTACAGGAATGTAAGCGCGTGCTGCATGAAAACTTCGATGATCATTATAGTTAAAATAAAAGGCGATCTTAAGCGGTGTTCCCACTACTCACGTGAAAAACTGATAATGGAAAACAAATTTGGTAAGAAAGAAGTAAAAGCAAGTCTTTATACCCCATCATTTTGCTCTTCCTTTTCATTTAATATTCTCGTTTTCCCTTTTTTCCAAGCCGATACTCACTCGACACCTTCCTCTTCCATTTCCGAACATTCCATGATATATTTTCTCCTTTCTTCTATAGTTATACATATATTTTGCTCTAAGCTAACTACGGTGTGACCATGCATGTCGCGTATTGACCACCCGATACCATCCAGTTCCTTTTTCTCAATTATAGAGAATAAAATGACACTTCCACCCTTTTTCTGGGAGGAATCTTTGGAAGGCTCTGTTTCAAAGACTTGTAAGTTGTAGCGTGAGTGCGTGACACAGCCCCTAAGCCCCACTATTCGATAGGCTCGCGTCCAGCGCAAGCCCATTTATCGACTGTCTCATGGGCGGCTTAAGACGATATATTAAAACAAAGGGAATCCACGGATGAGTACGATCATAGAAACCGTCTGGAGGATCCCGAGTCCCCCGAGTCAACCATCCTGCACATTTAGGAAATTGTTCATTATGGGTAAATATCTGAAGCGGGAATGCATAAAAGTAGATATTTATTCCCGAATTTCCTAATTTATAAATCCTTTATTTGGAAGGATAATCCTTGATAAGGAAAAACATATTGTATTCCTTATTTCTCAAAAGGATAATACTTGATAAGGAAAAACTAGTCTTTGATAAGGAAAGAAAGATCTTATCACCAAAATTGTGTGATTATCTTTCCTAAAATCAAGGAGAATTGGTCTTTGATAATGAAAAAGAGATCTTATCAAATTGATGAGATTATCTTTTGATTGGGTTTAAAATAATAAGTGCGACCCAGAACACAAAGCCCGGTGTCGGGGCTTAAGGAGATTAAGGCGGGGAGCCGGTACAAGTGCTGACCCTTGATGATATCCCCAACACGGGCCCAAAACAAGAGGCCCAATTCACCTTCAAAAGGGTGTGTATAATCGACCCGAAAGAATCAGTATTAAAGGAAAATACCCAATTTCCTAATCAAGTCTCGCCTTTGATTAGGGAGTAGGATATTTCCTAATAATTGCTCATCAATTATCTCTTATTAATCAGTTAACGATAAGGAAAGAAAATCCCTCACCCAATGGGAGAAATATCGTATCATCATCCAACAAGGAAAGATATCATTCCGTATCATCATCAAACTAGGAAAGTTATCATGATCACCCATTATGAATACTAGGTCACCATGGTGGTATACAAAAAATTCAATCTAAACGATTGATGCTTCTCTTCCATCGGAAAGAGCCGACTTAGGCATCGGAGGCAGCAAGGGATCCTTGCCAGTAGCTTTGTTTCTTGTTTTTTGCGGGGAGCCGAGGCATCAGTCGATGGGGCGGCTCGGCAATTTCCCGGCATGCTCCCGGCCTAGTTCCGGTTGAAAAAAGCATCATCGGTTTGACACCGTTTGTGTGGGAACAATAAGTTCCTTGCAAATAAAGTTGATCTCTCGGTGTTTGATGGTATCAGTCGAACACAGCGGAGCCATGCCAATCCCCCGAAAGGATCTGCAGAGACCGGTGAGGCAACGTGAATGGCCAGACCTCCGGGAGACACACTAGAGAAACTCTACGTACCAATGCAGTCGGCGACCGTCTCACCAACCAATGTTTGCTAAGAGAGTTGGAGCAACTTGCCAGGCAAATACAATGCCCCCAAGAGGCGCGACAGGCCTGAGAAGGTCGAAACACCATTACCTAAGAAGAACAGCAACACCTCGGCCCTCCTCGAGAAGTAGATGAAGAAGGAGAAACTAGCCAAGCCAGGGAGCATGACCCTTACAGACCCCCTGGAGAGGATCGCAATGAAGAGAGGCATGGTGGGAACAACAAAGGCGATGGACCCATCCTTTATCCAACGAGGAATGAGGAGGCAGTCATAGGACGGCGTTTCGGGGACATCAAATAAGGCTCGGCCATGAAGGAAATTGAGGCAGGCTCCCGGTCTCTATGGACCGCTTTAGTGCGAAGCAAACATGATACCCCGTTCCGGCCGGGTTATGCGCTTCCTCCCGCGAAGTTGAGGAATGCGCACCGGTCGAAGCGGTCGGCCCCAGACGAAAGACCGCAATGAACCACCTCAGTAATTACAAGAATCGGATGGTACGGATGCTGGACGTGAGATGCGAGCCTTCTCTATCACCTTTGAAGGCCCAACGTTGGCACAGTTCGCTACTCTCCCGCCATCATCGAGCTCATCGCCAGGAGAGCTATCCATCGCGTCGTCTCCACTTCCAGCCGGATCTCGGGCCGTGCAGGCAGAGCTATCGCTGGCCCGACCGTAAATGAGAGCCCATAGGAGAGGCACCGAGGGTCCACTACATGTCCAGAAGGTTCAACATGTCGTTGGGTAAGACATCCCGGATGAGAAGTTTGCCATCTTTGCTCATTGCTAGGCTGAAGTGAAGTCAGAAAGACCGATGTTTCCATCTCAAAAACCCTCGGTAAACATGAAACGAGGTCCTCGCAAAAAAAAAAGAAAAGTACATCGGCAATGAGGAAACTCTTCTATCTAATGAGGAAAACTTCTGTACGACACAAAAAGGAAAGAAGCCGAGGGCGAAAAAATGAGAGCAGATCACAGAGGCAGGGGAGACAAAAGCAGATCCCACGAAGGGACAAGAAAGCAGAGAGCGATCCCCCGAGGGCGAGGAACATGTCGGAGGCGCGGGACCGCCTCGGCTCGAGGAGCTACGATGCAGCGGGTATTCACCTCGGCAATTCACCCCCCTGACAGCCTCAGTGTCATAGGTCCTACGCAAAGTGCAACATGAAAAATTTATGAGGTGGCCATCTCAGATGAGGTCAGACCCAGCAAAAAGGGACAATACCAAATACTATGAGTTCCACAGGGATCATGGACATGAACGGATAGTTGTATCCCGGTGAGAAGAAATTGAATACTGATGCGGCGTGGGCATCTTAGGTCGTTTTTGTGGCTTCAAGGTCGGGACCGGTGCGGCCACCACCACCTCGTGTGTATTTCCGACATCCAGCGGCCCTTGGAAGAGATCCATCTTGATCTCTAGAGGGTTCACGGGGGTGAAATTAAGACCTTGGGAAGGCCCCATACGTGCGGCATCGGATCCGGGGAAACATTTGAAATACAAAAGCGAGTATCAAACTCTCGCTAGATACTACCACCTTTTGGACTCCGACATGAAGAGGCACATCGGCTTATCCCATGACGATCCACTAGTGATGGAATTAGAGTGGTAGCCAATAAAACACAATCCACGAGGGTCCTTGCCTGTGGCTGGAGCTCTGTTGACATTATCTTGCGTCGACTTTCAGCGAATGGGCATAGGAAGGGAGAAGCTAGAACCCGTCAACGCCTACCTACGTGGATTCTCTAGAGAAAGGGTGCTACCTCTAGGGTCGATACAACTAGTGCTCACTTTGGGAAACCCCCTATTCGACAGCCGACAACGGTAAGATTTCTCATAGTAGATGCCCGTCGACACAATATGTTCTTGAAGCTGACCCTCTCTCAATGCCATAAGGGCTATCCCTCCGCCTATCATGGTTATCAAATTCCCAATTGCAAATGGGTGGGAATGGTTCGAAACTAAAGCGTGGCTAAAGTATTTACTTTCGACATCGATAGAGCTCAAGCGAATTGACAACATCTCGTGGGCAGGCTCGACATGCGAGATGAGGTAAGCACTTGACCTGCGCCCTCAGAAGAACTAGAGCCTATACAATTGGATGACCAACTAGAACACCTCATCTACATAGAATCTAAGCTGGCGGAAAACGTCAGAAGCCTCGTCATCCACTTTTTAAAGCAGAACATGGAGGTGTTCGCCTGGAAGTAAGAAGACATGGGTGGAATTGACCCTGTAGTAATCACCCATAGGCTGAACATCAGTCCATCCTTTAAACCTGTCAAGCAAAAGAGAAGTTTTGCCCCATAAAGACAGAAGGCGATTAATGAAGAGGTCAGCAAGCTCCTCCAAGCAAATGCAATCAGGGAGGTAAAATATCTTAAGTGGTTGGTCAACGTTGTTCTTGTCAAAAAAGCAAATGGCAAGTGGCGGCTTTGCATCAATTTCACGAGATATCCAGCGAGCACGCCCAAAAGTTAGCCTTCCTACACCCGCGGATTGGCCTCTCATAGTGGGCGCCTGGCAGGTCATGAACTCCTCGGCCTGGGCGCTTTCTTTGGCTATAACCGGATCGGTATGGATCACGGCGGCGAGAAAGCCTCATTCGTTCTTGGGCGGAACCTATTGTTATAGGGTAATGCCCATGGGCGAAAAAGAAGCGAGGAACACTACAAAAGGTTGGTAATAAGATGTTCGAAGAAGCAAATTAGGGCATCTATGGAGGTATATATAGACGACATGTTGGTAAAAATCGGTTAAGGGCCGAGCTGCGCCCAGCCCCGTCTGGTAGGAGTTCGGTCTAAAGCTACAATATATGAAGTTAAACCCATCCAAATATTGCCTTGAGGTCTCCATTTGGAAAGTTCTTGGGTTTTATTGTTAACAACCGAGGAATAGAAGCAAACCCAGACAAGATAAAGGCTATGCTTGACATGTGCCCCACCCGAAGCGTTAAGGAGATTCAGCTGTGTTAGAAGAATAAATCACCTTGGCGGATTTTAGTGTCCCGAGCGACAAATGTCAACCTTTCTTTCAGGTTTTGAGAAAAGCCTTCCAATGGGATGCACATTGCAAGGAGGCATTCATGGGGCTCAAAACTTACCTGAGCTCTCCCCATTACGGTAAGCCCTTAGAGGAACTCACGTCTCACACTGGCGGATTCGATTTGCCGACTAGTGCCATCTGGTGCGAGAGCGGGATAGTGCAACAACCGGTCTACTATTTACAACCAAGCTTTGAGGAGGTAGAGAAGGTATCAGATGGAGAAGTTGATCTAGCGTTGGCCAACTACATCGAGAAAGCTCCAACCTTACTTGGCTCATGCTCCGGCGAAGTCCCAAGCCCGAATATCCAGATGAAGCAAAATCGACACAAACCAGAAACCTCTGGAAGACTGATAAAATGGGCTATAGAAATGAGTGAGTTCGACATCAGATACAAACCGAGGAAAGTAATAAAAGGGCAGATCTTGGCAGATTTCATCATGGAATTCACCCCAACGAGAATTGATAGAAGCTACCCATTGGCCTTTAACCTCCCATTATAGGTTATCCATGGAGCGAGGCAGCCAATGCTCAGGGCGGTGCGGTGCGATCCCCGATGCCCTCTCCCGAGGATGGGAAGATGTGGAATATGAGGCTCGAGTTTGGCTTCGAGCCTCCCGATAACAAAAATTTGAATATGAGGTTGTCATGGTGGAGCTTAACCTCGCCGCAGTATGGAAGTGACGGGTGACTCTGGCCCCGGTGTAAACGGATAAAAGACTCCTATGAAGCTAGAGGCGAGAAGATGATCTTGTACCTCAAGAAGGTACAAGGGTATACAAGTTTATGCGAGTTCGGGTCAAGCATGTAACGGGCGAGAGGAGTCGCGGGCGTGCCTTGGAAAAGTGGCTGCGACCTCACGGAAGACACGGGCGGTCGGATACTGTTGAGCACCTCCGAGGCCCTCGATAAACATCGACAATGAGAATCTCCCACGTGATTCACGGAGGCCGAGTTTGGATGGACCCCATACGGGATGCCAAGTAGAAGGAACGTTGCCAAATGACTCGAAGGAGGCGTCTAAACTCAGAGCGAGGTCTGCCAGGTTTACTATTCATCGGGGAACCCTTTATAAGCGAGGTTTTTCTACAGCCATCCTTAAGTGCGTAGGAAAACAAGAGGCCAACTCACGTGCAAGGAGGTGCATGAGGTATATGTACTTGATCACATCGGGCAGGACTTTGGCAAGCAAAACCTTGAGCGAGGGTATTATTATTGCAGTAACTCGAACAAGTAGAATGGTCAAAAAATGCAAAGTTTATCCGGAACATGCCAGGATCTCTCACCTCCCATCTGAGCCATTGACGTCAATCACAAGCCCCTGGCCTTTCCAACAATGGGGGCTAGATATATTGGGACCCCTACCAATTGGAAGGGGCCAATGCAAGTTTATCATTGTGGTAGTAGACTACTTTACCAAGTGGGTCGAGGCCGAACCCTTAGCAACAATCACAGAACAGAAGGTACATAACTTCGTCTGGCATTCTATAATATGCAGGTTCATGATCCCGAGGTCCCTCGTGTCTGACAATAGGAAACAATTCGACAATCCTAAGTTCAGGGATTTCTGCGTCGAGCTCGGAGTCAAAAACTACTACTCATCCCCAGCTCATCCATAGTCCAACGGACAAGCAGAAGTCACTATAAGAACTCTCAAGGCAGCACTAAAGACTAAACTGGAAAATCTAAAGAGGCGAAATGGGTAGGGCTGCTCCCCGGTATTATGGGCATTGGAACTACGCGTAGGTCGACCTTCGAAACCAGTTTTCCACTAGCGTTTGGCACCGGGCGGAGTAGCTCGCAGTCGGTCGGATTAAAGTCGCCAAGGGTTGAGTTTGCGAGCGTCGAACATAACGAAGAGGTTCTTCACCTAAACCTAGACCTCCTGGAAGAAAAGCGCGGCCGAGTCTGAGCGTGTTGAGACTATCATAGAAAGGCTTGACAAGATACTATATTAGGAAGGGTCAAACCCGGGAAGTTACAAGCATGGCACGGTCTAAAAAACACGCCAACAAGGAAAGACCCCACATGGGAAGTTGGGATGACCCCGATTGGGAAGGGCCTTACTCTTGTATCAGCGTGTCGGCCCTGGCACAACTACGAACTCCGAGCAAAGAAGAGGAAAAACCTAGACACACTCATGGAACGCTGAACACCTCAAACGGTTCTACCAATAAAACCTCGGGATGTACTCTTTAATAAAGTATCCAACGTTTTGATTTTAAATAACAATCTATATGTTCATTTTTAGAAATTTGCATATTATGGTGGGTCGAAAAAATAAGCTTATAATGATAAAGCGGGAGCTCGGTGCAAAAAGCGCATGTTTCACAAAGATTGTTCTTTTTATTTCAAGGGGTTGATTATCTGGGAGGTACAGCCAGCGAGAAGCGGAGTTCCAGCACACCTCGGAGAGACAGCGGGGCAAACAGTTCTCTACTCCTCATGAAGAAAAACCCACAAGGAAAAAGAAGAGAAAAGAGATAGCAAGGAGCTCGGTTGGTAGAAGCTCTGACAAGTCACATAACACAAATACAAATGTTTTCCAAAAAATTCTACTTTCATTTCAAGGAAGTTACAATCACCTCAGAAGATTACAAAATCCTTCTTTACATCTCAGAAAATTACAATCAGCAAAGCCTTTCCCTACATCAGCCGATCACGACCAGCCAACCCTAGTCAAGGCAAAAACTACAAGAAAAAGAAAAAGAAAAAGAAGGAGAAGGAGAAAAGAGGGAAGAAGAGGTATATCGGAAGGAATGGGCCTTGAAGCGTTCCAAGTAGTGAGTGCCTCCCCCTACAGCGTTCCACGATCCGGTTAGGTAATAGGCGGGACTGAGGAACAACCACGACCGCAGCGAGGGGAACTGAGGAAAACACAACTCCCACAAACAACAGAGTAGAGAAACCAAGCGTCGACCCATGACCGTCGAACTGTCATCTCACAGTGGTGATCAAACCCTGAAGCTCCATCACTTACGAACCCAAACACTATCGAAGGAAGGAAGAAAAATGAGAGCTGAGTATACACACCCCATCAAAGGGAGGCGGTTATTTATAAAGCACGGGCGCTTGAAATTCTGTAATCACATACGATTCCCCACAAACTTGGATTAACTACCGCAACGCCTTCCCTAGGGAAGGATATTGAAGCCATTTTGCACAATTTAAAGGAGCCATTTGGCTGAGTTCAAAGAGCGAGAATAGCCTGGGAGCCCCGAGTGGCTCAATTTCTTGAGCTCTTGGTCGAAGGAAGGCCTTGTAGCCTATAAGCCATTTGAGCTCAGTTCCAAGAAGGTAGAATAGCCCGGGGGCGGTGGCTTAGTTGTTTAGGGGCTTAGCTCAAGAGGCAAAATAGTCCGGGGAGCCACTAGTGGCTCGGTTTTGAGGAGCTTAGCAGGCTCGAAGAGGCCTTGTAGCCCAGGCCATTTAGCCCCAGTTCAAGAGAATGAGAATAGCCCGGGGAGCCCAGTAGCTCAATTTTGCAGAGCTTAACTACTCAAGGAAGGCCTTGTAGCCTTGGAGCCCCAGTAGCTCAGTTTTTAAGAGCTTAACCGCTCAAGGAAGGCCTTGTAGCCTAGAAGCCATTTGAGCTCGATTCTGAGACGGGGAGATAGCCCGGGAGCCCCAGATAGCTCAATTTTTAGAAACTATTTGCTCAAGAAGGCGAGAATAGCTCGGGGCCCGGTAGCTCAAGTTTTCAGAGCTTAACCGCTCACGGAAGGCCTTGTAGCCAAGGAGCCTTTTTAGCTCAGTTCCAAGAAGGCAGAATAGCCTAGGAGCCCCAGCAGCTCAACTTTTTAAGAGCATAACTGCTCAAGGAAGGCCTCGTAACCCAGGGGCCAGTCTAGCTCAATTCAAGGGGCCCCTATACTTGGCTCAAAAGCTGGCCCAATAATCTGCAGCGACTCGGGAGATCGGTAACACATTACCGGGAACCACGCGACTCGATAAAGGCCAAGCCAGTTATTTCTCTAGAAATCTCACATTTCCAGTCGGTAAAAAAAAAAAAAAATAAAGGAGAGAACAACAACCAATAACATAGGAAAGAGGTAGAAAAAAGGTATTCATGGAGTCTCAAGGTCAGGAATGGCGTTACAAATGGCCCAAGCTCAAAGCTCGAAATTAGCCAAAACAAATAAAAAGTAAACAAGAGAGCTCAAACATCAAATGCAGGGCTAAGAGCGGAGACAGGAGTTCAGCACATGCAAAGGGAGGGGAGTTGAGAAGCTGCGAGAACCTCAGGTCCCACGTTGAGTCACTTTGCTCATAGAAAAGGACTCTTCGCCTCCTCCTCAGGAACTTGAAGCGAGGTCCAGTAGGAAAGCTTTAAAAGTAGCTCTGCATTTGAAAAGCAAGCCATCCAGGAAGCTGCAGTGCAGGCCTCGTCTCTCAACATAGCTATTGCTTCATCCCTCTGGGTAACCAAAGCTCCCTGCCTTTGAAGGTCCCTGCGCAGCGCACTGCGCTCCTCAGTCAAGCGTTCTATGGAGCTCTCAGCCTCAAAAGCCTCACGACAAGCCACATCTATCGCTTCATCCCTCTGGGTAACCAAAGCTCCCTGCCTCTCAAGGTCCCTACGCAGCGCACTGCACTCCTCCGTCAAGCGTTCTATGGAGCTCTCAGCCTTAGAAGCCTAACAACGAGCCTGGTCTAACAGTGCAACTTTATTGCGTAGCTCATCCCTAGCAATCTGTAGCTCCTCTTCGGCCGCTTTGCCAGCTCACTCTCGGTAACCGCCGCCCTCTGGGCCTTAACTCTTTATCCTCGGCTCGCGCCTTCACTGTGGTGTGCCTCGGGGTCGGACTTGTCTTGTCGCCACATCCTCAGGTCAAGCTACGTATCCAGGCTCATAGGTCCCAGCCCTCTCAAGGTTAAGGGAGATGATCTGTCTTTGTAGACTTTCTCTTACTGGCGAGCCCTCATTCAAGTGACCTTCCCTCACTGCCTTTGAAACTCTTCAATTAGGTAGCCGTCTGCCAAGGAACAAGGTAAGGTAGTGCGTAACATCGCTTGTGATGAGATGAGACAGCGAAGGCGGATGCACTTACGGAGATGACCCACGAGGCAGCAAAGTGAGCCTCCTCAACGAGGCGGGCATCCGTCTTCTTAAAGGTCGAGAATCCACACGAGGATGGATAAGACTACCTCAACAGCAAGCTCCGCATTGGACAACAATGAATCCTCGTCCCCCTCTGCTCTAAAGCGATCCCTTCCCACATCCTCCGGCATCGAAGGAGGGAACTCAGTGCTCTCTACCGAAGGATTCCAAACAGAAATAGGCATAACCTCCAACGGAGGCTCGACAACCCTCCCTGAAGAACCCCTAGTCATTGTTGCAGGAGAAGAACAACGTCGCGGACATGTCACCCTCGGCACCTCGACCAGAGGCGGCAACGCTTGCCCCGTCACCTGGACTTTAGCAGAGGATGATGGAGAGGATGCTCCCAACCTCGGGGTCTTACCTCCAGCTGGACGGCTCCTTGATGAGCTTAGGCCATCAATTTTCGGTCCATTTTAAGTTGATTTTATATAAAAAGGAAGCGGTTATGTTTAGAAATATGGAATAACTAACCAAATTGTTATGCAGCAGGGAATTCAAGAGAAAGAGGAATTTTTGTAGTAAAAGGAGCAGAAGGTGGATGAGTATTAATGATATAGCTGAAGAATTTAGGAAGGGTTTGCGGCGGGGAAGAGCAAGGATCAAAGAAGCCGATGTCGTGAAGCCTTGATAGCAATGAAAATTCATATCAAAGGTCGCGACCACAAAGGCTGGTCCTAGCGGAAGAGTAATAGAAGGTAGAAGGCGTGACGAAACTCAAGTCGGGCAGCAATGAATTGATGAAGAAGAAGGGTGCGGTCGCGACATCCCTTTGAGGTCGCGACAGTCGGCTCCCAGTCTGCCGATTGGACAGGGAGGTCGGTGACATCGGTCGAGAAGTCCGCGACATAAGATAAACAATTGGTGAACATTTATGTCGCGACATGTCTGGAAGAGGTCGCGACATCAACTCTGAATCGAGCGGTCAGCGACGCTCCGACACCTGCAAAGAAAGAAGGTCACGTCATCATTGATGAATTGGCGACGTCCGGTTGCAGCGAAAGAGAGTCGGCGACAACACCCTGGCTGTCAGCGACATCAATTGAGAAGACTTGAGGGTCGCGACATCATTAAGCGATTGCGACAACATTGAGGAAATTAGCGACATCGGTACCGCAGACCAGAAGGTGGCGACATCGCCACGATATCAGCGACATCAAATCTGAGAGTTAAGTTAGCGACAATAGAAGCGGTCGCGACACCATAAGCTAGAAAAGCGAATTCGCGACATCATTAAGTGGTCGCGACATCAGTGTATGAACTAAGATCGCGGCGTCGCGTTCGGTATCCGCGACATGAGACACAAATATGAAAGTCCACTGACATCATTATTGTCAGCGACCGCAGCTCAAAGAATAATGGCGACAAATTACGACCCGAAACTAAGCCTGCAGCGACATAAGCGAGAAGACTAGCGAAGGTCGCGACCAAAGAAGTCGATGTGGCGACTCAGCAATCCACTAGGCGGGTTAAGCGAAGTCCAAGAGGTGCATCGAAGTGGGCCCAACGAGAACCCTATAAATGCGCAGCTACTCACGAAGAGGCAGCGGCACGGCGACTTGAAGAGAGATGCAGGTTCTTGAAGGCTCCACGTATTTTAAATTTCTTTGTTTGTTTTTTATTTTAGATTGGTTGTTCTTTATTTCAAATTTGGATGCGAAGGCGGTTATGCATTAAAATTTTTAGGCCGAATGCATAATTCTATTTTCCTTCAAATTCTTATGCAGTTGTTTGAATTTGACAAATTTTGGGATTCGAACTACGATTGCCTATTTCTGATTTGCTTTCTTGATCGATAAGTAGTATAGTGTAATCCAACGATTTAGAAACCCGACTTCCATTGAATTAAGCGCTATTATCGAAATTATCTTTCCTGCGAGAATTTTATTCATTAATGTTGAACGAGTTTATAAAAATCTACTTTAGTCTTGTGTATTTTCGTGTTATTGATCCGATATGGTGTCACCATACCGATAGCGAGTTGTCTCAAGCTCTTATTTCGGGAGGCCCTCCCGAGTGACCTGAAGGCATTCACGAGTGATGAGCAATTTCTAAAGGTATGTTAACGATATTGTTGATCTGAGTGTGCGTGAAAATTAAGGCGATAAATCCTCTTCTCACTTGGAGACGAGAATGGGTTGGGCTTTTTTTATCCAATTTAAACTGCGGAGGGATTCCGCTCGATTCGGGCCATTGAATTCAATCATTAGCAAAGATCTAATCAAGGAAAGAATGAGCTATTCTAATTTTGAGGAAGAGAAACCGGTATAGTGTAAACCCATGCAATGACTTAATCGCAGACTAAGGTTTTGCCGTCCATGTTATTGGGTATGAGTATTGAGAAAGAAAAATACCCGAGGAACAAGGCAACCCGGATTAAAAGTAGTTATCTAACACTCTGTCTTGAGGAAAGCGGTGAGATTAGATAATGAGCCGGTGGGGTTTGGAGATCAACTGCACTATCATATTCCTTGGACTAGTTTTAAATGATGTAGTTCATTAAAACAGCGTACGAGTGCAATCTGCGAGGAATTGATGTTTCATAATAGATTTATGTTTGTGCTCCTTTAAAAGATAGCTGTTCGATCCTAAATTTGTAATTTTATTATTTGATATTCAATTCATTTGTTATTAATTCAATTCTTTTTAGTTTCATTATTTTAAGGCTTTTAAAAGCGATTCAATTATCTATCGGAGATCGAGGAAATAGTATAGAGATTGAGTAGTCGGGGTGAATTGGTTTAGGGTGCTTAAAGATCCCTGTGGGATCGATAAGCTGAACTTAAATCAATTTACTACTTGTTCGACACATTGCACTTGCGGCATAATGGATCAAAACCACTAAAAATATGATTTACTCTTAATGGCTCTTAATGAATACGATAGCTAAGGAACACAATGTCTAGAATTGTTAGCTTGCAAGAATTGATGGGGATTAGATAATAATCCTTTGGTGATAACGCTATAAATTTGAAGAAGTGTTTTGATCCATGTCACCAAGAAAGGGGCAAACAACTTTTTGGCGCCGTTGCCGGGGATTAGACAATAGTCCTTTGGTAATAGTGTCATAAATTGTATATGTCTTTTAAGTCGCGAAACGAGTTTTTGGCGGATTCTTGAGTGGATCGAAAGAATTAATTAGATCAATATTAGATGAAGAATGAAATGCTAATTTGGACATTAATAATAAAAGAACAAAAATAGATTTTCAAGCGGTGAAGCTACATTAGTCACTAATTTTAACAACCATGTTGAAAGGAATATTTGTTACGTTTGACTAATCTATTAATGTGAGTATTCTTATTTCGAAAACGCCTTTAATGCATAAGGAAACGGGAATCGACTTGATTCGGACAGATGGAGAGAGCTGTTCGGGGAGCTTAAGAAAGACAAAAAGTGGCAGCTATGGCGGAGAAGAGGACATGATAAGAAAGCGGAGGAACGAGAGGGCGGCGACCGGGGAGAAGACCCCCATTATTGACCGCGATGGAGGATTTTTAGAGGCCTATTATTGAGAAAGAGTATTACGCAATCGGGCCATTTTGTGGATGCAAGCAATTTTGAACTAAAGCCGGTCTTAATTATAATGGTTCGGCAACATCGGTTCTTGGTCATCCCGCCGAAGACGAATGAGCACACAGGAAGATTTCTCGGGGATGGCTAATACCGGTGTTGAGCGATTGTGAGACCAGAGGTGATAAAAGCGCATCTCTTCCCATTTCTTTGAGAACATAGCAGCCACATGGTATGAATCGTTACCATATGGTCTGTTGATACTTAGGAAGAGTTGATGAAACTTATCTAAGGCGATTCTTTACTTTTAATCTCGCCGGAGAGCGAAGAGAGATCATTGTATTCCAACAAGGGGAAGATGAGAGCCTATATGTAGCTTGGGAAAGATTTAAAAAGGTTCTTTGAGAAGAGGTGCCCTGATGCATGGGAGCAGATCACAAGACCCGGATGGACATAGTGTATCTCGCGCTGAATGATACATCAGGGTATTATCGATGCCGTCTTTATTAAAGGCATTCAAGCGAAAAAGTGCTGAAGAGCGAGAATCACGATAGAGGGCTTGACAAAATACAATATGAAAGCTCCATTTGAGTTTCAAGAGGTAATGTGAGAGAGGAAAGGAGTCATGGAGTTGAGCAAGATGACAGCCATGTGGAAGCTATAATCCTGGGATAGACCAACAAGAGAGGAAGATACACCTTTGCTCATGAGAAATAGAGCGGAGTAGAAGTGATGAGAAGAAACTGTGGGGTTACGAGGAAGAAGGGTTCTTATGGTCTTTGAAGAGGCTGAAATCACGTGAAACAAACTGAGGGAAATTGTCATTTCAGGCGAATCTAACTTTGCCGCCTGTCAGCGCGGGGAACCGTGAGGAATTTCTCATATGGTGGAGGGCATTACATGTGGCCCCGAGGCGGGCGACATCCTCGGCCGAGGATATTGCAGGCCCACAGGGTTCAATGGCAAGGAGGTGAGGCGAAATGAATGCACGGGGTCGGAGGAGGGCCATCATTTGAGGGATCGGATCTTTGCAGTTCATGGGGATAACAAGAGGGTTATTCTGATTCCATGAGAGCCGAGGAAACTGTTTTGACACCCAAAACTTTCAAATCGTACCCCAAAATGTTCAAAAGAATGCTAGGTAGCTTCTTTGAAAATCTAGAGACACAAGTAGAGACAGTATTTTGAATAGCCTTAATCGAACAAGGGAACATTCCCCGGTGACACCTGAAGAACCCAAGGCTGTGGCGAATTGGTGAGAAGTGGGAAGGATTTGGTATATGAAGACGAGATATAGCGAAAGTAGAGGCGGGAGAAAGAGAGTGAAGAAAAGAAAGAAAAGAAAGGGCAACCCGGCTTGAGCGGTTGAAGGGAAGCATGACCGAGGAAAAAGAAGGAAGAGTACCGGCTTATACTCTGTAGGTTGCCATTCCAGCGAGAGACTTGAAGTCGAGGAGAGAAGAGCAGGTTTTCTAAATTCTTGGATATTTCAAGAAAATAAAAATAAATATTCCCATTTCTTGGTGATCATTCAAATGCTCTTTATGCCATTGCAGAGGAGATGCTTAGCAAGAAAGAAAGATAGGCGGGGAGGGTATAGTTAATGCATTCAGCTGCTTGGTACCATTATCCGGCGAGAAACCGTAGATGAAAGACCACAGCGGTTTAGCATTCCGCAGCTCCCGAAAGGAAGTATGAATGAAGCTTTATGTGAGTGGAGCAAGTATAAATTTGATGCCTCTGCTCCCGATTCAATGCGAGGCTTAGTTTGAGAAGACACCCCAACGGCAATTACATTACGATTGGTGATAGATGTGGCACCAGTGTTCTCTGAAAGATATCTTGGTCAGGTTAGGAGAAATTTGTATTTCGGTAAAGGTACGGTATATCTCGAGATGGAGGAGAACGGCCAAGTTCCTTTGATGCTTGGAAGGCCTTTCTTAACGCAGGAGAACATGTGGTGGCACGTCTGAAGGTGAGCGACGCACTTTCGAGTTGGGGATGAAGCCGGTGCGGGTTTAATAATCTGTGCGGAGTTTGAACATCTAATGCTTAAAAATTGGGCGGTTGTATGGTGTAAAGAAACACTAACCTTCTCAATGATGAATTGAATTCTGATTGTATCATTCAACACTACATCCAATGAAATTGAGATGAATTTTCGATTACCTTAGGAAACTTGATTGTGAAGTTTTTAGCCTTCAAATTTGTTTAACAAGCAGTCATAAAGTATAAATGCAGGTCAAAATGAGGAAGCGGCCCGAGAGCAAAGCAAGCTCGCGAGGCTTGGTGCGAGAAGGGCTAACATTGAAGAATTGCCCGGACATTTGAAATATGAGGTTTTAGAACCGAGACAGAGAAAACTAGTCATTATATCGGTACATTGGCGAAGGCGAAGAGCAGTTAAAAGTAATTTTGAGGAAATACAAGGAAGCGTTGAGGTCAGTTGAAGATCTGAGAGGAGTATGGTCTATCTATTTGTATGCACAAAATATTCTTTGGAAGATAATCAAAAAGCGTGAGCATCGAAAGGAGGCTGAACCAGTGATGAAGAAGTTGTCGAAAGAAGTTACGAAATGATTTAAATGCGGGCTTTATATATGCTATATCAGATAGTTCTTAAGGTAAGAAGCCCCGATACGTGGTTCCCAAGAAGGTGGATTCAGCGTAAGAGAGTAGAAAAGAATGAGGCGATTCCTCTGAGCGCGACGGGATGGAGGGGTGTGTATTGACTCTGTGAATCACACCTTGAAGGATCATTTTCCCACCTTTCATTGATCGAGATGCTGAACGGGTTGGCGGGACACCCTCATTTCTATTTTCTTGATGGATATTTTAGTTATAATCAGTTGCTATTTACTTTTGAAAGATCGAAAACTACTTTTATGCCCATTTGGTACTTTTGCTTTTAGGAGAATGCCATTTGGATTGTGTAACCTTACGGTACCTTCCAAAGATGCATGATGTCTATATTTCGATCTAGCGGGAAAAGTTATGGAGATCTTCATGGATGATTTTCGGTGTATGGATCCCGGTTTGAACAATGCACTGCGTAGCACAGGAATGATACTTGAAAGTGCGAAGACAGAGAATCCTAGCTGCGAGATTAGGAAAAATGTCATTTATGAGTTCTGAAGGAATTGTCTTGGGGCATGATTTTGAATCAAATTTGGAGGTAGACCGGGTAAAGTTTCAATTATAAGAGACTTAATGCCACCCGCTACGAGTCAGGGAATGGGATTTCTTAGGACGTGCATGATTTTATAGAAGATTTGCTTCGAGGAGACTTCTCAAAAATTGCTAGAACCACTTTGCGTTAGCTTTGGGAAAAAGATACTAAGTTCTACTTTGATGAATCTTGCCAGAAAAGCATTTGAAAGAAATCAAATTACGAATTAGTTGAAGCTCCATCGCCTGGCAAAACGGCCCCGGAGCAGAGAATTTGAAATCATGTGTGATACCGTGATTTTCACGGATAGAGGGTTTGTATTGAGACGAGAAAGAAAAGATGAAAAAAAAGTGTTCAAAGGTCATTTACTATGCTATTAAACCTTTAATGAAGCACAAGAAGAATTACTCTGCGAAAAGGGAGATCTTAGCAATAGTGTTTGCATGTGAAGAAAAATTCGGGCAATACATTTTGGGGTCTCATGTTGTTATACACACTTGATCATGCGGCAGAATTAAATATCTAATGCAAAAGAAAGAAAGAAGCAAGCCAAAGATTGATCGGATGAGTATTATTATTACGAGGAATTTGATTTAGAAATAAAGACAAAAGGAAATGACGATGTGATGGTGATCGCGTCGAGTAGAAAAACCCCTTTGTACAAGAGAAGGGAAGAGAAATAGCCGGAAAATTTTCAGGATGGCTTGATTAGCTGGTATCCTCCAATCACCACGGTATCTTGATATTGTGAATTACTTAGCTTGTGGAATTATGCCCGCAGGAGTTCGGCCTAAGGTGAAAAAAGACTGGGGTGACAGCAAATTTTCCATCCCATTATTGTTTAAAAGAGGAATAATAAGTTATAAGGAGATGTACGAGAAGGTGAGCAAAACAAGATTTTAAGAATGCCATTCATCACCTTATAGAGGACACTTTGCGGGAGATAAGCGACCCGCGAAATTCTTCGATTAGGAGTTTTCTTGGCCTACAATTTTAGGGTATTTTGAATCGATAAAACGTGGCTGATCAATGCCAAAGAATGGAAATATCCCGGCCAAAAGGCAGCAGAGATGCCCTGCAGTATCTGATGGTGCAATTATTTGATGTATGGGGAATCGTTTTATGGGACCTTTTCAGTTTCATTTTGGAAATATATACATAATCTATTGTGGATTATGTATCAAAATGGGTAAGCAATGGCTTGTCCAAAGAATGATGCTAATATCTGGTTGTGGGTTTACAAAAGAAATATTCTCCACGAGAGGGAGAGAGAGAGACTACGATTTGGGACACAGAACTATCATTAGTGATGGAGGAAGCCACTTTCAATAAAGTGTTGACAAACTTATGGCTTAGAATATGGTATCAAACACATTATGAGTTTGGCTTATCATCCTCAGGCTCAAATGGAAACATTTGAAATTTCAACAGAGAAATAAAGAAAATTTTGGAAAGGTATGCTCAGTAGGAAAGATTGGTCTTTGAAACTTGATGACACTTTAGACCTGAACGACATTAGAAACCCATTGGAATGTCTTATACTGATTCTTTGGCAAACCATGTCACCTCCCTCTTGAGCCCGGAATACAGAAGCTATGTGGGCCATCGAAAGCTTAATTCGACTTTAGTGCTAAGGAGAGGCAGAGGGCTACTCCCGGCTAAATGAATTGGAAGGTGAGGAGATGAAGCCTATGATAATCTTCCAGGGCTCCTACGAGGATAAGCAAAAATGGCTGAATAAGCAGATTTTGAGGAAGGAATTCAAGACGGAGATCGGGTTTTTTTGTTATTCAACTCAGTTAAGGCTCTTTTTCGAGAAAGGCTGAAGTCGAATGGAGTGGACCATTCTGATGTTATCAAGCACAATTTGGGGTAGTGACACTTTATGACAAGCGAGAGGAGTTCAAAGTTAATGGTCAAAGATTAAAGCATTACCTTGAGAAAAGCAATTGGAAGAGGAATAGCCCTTGGTTGAATGGAGAGAAAAATTGAAGAAAATAGAACAATGGCGACGAAAGTCCATTGAGACTAAAAATGGAAGCGGCTTTGTGGAAGCGATCACATCGAGTTTGATTTTAATCATTTTTAGTTTATTATAATTTACAATTTATTATTGTTTAAATTTCTAATAGCTCATTATTCAGTAGATTTTACTAATTTTTGATTTAAGATTAAGGTAAAAGTTTTGTTGGATATTGAAGATTGAGCAAAGATGTAGAGAATCAAGCTGGCTCGTGCGAGTAACAACTCCCGGGATACAGCTCTGACAATTCACGGGGAAGAGCTATTTTGAAAAGCTTTTCCCCTATGCAAATTCTGTGAAAATTGAATATAGTATACATGTTTGAATTGTGACGTGAAATGGTTTATTTGATGATGAGAATGCGCTAATTAGTGAGTGGAAGAAACACGTCGTTCATTAAATGAGGCATTCTGCGCGGACTGGGTAGCGACCAAGCATATGGCGACGGCGAGGAAATCGCCAGCGAGTTGATGTCGTGACTCAGTCGGTACTGTGAAGGAAGAAAGGGCGTGGTCGACCGGGTATGTCGCGATAGAAATTGAAGTCGCGACCGAACCGGGTGGTCGCGACAAGTGTAATTTCTTGAGAGTGATGGTCGCGACGAAGCTTAACAATGTCATGAGATGCGATGTCGCGACCTTAGGATGACTTGTCCTCCCACGATTAACTTATGTGTAACAAACAATATGCGACATAAAAAGAAAAAGTTACTGGTAAAAACTTTTAGAAATTCATACTAGAGAATTTTGTAGCGACAACACACAATGCGGCATGAATTTAAGTCGATAAAAGAAACAAAATAAATGAAATAATAATAACCCACAATAATAGTGAATTGCAATTGTTGAGAAACTCTCTTCATTATCGAAAGCTCCTTCCGTGAAACAGAATTCAACTTTCATCTTAGCATCTTCCACTGGTTTTACGATTCTTGTAAATTTAAAAATCGAGCTACTTCCTAAAAAACCTTCCGATTTCTCTAAATGGCAGACAACCGAACATCATCCATCTGACGAAATGTGGAGGAGTATACCCAGGCGAGGGAAGATGTGCAGAATTGTGGAGAAGCAGTCGTGGAGCGGCGGAGGGTCCAACCGGTTCTTAGCGGCAGAGGAAGAGGGGAAAGAAAGAGGCGACGAAGAAGAGAGGAGAAGACGAGTTCGTCTCGGAAGAAGCTTTAAGCTAATTGGAAGAAGCACTATCTTTGGAAAAGGGTTTGTACACATGGGGAGAGCGGGGATTCAACCAACTCATCTCCGTTCAATGGTGATCGAAACAAGAAGATGGAAAAAATTGCAGCATCGAAGATGAGTTTATGACGATCGTTAAGAATTTTACTCCAACCTTGTAGGGAGAAAGGAGAACTACATTTTTGTGGAGGGTTTGGTATATATGGAGCGAGACTATAAATGAAATGTACGGGTGGAGGGTCTGGATCAAATTGCAAGAAAGATATGACTGATGAAGCAGTGAAAAGATAGCTAGAAAGCTGACAGACGGCAAGGTGAAATGGGGTCAGGGAAGAGGAGAGAGAAAAGATTATAGAACGAGGGGGAGATGACCCGGAAGAAGCAAAGGTATGGTTCTATTTTAAACTACAGTCACGGGTTCTACCAAACATGTTTGCACAGTGAAACGGGGGGAAGCCATCATTCTCTATGCCATGCGAAAGGGCTATAAGATTAATCTTTGGGAGTACATTATTAACTCCAATATTGAAATATCGAGAAGGAAATAAGAGGGGCATGATCCACACCCGGCAACCATCCTGGGTTATGTATCGGCATTGGTGTGTGAAAGGGAAGTTGGGCGGAAGAGAAGAGTGCCCCAGGGTTTCCACCCATTAACCTTTGGCCCGGAGCCACGAGGGACCGAAATCAAAGAAGAGGGTTCATAGTGGAGCTTGATTCGGAGATGAGGAGAGTCTGTGAAGGGACACCGCTGATGGTTGAAAGCAAGAAGAACAAAATCTGAAACTGACCCGGAAGGGAATTTACCTCTGTTTTCTGCGAGAGGACATGGACCGGATGAAAGAGTCTTATAGATTTCACCGCCCCGGCTCTTGACTCTCCACCTTTGATAGGAGCAGGGGATTTGAGAGAACCGGGACAAAGCTCTGAGAGAATTTGGAAAATAATCAAATAATGGAAGTAACTGTTTCTATGCAGAAAAGTTTGGAAGAAAGAGAAGAGAAATTGAGCACTCAAAAGAAATTCAGAGAAGATGTGTATTAAGCTGAATTGAAAAGAAAAGATCAACAGTGGGAAGAGGAATTGAACAAAAAGAAGGAAATGTATGAAGAAGAGTTGAAGAGAAAAGAGCAGAAATGGGAAGAGGAGATGAGTAGAAAGGAGGAGCAGATAAAAAAGATCTTAGAGCACCAAGAAGAAAAGTTCAAAAAGGAAATGGAGGGAAAAGAATCGAGATCTTGAAAAATTTTGACTTAGCCATGAATCATTCTACAATAATCAGTATGATCGAGACTCTCAACTCTAAAACTCATAAAGAAAGGGATTCGAGCAAAGAGGCCAAGACAAAGGAAGCGAGATCAAGGGGTTTAAATTCCTCTATATGTCATTATTACAGGACTTCGAGAAGAAGATGAAGGACAGAGAGAAAGTGCTTGATAACAATGATGCTTATAGAAGAAAAATCTAGCTGGAAAATTTGGATTTGATTAACAACAATCTATCCAAATTTTGGGAATCATGGCAAATGGGCGTACAATGAACACATTGGGTCCAAAAGGCAAGATGATCTGAATAAGAAAGTTGATCTCACCAATGAGCTGTTTGATGAAGGAACAAATAGAAAGGGAATGTCAAGAAGAAGAAGAGGACGAGTAAAGTTCCCAGTTCAACTGACTGGCTACCCTTGATGCGGATCCCCCGAACATCTTTGTTCCTCCTCGAACGAAAGAAAAAATAGACCTTCTCATTGATTTGTCAATCTCTCCTCATTCCTATCCCGTTTGTTCTCAACATTTGCACATTCTCTGAATAAAATCGAAATTTGTTTGATGTGTTGAAGTCAAATTGTGTTTACTTTTCGTGACACTCGCTAGGAGGAATAACAAAGAGAATTTAGCTCAGAATGAAAAATGCCGACATATCATAATATATGAGCTAGTTGAGTGTAATTGATTAGATGATAGGATGAAACACAAATAACTGCAGACAAGTGGTCAATGACACATAATTGAATTCGAAACACAAATTGCATAATTGACTCAATTTAGCCGATGAGTCCAAGTTAAAGGAAAGTTATACAATTGAAGGAGCAAAACATATTTTTGGGTTTGAAGTATAAACAGTAAGCCAAAGAACTTGGTGAACCTTAGATAATGTAACTCCTCAACAACTGAAGTGAGTCAAGGACATCCTGAAGGTTATTCACGCTAACCAAAAAAGAATTCTGTAACTTGTTTACTATCGATCAAGGCGAAATCCTAGGTAATACAACCAACAAGCAGATGATGCAGCCATCCTCGAAGTACCTTGAGCCATTCTAGCCAAATTATTATTATGTATATGCTTCTCGCATACACCTTAGTTCCGAATTGGAGTTTCTCAAAACACTTTGTAACATCCCCAAATTATACCCTAACAGCTTTTATAACATGTTTCGGTATAATAACGTGAAATGTATATTTATTTTAATAAATAAAGATAAAACAAAAAGTAGGAATATGCATAAGTTAAATTGGGTAAGTAAAAGAGAGTCAGATAAATTCAAAGAATAATATAAGAAAGATATTAGAATAAAATAAGGAAGAAAAATATGGAAGAGACAAGTGGCTTGAAGGAAAGAGGGAGGAAGTTTCCTCCTTTGAAAGTGAAATAAAAGGGGATAAGATTAAATAAGGAGAAGACCAAAAAAAAAATATCTCATTTTGGTCTTGGGAGAAAGAGAGAGCAAAAACGGATAAGAGAGAAGAGAAGAGAAAAGAAGAAGAAGAAGAAGAGAAAAGAAGAAGAAGAAGAAGAGAAAAGAAGAAGAAGAAGAAGAAAGAGAATCACAGGTATGGAACTATGGGTATTGGTATGGGATTTGAGTATAGTTTTGTATGGATTTCGGGTATGGAACTACTAAAAATGAGTATAGAAGTATGGATTTCGGGTATGGAACTATGATTTGGTATAGAAAAGTATGGAACCATGAATATGTGTATGTAAACTAGGTATGGAGCGTGAATATTTGTATGAATACATGTCTTGGGGTTATATGGAAGTCTAGTTTTGGTCTAGACGGTATGGATACATGTTTTAGAACCCTACATCTTGTGTATGGTTGGGTTTGGGAACTCTAAACTCATTTCTTGTAGGGTTGAGTTAAGAAGAGCTTTAAGGCTCCTAAATATGTGTTTCTGAGAAGGGTCTAGTTGGGTGTGTTGAACCTTAAAATTTCTATTGTCGACCACATGCAGTAAATCGGATCTTAGAACAGTTTTGGCAAGAAATAAGGAGAATTTGGCAGTAAGTCCTTCTGTGAATTGTAGCCACATCAATGAAATTGGATGTTAGCCTTTGAATTTCTCAATTCCGACTCCTGTAGACCAAGTTATAATCTTTTTTGACTGGTCACCAATGGCGAGGGGTCACAAACAGGGTCACTAAACAGCTGCTCACAAACAAGACTACAAACAAGGGTCGTCAAATGCTCTAAATGCGCACTTCATCAAATAGTACTCACAAACAAGATTGCCATTAAACAATACTCGTCGCCAAATAGTATCACATCAAACAAGACTCGCTACCAAACAAGACTCGTTATCAAATGCTGTCATTATACAAGACTTCCGCTATTGAATAAGATTGTCACAAACAAGATTTCGTCAAACAATACTACAAACAAAGGTCGTCCACCAACGGGTCACAATAGCTGAATGAAGAATCGCCCATCGTTGGTCACCACAAACACTACGCACTCCCAACTTCTAAGGTCATAACTTCTCTGCTTCAACTCCGATTCGGTGTTCTCGACTCTGCATGGAGCTCCATCGAAATAAGAATCGATCCATATGCATGAGGAAGAGGATTAGATGTCAGACCATGTGTCGACCGAGCTCACATCAGCGCTGTCGGGCTCAGGTCACTTCGTCAAGACCGATCAGCAAGCATGACCTCCAACTCGAAGATCATAACTCCTTCCGTCCGAACTCCGACTGGTGTTCCTGACCTCATGGAAAGCTCCATTGAGTCAAGAATACAGCCAAGGTTATGTATGAAAAAGGGAAACTCAAGTATTAGATCCAGAAATAAGGAGAAACAGTAAGCAGATATGATAATCATGGTATATCATGCATAGTATAAGATAGATATGGGCAAGATAGATAAAAGTATAAGTATCGCAGTATAAGTACCTCCGTATAAAGAGATAAGTCTGCACCTCTGGGCGGGAGTTAAGACGGTCTAATAAAGACAAGTAAACGCGGTAAGTATAGAAATGTATAGGTATGCGTCATAAGATATGACAATCTAATAAAGTACATGGAAATATAAGTTAACAAGATATAAGATGTTACCAGAATGTGAGTACTTGTACACTAATGATAGGTATGTATGAATATAAGAATGAGTAAATGTATGCATGATGATAGGTTACGTGGCGCAAATGTTATAGGCTAATATATGAGATAAAAACATGATAGAACATGATATGAATACAAAAGTGAAGAGATGAAATATGAATAGCTAAAACATGAACGAAATGCGTATATTAAGTAGACATATATGAAAACGATATACGTATTGTAAAGAAAGAAATAGAGAACCTGAAATGAGATATGAGATATGAAAATGCAAAGATAAGAATAAATGATGGGTATATATATTCATATATGACACGACGACAATAATGATTCTGAATATGAGATATGTAATCAACATGAACAAGATATGATCATCCGCTAGGAACCTCGGGTGTAGGATGATGGAATGCCTATCTGGGAATAACACTTGCCGCAAAGATACGATAAGTGATATTCCGGCCATGATTGGGTCGATGACATGATCCCGCTTTGACCGGTGTGGCCTAAAGGGTCACCACAAATATCGGCACTCATGAATGGTCACCTGCTTATACGCTGATGATACTGCGCTCATGTCATCGCACTCATGGATGGTCACCGGTTGCATGAAGGATGATACCTTTGGGTATCATATTACCGGGCACACATGGATGGTCACTGCTCATACAGTGATGATACCTTTGGGTATCATAATATCGGAACTCATGAATGGTCAATGCTTATACGTTGATGATAATTTTCAGGTATCATATTATCGGGCATAGTACATTGTCTCACAATGATAACAGCACCTTTCAGTTCTCACGGTTTCCTCAGATCAGCTTCTAAGGTTTATGCATATGAAACATAAAAGAAATGACAGGTATATGCAAAGGAAATGTAGAGAATATATGAAGAGAATATGAGAAGCATAGCACTACTATGTGATGATAGTATACAGCTACAAGTACAAGAAGCAAAGTGTCAATGACACGAGAAAGTAATATGAAAAGTATAACAGGAAAACAGTATATGAAAATAGTACATGAAACAGTACATGAATACAGTATATGGAATTAGTATATGCAAATAGAACATAATCATAGTATATGAAATCAGTACATGATGACAAAGAGATGATAAATAAAGAAAATGAAAATAGAACATATCAAATGATATAAGATATAATCAAGGAAAGTCATATATGTATAAGAATGTATATGCATTTCAGATAGGTTATGTGATATGAATATATGATAGATATACCTGAATGAATAGATGGAACATGATATGAACACACGCTAGAAATGCATAAGTGCTAAGAACGATAGAGATAAACTAAAGATGACAAAGCACAAGCATCAAGATAAAATATAGAAAGGTGATATGTCAAAGATAGAGAACATGTGACATACAGTAATAAAGATGATAAGTAATATAAAGTTATATGCATATGTATAAGCTTGAGATGGTCACTATTGGTGGTTGTCCATGCTTATGTTCCACTAAGCAAAGCTTAGCACGTGTTCAATCCGTAGGCAATGTAAAGCGTAAGACAAGAGTAGAGGACAGATATCCTACATCAATAGAGTGAGTTGCACCAGAGATAGGTGCCACCCCGCATCGCTCCAAGAATCTCCGATGTTTTGTATTAGAAAGAAAGAAAAATGCACATGTAAAAGTAAATGGACTCGCAGATATGTATAGAGATGTCAGGAGGACACCACTCCTGGGTGGTAGTTGCTTATATATGAAAATGATTTGGTATTACAGAAATTGTTTGTATAACCACAGGTACAAGTTCGGGCCTTGAGAGAATGTGTCAATGAGTCCTGGAAGATAGCGCCTCGCACTGATTCGGCCCGATCCGCCAATCGGCCTGACGGAACGGAGGCGTGACACACCTCCTATCTTCAAAACAAGCAATTTGAAAATCCTGCCATCCTTTATAACTAATCCTCCAGTAAAGAACCTCTGATTACCCAAGAACTCAAGGAGGGAGGAAGAGATAAAGTTTGGGGGAGTATATTTTTGGAGAACTAAAAGAGAAATACAGAAAAGGGTGAAGAAAGAAAAAAAAATCTAAAGCAGAAGGATACAACAGAGGAAGGTATGATGGACATGGATTTGCTGAAGCTAAAGGCATTTCCATTGACTCTAAAGGACAAGGCCAAGATATGGCTCAACTCATTGAGGCCTAGAACCATTCGAAATTGGGCCGAGTCACAGTGCACTCTCAAGGTTCTTCTGCTCATAAGACCAATAATTTGAAAAAGACAAATTTACACCTTACAAACAGATGGGCGAGAGATTTTACCAATGTTGGGAAAGATTTATGGAAACCATCGCTGCATGCCCACATCATGGGTTTGATACTGATGTTGGTGAACCATTTATGGTGGTATGTTCCACTATGAGGCAACTTTTGGAAACTATGTGTGGGGAGACTTCTAAGTAAGCATCCCGATGAAGCCATGGATTTTAAATTACGTGGCTGGAACTTCTCTAAGGGTCAGATGAGCCTAACCTCAGAGAAATGGATAGGATGAAACCACCGGGCCAACCTAAGGGGTGGGATGTAGCACCGCGTAAGAAATAGAGATGAGAGCTGTGATTTCAACCTCAAAGAAGGAAAGTGGAGGAGCTTGAAAGCAACAACTCCAAGAGGTGCAATGCAAATGGACGAAAATCCCGCACAAATTCAATCCTTGCACCAATTTCCAACCCTCAGGCACCCAAAAGAGAACCATGTCCTATGGCCCCGCAGCTGAAGGATTTGATGTCGAATAAACACTGTGAGGACACAAGCCACAACAATCCAATGCTCCATATGGTAATACCTACACCTAATCGAGGAATCACCCCAATCTCAGACGGAGACCCAACCCCCGCTTGTGTACTCCCTGTGTGCCAAACCTCGCCTTGTTCCTCACAAATACAACCACCATCCTCTTTCTCCGCAGAATGTCATATTAAATTTGAGTAAGGTGGTGGGCAACTTGTCGAGGAACAAAAGGAATCAAATGCAGTAACTCGGTACAAAGAATTGATAATCGGTGAGAAAGTACACCGACAAGAGAATGGGGGATGGGCTTGAGAGCAATCTCGAACTGCAAAATTGATAAACCTGGCGATTCAATCACCAAGATCAACAAGTTGCTTGAGGTACAAGAGAGAGGGAGGTTTCCATCACAAACACTTCCAAATCCTAAAGGATTCATGAGGTGTCATCCAACAATTCGAATGGATGAGAGGTTAAGGCCATAATAACCCCGAGAAGGAAAAGAGGTTGATCAAATCTTCTATGCCAAAGCTCGTGAAGAATCCGTGCAGTGAGAAGAATCTGCAACCTCGGCGCATGTTCTCCTCCTCAGAGGAGGATTCAATGAAATACCGTATACCACCTCCATTTCCACAAGCACTTAGAGGAAAGCATAAAGGCACCAACAAGGTGTGCATTTTAGAGGGTCTTAAGGCAAGTAAAGGTTAACATACCTTTATTAGACAATCACAAGTGCCTCGCTTATGCAAAATTTTTGAAAGACTCGTGATAATCAAAAAGTGGATTAGGCATTTGAAGAAAGATTACTGAACATATCAGTGCCATAATCCAAAGCAAATACCCCGTCAAATACAAAGATCCTGGATCTCCCACAATTTCAGTCAATATTGGTGGGAATTGCATAGAAAAGTCCTTGCTTGATTTAGGAGCCAGTGTGAACCTAATGCCGTATTCGTAATATACATGTGCCCAGTTTAGGTGAACTTAACCTACTAACATCACACCATCATCGTCGATAGATCGTTGAAAACCCTAAGGGATAGTTGAGGATGTCCTTAGAAAATAGACAAATCTCTACTACCCGTGATTTTGTAGTGCTTGACACCGAGCCAATTGCAAATGAACCCAATCATGTACCAATCATCTTAGAAGACCATTTCTGCCACCGCCAATGCAATAATAAATCACTGGAATGGAGTCATGCAATTAACCTTTGCACATGACCATGGAGTTGAACATCTTCATTTGAACAACAAACATGAGTTGCTAGAACCGAAAAATCAAATTTCTGATGAAGTTGTTTCAATTGATCAGTGTGCAGGAAAACAAAGTACCCAAGAAGTGCAAGGAGTGATCAGCCAAGAAAATGAAGAAATTTTGGTCTTGCCATCAACACCAACTGCAAGTCAATTGATCAATTCCAAAGCCATCAGCAAGGACCACATCAACAATTGGTCACCCAAAACCATGGAGCTACCAGCCTAATGCATGGGTCGAGAGGAGATCATTCCTCTCGACCCCCTTGAGTAATTCTGGAATTGAATCGGTTCGGTGTTTTCAAAAACCGAATTGCAGTTCCACACATTTTATTTTATGTTTTAAGTTAATTAATTTTGTTAGTTTTAGTTAGTTTTCGAAAATTTTTAACTTAGCAGTTTTCATTTTCTGGTAGCTTAGTTTATATATTATAGTACTTTATTTTGAATTTTTTAATATTAGCATCATATAGTAAATTTTCTAACAATAATTTTTATTTCATATAATTTTATTAATTAATTTAAAATTTTCATGATTTCAGGAAGTCCAGTAGGCCAAATTCGCTAAGTATAGCGAAAATTTGGCAGGGAGACTATTCGGCTGCCACAAACGGTCTTATATAAACCTGAGGGGGGGGTGTCCAAAATGCCACTTCACATTCCTTCCCTCCCAAATAAGCCCCGTGATCTTCCGCGACTTCCCTCACAAGCCTTCACCGCCGACTCTCGCTTGAGCCACGAGTCTGTCCCAAGAAGATCGAGTCACACCCCCATCACAAGAGATCCTCCACAGTTCCAACCCGTGCCTCGCCAACTGTCCAACAACCAGGCTCCGTCACGACGCACCGGGCCGACCGAGCCTTCAGTGAGCCTCCACCACGCGCGCACGAGCCCTGATTGTTCACTGCCCCAGCCTGAGCCTTCACTGCCAGGATACCCGTGCCCCTGGGCTTAGCTTCGGGTGCCCCGTCCCACTGGCTGATCAAGACGAGCCTTGTTTAGCTATCCCGTAGCCGGTTTTCAAACAAGTAAACACAAGGAGCCTTAGTTATCTGAGTTCCGTCAGAGTGATTCGCCGCCTCCAGAGAGCTTCAGACAAGACGACAGGTCTCGGGCAGACAAGGAGTGAGCCCTTTTTCTGTTTTATTTCGAGCATCGGCATGGTTTCAGGACTCGAGGTGTCCATTTTCGGTCGCGGTGAGATCTCAAGACGCCCGAGAGAGAGGCCCCACTCTCCAAATTCCCGCCCAAAGACTATCACTGGGCCCCCGAGGCCGCACGGGAGGAGCCTCCTCCCCGGGATTCCGACGCATCGACAAGGACAGGACCTCGGCCCCATCACCCGTGCCCCGAGGAGAGCCAGAGGCCCGCCCCTGCCGCCCGCACACGGCCCAGCGAAGTCATCATCTTCGGCCTCCCGCCACTGGCCGCATCAGCCGAGGCGACTTCATCACCACGCTTGTCGCCCCGCCGGTGATTCGAGGCCACTATTCGTATGAACCCCATTCCGGAATGCGACTCACCGCAGAGTTTCATCAGAGTCATATTATGACGCCTCGCGCCGAGGGCCGACTCCAGATACCACTGAGTCTATGCGATTGATCGAGGAGTATCACCCCACTTTTATGACTTCAAAGATACATCCGAGAGTGGTGTTACAGCTCTACCACCCATGACATCCAGGAGGAGACATCCACATGAGCCTTCGGGCCAAGATCGATGACGTCTCCTGTACTCAGAGCATCGATATTTCAGCAATTTTTGGCCCGCGCATACCGGGCCGCCAAGAATCTGTAGGGATACGCAGATCGGGCCCCACCCCGCCATTGGGTGGAGATGGTCCGAGTGACCGGGGCCGCAGACACCACCGCTGGTCCAAAGATTCTACAGAGGCGCCCCGCCGATGCCGCCGATCACCACCCGTTCAAGACGAATGTCCCTTCCGCAGCATTATGTGCAGAGGAGGGAGCTCATCCCGAGGCGCTTTACCTGATCTCTGGGACTTGGTTCAGCCCTCTGAAGCTGGTGATGGCCTCTCTCACAGGCCATGAGAAGGTCCATCGGAAGGACTGCACGAGCACAGAGTCTTCCACACTTATGCCGCGACTCCTATGTTATGCCCTCTGTTAATCTGGGGAGGATCCCAAGAGGAGCCTGTGCTTGAGATGAGGTCCAGCTGCCCCTTCGTTATGTCGCAGAGCGGGTGATGACTATGCCCGTCTCTCTTTCCACATACGACCACGTGTGACTGTGATAGTACGGTCGGAGGCTCAGGACCACCACACGACGATATGCCCGCCCCGAGCCCGAGGTACGCAGGGACTCCCCATTCCAGATCGTTCACCTCCATCTCCTCCACACACTACATCAGCAGCTGCAGCAGATACTCCCGGGCCTTCCTATTCAGCACATCATTCACCGGAGTACATCCATGCTAGCTCGAGAGAGATAGCTGGTGTGATGGATGCCATCTGCTCACTTGCAGCCACAGCCGCCCAGATCGCAGGCTGGCCTGCCATCTCTATGCCGACTCGGTATTATGACCCATCCGGGTCTTCTCCTCATGTTCTCCCGGTCAGCCAGAGGAGCCCACCACCGATGCGGTACCATCGATGTTCCGTCGCAGCAGTTGAAGAAGCCAGACTCCACCACCACCATGAGCGAGGTGCCAGCCCTTTTATGATTTTGTATAGTTACCAAATTTTTATCAACTCAGCTTACCGATTTTGATTAGATTTATGTATTAGCCATAGTAGGCAAAGGATATTTTTGTGTTTAGCTTTGAGATTCATGTACTAGCCATTTTGGTCAGATCAAAAGCTGTCATTTTTATATATATACAAACTTTTGTACATATCATGTTCAGGCTCATTTTGTGTAATTGTTTTTCTTTCAATTGACAATTGAATTAAGTTACAATTGGACAATTGAATTGCTTCATGTTGGAAAATTGAGTCATTATTTGTCACCTCTATGCTAGAACAAATTCCATGCTTGAAACAATTTCGTCACTTACAGCCCAAAAGATGCTCAACTTGAAATTTCCTTTATGCTAATTCACACACTCCGCACTCCGCATTATTTCAATAGGTCAGAATTTGTTTGCTTCCTTTCGCATAGCCGGCCTTAAGCATGCTGGGCAACCTAGATAGGCTCAGTTACCTATACTGTACATCAATGTCGTCTTCCAAAAGGAAAAGAAAGAAAAAGAGAAAAAGAAGAATGAAAAAAAAAAAAAAAAAAAACAAAAAAGAAAAAGAAAAATAAAGTCGTGAAGTTTTGCCTTGAAACCTGAGCACGGTCCGAGGGGTGTGGCTAAAGCCTTTGAAACCCATGCCCTAAGCCTTTAATTGGTCGAGTCATCGATTTAGTGTTCGCAAGCATGGGTGGATAGTAGAGTCTAACGATTTGTGTGCTTGATTTTCAAGTCATTCGAGTCCGGTGAAGCCTTTAGGAGTTTGTGGTCGAAAGATCCACTGATGCCCTAAACCCACTGCTATCATCAGAACCTCTCGCTACACTTGACTTGCGGTCGTAATTTAAGCATCAGATCCTACAATATAGTCAAATAAAAAGAAAGAAAAGTGTGACTTTCCTTATCTAGGTTGTTCAATGTGCCTTAAGGCCATGTCAAGTGAAATAGGAGAAAGACAATTTTGCAGTAATTTATTGGCTTAATCTGGTTATTAAAGAACTATTAGACTAGGTAAATTCAAGTTGAGAATCATGGAACCGCTTGACCAAATTGTTTTCAAGTGATTTTGCTTCTTTATACCTGCCAACCCCATTTCAATTTTTTTGGCCATGGTAATGTTTATATGCATAAACCTTTTTGAATCATAACCTTTGAAAATCACCACACATGTACTCCTTTTATTTGCATTGCTAAGGACTAGCAACGCCGTTGGGGTGATTAATGCTGAAAAGTAAATTTGAACCATATATTAGATAGGTTTGAGTGCTTTTATGATTAATCGTCATTTATGCCAAATTTGAAGTGTTCAAGTCTTCTTAGTAGCACTTATGCCGCTAGAGGGTATTTTTGGTTGTTTCGGTGTGTGTTTGCGACTCTGGAGTTCAATCAACATGCAGATTTAATCATTTAGTTGGAATTAAGTCTCAAACGACAACGTTCTGTAAACCAATGAGAAAACAAAGGCAAAGTAGCTATACCCATGCAAGGAAGGCGGAGGCATAGAACCCGTAATTTCGCTTAAACTGCTGAAATTTCGCTTAAACTGCCACTCCACAGTTTAGCTTAAACATTTCACGTTCAATAAATGCCAAAATTACAGACCACCCCAGCCGCTTGTGGCACCATTTTTAGCGTAAAAAACTGATTTCGCTACTCACTACAATTTCGAGTAAGCTGGCGAAATTTCGCTAGCTAGCGAATTACCTGGCTCTAGCGAAATTTTCCATTTTCGCTATACTTGGTGATTTCGCTAGTTAGCTAAATTCCCTTCTTTAAATTTAGCGAATTTGATGCCTCACATGCTTTGTAATTAATGCCAAACCGACTCCAAACTTGGTGCATGGTTTTAATTGTCCTATAACTTAGCTACTTTTAGGTTTTTGGTATTTTATTACCTTGAGAGGAGGGTCACATAAGCCCCTCTTGCTTTGTAACCTAAGTAACAATTTTAAGCAACAATCGGGAGAGAATTCTTGTGTAAGCTTTTTATCTTTGCACGATAAATTTTGGTTTAGGTTTTGCTTTTATTTCTTTTCTCTCTTCTCTCTCTTCTTCTCTTCTCATTTTCTATTATTTTCTTTTCAAAACAATCCTCTTGAGGACGATAACTCATTAAGAGATGCCAAGGTTTCCTTTCTTTGAAGAGAAGGAAGCTAGCTTGAAGGGGCATATGCATGTTGTCCTTTGTACTAAAAGCTACAGGTAGGTATTTATGGCCTCATATCTCAAAATATGGTTGGACAACATTGAATGTTATTGATTTGGCCAATACTCCATGCTTAGATCATCATACGATGACTCCAAAGAGAGAAGTATCAGATTCTTTAGATGGTCTTTACGAGCCTCCGAGATAATATTTACATGTTAGGGTTCTTCAAATTAAAGCTAAATAACATTTACTGCTATTATTTTGGCCAATACTCCATGCTTTAGGATATAGTGCACAAAGGAGAGATGCAATCAAGAATTTTTAGATGGTCTTACGAGCCAATGAGGTAGTTAAGGGGTTGTAGGTTTCAAACTGAGAAGCTGTGCAGCAACATTGAATGTCATTAATTTGCCAATACTTCCATGCTTTAGAATCCAAAGTGTATATTATGAGAGATACTCGTGGTTCTTAGATGGTCTTACGAGACCGAAAAATGATATTTGTATGTGTTGGGTGGTTTCTAAATTAGGTCAGATAGCATTTAATGTTACATCTAGCCAATACTTCCATGCTTTATACAAAGTGCACAATTAGCGATAGATGTATTTTTGTTCTTTAGATGGTCTTTAATGAGCCTCTAAGTTACATATTGAAATGTTAGGTTTGAACCTGTAAAGTGGCCATAAGATGCATGCTACCCGATCACTCAAATAGAGTTGTTTCAAGGGTGAGGCTCGCTAGTTAACATAGATCCCATATGCCACGGACTATAGCTGTGGCTGTCATAACGCGAGGAATGCAACCTGGGACTCTCGCTAGCTTCTGTGTGACCTAAACCCAGGGCCCAATGCTCAAGGAGTTCTTTTTCATTTTTCTTCTTTTATTTTCATTGCAACCATCCACTTCCCGTTTTTAACCAAACCCCAAAATCCAAATTTAATTCACCGGGGCTTTTGATTTCATTCAAATCATTTGTACGAAGAAACCCATCCCGTGTTCGAGCCTAGACCGCTATGTCAGCAGTAGCTTGATCACATAGGAGGAATCACGGAGCAAATTTTCATATTCCGCCACCCTACCAGGCACGACCAAAGATAAAGTAGGTCGCGACATCATTCAATGGTTTCATGACGCTGGGCCAGACCAAAAAGAAGGTCGCGATAATGCCTAGTCAGTCAATGCATATCAATTGAGAAGACTTGAGGTAGCGATATATCATTAAATGGGCCGCGATAAATGTATAAGCGAATGAGACGCCACAACATCTGTGAGGTCGCGATTATCCGCCGCACAGACTAGAAGGTCGCGACATCATACAGTAGTCGCGACATCAAATACAAAGAGTTAAGGTCGCGACATCAAGAAGAGTCGCATAATGTAAGGAAAAGTAAGTCGCGACATCATTGCTGTCGCTACATCAATCAGGAATAACAACTAAGGTCGCTGACGTCATTCACCGCCGCGACATCGCATTACAAGTAAATAAGGTCGCTGGATCATTTAGCCGTCGCTGATAACAATTTCCAAGAGATAATGAGACGACAAGTCACGACCAAACAAAGCCTCTACGACATAACCAAGACAACGGCTGGTCGCGACAAAGAATCGATATCGCTATCAACAACTCACCGGGCCGCGAACCTAAGTCCAAAAAAGAAAAATAAAATTAGGGCCCAACTCAGAACCCTATAAATACGCAGTCAAGCATCAAGGAACGCAGCCTTTTGGCTACTTCTGAAAGCAGAGATCTGAGTCACAAGGCCTCAGATTTTAATTTTCTTTGTTTTGTTTTTTATTTTTAGATTAGCTTGTCTTTATTTCAAATTCCGGGATCCTAACGCTATCTCAAGTAAAATTCTTGTACCAATGCATAATTCTATTTTCCTTCAAATTACTGCCTCGTTGTTTGAATTTCGCATAAATTTTGGAATTCGAATCATCAGCTTGCCTATTTACAAAGCTTGCTTTCTTGATCACAAGAAGTTTATCGTATGGTAATCCAATGATTTAGAAACTCACTTTCCATTGAATTGACGCTGTCGAAATTATCTTTCCCGTGAGAATTTTATTCATTAATGCCGAACTCGCCTTGTAACCCACTTGCCGGTCTTGTGTATTTTCTGTTATTGGATCCCAATATCGTCTCATACCCATTAACCGGATTGCCTCAAGCTCTTATTTCCGTGAGGCCTCAGTGACACAGAAGGCATTCCTAGAGTGATGAATACCAAGGTATGTTAACCTCGATATTGTTGATCTAGTGTGCTTTGTGAAATTAAACTGATAAACTTTCACTTGGAGACAGAAACGGTCATTTTTATCAATTTAAGCTATGCAGAGTTCATTCTATTCAATAGTGAATTCAATCCCGTACAGCAAAGATCTAATCAAGGAAGAATGAGCTATTCTAATTTTGAGGAAGAGAAACTAGTATAGTGTAAAACCCAAGTAATGACTTAATCTTTAGGAGCTAAGGTTTGCATTCATGTTGTGGGTATGAAGTATTGAGAAAGAAAAATACCCAGAATAAGGCAACCCAGATTAAAAGTAGTTATCTAACACTCTGTCTTCGAGAGAAACAGTGAAGATTAGATAATGAACGGTGGGGTTTGGAGAGATCCAACTGCACTATCATATTCCTTGGACTAGTTTTAAATCCGTGGTTCATTAAGCAAATCTGACAAAGGTAACTGTGAATTGATGTTTCACAATAGCCGTATTTTCAATGCTCCTTTAAAAGATAACCTGCTCACTTAAATTGTAATTTTATTATTTCAGTATTCACCCATTTGTTATTAAATTCAATTCTTTTTAGTTTTCATTATTTTAAGGCTTTTAAAAACTCGATTCCAATTGTCTATCGTAGTCCAAATAGTATAGATTGAGTAGTCGTGGTAGTTGGCTCGGGAATTCGAGATCTCTCGTGGGATCAATATCTGGACTTAAATCCACTTTACTACTTGTTCGACCTGTGCACTTGCAGCATAATGGATCAAAACCACTAAAAAAAAAATGATTTACTCTTAAGGAAAATGCTCTTAATGAATACAGTAGCTAAGGAACACAATGTACAAGTTGTTGGCAAATTGACGGATTAGATAATAACTTTGGTGATGGCTATAAATTTGCATAAGTGTTTTGATCCATGTCACCAAGAAAGGGGCAACAAGTTTTGGCGCCAAGTGTCGGATTAGACAATAGTCCTTTGGTAATAGTGTCATAAATTTGTATATGTCTTTTGGTTACCAAACACTCCTCTCCGGGAGGCTCGCTTCTCATCGCGCTCACCTCCCTTCCGACAACGCTCCACTCGAGCCCGAAGCCTTTCCCGGCGGGCTTTATTAACGGGAGGCCCATCATGACTGGACTTCATGACGGAGGGAGGAGAATGCCTCAAAGCAGGAGGATGGGAAGACTTCGAACCAGAATACCCAGGTAGATCCGACCTAATGAGCTAAGAATAGGCACAAGAGAACACATAACGACTTAGATTTCCTCTTCGTCTTGAGATTGAGGCAAGACTGAATGCACCTGAAAGTACCATGACGAGTAAAGTTAGAAATATCCTATAGCCTTTGAAAACGGACGAGCGAGCAAGGGAACTCGTAGCTTCGGGATGTAGTCAGACGGTGAACGCCAAGCTGTCCTCCGTCAAAGTTATACTCCCGATAGCGGCCGACAAAGAAATAATGTTCCTTCCGGTGCTTGGCGTTGGGCAGCAGAGATATAAAGAAAGCCCTCGGCGGCCTCGCTACGAAGAAGAAGTCTAAGAGATGGCTTGCTATGCTAGGAGCGTGAGGCCTTATCCTAAAAGGCGACTAAACGACTCAACGAGAACTCTTGAGTTGGGGAAACGAGAAGAGGCAGACGTTAAAATGTTCTGGGAACCCTTTTTATAAAGGGATACGAGAGACGGAGGACATTCTTGAACGCCACCTCAAAAAAGCACACCATCTTGGGCACTTGGACGACGTAAGAGGTTAACACGTTAGGACACCAAACCTGGACCCCATACGGGAGCCCATACTAGGCTGCGAATATCTCCCCATATAAAGGCTCAACTCGACTAGGGCCCACGACCTCAGCATTTTGTATAACAGCCCTCAAATATTTAGAGCCACTAGGCTATCGGATTTCACTAATTTTACCCTTGCCCTTGCCTAGGGAAGGATGTTCACTGGGGCATCGGAGTGAACCACCACTGACGAGCCTATCGAGATTCACCACCCATACCTTACGACCAGGCGCCTTAGGGAATTACTCCCTATCTATGAAAACAAAGGGCTGATGGGACATGGAGATGCGCAGGGCTAAACAAGGAAAAGAGGTGAAGAAATATCTGGGAACTGACGAAAGCCTTAACACTTAGTAGACCTCGAACTCGAAAGACAAAGAAGAGGCGTACGATCCGAAAGCAAAATGAAAGGGCGGCCCCCAAGCGAGTGCTCGAAACCACAGCGGTCTAAATAGTGATCAGACAGGTTTCAAGAAAGAAGAAACCCAAACTCGCAGAGGCAAAAAACTTCAAGAATAGAGGAACACAATACAAACGGTCAGAGGACGTTTTAAAAGAATCTAGAAGCCACAGTCGAAATGAGCGGAAAAATCGAAAAGTTGTCATTATCACAAGACATTTGATGGCGACAAAGTCCTAATCAAGCCTTCCTTGAGTAGCCACGTAGAAATCACACCCGATCCTAGAAGTGGTATAGCCCTTGCCTACACTTGCTTTAGCCAAGGGTTAGGAGGGCGACTGATTGGGTTTAAAATAATAAGGGCATAGGTCCAGAACACAAGCCCAAATGTCAGGCTTAAGAGGGAGATTGGGAGGCGGGAGCGGAGTACAAGTGCTTGACCTACGATGATGTCCCCAACCACCGAACTAAGCGAGAGCCCAATTCACCCTTTCAAAGGCTAGTAATATAATGAAGAATCCGTATTAAAGGGAAAATACGATTTCCCTAATCAAATCTCCACCCGATTAAGTAGGATATTTCCTAATTGCTCATCAATTATCCCTTATTAATCGGTTAACGATAAGGAAAGAATCCTCTGATAGAATATCGTATCATCATCCAACAAGAAAATGTACCATTCCATATCATTATCCAACTAGGAAAGTTATCATGATCACCCATTATAAATACTAGGCCACCCATCAGTGAAAGGTATGCACAAAAATTCATTTCCTAAGCAGTTGATTTTCTTTTCCACCGGAAAGAACTGACTATACATATGAGAGGCAGGCGATCCTTGGAGTGTCTTTGTTTCTTGTTTTCACGGGAACCGAATCAGTCCAGCGGACCGGCCCAGCAATTCCAGCACGCTCCAACCTTGTTCCGGTTGAAAAAGCATCATCATCTTTCTTAAAATCAAAGACAAATTCAAGTATAAAAGAGGAATTCCCCATGAGGAAAGAGTATATAGTACCTTCTGTACAATTTCTCAGCTATCTCAACCTCTTTTAACTAACCTCCCTTATTGTTGACTTAATCATCGGAGGTGGATTTATTCTTGTCGTTGGATTGCCTTTTTTATAGGTTCACATTATGTCGCTGATGCTCTGGAGATCAAACAAACAAATTGTGCTAACCCAGTAACGAAGTCAACATAATAAATAGCAAATGTAGATTGTGGGGAATGAAATTTTTGATTTCACCAAACAAGAAATAAAGGTGCATTGGAAATGGGCATTGATTTCTTAGCAGAAGTGGGATGCTAGCATTCTTGATGAAGGTGAAATCAAACAATGTTCGGGATTGGAGTAACTTTAGAAATTAAAGTAGCTGCAAATACATGTCCTAACATTCTAGCAATTAAGAGTAATTAGCGGTTTGAATGTAGATCAATTGAATATATCAAATTATAGTTGGTAGTTTGTTGAAGAACTAGAGTTATAGATATTCTAGTAAGTATATCATCAAACTTGTAGGTTTTATGTCGATTATTATGTTATTAACCTGGATATTGTTTATTCATTTATGATTTTTAGCAATTTGTATCTTGTAAGTTTGAATCAATAAAATTATTTTCCTTTTCAATAAAAAAACAAAAGAAGTTTATACATGTCCTAACATTCTAGCAATTAAGAGTAATTAGCGGTATGAATGTACATCAATTGAATATATCAAATTATAGCTGTTAGTTTGTTAAATAATTGAAGTCGGAGATATTTTAGTCGGTATGCCATCAAACTTACAGGTTTTATGTCGATTATTATGTTATTAACCTGGATATTGTTTATTCCTTTATGATTTTTAGTAATTTGTATCTTATAAGTTTGAATCAATAAAATTATTTTTCCTTTCAATAAAAAAACAAAAGAAGTTTTATTATAAAATTTAATAACAATTAGGTGTCTATATACCAACTATCCACAAGATTTAAATGAGCAATTGGAACGTTGTTCCCCAATCCACAAAAAAGAAAAGAGTAGTTAAATAGCTGTTTCAATGTATAGAAAATAAAATTGTAAATTATTTGAAAATTTAAAATTTTGTCAAGAAAATAAAGATACCAAATTTAAGGTGGTAAAGCTCTTAATATGAAAAAAATCTCCATGAGGTAAAGTCAAGAAAAATCCAATGGACGACAAAACTAACATAAAATATGAATAAAAAATTTCATTTAATTGAGTGTCTCATACCATAGGATATATATGATTACAATCATACAATTTTCATTGGAGAAAAATAAGGCAGCAGTGACTTTGTTTCTCAATAAGTATGGCTGCCATAACAGCCTTACTTAATAGAGCTAAAACCCCACCAGTGTGAACATCTCTAGAATTTATTTGTTCCGGAGTCAAAAGGAATCACATGTGTATCCAGAGTTCCCCATTCTTTACTGTGTCATTGTCAGGATTAAGGCTCCTTTTCGAACTCACAAAGTATTAGAAAAAAAAAAAATACAAAAAAAATGATTTTAATATAACAGAAAAATCAAATATAATCAAAATTCTTTATAATTTTATATATTTTTAAATTTCTTAGTCCTTATATAATATAATAAATAGAAACAAATAAAATGAGTTTGAATAAACATATATAATTAATTTATTAAATTTAAATCTTTTTTTTTTATTTTCCTCTCAATTTTTTTCCATAGTACTTTTCTGGTTCCAAACATAACCTAATGAAAATGATTTTCTCATGTTTGGTTCATCATGAAAAATATAAAAAAGAAAATCAAATATAATCAAAATTCCTTAGAATTTATATTTTAAATTTCTTAGAGTCTTTATAATAGAGAGAAACAAATATAATAAGTTTTGATAAACATATAAATTAATTTATTAAATTTATACATATATATATTTATTTTTTCCCACATTTTCTCTATTTCTTTCTATTTTTTCTTAGTACTTTTTATTTCCAAATGGAACCTAAAAGAAGAAATGCAAACATTTGGAACCACGAAAGTACTAAGGAAAGAAAATAAAAAGGAAAATAGAAAACAAAAATGGAAAGAAAGAAAATTTGGAGAATTAGAGGACTGTCTTGAGGCAGTTCAACAGAGAGAATTAGAAAAAGAAAAATAAAAGCAAAAAAGTTAAGATGAAATAGCAAACTAAAAAAAATTCCAACTTTATAATCAGCCTGTTTGCTTTTTCTTGTGATGTCACTATTTATGTGTGTCTGGACTAGATCAGGTAAGGAAGTAATGGGCTGTGTCCACCTTTCCCATGCCCTGTCTTTGAGGAATGCAAAAATTATTCTAAAACTTTTGGATAGAGATTCAAACATTGGAATCATTAAAGTAAAATTTTTAGATAAAGTTAATTTTTTAATCAATGGGGGGTCAATAGAACCAGGTACCTTGGCATATTTGTTTTTTCTTGCTATCTTTGAGTAAAGGACATAGATTAAATAAGGAAATTTAGCACTGCATTAGTTCATGAACTTTTTTATTTAGAGAGTAAGAAGAGAAAAATTGGATGATAAAAGATTGATATGAATAGAAAAACCTTGTAGTGTTTTATATTTTTGTTTTTGTATACCATAGGTAATCCATCGATATTAGATAACAGAATGACAAAATTTAAGCATAAATTGGTCTTGAATATGGATTAGATATGCGTTATGATCCTCCAAATCTCTGCAAAGACCATCATCTTCAATAAAGATCCAGTTTTCATATTATAAATGGGACTCCAAAAGATAATTCAAGAATATGATTTTCTCTCATTCCTTAATGATGATATGGATGGTTTTGGTACAAATCATATCCCTATGAAGCATAAGATGCAATATATGAAATCAATCTAGAGACAAATGGCAATCTATCATTTCCAGTTACAGTATTTGACAGTACTAATTTGCAACTGTTAGTGACACCTATGGCACTTTTGAGAACTTGCAAAAGTTTCAACATTGATGATCCATAAATATTGAGTAATCTATTTCACTTCCATGGTTTGCCTTTGACCATGGGATGGTGTTATTGATTTTAAACATCCTCCAATATCCCAAATGCATGTTTTCTCGCCTTTACGCCTACACATTTTACTTTTCTATTGTGATTAAAGTCATTCTTTTTAAATTTAAAGTAACTTTCTATGTTAAGTAAATGGTGACAAGGTACATCACACAATTCATTTTTTTCCAAAACACATTGTATGCATTGTGATATATCAATTTTGTACTTATTACTTTGGAAATGAGTTAAAGACAAGTTTCTTGCACCCAAAGCAATTTTTCTTCTTTGGATAAATGGGCCTAAAATCATTACTTCGATTATTTCATGCCTGATAAATCGGGATAAGGTGCATAAATATCCCTGACTTATAGCCATATGTCCAATTTAGTCCATGAATATTTTTTTCGATCCACAGGTGTCCTTGACTTTAGTGTCGTAGCTCATCCAAGCCTTTACTATCACGAGCTTGCAAAGATAACTAACAGGAGCTATCCACGTGACACTTCATGTCAACGACATTATTACACCTATTGGTTCATTTGTGCAAGTTCGTGACGGTAGGGGTATGAATGAGTTATGACACTAAACGTCGGGCACCTATGAATATAGTTGGTAAAGGGGCATCTTAACCCATTTCGAGTTGAACCCAAAGAGCTTGGATTTAATCTTGCTCATTTCTATTGGTAGCACATTCTTGATCAAGCCTCATGCGGGTTGTAGGCCAAAACCCAACAAAATGCTAAAAAAAAATTAATTTTACAATCATTCTTAAAATAAAAATAAATAATATATAAATATATAAAATAATTGAGTCTAAAAAATATAATAATTTAAACAAACTAAAATAAATAAATAATGCTAGAGCACTGTCGTCACCTCGATCGTCCGAGCTACTGGGCATCAACTGCGTTATGTGAACCTGCAACAAAAAAGGGTGGTCTGACGGTGGTGCATCGGCCGCCTCTTTGATGATTAAGTCAGCACCTGGTTGAGATTATGTACCTGGAGGAGGAGCAGAAAGTTCAATTGGTGATGATTATGTACCTCTCCCTCATAGGGGTTCGCTCTTATTTATGCGAAGTGGTTTGCAACTTTTCCCTTTGTTTTAGGAAAGAAAATTCCTCTCTTTTAAGGATAAAATATATTTTCCCTTATCGAAGACCAATTCTTCCTTATGAAGGATTGCTCTTCCGAGAAATAAGGGATTTTGGAGATTAGGGAATCTGCGGATAAAATCTTTTTACGTATTTTCCGCCTTCATGTACCCATCCCTAACTTGCCATACGCAGAAGGATGACCGGTTGGGGGACTTAAACCCTTGGACGGGCCACCACGAAGTGGCTTCCGAAGGCTGCCCCCAATTTTACGAGATGGAAGCTTCCAGTTGCAGTATAGGAATGCCCTCGCTTCTTTCCTGATGAATGGAGCTTGGACAGTTAGGCCCTTCTCATGTGATTTGAATATGGCTAAGTAGCCAAGCGGACCCTAAGTCTAGGGAGACCTAGGCATAGCGGGTGCCAGACCCAGGCTATGGCATTAATGATGTTGCTTTTTCCCTAACTGGCTTGTGCTTTTGACCCGAGAAAACATTGCTCAATCTTAAGTGTAAAAAATAAAAAGGGTTGGGCGGACTGACTCGTATGTTGGACATGTCACACCCCCAACCCCCACCTAGACGGATGAAGGGGGCGCGAAACTATGCGAGACTCTTTGCACCTTTTTGGACATTGGTGGTCCCCAAGTCTTATATTAAATCAAAATATCATATCTGATGATATAAAATAAAACTACCACCATAGTGGTATTCTGATTAATCAATACATATAGTCTTGAGTCCGTTTACATATACATATACAAAAACTATACATTTACATTTTCACATAATCGAGCTATGAGAGCCACATAGTGATGGACCCTACTGAGTGTGTTGGCCCAAGCCAAAATCTGGAGAAGATCACGGACGTCCTCCTCTGTACCTACACGGATTAAAACCCGTGCTAAGCTTATAGCTTAGTGGGAAACTTATGACTTATACATGTACACATGCATTGATACTCACTTACAATAGCCATATAATAGTAACAAATATAAAGTAGCAGATATAAGAATTTTTCATGAATTCATATAAAAAGCTTATACACATACTTGTACTTATAGAAAATGTGACGCTCCCAACTCGGCACACGGTGTCATTTTTTTTTTCAGTTTACTATAAACTTATAAACGTTAAGCTTGTTCATTCATATAATGTTAAACATGTAACATGTAATATATTATGTAGTAATTACAAAATATATACAAAGCTCCATATATGGGAAGTGTTTCAACATTTACAATATTTACATTTGCTTACAAAAGCAAGAAATACATATACATTAGACGAATGGTCTTTTAGTGGAGTACTAGTGATGTATTGACTTTGTTGATTCTTTGTGTGGATTGTCACATCCTCCGGTTTCCTCTTCTGTACCTACACGGATGAAACACCCGTGCTAAGCTTATAGCTTAGTGGGAATAATACTCATGGACGACCCCTAATAAGGATCATCTCACTATAGATACATGCATATACTTATGACAAATATAACATTTACATATACTTATCCATTTCTCATATCTGTTTTTTCATAACATGTTTCATTTCTTATCATATTTCATATACTTTTCGTGTCATCTTACACTTTATTTATTATTCTTGTAACCATATACTATCATCACATACCATTGTTATGCTTCTCATATCATGTCATATATCATATACATCTCATTTGCGTATACTTGTCATTTGCTTTTATGTTTCATGCATGCATAAACCTTAGAAGCGGATACGGGAAAGAACTGTATGTACGCAAAGGTACTATCACTGTACGAGACAATGATCTCTATCTGTATGACCCAAACCGGGCCGCTATAATGATCGAAGCGAGATCTATGTCGCCGATCAAATAGGGCCTCGATATCATAAAGCGTATGCATAACTTATTTAGCGTATTCTTATGGTATGCGTATCTATCAACTACCCCGATCATAGCGGCAATCGGGTTTATTATGTTTTCTTAACAATCTTAGGTATTAGAAAAGATATCTCATATCCCATTGTAACTCACCCGATATCATGTATACTTATGAGATATTCATTATTAAATAATCTCATATAAACGATTAAGCGTACTTTGCACTTTTCATATAAAAAATCATACATGTATTCTCTTTAGCTTTCATATAACAATACATTTATATAACCTTTATACAATTTCGGTTCCATAACCAATTTCTTCGCAGTTCTAGGCGACTCAGAGTCCATCTTCGACTAATTTTGACCACAATAAGCGGGATTGTTAGATAAAGTGATCCTCTAACTAAATATATCCCTATGTATTAAGTTTCTTATGATTCAAAAATCATGTCATTTAGACTTAATTTGGGATATGGTCTAGAAAAATTCATTGCTCTTAGAAAATTTCCAGGAACAGAATATGGAATTGTGTCCTATATTTGAAAATTTTATGGGAATGTAAAAGACATAATTTGACCATAATTTATTCATGAAGGTTGTTCTCCCAGATGTCTAGTTTGTACAGAAATTTGAATCACCTCATTTGGATGAGTATAACTCAAGTTATGATTTAAACAACCAAAATTACTCCAGTTCAGGGGACTATTTTGAGACAAATTTCAGGGATAGAATTGTTCCCTTACTTTGACGAATTTTCTAGGTTCAATGGGGTCCAAATTTGGACACACTTATTTCAAGAATATTTATTTTCTTAGAAGTATAGTTTACCCAGAAATTTGAATCACTCAATTGGGATGAGTGAAACTCAACTTATGTTAAATGTGCTTTGAAATCCAAATGTCGAATTGAACGAGTGACCCGAAACAGAGCTTCACTTTGACGAATTTTATGGGTACCCTGGATTCCAAATTTGCATACACCTATTTAAGGGAGATTTGTTCTTCTAGAAGTCTAGTTTATCCTTTAATTTGAATCGCTCAATTTGGATGAGTGATGGCTAAAACAAAAACATGGGTTTAAAAAAAACGAACATCTCCCCTAAAACCCAACATTTTCTATATACAATTTTTTCCTCCATTGAAGACCACAACCAAACCAAACAATCATTCCAAACAAAGATTCTACACAAAAAGAGGTATTCCAAACCCCCAAACAAGTATCCATACAAAAATTCATACAAAAGTTCCTAACAAGTTCCATACAAAATCATAGCAATCCATACATTTGCTCTTCTTTTCTCCTTCCTTCTTCCTTCTCTTCTCTCCTCTTCTTCTTCTTGTCCTTCTCTTCTCTTCTCCCTTATCCGTTTGCCTATCCCAAGACCAAAAGGTATTTTGTGGCTTTAAGATAGGCCATGTTTGTATATCTCATTTTAAGATTCTTTTCCCATTTTTGCATGTAGGTCCTTCATCTTCATTTTATTTGCAATTCCACTTATTCAAATTCTACTTTGGCATACAATCTTTTATTCTTATGTCATTTGGGTCCTTAATTGGCAATTTACCCATTCACCCTTAACTCTTGAATTAATTCCGGATTTTGCTTATTTTATTTTTAGCATTATTTTATTTCTAGGAAAATATACATTTACTTTTATTATACCACAAATATATTCTATTATCGAGAATTTATAATTTGAAGATGATGATAAGCTTATACTTGTTTAGATCTCTCGTAGAGGTTATAGGGCTTGTTCTTGTATGGAGGGTACCCATTAGGTACATTCAGACTCTACTTGTCTGAAGGTACGTAGGTACTATAGAGCTTATGCTTGTGTGAGTACCCATAGGTGCAATCAGGCTTGACGATGTACATTACTTCCTCTTATTCTTTATTCGGACTCTTAACCTTATAATAGTTTGACTACCTAGACCGATGACCAAAGAAATGAATAGGACACAACACAATAGTACCGAAGGTAGTCTGGCCGAGGTCTTGCGTGGCACGCGGAGTGTCGTAGCCTGGCGGGAGTGTTGAAGCCGCGACGAGTGTCGTCGCACTATTCAGAGAATGTAGAAATTGCTATGCATTTTGTACGTAGCAGATGTACGTGTCATTCAATATCCGAGTCTTAAGCGGTCCACTACAATTATATGTTCAGAACTTACTATCTTATTATGGGGGCATTAGGTTTACGCGACATCATTAAGCTTATTCAGGCGGCGAGGTATGGTTTAATTTTTAGTTTACCTATGAGCATGAATAAACCATTTCACATACACTTATAGGGTCCTCATTTATCCGATAAATGAGTCCTTAGGAGCGAAATATAGCAAAAATAACGAAATAGCAAAACGCGGCAAAAACCGCATGTTTGTGGTGGTCTTACGCCATGGCGTAACATTGCTATCTTGTGCGTAGGCACTTCACGCGGCGTGGTTTTGCTACACCTTAAGCATCCCAGAGGCTTGTCCAAAGCCTCCCTCTCGATCATCCCTTTAGGTGGGATCCCTACGCCATGACATGGGACCTCGAAATTACTTAGTTTGCTAATTTCGTCATTTTTCCCATAAATCCAACAAAACCCCAAAATAATCCAAAGCATCACCGAAAACAACTCCCCAAATGGTTCATAACCCAAACATAAACATGAGAGGGGGAAGTTAAGAGGATTCTGACACCAAACAAGTATTCATACTCTTAAACACCTCGAACCCTAGCTCAAGGAGAGATTTCATGCACGAGCAAATGACCTACGCATGAATCCCCACAAATCCATAGAAATCCCACTCATTTCGAGCTTATCTATACATATTCCTACAGAGTTTCCAACCAGCTCTTAAACACCTCAGGCCTAGCTCAAGGAGGAATTTCATACGCAAACAAATGGCCTCATGAATCCCACAAATCCATGAAATCCTCATTTCAAACATCATATATTTCTACAAGTTCCAATGACAACTTCCCTGAAACCCACATGTAATGGTGGGTTAAGGACTTCTCATATAGCAAAACCCTAGACAAAGAGCTAGACCAAGAATCCAAAAATCCATACAAAAGTTCACAAATCCATACAAACCCATAGTAATCCATAGTAATCCATACCTGAAATTCTCTTCTCCTTCTTCTTCTTCCTCTTATTCTTCTCTTCTCCTCTCTTTCTCTCCAGCAGATTTGCTCGAAATGAGCTCAGCACCAGTTACTTTTGTCTTTAATTCCCCTAAATCCCATAAGGCCTTGTTTGGCTTTCTTCAAATCCATTTTCATTTTCTCCTTAAAACTTACTGGCCTCTTAATTTGCACCTTCATATCGTCTCTTAGGATGGTTCTCTGCTATCTATCCCTTGGGGATCATCATGTCTTCTAAGTCTTCTAGGGCTCTACTCTCGTTTTTCTATCTGTTTTTCTCCTTTTCACGCCAAAATAGTTTTCAGCAGATAGAGCTTCCTCGCCGTGTATGTGCTTTTCCACTTCAGACACCTCGACCCATCTTGGGGTTCTTTGAGATGGAAAACATTAGGTATTTGGACTGCACGCCGAGCCCGGCGATGAAAGCGGTGATGGAAAACTTCTCATCTGGGATGTCTACCTTTAAAGACTTCGCGTTAAACCTCTGGACGTAGGACCTCAGGTTCTCTGTAGGCCTGGCATGGTCGGTAGTGATAGCTCGGCTTCTGTATGTAGAGCTGATGAAAATGGGAGGCGAATCGATGGATAGCTCTCACGAAGGAATGAGATCGATGATGAGGGAGTTTGTTGAATAGGCTAAAGCGGGCCTTTTAAACGTGATGGCCAGCTCTACATTGCCGAGGTCTTAGTACCTATGGCGCTCCATGAGTTCCCTATCTCATTGATAAGGATGGGTCCATCGCCTCTGTTGTTCCCTCGAGAATCCCCTCATTAGGTCCTCACAGGGGCTTATGAGGATCCGGGCTCCTTGAACCGACTAGTTTCTCCTTCATTAGCGTCAGGAGTATCGTGGTGTTATGGATTCTTCCTATGACGTGCATTTGTCTAGTGAGTTCCTCCAAGTCTCTTAGCAAACACTGGTTGGTGAGATGGAGCGCTTCCACCTCGTTGGTTTTGGCTTGTATAGTTTCGAGAGTGTCTCTGGCAGATCGACTATCTAGATTGCCTTGCTAGTCTTGCGTCCCAGGGGGGTTGGCGTGACTCCTGCTCATGTTTTGGGTTGATACCATCGATCACTGAGAATTAAGTTTTACTTGTAAAGGAACTGTCGTTCCCACAGACGACACCAACTGATGGTGCTTTTTCTATCAATACTAGGCTGGAGCTTCTCGGGTTCGCTGGGCTGATCTGCTGGGCCGAATCATTGTATAGCAAACAACTTACCGCGAAGGATGGTTCGGCGATGGTGTAGCTTACTGAAGCTCTTGATCACCTAAGTCAATTTCTTTCTTATAAGAAGGAAAGAATTCAACTTTTTAGGGCGTAGTGGCTGCTTACCTTTCCATGTTGGAACGGGTTGGTATTTATAGGGGAAATAGTGGTTACTTTCCTTGTTAGATGGTGATACGGTATCTTTCCCATTGGGTGAGGAGTTTCCTTTTCCTTATCACGGACCGGTCGAGGATAATGGAGGACCCGTGATCGTGTGAGATCCTTCTTTCCTAATCCATGGGGTGCGGATCATGGAGACTGGGCTCCTTTCCTTTTACATGAGTTTTTTGGGCCACCTCTATCACTTTGTTGTTGGTGAGGCAACCGATTCTAGACTTAGGCCCTTATGCGGCACGTGTGGGATTCTGTGTAGGTCGAGCTGTTTTTATTGGTGCATTAACGAGTTCCCTTCATAAGGCGGAGGTGTGGGCCTGCGCCTTGGGTTTTCGTTCTAGGCCTGTGCACCGGTTGTTTTATGCCCCATCAGTTTGAATCCCTTAACTATCATTTATGGACATCAATAAAATTTTGTTCCATAGATCCAATAAATCTTATTCCACATCGGTGGGGAATAAAGCTGTTGAGGTCTTTAGATAACTCAGTGGATAACAACAAATGGCAAATAGGAAGGTTGTTGGCCATGTTGACGAGACCCATTAATGATTGATTTTGAATGGCTTGGTTCATCAAAAATTGGTTCGTTCATCTGGTTCTAACGGTTTGATTGACATCCCCTCAAGGGTGGGTCAGCTCACCATCGAGTTTTTAAAACATTGATGATGCTAAAGTTTAAACACTTTATTAAGGGTATGAACAAATGAGATTTAAGTATATAATAGATAACTTGATTTTATTAACATAAATGCATAATCAAAGATTTTATGATAACCTAATTTCGTTTTTGCATTAGAAAAGGTTTTACCTTATATTAAAGGTTTTTTTTTCTTTTTCTTTTGTTATGGCAAGTCGTTACCTCATGTAACTATTTTATTTTTTTAAACTTCGACCAAATTTTGTTGAGAGAAAAATGAGGAACCCATCAGTCGATCCTGCAAACATCTCGGGAAGTTTTTTGTTTAAATTTTTTGGTCAAATTCACATTGTCACTTTGCACACCCTCATCCTCAGTGCTTGAAGACCCGATTTAAACATTGAATAAACTTTGAGTCCTTTAAGTTATTGGGCATATCATCTATAAAACACATACATCGGACTTGGGAGGCTTTCAACACTTGACTTAGAATTACTTAAACTTGATAGAGGAGTGGAATGTAAAGAGAATAGCAGTTCACAACTCAGAAAATTAGAGGTTAGGTCCATTAGAAATTCAATGATCCTCCATGAAGAATAACACACAGGACTTTCTTGAACACAGAGCCATGCAGTTCTCCTATGGCTCCGGGCGTACACCTTACTAGAGAAGGTGAGTTTTTGGAGGATCCTGAGAGATATAGAAGACTAGTTGGGAAGCTGAACCACCTTACAGTCAACTCGTCACGATATTACACACTCGGTCGGTGTTGTAGTCGATACATGTCTTCACAACTGTTATTGATTGGGTGACTATAGAACATATTCTATGTTACTTGAAAGGAGCTCCGGGACGAGGTATTTTATGTAGTAATCATGGGCCTAATAGGATTTCATTAGAGAGACTTATAATTGCATATTAATCAAATTTCCAGCGTTTGACAGCACTAACTTGCTTGTAAAAGTGGTTTGTAATACTAGTCACAGGAGTGAGTGCACGGAACACTGAAACCTTACTAAGTAAATGTAGAACTTATTGAACTTACATTTCCCTATTTCTTCTTGCACTTTCATGTTATTGCTTCACATTTTCTCAATTTGTTGCGGAGTCATACACCGTTATTAGTGCACCTATTTTCTAGATTGATCGGTTATAAGTGCTACCCACACTTTATTTAATAGAGCGAACTTATTTACAAATGTCTGCTTGTGAAAGAAGCAAGCAAGTTTCAGTAAAACTGCTGTGTTAAAATCTTTTTTGTCATTGATAATTTGTGTAAAGCGATAATGCGAGTTCCCAACAAATTGGAATCGAGCCAGTTAGGGTCTTATCTTGGGCGATTGAAAAGAGAAGTGAAGCGATGGCGTCAAATCTTTATTCGTGTTCTCGGTCTCATTCGATCTTCAATGGAAGTACAATTTTTGGAGCATTAAGATGAAAACTCTGTTTAAATCCCAAAGATCTTTGGATTTGTCGGGAAATAGTTATTCGAACCGGATGATGATGAGGGCTTCATTTGAAGGGAAAATAAGAAGAAAGACTCAAGGCATTATTCTTTGTTCAGCAAGCAGTCCATGAAAATATATTTTCAAGGATTATGAACAACACGACATCTAAGGAGGCTGGAGAATTTACGAAGGGAATTCCCGAGGGGATGCGAAGTCATTGCCGGTGGAGTTGCAATCCCAGCAGCGAGATTTTGAAACATCGATTATGAAGTGGTGAGTGCATGCGGCGAGGATTTTCTCTCAAGGGTCTCTGTTATTGTCAGCAAAATGAGGTCCTTGACGGTGCGACAAGCCGATTGGTCTCAAAAATCTTGCGAGAAGCTTGACACAAAATTTGATCATGTCATTGCATTTGCAGGTGAAGAATCAAAGGATACGCTATTTTTCATTTGATGAGGTAGTAGGATCATTGCAAGCTCATGAAGCTCGCACGAACCGTTACCAGCGAGAGCAAATTGAAGAAAGCCTTCCACGTTAAGGGGAGACTTCATGCAATGAGGGAATCTCGACTATAACAATGAACATTTTGGAGGCGCAGGAAGGAGGTTTCGCGTGAGGATTAGAGGAGAGGACAGGAGCCAAGTTGGTGATGGCGAAGGCAATCGGTTCGGTGCCACTGCGCAAATGTTATGGAGCCGCATCCAGACCCAGTGCGGGGAAGATGGAAAGAAAGCGAGCAAACTATGCGAGAGGCGGGAGAAGAGATGGTGGGGGAGTTCGAGTTATTTATGGCTGGATCGAAACGATAGAAAGCCCCAGATGATGCTTAGTTTACGGATAATTCTAACCACATAGCGAGTCTACGTTTTTTGTTGAAGAACTAGATGAATCATACAAAGATCAAGGTGAGAATTTGGGAGATGACAAACAAATGCAAGTTGAGGAAAGGCATTGTAGCAATTAGCGATGGTGGAAACGTTAAGCTTCTTCCTGGCGTGTCTTTGTTCCCAAATTAACACAAAACCTGCTAAGTGTGGGACAACTGGTGGCCAATTGATTCTCAGTGTTGTTTGAAAATTCTTCATGCATAATCAAGGAGCAGAAGACAAACCAAGTCGTGCATTTGAGAAAGAGGTAAATATGTGTAAAAATAAGTTGTTTCCTTTACAAATTTCTTACATTGAGAAGCATGTTTTAGCTATTAAAGGAAAAGATGAATCCAAACTGTGGCACTTAAGATATGGACACCTAAATGAAAGTTAAAACTGCTGCATCAAGGAAATGGTTTACGGGTTGCCAATGTGAGTCTATAGATTTTTGTGAAGCATGTGTGTATGAAGTAAACAAAGTAAAACCATTCCACCCCATTGGAAAATCATGGGAGAGCTCCAAGTAATTTTAGATCTTATGCATGCTGATTTATGTGGTCCAATGAAAACTGAGTCTTTTGGAGGAAGCCGCTATTTCTTGTTGTTACATATGATCATACCAGAGATAAATTTGAATATTTTAATTCAAATCTGAAGCTTTCATCATGTTTAAAGTTTAAGGCACTAGTGGAAGCAAGCCGGCCGTGCATCAGGCATTACCAAGCGGACATAGGTGGGGAATTTCTCTCCAAAGACTTTAACATTTTTGCGATGAAAAATGGGATTGAAAGGGAGTAGCGGCTTCATATACACACGAGCTAAATGGTGTGCGAACGAAAGAAATCGTCTGAGTGGTTGAAATGGCAGGAGTTTGTTGCAAGCGAGGGTTTAGAACCAGTGCAGGGAAAACAGCCTTCTGACCGGTTACATATTAAATTATCTCAACAAACGATGCCGGATCGAACTGTCACGACCGGGTACGGTAGGAAACCATGGGTAAGCCATTTGAGAATCTTTGGTTGCATTGCATATGCTTTGGTTGATGCTCATAAACGCAAACTTGATGAAATCGTAAATGTATTTTGGGTTATTCCACTAACTCCAAAGCCCCATAGACTATGATCCTATCAATTGCAAGGTTATTATAGCGGAATGTCATTTCAATGAAGGAATGAGTTGGGATTGGCAAAGAGAGAGTAGAAGAAGGAATTGTGCAATTTGAAGTTCCAACGAAGCATGGAAGCTGACCGGATGAGAGACCATGAAACCTCAGCTCTCCTTCCACCTTGGCGTCCTCAAGTTCTTCAACCTCGATCGGTGTAAAGAGCAGCTCACTGCTGTCAAGCTCCCAGGATGATACTCCTCCTGCGAGCCAAGAGGTCCTCTAAAAGTGAAATTTATGCAACAACCTGAGCTATGTTTGTTCTTGATCGATATTTTGAAGAAGCAGCCGAAAAAGAGGAATGGACCAATGCCATGAATGAAGAAATTGCAGCAATACAAGAAAGCCAAGGCGTGGGAGTTGATGAATCTTCCCCGAAGGAAAAAGGCTATGATTAAAATGGTCTTGAGCTGAAAGTTTCATGCGAATGGAAGCATTCAAAAACCGCAAGCCCGATTAGTGGCAAGGGTATTCACAACAACAAGGTGTGGATTCTGAAGAAACTTTCTCTCTCATTTACGATTTTGAAATTTGTAAGAACTTTACTTGCTCTAGGCCTTTCAGTTAAGTTAGTGCGACATCAATTTGATTTTTTAAGTCGACCCTTCTTGAATGGTGAATTGGAAGAAGAAGTTTATGTTTCTCAGCCTAAAGGTTTTATTATTTCTGGAAAGGAAGAGCAGGTTTACAAATTGAATAAAGCCTTGTATGGATTGAAACAAGCACCTCGAGCCTGGTATGCAAAAATTGATTCTTACTTCCTGCAAAATGGCTTTGAGAGAAGTAAGAATGAACCCACTCTTTATCTGAAGGCAAGACAAAATTTTCTTTTTGTATGTCTTTTATGTTGATGATATGATATATATGGGTTCATCTTCTTCACTTATTGATGAATTTAGTATGCATGAAAAAGGGGCTTGAGATGACAATTTAAGTTTATTGAGTTACTTTCTTGGAATAGAAGTAAAACAAGTTGAAGCAGGGGTGTTTATCTCACGAAGAAAGTATGCTATGGATCTTCTCAAAAGATTTAATATGATGAATTGTAAGACAGTGCCTACACCTATGAACACAAATGAGAAGCTGCAAGTAGATGATGGGACTGGTTAGGTGGATGAAAGCTTTTCAGAAGCATGGTTGGTGGTCTAATTTACTTGACACACATGAGGCCAGACATTGCACTCTCAGTGGGCATAGTCTCCAGATTCATGCATTCTCCTTAAGCTTATCACTTTAGTCTTTGCCTAAACGGTTATACGTTATGGGTGCGGCGTGGATCTTGGCATATGGTATTATCATGTATCATCTTTTAAATTAATTGGCTTTACTGGTAGTGATTGGGCAGGATGTATAGAGAGGGACGAAAGAGCACTTAGGCTACATGTTCGATCTTGGTTGTTTCTTGGAGCTCAAAGCAAGCTACTGTTCTGTCTTGGTGAGTATATGGCAGCCACTTCCTTCAGCACATCAAGCAATTTGGCTAAGGAGGTGCTGATTGATCTTGGCGAGAAGCAGTTTGAAAGCTGAAATTTCTTGTAATAATAGCGGTATTGCATTATCCGAACCAGTCTATCATGGTAGGACCAGCATATTGACACCAGGAGCTCACTTCGCCGGAGATCTTGTTGTTGAAGGAACTATAATCTTGAAGTATTGTGGAGCGGATGACAAGTTGCTGATATCTTGACGAACCTCTGCCCGAAATAAGCATGAATATCTAAGCTCCCTTCTTCCAGAAATTACGCGAGTTTGAATCAGAAGTGTTAAGGCTGATTCAAACTTGCATTTCTTTATTTCTTCTTTCATGTTTATTATTCTGTTTTTCTCAATTTGTTGTTGTCATGCACACACATTAGTAGTGCACCCGCAATTTTCTGAATTGATCGGTTATCAAGTCTGTACCTGCTTTATTTAATAAAGCGAGCTTATTCTGAATAATCGCGGCAAAGAGAGCAGAGCAAGTTTCCGGCTGAAACTACATGTTCATCTTTTTGTCATTGATAATTTGTGTAAACGTGTGCGAGTTCCCATGATGAGATTGATCACTCTCCCATAGTTGTCATGATTATATATGTGATGACATTATTGATGTTATAAGGCATCCTCGATATCTGAAATGCATGTTTTCTCGGGTTATTTTCCCCAGATATTATCTTACATTTGTTAATCTTATTATTCAAGCCATTGTTTTCAAATTTGTAAGACTTTCAATGTTAAGAAAATGGTGATTAATAAGAACATGTCCACCTGATTCATTTTTTCCCAAACTACATTCTATATGTTATGATAGGCGTATCCATATTTTTTGTATTTCTTGTCTAAATAATAATCTTACTTAGCATAAATATATTAGACGATGTCTTGGGTACCAAGTTAAGCCCCGGTGTCAAATGCCATTACTAGTCATTTTAGATTACATTTATGTTCTCGGTTAGTTCATGTGGCACATTGTAGTGCTTTCCGATCCGAATATCACTAGCTGAAAGAAGAAATTGCTATATTGATCAAATACAAATCACAAAGAAAATTCTAAAGCGTTCACACACCATTAAGTTCGGGATATCCCACGATTTCTGAGTCCACACACAAGTAATAAAATCTCTTACCAAATAGTATACATTAGGTTTGATAGACATTCAGAACTAAGCATTAACGGTAGAAACGAGAAAAAATAAGTCTGAGGGGCCAGACTCAGATAAAAGGAGAATTACGTAAAAAATGTAGTAAGTGGCGCCCTCATGAGTGCTCTAATTAAATTTATGCTCCAATAGTAAAAACATTGAAATGGAAGAGTGATGTCTCAACACGAAGAAGTAGAACATAACCTTCATATATCTTCTCACACCTAATCAAGGCGAAAGGAAAAAAAAACAAGCGTGTTTGGGTTGTTGGGTATCTTGAAGTAATCGACTCATGTCAAGCAGTTAGTATATAAGCCAGTTTTCAAGAGATAAGTACTGAACTTACATGGCAGGTTTAACCCAAATTTTCAAGAGTTCTAACACACGAATTCTAGCATTTTTAGACTTGTCAGAACTAATCTCCAAATCTCTAAGAGCTTGTAGTGCTCCTTTCTCTACATCCCATTCCTCGGTTATAACTTCTATAGTTTAAGAACTCAGCAGAGACAAGCCTCCTAAAGAGCAAATAAAATACAACCTAAATATAAGACTTGTAAGCAATTTTAAGACTTTAGGTTGGGAAGCTTTGTGTGCATTTGGATCTTTTTTTGATCACATTTTTGATAAGGAATTTGAGATCAATTAATTTGTATAGGAAGCGGGAATAACATAGATGGATTCCTTAACCGTATGAGGAAGTAAATGTAGGAAAGATTCACATGGCTTACTAGAGGCTTCAATTCTAGTTCCAATGGCTGATTGTTTTCATCAATAGATTTGAACTGGGTAGTGCATTAATGCTAGTATGCTTCATGTCTAGTGTTTGAAGATTCTGCAACTTGCTTATAGATGATGGGTATCTCAAGGAATGTAGATCTTAATCCAAGGTACCTTAGTTGAGTTAGTTTGCAATTGCCTCGGGTAACTTGGGCTGAATACATTTTGAATGGCATGAAACGACATTAGGATCACGACCCTTTGGATGCCATGATGAAAAAAGTTTCCCGCTTCTTCTCCTAGTTTGCTTTCTTTCCTTATATCAAAAGACACAAAAGAAAGTATGTGTTCATAATAAGGTGTCAAAGAAGTAGAAGTTGTACCGTAATCACCATGAATATGATGAAAACTTATATCTTCTTTGTCAAGATGATCAATGAGACGACGGATCTTGTTGGTACCAAGGGACAACTCAGATCTTATGTTGGTACGAACTCCATGAAATGTGGCTTGTTGAGCTTTGGATAATAATGTGTCTGTCTTAGGGCATCGACAACCACACCATTTAACATTCCCATTAAACTGCTTATTCATTTGAACCATTCAACGGTATCAATAAATTCGACACCTCTGCCCGCATCTTACGGAGTTTCATTGTCGCTCGTGGTATTGCCAAATCTCTGCAACACAATGCTATCAATCTTCTTGTTGGAATATCAAAATCACGAGGAAATGAAGTGAAATAAAGCAGACATCTCCTCATGTACAAGAATGAGATCCTTATGGATCTTAAAGATGAGTGTTAGTCATGATGGAAGTGTTGAACTTCTGATGGACCAATCCTCAATGGTTGCATCCTTGCGTGAGAGTTCTTACGCAATTTTACAATCAAGCGAGTCAACCCCATGTTTTTACAATTTTGTCTTTCGGCAGAGCAGTGCAGGGTATGCTCATATTCGGAGGCATGGATAAACAATGCCCGACTCTCTCCTCGTGCATGCGTAACCTTGAGATGGTGAGGATCACTCTTCATTTTGAGATTTAGAGGTAGCCCCGTTTTACAACTAGTCAAAATCATTCTACTGCCATTTAATGTATCTTGAAGCCCTTCTAGCATAGCTCCAACCATCTTCTAGTTTACTTATGTCGTACTCCATTATTTTTAACTCATGACGTAGATGAAATTGAAAGCCATCTGATGTCCAAACGCCAAAGGGGAAATGATCTATAACAACTTGGTGGTTAAAGATCAATTTTGCCAAGGTTTTCCTTCTAATCCCTTCCATACCCCCAATTGGAGATTACTCACGAAACTCTCATCTTACGTAAGCAACCGTGTATCATGGCATGAACATCATCATGAAAGTGGCGAGTTGATTCAATTGTTTATCAACAAGATATCATTAAATAATTTCTTCAAAATGGTTATCCTTTATTCTTGCTACATGCGGTTCCGACGGGAGATGAGAGGCGGGATCATAGATTTTATCAACTCGGCTTCTTATGAATTCGATCAACAGGCACCTCTTCCGATTTCCTATTCTCGAAGTAGCTTTGAGGCGAATCACGAGAAAAGGTCGTCAATCACATCTTCAAAGTCATAGGCAACATCCATTAATTCATCTGAGGAATAGCAATAATATTTTTCTCGAGTTTTCATCAACTCCCTTTGGATCCGATTCGATGTCTTCTTGACTCCCGGAGTAGGCTGATGGTTCTTGAATGTGAAACATAGAGTTTCTCTATCACCCTCGACAACACTATCCTCCTTTGATCTCGTGTGCCGTGTACGCTTCCCTGATCTATTGTGTCCCGATCTAGTGAGTGGAAAGAGTTCTGTGCTGAATCTCCTCTCTTCTTCTTCATTTTACGCATGCCCATCATCCTCCACGCCTCCTCCTTGCCTTCCTTGTAGAGTATTCATGCGGCGCATTTTACGTATCCTTCAAATTTAAACCATGGAAAAAGAAAGCGAAGAAGCGACTCGAGGCAAAAATCTATGAAAATGTTAACGGGATGATGAATAAGGAAATTAACCATAAGCGAAATAAATAAGGCATAAACATTTAATAATCGATGATGTTAATTAGGAGTATCAGCATCACAAAATGAGTGATGATTTTGGAAATGGTAAAATTTTCGATTGTTTCTTGTTGGAATCCTAGGACATCCACCAGATTTCATATGCAACAGAAGTAAAAAATTAAAATACATACTAAGCAGGAATGGAGCGTCAGTGAATCTTCTAGCGATAACCAATTTGCGGTCTTGGCCAGCGAGTGTAGACTCTAAGAGCAATCGAGGCCTTTTTGCTTTTCGGATGCGGGATAGAAATTCTCTTTATCTAAAAATAGTTTTTTTTTTTGTTACCCTAAACCTAAATATAAGTTATAGTTATAATAGGGTTTAGTGGGCCATTGAATCCACTTACATACTTGGACCTATAATTAGACCATATAAGTTCAATGGTCTAACTTAATTCAAACTCTAGTTTGCTTATCTGGGCTTAATTCTAACATTCTCCACTAGCCCTAAAGCAAACTTAAAGGCTCATATGGATCATATATTTCTCCTTAACAAACAACCTTACAAATGGGTTTGCAGGGGACCGTAGTGCTTTCCAATTTTGGCTCGATGGAATCAATTGGGCCATAACTCATAATTGAGTGATCTGACCACTATAGTAGACCAGCTTGCACTCCAAAATTAGAAAACTTCTCATTCCAAATCATTGTGGAAGATTTGACCCCTATTAATCACGACACCTCGCTCCCATGAATCGATATGTAATTTCAAACATTATACTATAAAATATTGAGTACCATTTTGCAAAAATTTTATCGATTTACCTTTGACTTGATCATGGTGCGTCCTACGAGCTCAAGTGGGCGCCACGGCCGGACAACTATGATCAATCGCCTTTTAAGATACCTCAGGTTGTATATTGTCCTATAATTAGGGTCACCATGGTTCCCATATCTGGTCAAAGCAAGAATCTATGAGTTAGAGCAGAAGTCATCCAAGATCACTTTGAGTGACTATCACTAATAGATGGTCACAAGGAGCACCTCAAAATGATAACGTACTCCCCTCAACTCTCCAATGACCCTCAGGGTTAAGAACCCATGTGAGATATTAGTTAGGGGCAAAATTGTCCAAATATAGTATATGACGATTTGCACTCCAAAGCCCCATTCAATATGTACCAAGTACACACTGGTATGATATCCTGGAGACCCACTCTAGTAGTTGTGACAAACTACCGATAACTAAGCGGATATCCTTCCTGACTACTTATAGATTGCCAACATCCATGAGCTGTCATGGTTTCGCGCAAACACAAGAACTCATATACGTATGCGATTAGGTGCCCCAGTGCTATTTGAGCCTATTCAAGATAGGTTTTAGTGCTTTTGTAATCATATCAATTAAACCCGATTGATGTGTGCGGAGTCCACTTAGTTTCGCTAATTCCATTTGGTTTGTTTTGGTAATTTCACGGGTTTTTGTGCCTCAGTAATTAGTTCAAGTTTGATGTCAAGATATTTCTTGGAATCTTGAGGATTCAGTGTTTTCAACCATCAAGATGAAGAAATGTGAAGTGGATGTGAAGAAGAAGGTTGCATGATGTAGTAGAAAAACGAGGGAGTTTTTAAGCTGGGATTGCGAAAATTTCGCTGGGATTACGAAAATTTAGCAATCTGTGAAAAACCCTCGCTATGTGAAAATTTCGCTAGGCTAGCCGAAATTTAAGCTATCTGGCAGAAATTCACTTTGTTCTTTAGCGAAATTTCTCAATTTCGCTATCTCTTATGAATTTCGCTAGGCTAGCGGGGTAGCTAACATAAGCGAGTACTAGCTAATGCTAATGAAATTTCTGCATAACGAGAAATCTCGGCCTGTGTTTTTGGAATTCTTGATGCGACACGTTTTGATATATTACCATTTTGTCCCTTATGTAATTTCATATTTTAGGCATTTTTGTATTTTCACACTTTGGGGTTGACTATATAAGCCCCCACAACTTTTTCATTTAATACAGTTTCCCACAGCTTTTCATTTTAGGGTTTATTGTGCTCTCTTCTCTCTCCTCTTTCTCTCATTTTTCTAGAACACTTGAACACACCGCGGGGATGGCTGACTCAGGGATGTAACTAAGCCTCATAGCCTTAAAGAAGATGAGGGTTTCTGGAGTTGGTTTTGGGACTCTTTTAGGTTGTCCTCAATGCTTTGATTATTCTGGTACTGCATTTATAGTTCCCCAGCTTTCAAACTAGGGTTTAATGCCATTTAATGTCTTTCCTTTGGTCAATACTTGCCATGCTTTGGGGTTCGATGCATTCTTAATGGTAGATGCAGCCGACATTGTTCTTCAATGTCATTCTGAGCCATGGGAATGAGGTTAAATGCTAGGGTTTCAAACTGAATGGGACTTTGGATACTTAGTGTGGGTTGACTCAAATACGAGTGGTTTAGGGTTAGGTTTTATAGCTAAACAAGATCCGATTTTGGCTTTGACTATATGTCAATTGCCACTAATGCGAGAAATAACAGGGATTCTTTATATGCCCCCATGTTATCAAGCTAGTGACCCAAGCCTTCAAGGTTACCATTTCACACTCATTTAAGCCATTACGATTAACAGTGAACAACCAACCTCCTAATTTTTTAACAAAATCCGAGAAATCCAAACTAAGCCTCCACGATTTTTCAAACACTAATGCAAATCATTAGGTAGGATGAAAACCCATCCTGTGTTCGACCCTAGACCGCTATGCGCAGTAGCTTGACTACAGCCGGTAGGAGAACAGGAATATAAATTTTGTTGATTCATCACCCTACCATGTACGAATCAAATGGCGCCGTTGCTAGGATGGTGCCAAACTACGTATGATGAGTTGGAAGTGTACTTGTAATCCACATTACAGAAGTATTTGGTGACCTTTCAGTCCTTTTGAATTTGTGTCACGAGGCGCAGGATTTTCTTCATGGCGATTCTTGCAGATTTTGTTCTTCTACGGTCGGTTTTGTTTTGGCTAACCTTGACCTTTTTGGCAGGATTTGTTTGTGTTCTTTGTTGTATTGTCTCATTTTTATTAGTAGCAGTGTTTATGTAGCCTTGAGACAGAGAGGATATCGAGTGGTGCAAAAGAATCGGTGCACCGAGTTGAGCAAAATTTGTGAATCGATTATGCCACGATGACCAAATGGATCACTCTATCGATGAACGACAAAGTCAACAAGCACCCCTATGAATCGACATGCGGGTCGATGAGGGAACATACACCCTCACAGAGTGAGTGCTCCTTCACGTATCATACCTCCTGCGAGGATGTAGCGGTGAGACCTACCTAGTGCCCTGGCCCCATTTCATGGTATGGAGAAATGAAAATCCATATTCACGCATACGGGATTTTGAGAGAGTATGCATAACTTTAGGAGGCATCGCTGAGCATGGAGTTGCTTTCAGTGAAGGCTTCGTTGACCCTCAAGAATAAGCCAAAATATGGCTCAATTCACTTGGCCCGAAACGATTAGAAATTGGGCGATCTTCAAAGCTGAATTTTTAAAGAAATTCTTGATTGCAGCCAAGACCAACGGTTTGAAGGGCGGATCTCACAGCTTACCGACTATGACAACGAGAAATTCTACCAATGCTTGGAAAGATTCATGGAGACAATCGTGCTTGTCCACATCATGGTTTCGACACGGATGTTAGTGAATCATTCTATATTAGGTATGTCCCCTGCCATGGTAATTGCTAGAAACCATGTGTGGAGGTGATTTTTTGAGTAAAATCGGATGAAGATGTGAATTTCTTGTGTTATGTGGCTGGAAACTTCCAAGGGTTGGGATAGGCCAAACCCGAGAGAGTGGAAAATGAGGCCCTCGACCCACCAAAGGGAGGAATTTTTACACTTTCGGAGGACATGGAAATAAGCAAAATCTAAACCCTAGCTAGGAAGGTGGAGGAGCTATAGGAAGAGGCTCCATGAAGTGCGACGAGTATTGAAAACTTTGCCTGAGACAGCCCGTTCATTAGTTGTCAATCCACTGTCAATCCAGGAGAACATCATCCGAGTGCCCCATCAATGAAGGATTTGATGTCAAAGCATGCTAATGTCGTGGGCCAATACAAGCCACAACCTAATGCCTCATATGGTAATACATACAATTCCAATTGGATGATCACTGATCTCTCAAACTAATCACCTATATGTCCCCCCTGGTGCCAAACAACAGTTTGGTTCCTCATCTCAACCACAGCCACCATCATCCACTTCTCCTGTTGAACAAGCTATATTGAATTTGAGCAAGGTGGTAGGCAATTTTGTGGAAGAGCAAAAAGGGATCAATGTACAATTGGCACAAAGAATTGATTATGTAGAAAGTACACTGAACAAAAGAATAGATGGGCTTGAGAGCAATCTAAATAAAAAAATTGACAACCTGCAGTATTCAATCACAAAGATCAACAAGTTGCTGGAGATACAGGAGGGAGGAAGGTTTCCTTCCCAAACATTGCCAAATCCAAAAGGGGTCCATGAGGTAGGTTCGTAAGTGATTCGGGAATGGATGAAGTGAAAGCCATAATCACTCTGAGGAGTGGAAAAGAGATAGAGCAACCAATGCCCATGAATGCTAAAGAAACATGCAATGAAAAGGAAGCAAAGCCTGAAAGGGTAATCATCAGTGAAGACCCAGTGAAGAGAAGCATGCCCCCTCAGTTTCCCCGAAACCTTCTGAGGCAAAGAAAAAAAAAAATCCCCAACTTAATTTGAAATTTAGGAGGTGCTAAGGCAAGTGAAGGTAAACATTCCACTGCTCGACATGATTAAGCAAGTCCCAACTTATGCAAAGTTCTTGAAGGACCTATGCACAGTCAAGAAAGGGCTAGGCATTGAAAAGAAAGCCTTCCTAACCGAGCAAGTCAGTGCCATAATTCAGAGCAAGACCCCAGTCAAATACAAGGATCTAGGATCCCCTACAATTTCAGTCAACGTGGAGGAATTATAGACAAGCCTTTGTTGGACTTGGGGGCGATGTAAACCTACTTGCCATACTCGGTTGTAGCGGTTAGGTTTGGGGAACTAAAACCTACCAACATCACTTTTGTCATTGGTGAAAATAGAGATCGATGTAGAAGATTCATAAGGGAATAGTTGAGGATGTGTTGGTAAAGGTAGACAAATTCTACTACCCGGTAGACTTTGTGAATTGCTTGATCACAGGAGCCAATTGCAAGTGGGCGATCATGTGTAGATTATCTGGGAAGACCATTTTGGCCCTTGCCAATGCAATTATCAATTGCGAAATGGAGTCATGCAAGCTCACATTTGGCAACATGACATTGGAGCTCAACATTTTCACTTGAGCCACAAGCACAAACCAGTGGAGGGTGATGAGGAAGGAAAGAAATGATGCCGCTCAATTGGTCGGAAGGCGGGAAGCCCAGAAGATCCATAAATTGCAGAAATTGGCTAACCAAGATGAAGCCGATTGATTGGGGCGCCATCGATCTGCTGAGAGCAATTGGTCGGCCCAGAAATCACACTTGTGGAAAGAAAATCAACAGAATGGACCAAGCATGAAGGTGCAGCACAAGCCTCTGGGGGTTAGGAGCTCCTCCTTGACTAGAAATAATTGGTAACATTGGTAGTTTGGTGTCAAAATTAAACCAAATTGCAGCTCAAAATTTTAGTTTTGGCTTTCGATTGGTCAATTTCTATTTTGTAGCTTTCCCTTTTTAGTAACTTCCTGTTTTTGCAATTTTCTTTTTTAAGTAGCCTAAAATTAATTTTATTTTTAGGTTTTTGATAAAAATAATATTTAGTATTTATTTTTAATTTTTACCTGCCTAATTCAAATTTTTTTTTTTTTATTTTTTTTATTTTGCAGGTAAGTCCAGTTTGGCAGAATTTCGCTATTATAGCGAAATCAGCCAGTGGCTCTTCGGCTACCCTTCAAGGCTTTATAAAAAGGAGGGGGGGAGGGGCCATTCACCTTCACTTCATCCTTTCTTCCCCCTCCCTCCGAGCCACCGCGACCGCGGAGCCCCAGCGACACCCTCGCCTGGTAGCCACTGCTGTCTTTGCCGCCTGCGCGCCCGTGCCCGTGCCCTGGTCTAGCTCCGGCTCCACTGCAATGTTCCCTTAGCCACCAGCCGTGCGCGTGTAGACTGAGCCCTCCACTACTATCAGTTGAGCCCTGGTTCAGCTGCTAGCTTGGTTTTGGGGCTGCTGCAGGTTGTCCTCATGCTTTGATTATTTAGTCTTGCATTTATGGTTCAGCACCAAACTAGGGTTTAATGCCATTTAATGTCTTTCCTTTAGTCAATATTTGCCATGCTTTAGGGTTCGATTGCATTCTTAATGGTAGATGCTTGACATTCTTTAGATGTCATTTACGAGCCATGGGAATGGTTAAATGCTAGGGTTTCAAAGCCCGAATGGGACTTTGAATGCTTAGTACTTGGATGGCTAATAAGTAGTTTTAGGGTTAGGTTTTATAGCTAAACAAAGATCCGGTTTGGCTTGACTATATGTCAATTGCCCTAATGCGAAATAACAGAGATCTTTGTAATACCCCCATGTTATCCAAGCTAGTGACCCAAGCCTTCAAGGTTACCATTTCACACTTTCATTTGGCCATCTGATTCTTAGGTGAACAACCCTGACCTCCCCTGTTTTAACAAAAATCCATCCAAACTAAAAGCCTCACCAATTTTCAAACACTAATGCAAATCATTCGGTAGGATGAAAACCCATCCTGTGTCGGCCCTAGATGCTATCTTTGCGATGCAACGACTACGGCAGTAGGAGGAATTTAGGAATATAAATTTTGTTGATTCCGCATCACCCTACCGTGGCACGAATCAGTGTCCTCTGTGCATTCACACGCACCCAGACATGTACAATGTGCTTGAATTAGGCCTGAATGAACACAATAATATAAAGTAACTGAAACACCAATTTTATTAATGCAAACTAATTACATTATAAACCATGGAAACCAAAACCTAGAGAGTACATCTGAGACCTATATTTATACATGAGGTGACACTTTAGTCTTAAGTGCTTTTGTAAAAGGATCTACTAGGTTATCATCAGATGCAATCTTTTCTACTATAATATCTCCTCTCTGCACAATCTCTCATACTAGGTGATACTTTTTTTCCATATGCTTGCCTTTCCTATGATTCCTTGGTTCTTTTGCTAGAAGCGAAATAGCCCATTATCAACAGTATATTATCTTGAGATCAACGGCCTTAGCTATGACTTTCAATTCCCATAAGGAAATTTCCTAAGCCTCTTCCTTATTTGCTCTGAAGTGCCACATGTCGACTTCCATAGTTGAATCAGTAATACATGATTGCTTGATACTCCTCCAACTAACGGCTACTCCACCCAATGTAAAAACATATCCAGAGGTGGATTCCTCAAATTTGCATCTGACTGAAAGTCAGAATAAGTATATCCTATAGGGGCCAACTCATCGCCATGATAAACTAGCATATAATCCCTCGTTCTCCTTAGGTGCTTGAGTATATGTTTCACAACGGTCCAATGTTCCCTACCTGGATTAGACTAATACCCACTCACTATTCCAACTGAATAGCATATATCTGGTCTAATTACATAACATCTTACATATAACTACCAAGCTATTTGAAGCATACCGTCTTCATGTATTCTTTCTCTTGGTATCTTGAGACACTGGTCATGAGAAAGATTGATTCCATATAAAAGGGTGTAAATCCTTTCTTGGAATCTTGCACATTGTAATTAGACTATATCTTATCTGATATAATTTTCTGAGAAATTGCAATAATCTTATTCTTTGTATACAGTATTATCTTGAGTACCTAGAACATATTAGCCTCTCCCCGTCCTTCATTTTAGGTGATAGCCGCGGATCTTTACCTTTGACAACATCTCAAGTGGGTTTCAATCAATAAAATGTTGTCGACATAAAATCAAGAAATCCACTATATCATCACGCATCTTTCTATATACCTGAGGTTCCTCTTCCATTTTGGTCAAAACCAAAAGATTTGATTATGATCAAAACATTTGTTCCATGATCTACGATGCTTGCTTAAAGTCGCCGCCGCCAGACATACCTTGCATACCATATGTTCTTGACGCCCGGTTATGAAACCATCTGGTTGCATTATATAGATGTTCTGCAAGATAGCCATTAGAGAAGGCCGTCTTGTATCATTTTGTCATGTTTCATAATCATAATATCTGCGATTGATAGAAGTATTCGATGGTCTTGATCTGTAGCCAGGTAGTTTCCTCCATAATCAAACGATTTTTACTACATAACATTTTGCCACTAGTCTGTTTATATGTCCTCCCAACCTTTCCATCCACTCCTTTCTTTCTCTTGTACCATTACAACCCAATAGGTTTAACCCTTAGGGTAAATCAGAGTCCACACATTATTAGAACCATGGATTAATTAGGATTATATAACCTCTTTCCAGCAAATCCTTATCATTAATTTGTATTAATAGCTTGTTGGATCATCTTCATGTGATACGTGATTTTCAAAGATGGACCTCCATCAATGTGAGCTTAACAGGTGGTCTAATGACCCTCCCACTACGACGAGGCATATTTGGTGTATCAATATCAGGTATTAGTGGTTGTGGATCAACAAGAACAACATTATCTTGGATGCTAGGGAATTCAGTCTTTTTCGTCTATTCATTCATATCCTTAATTATGTTATTCATGATGTATTCTTCTTCCATGAACTTAGCATCTGTGATAGGTTGAAAGCGTGGTGTGTATATATGCGCCCTATGGCAAGTGCAAAGTCTCCCCCCCAGTAATATAGTGTACCTATAGTGCGGATAACTTCGATCCACGGGGAGAAGTGTTGTTGAATCTGAGATTGGCTTTGAGTATTATTTGGATATAAGTGTTGTGTGAAAGAGTACTAGTGTCCCGGGTACAACTAAAACTAACCGATCTTAATGAATTTACGTATAATAATGGAGCTGGGCTATGTCTCCCCCTGCCACTTTAGATGGATTATGTCCTAAATATGATGTTATTCAGTTTATTTATAACTTATTAATGGCTAGGTGATCTTGCTACGGCCACCTCTCTCGAGAGGTATGTCCGCCTATCTTGCTAGTAATGTTGAGTGTATCCTCACCTTGACCTGCGTACTCAGTAGCAAATGTTCCTAACATGTTGCCACCCTCGGGATCGAATATCTCTATTTTGAATCAACCAGAAGATACTCTACTCAGATCACAGGTATCCTCTCTCTGAATCTAGGATCTCTCAGGTATAGTCATGCTAATGTTGGCAGGACATCACCATATAAATGATTCACGAATCTCATGAGATGTTCTTTCAGTATAAACATGAAAGGCAAAAAATACTAATCTTTAATCCATAATCATGTGAGTTTCAACAACACCCTAGGTAAATCTAGAACCTCTACCCAGATATGAGAACACCCATTATTTTATTTATAAACATTGTGTTCTATCAAGAAGAAAAATACACAAATAGTTGCTCTTCTCCAAGGTCAGTCATTTGTTGTTATGATTCCACGTTCCTAGTTCATCGGCTCATGATCTCCGATCCCCGAATTCTGGTTCCCTTTTTTCTTTTAATGATTGAGAGCGGGAACACAACGCGTCATGACGTTGCCACTTGTTGACTTCTATATGTTGACCCTAGCGTCGGCGTTGGGGCGTCAGCGGCGTTGAGGCGTCGCGGCGTTCCGGCTCCATCTTGCCACATTGCCACCTCTGCTCCAAAATTCTTCCATACGCACTTTGCATTCACACCAATTACACAAATCAGATATCGGGCTACAAAATTACGGATTTAAAAATGAAATAAAGCTAAAAACATAAGACAGACACAGGTATGACTTGAGTATTTCAGCCACTCATCACACCCCCAAACTTAGCTTCTTGCTTGTCCCCAAAGCAGTGACCTCTAAACTAAACACTCACCCTACATGCTATAGTCTAACACGAAGATAGTGATGCACATCTTTGAATAGATGAAGTCCAAATTGAATGGCTTCGCCGTGGGTTTTAATTTGAAGTTCCACGGTCAGCAGTGTTCGACTTTTGAAGAACTAGGTTGAACTCGGTGAGTTGACTAGTGCCTCTGGCCTTTGAGGTATTCAATAACTTTTCCCAAAACCTATGTGCGTTACATCGAAGCCCTCTGTTATATGCTTGCATGTTAGACACCCCCGAACTTGAGCTCAGCTCACAATTAGGAAAATCTAGCTACGAAAGGATAAGAACACACCGTTTGCAATTCTTAACATACCTACTCACTTACAAGAACAAAACTAGTGCCCGTAAGTTTTTTATGCTAAGTGTCCATGTAGCGGGGATTAGTTGGTGACTCCCACCAGTTGGTTAAGGGCACCGGGCATTCAGTTCCCCTCGAACGTCACCACAGGAGTACTGATTAAACCTAAGGGCCCTAAGGTATTAGGAAACTTCCATCTTACATCCTATGCAGGCGAGTGAAGTCAATGAGGCATTAGGCTTTGAAGGCCCCTCCCGGTATTTGTCTGCGAGATTCGATTGGAGCTCCACTTATTCTATGCTAAACTTTTATTTTTAAATTTTTTTATTTTATTATTATTTTATTATTTTTTATTTGGGGCTTTGAAGGCAATCCTCTTTTATTTACGATTGTCCTATCTTGGTGTTTGAATACTCCATGGTTTGTTGAACCTTAGTTAGTAAGGTTCGGCATCTGTCTCTAAAGTCACCGGTGTGTGAGTGTGTTGGAAGCTCTCATTGAGAAATGGTTTCTTGAATATCGGATCTGGTTATCGACTCAGCCTATTGACTAATTACAGGCATCAAACATCACATGAATCCTTTCCTTCCATGACAACAGTGAATTCGGCCCAAAGCGATCCCTACTCTCAAACATGGCATCCCTTCAGCTTCATAAACTTCTTACCACACCACCACCATGTATGATCTGCCTCAAACTGAGCATAGTACAGACACAAAACTCAACATCCTAAAATGAGTAAAGCGTAAATAAAACTAATTTGAAATGCAAACTAACATGCATAACGAAAAATAAACTCACGGCTACAAATAATCACAATACTAATCTAAGAAAAAACCAAGGCACCACCCACCCCCAAACAAAAGTGCGCTTGATGTCCTTCAACAATAAAACGAAAGAAGGTGGAGGAACTCCCACAGTGATCGGGCAGGTCATTTAGTGGTGGTGGCGCGAGCGGGTGAAGGTGGGCAAGTGCGCCAAAATTTCAGGCTTTGTAGGAATTTCTTCTTCTTGAAGAATAGTGGCACAGTTTGGCGAAGCCGTCATAACCATTACGAAGAGGCCTCATATCTACTGTGTAGGAGGACTCGGTGCTCTAGGTCTCATCTCGGAATGCATCAGCGCCAGATGGGAGAACCTGATATCTCAGATGGAATGTGGAGTGAGAGGGGCGCCTCCAGAAGACTCTTTATGGTGATGATGGAAGTTGGGTAGAATGAAGGGCGCCCTGAGTATAATCTATAGAGATGTGCAGTCTGCAGGTGATCAGTGAGTGGAAACTCCGTCATAGTGAGGACTCACCAGGCACAGATAAATAGAGTCCTCAGGTCAAGTGGTACACCTTGGTTGTCATTCATGATATCAGCCTTTCAGTGGGTGTAACCCGCGCCCTCATTATCATCTAGATGCCAGACATAGTTTACTAGACAGTGAGAGAAAGATTTTGAGGTTATAATCTTAGGTTATCAGGTTCATCCTCTTGTAACATGCCCATCAGATATCTAAGGATGGCATACCATTGGCAGAACGCGGTCCGCTACGCAAAATTCGATTCGCCGGAATTAAGGCGACCGTGATGGTAAATCACCAGACCGAATTTCTCTTAAAATCGCGCGCGAAGTGAACGATGACCTGTTGATGAGTTTTCCGCTCTTGCGATTTGTCAGGCGACGACACCGGGGACGTCGCGTTTAATAAATCGATCAAAGGCTCGGAACGATCGGGATATCAAAGATGGTTGACGACTGCGGCGAATCTGCAACGCCCACCGCGCCGGCGGCGTGGAGCGGTTGGCGTGAAATTCTGCGCCACTCGCGGACGGATGGATGGTTGGCAAGTGCGCTATCGCCCAGCGCAATAGTCTTGCGGAAGAAATCATCAAGGTGATGGAAACCCTTTTCTTTAATAAACGACCGATTCTTGCAGATGGTGCCGAACCGATCAACGGCACCCTCGTTGACAAACCTCGATACATCAAAATTGGGGGTCGGATCCTCATTGGTCCGACCCCGCTTTGTAGGCAACTTTTGCCTCTTGCCAGACATTGGTGTAGCAAGGACAAATGAGATGATTGAAGGGCCTATGTGGACAAGGTAGCCAATTAGCACCAACAAGATCACACCCTAATGGACTAGGCAATGTGTCAAGCACCTAAAGTGCACTAGGAAAATGAAGACCGCAGGGGCACTAGGGTTCAGGCAAGGAGGATACAGGGTAGGAGCAAAAATGGGGGGTGTTTGGCCTTAAACAAGGTCAACGTCACGACGTGCGAATGCAACGTCGCGACGTTCAGAAAGAAACGCATCAAATCGCTGACGTTCAGAGAAGTAAAACCAGCGTCGCTGACGTTGAAATCCGTCGCGGCGTTCGGAGAAGGTAATCCGGCGACGTCGGCGTTAAGACGTCAGCGGCGTTGAAACCAATGTTGCGGCGTTCGAGGCCCAAAATGAAAAAATATTCAACCATGGTTTAAGGTAGAGAAAACTCCTGGTGATGCAAACTCTACGGACTTTTGCGGTGCTGCATGAGCGGATCCTCCCGGTACTTTATTGGTCACGAAGTAGACATCCAAAAAAGGATTCCGATTACGGACAGAAACAACAAACCAACATAACTTAAAGCAGATGTCAAATTGAACATAGAAAGAAAAAACTCAGGAAAAAAACTGGGTTGCCTCCCGAAGCGCTATGTTTAATGTCGTTAACAGGCAATACACAGATCTCATTGTGCGTGCTTAGAAGAAGCGGGAATCTTACGCATCACCTATAGTGCTCACACCCAATGCTCAAGGTGGATGAAATATTCTTACCGAATTTCATGCCCTTTCCTTCTCGGTGTCTTTAAGTAGAATAGGCTTATCATGAGTTTTACGCATCGCCTTGCAAAATCAGTGATTAAGAGATATCTTCATTTGGATGTCAATAAGTTAACTACATAGGCTGGAATCGCGGAAAAGTGAATCATAGTCTCATGGACTCTCAATTTAGGCTTCGCCTTCTTGCACATTGATTTAGGCTTTTCCGTGGCTAGGAAGGGTCTACCAAGTATGATGGGAAGCCCGAGTCGTCTTTCTCCGTATCGAGGAATGTGAAGTCTGTTTGGAAGGATTAATTACCAACTTTTACTGGGGACATTTTCGGCTATACCCGAGGATGTTGGTAGGACACAATACGCAAGTTTCAAGCTGATTGTGGTGGTTTGGTTCCCAACTTTAGCCTTTTAAACATCGCCCAGTGACATCAAGTTGATGCTTGCTCCGGGAGTCACCTGAGCTTTTTCAGGATGCGGACCTATAGAGACGGTATAGCAAAGCTACGGATCTTGAAGTTTTGGGGGAAGCTTCTTTTGCAGGATGGCATTGCATTCCTCAGTTAAGGCGATGGTCCCATATTCCTCCAACTTCTTCTTACTCGCTAAGATCTTTTTCATGAATTTCATGTAACTTGGCATGTTCTCCGGTCTTATCTAAAAGGTATAGTAACATGTAGTTTCTTGAAGATGTCAAGAAACTTTGCAACTAACTTCTCTAACTACCTTTCTTCAACCTACGAGATCTGAGTGGTATAATGAGTTCATTTGTTTTTTGTTTGTTTCTTGGTTTCTTCCTTGACTTTGTATCCTTGTTGCTCGCTATCCTAAGTTTGCTCATCACACATCTGGTCTTTTGGGATGCTTTAGTGCTCTTAAATTTTGAGTTCTCTTACCGCTGGTTAGGTTCCGGGATTCAACTCTTTTCCCTCCTTGAAGTGGTATTGCAGTACTCTTTCCCTTCTCCTTTAGGGTTTACCTCTGAATTGCTTAGTAGTGAACCCTGTTGCCTTTCTGTCAACAGACTGGCCATTTGACCCATGTCGTACCTCCAGTTTCTCAAGCTGTCTTTGCTTGATTGTTCAATTCGTTGGCTGTTTGCTGCATATCGCCTTTGTCTCATTCATAAAGGCGATTGTGAAGTAAAGCATCGTACAAGGGCTTGTTCTAAGTCCACGCACCTCGGGGAGGTGGTTCGCTCACTCGGGGTGATGGCATGTTGTTCTGATTGTTCCTCCATCCATACCCTTGATTGTTCTAATTGTTTTGATTCTGATTGTTACGCCACCCTTGACCTTGATTTGGTCGATGGTTATTTCCCCCATCTTGTCTTGTTCTTTGTGGCTTTGATTGAACCTCGACATGTGCGGGCACGCTCTCTTGTTTAGTTTCTGGTAGCGTGTGCTATTGTCTCCCTCCACAATTCACACAACTCCCATGGGTTAGTCTATATAGCGTGCAGTTATGCTTTAATCTGATCTTTATTTGGTTAAGCTGTGCAACGCCAAGTTAACTTGATTGTTGAGAACCTCATTATCACCGACACCACCCGACTTTTTATGCGTTGATCTTCTCTGAGCCATTGATTTGTATTAGTCGCAGCATCTTCCAAGATTTCATAAGCTTGGTCAGTGGTTTTCTTCATTAGTGCACCTCCAGCCGAGGCATCAATCACTGTTCTAGTTGCATTCCTCAGACCATTATAGAAAGTATGGACTGCATCCATCAGTCTGTGATGTGGGCACTTCCTCAGTAGTTCGTGAAATCCTATCTCGCGTACCTCTGCCCGAGTTCTCCTCTAGTTGTCCAAAGTATTGATCTCTTGCACAAGTTGTGCAATTTTAAATTAGGAAAAACTTGGTCTCGGAATTTACGCACTAAATCGTTCCATGAAGTAATGGAATCCGATTGTGACTTGTTGGCAAATGCTTGGCTCTATCACACAGTGAGCGAACGATCTCAACACGAGTGCCTCTTTAGTAACCCCATTGTACTTGATCGTGTCTCGGACCGGGGAAGTTGGTCGTAGTACATGTTGGATTCTCATGGGGTAGTCCATGAAATAAGATCTGAAGCATCTGCCAATGTTCTTTCGACTTCAGCTCGAGTTGTTTGCACAGATTAGTGGTCTTTGGAAAATTTATGCAGTATTTGTAGGTGGTAGACCTCTTGTAGCAACATAAATGGATCATGCAGTTGTATAAGCCAGGCACAGGTGCTTGTGATTCCTTCCGTTATTCCCATTTTCTACCCACTATGTGGCTCTCGTTTTGCTCCAATGCTAAGATCACGCTCTTGTTGTTTCTCCGCAGTTGCTGATTCCTAGTACGTACCATTCTTTGTTCTCGTACGTATTCTATGTAAGAGTTCTTTACGGCTCGAGGATCAAATGGATGTTGGTCAACTTTGATCAGTCGTACTCAGCTCACTGAAACCTTGGCGCAATCACACAGCTTGGAAAAGACCAAATTACAGCCTTGTAAAAACAAATAAAACAAAATTCAGGAAGTAATATCTAATTGCTTTATTCTCTATATTAATCTAAACCTATCCGACAGCAGCGCCAAAAACTTGATAAATTTGAAAGCGTGGTGTGTATATATGTACGCCTATATGCGCAAGTGCACGCGTCGCCCCAAGTAATATAGTGTACCTATGGTACGGATATCGATCCATGGGGAGAAGTGTTGTTGAATACAGAGATTGGTTTTGAGTATTATCTTGATATAAGTGTTGTGTGAAAGAGTACTAGTGTCTGAATTTTAACTAAACTAATCGATCTTAATGAATTGCTGTATAATGGAGACTAGGGCTATGTCTTCCCCTGCCACTTCGATGGATTATGTCCTAAATATGATATTATTCAGTTTATTTATAACTTATTAATGGCTAGGTGATCTTGCTTACGAAATACCCTCTCTCGAGGTGTATGCTATGTCTTCAATGTGTTGAGTGTATCTCTACCCCAACTTGATACTCCGAAATGCTTAAATGTTCTAACCTTAATTGCCACCCTCGGGATCGGAATATCTCTATTTACGAATAAGCAGAAATTTGCTCTACTCGAGATCCACAGGTATCCTCATCTCTCGAATCTCGGATCTCAGTATAGTCATGCTAATGTTGGCGGACATCACCATGTAAATGATTCACGGACCTCAGCGAGATGTTAACAAATTATAAACAAATGAATAATATAAAAAAAATACTAATCTTTAATCCATACAATCGTGATAGGGTTCAACAACACCTAGGTATAAATCTAGAACATACTAAATACGAGAACACCGAGTGTTAATTTATAAAACATTAGTATTTCTATCGAAGAAAAATACAAAATGATTATACCTCAAGGTCGGAAGTCACTGGCACATTGCCGATTCGTGCCTTAGTTAAATGCGCTCCTTGATCACCCGATCCCGAATTTTGGTTCCTTTTTGCTTTTAATGATTGAGAGCGGGAGCACGCGGCGGCGTGCGGCGTACAATGTCGCGGCGTTTCCGGCTTGTTGACTTCTATATATGTTGACCCAAGCGTCGCGGCGTTGGGGCGTCCGCAGCGTGAGGGCGTCGTGGCGTTGGGAGGAGCGTCAGCGGCGTTGAGGCGTCGCGGCGTTCCAGCTTCTATCTTTATGCATTGCTACCCTCACGCTGCAGGAATTCTTCCAAGCTACCCTTTTCGCTGCATTCACACGATTTCAAAAATCAGATATCGGGCTACAAAATTACGGATTTAAATATGAAATAACTAAAAATATAAAATGAATGAAGAGTATGACTGAAACATTTCAAAATACTCATCAATTTGTACTCACAAATACAACTCATATCGATTATTAAATTGTAACCCCTTGTACCTTTTGGATATCCAACAAACCAACACAATTTTGACTTCGCATCCAACTTGTTAGATGACTGCTTTAACACATAAGTGGGACAACCCCATATGCGGATATGACTTAAAATAAGTTTCCGACCTGTCCACAATTCCATGGGTGTCTTTGGTACTGACTTGGATGGCACCATATTCAGAATGTAAGTTGCTGTCTCTAGGGCATATCCCTAAAAGGATAAAGGTAATGTGGAAAGACTCATCATTGACCTAACCATGTCTAATAGAGTTAAATTTCTTCTTTCCACCATTCCATTTTGTTGTGGAGTTCCTAGAGCACTAAACTGAGATAAAATCCCATGCTCCTTGAGGAAAGAAACAAATCAATAGACATGTGCTCACCACCTCGATCAAAATGAAGTGATTTAATGTGTCTCCCTAATTATTTTTCTGACTCAGCCTTAAATTCCTTGAATTTATCCAAGGCCTCAAATTTCTTCTTCATTAGGTACAGATATCCATATCTTGGTAATTAAATCGATAAAAGTGATGAAATACTCATAGCCACCTCTTGCATGGACACTAAACGGTCCACACACATTTGAGTGTATCAAATCCAGACATCCCTGAGCTCTAACTCCTTTGGCAGTAAATGATCTCTTAGTCATTTTACCTTGAATACAATTTTGACATAGTGGCAGTTGCTACAGGGTCAAAGTGGCTAATGGCCCACAACTCACTAGTCTTTGTATTCTTTTCAAATTTATCTGACCAAGCCTTAAGTTTCATAACTGAGTTTGGTTGATACTAGGCTCTTTTCTTTTCAATGATTTTGTAAAATCCGAGAAAATTCTAATTTTCTAAAAAAATGGTAAAATGGTAATTTCGGTCAAAATCTGAATTTTTTCTAGATCTCGGATGACAAAACGAACTTCATCGTTGGAATCGTCTCACGAATTCTATCTACCACGTCAAATTTCGTCGAATTTCGAGATAGTTGGAATTTCACGTTTTTCGAGGCAACGAGTGTTGGGTGCCTTAAAACGGCTTGTGAAAGACATGTGATGTGACAAAAGTCACCTACTACATGTACTCATGTGACACATGTTGCATGATTAGTGAGAGGATGGGAATTAATGGCTTAGATTAAGCCATGTGTCAAATCAAGACAGCGGAACCAAGATGGGAATTAAGTTAAAAGAGAGTAAGTGTATAGAACAAAGCATTAGGCATCTTCTCGAAAAGAAAGCCCAAAATCGATACGATGAGAGGTTGTGATTCTAGATTTTAGAGAGAGGAGTGTGACTTTTCTCTAGATTTCCGGCGTTCGGACCGTCGGTTAAGCCGGGCGAGTAAAGTTGTTAGCGGCGAGGCTGCGTGAGCGATTTTGTGGGTTCGACAGCTCCAGAGGTAGAGAGTCTTCTCCTACTTGTGTTATTCTTTGGCTAAAGGCCATGTGAATGGTTAGGATACGAGGAGGCTTGATTTAAGCGCCAATTTTAGTCTCAACATTTGAACCGAGTGGAGAAAATTTCTAAATTGTGTGGCCGTGAACAGTGCCAACCCGAGGGTTTCTCTGTTCATGTGATTTTCGGTGTGATTTTTGTGTTGTTGAGTGATTCAAAATGAATTGCTTGTATTTGCTAATTAGCCCATGAGCTAATTGGTGTTGTCGATGTAAGATTTAATAACATGAATTGTGAATAGTTATGTTAATATATACATGTTTTATATATTAGCATGAGTTATTTGGGATTGACATAATGCATTCCATATGCATTGAGGCACCTAGAATATTAAGGTAAGTGCATGACATGAAAGAAAATAAAAAAGGAAATATGTTTGTGAAAGGAATTTCGACGGAAGATTTTCGGAGAATTGTGTTGGAGGTTGTCAACAATTCATCAGAGGGGCCCATGAATTGTTTCGGAAGGTTATCCAACATATTCTCCTCGGAGGGTAGTCCAATATGTTTACCAAATCTCGATAGTAAGTTTTGAGACAAAAAACTTTGTTTGAAAACTATGATTCTTTCGCATTTAGCTTAGGCATGTGAGGAGTCGGTGAGGACTCAAGACATGAGATTGGGCATGTAGACATTCAAATAGGATCATGTATTTGCTTGAGTGTGATTGTTTGCCATGGCATGTGCACTTAGGTGGGGAGTAACCCATGTAGGAAATTATCACTATTAGGCTTTGCTCACCCTGTCGAGGGATCACTATTTAAATTACGAAGTGTACGGAGGATGGCCTTCGCTGAAATTTGGGTTTTTAGAAGAAAGCCGACATGTGGCTTTAGCATTTTCATTTTGTATAACATGTATTAGAATTCTAAATTTTAATATATGTTTGTATTAAGAGTGATGTATCAACTCTTGAACTATTGGTATATAGTTGATAGGTAATTTTGTGAGTATTGATGCATGGGCCAAAGTGGCCATTTTTGCTCATTTTAAATTGTATATGGACCGGGTGTGGTCGTTTGTGAAAATTTAAGGATAGGTTGTACCTTGGGTGAGCTCCTGAAGGACTGCGCCCGATTTTTCGTGAGTGGTGTTGGGTTACCCCTGACATCACGAGTATTCAGCGAGTTGATGGGTTGTCAGGACCCCGGAATGGGCGTCATAGATTTTCCACATTATCAGCAGATAACAACACAATCAGTATGATATAGATTATTCACCAATGTGCCACGTGTAACAACTTCATTTTCTTTCATAATGAAAACATAAGTTTTATTAAAATAAAATGAATAACTATCATTTCATAATTGGCCCGAAATTAAATTCTTTCTAGAGTCGCACAAATAAACAATCATGCAAAACTAAAATTTGAATTATTTCAAAAACTAAGACTAAGATCCCACTTGACTATGGCGAGATTGAAGTGAGGAAGCCATCTTTAGCGCATCTCCTCCTTCATTGAGAAAATCACTGAACCCACAGCAAAAGGGATTATAAATATAATTCGGTGGCTCCTGAATCTATCCACGAATTAGCGAATCGCCACAAAACCAGACTCAATGATTGCGATAGAAGTTTTGGTGTCCTTTAACTTTGGGCGATCCTTTTTCCAATGTTCCTTTTGTCTGCACTTGAAGCACTTTCCTTTTAGTTTCCTATTAGGATCAAAAGGTCTAGCTTTCTTAGAAATCTTAGGTTTAGCATGAACACCTGACTGATTTGCTTTATTCTTTTTCTTCCCATTGGGAGGCTTAAAAGATTCACCTGACACAAAATTAACATTTGGTTGGCCCTTTACAATTGTCTCAGCTATCTGAAGTTGTTGCATCAGTTCAATCAAAGACCATTCTAATTTATTCATAGAATAATTCAACTTGAAATGATTGATGGAGGGAGGCAATATCTCAAGGATCATGTTATTTTGTGTTTCCTAGTCAATATCATTTTCGGTCTCCGAGTTCATTAAAAGAGTCCAATCATTTTTATCCATATGATCTCTCCTTTGGAGTACCTTGGACATTCTAGTGTTCATTATACGCTGTTACCACATTTGCTTAGCTGATCTACTCTGAACTCTAAACATCTCCTGAAGACTCAAGAGCATTGCACTTGAGGTACTCATGGATTGAAACTGACTTTGCAGCACTTCATTGAGAGAAGCTAAGATATATATCCTTGCTTTCTCATCATCCTTCCTCCATGCCTCATAATCAGCCTCTCTTTAGGTGTTGATCTTTCTGTGGGTGCTACATGAAGTGACTCTAAGGTCACCCAAATTATACCCTCACAAGTTAAGACAACGTTTAGATTCCTCTTCCAACTCACATAGTTGGTTCATCTCTTTGTTACATTGAAAGTTGATGCTAATGGATTGAAGGCAAACATATTTATCCTGAGAATCAAATTAGTGTTCATTACTAGCATAAGACATGTATAATTATATATACAATTTGCATTGATAGCATATAAATACCAAAAAAACACTCAAAATTACATCGATCTGAGATAAATTAACTTTCATGAGAACTTGCTATCCTACTTTGGGCAAGGCTAGCTTCTCGAAGTTAATAAGATATATAATCTAATCAATGTCAAAAGTTACTTATCTTTATTTGAGTGATTGACTTACCTATAAACTTTAGCCTCTTGAGAAAATAAATAGGGACTATTTTTTTAGACTAGTTTATTATTTTCTTCAGGATAGAATGTATGCACCACTGATCTTAGTTTCAATATTTCTTAAGTAAAGAGCCTCAACTTTAGGCTGATTGCTCCCATTAAAATATTTATTAACTAACCATAAGGGAGTCTCTTAACTAGGATCCTCACATTTATCCAACTTTAGGCTGATCCAAACATGAATCCCAAGACTCATTGATTGGTGAAGCGGCGAAATAATAAACCTTCTCCAGTTCAGACAACATTTAAAAACAGGTGTTTTGAATTATGTAATTGTAATGTGTTTCTAGTTCAAACTAGGTTGATCATAAAATTTCTGTTTGATAGTTCTATAGTCAAACTAATTATCAGATAAACATAAACATTTTCATATAGTTTTCTTGAAGACTTGTATAAGTTGTTTTGGCACAATTATAATAATTTAAAATCTTTAGAACAACAACGATCTTTAAATTGAGTCAATCTTTTACAAAAGATTAAATTATATATCTGTTTAATGATTCTGTTAAAATATAAATTGATTACTTGGCATGTGATTAGATATAATCTATAAACATCTTTGGAGGATAGTATTATTAAATCTGATTTGTTTTTCATCATCACAGATTAATTAGATTGAACTGCATCATAGGGTTCTCTGAAAAATAGAAAACAAGATAAGTCTGATAGTAAATTCATTTTATCTAAGGATATTAAGTTCTGGGATTAATCATGTTTGAAAAACTTTCAGGCCTAATGATTCCAGATTGTTGAAGAATTTAATAGTGCATTTGCATATTTTTATTTGTTTATTTACATGGCATCTGTTCCTTGACACATAGGATAATAGTTGGCCCGAGTTGGTTCGACCGATCGCTTTGCGACTTTGTGCTTCTAACATCACAGACCCGTGAGTATCAAACCATTTTATGGGCCGCCATCATACATGCGAAACCGTCAACCTATTATAATGGTTTAAAAGTTCGATTGCCCTTATACGACGTACTGCTCATAAAATGTTTCCGCGCATCTTTTTTAAAATCGTATGACAAGAAACCGTAATGACTTATTTTTCCATGGCCTCTGGCGTGTGATCTCTGGTGCTCCGTGTGCGAAGAGGATCCGCGGCAAAGGTGTTAAATGCTGGTGACTATTAATACCATGGTTTATCCGGCCTGGGTTTTATGCCAGTGACACGCATTCAGTGATTCGCGTTTCTGCTCCAATGCCGGCGCGATCCATGTCGAATTCTCACTGTCTCATGTGCGCACGTAACAGAAGAGCCGTTTACAACAAAAATATTTGTTTTATTTGCGCGACAGCCTCGGGTATAATCGTTGACGATCTCAGGTGATTTGTTGGATAATCTCGAAGACTAATTTCTTGTTTACCTGGCGTGAACGTTGATGGCTTTCCCCAGCCTGATTCGCGGACGCTTTCCGATAATTAACGGACCATAAGAAGTGTTTTATTCTCGCGCGCCGCCCCTGACCAGTTGGTGCATCAATAAATTGCGTTATGTTCCATGCGTGACATCGACATACGCGATAATAAAGATTCTTGCGATAACGTGTTATTCGATTCGCGCGTGCTTTAAAGTCGCTGTGAACAATCGACGATTGAGTGATCGCGTCTTGAATTTTTAAAATTACCCCAATGGTACTCAACGTACACGGTCCGCTGACGATCCGGCCGGTTCGGAACATCCGTACTGAGGTTCATGCCGATCATGGTCAACGGTTGAGAAACATGACGCGTCTAGGCTCCAGAAATTCATCCCCGTCCGTTCCGTGACTCTTGGCTGAATAATGATCGTGCTGACCTCTGCCTCCCGAGATTGTAAAGCTCCATAGAGGCGTTGCCACGGTACCGTGCCACCGCGCCCGGGATCCGATTGCATCTTGTTCTGAGCCGGAGCGTTGGTCTTATCGCCGGAAAATCAGAGGAAATTAAGCCTAACTAAGCTCATCTTTATCACTCCTCTCAACGGGTTTCTCATTTATCTCTGGCACCTTCATCTAGTACGGGTTTGAAGAAGATAAAACGACTTGTTGATATCTGGCGCCAGTCAGCCTCCAGTTCTGCTCCATGGTTCACGCATCATATCATCTGCCGCTGGTTTACTCTCATGTTTATACATGTCTCCTCGCTGGTCCCATTGAATATCTTTGACTCACGTCACATGACACATGGCTCTTGACCACTCCCAGTGTTTTAGTGTCTGTTGTATCCAGAAGTGCGAAAGTTGAAATTAGTTTATGTGCGAATTGACGTTCAGCTGAATTGCGAGACAGTTCCCGTAAGTGAGTCAAGTTTAATAATCGAGATCACCGAAAAATTAGATTTTAAAAAATTGTTATCATTTGCAAAAAATTAAATTTTCTGGTTTATAATAACAGCTAATAATAAAAATTTAGTTTTCATTTTTTATTAAAAATCAAAGATCCATCTGAATCTGGGTTCTGGAAGAAGAATCTGTTGGTAGATAATAAAAAATGATTTTATTTTATTCAACAATAACAAATCTCAGATCTCAAAATCTTAGGATCACAAAACTATTTGATACAGTGTTTGAATCACAGACGCTATCAAATCTATGAGTTTCGCCTTATGAAACAAAAATAGAACCACTTCAACTGGGGCTGGAGTAGTCGTGATCAACTTTGGCAGTAGCTGGAGTTTGCGGGTCTGATAACATAATTGCAGTTCGAAACGGCGTCAAGGCGTACGCTTTCGATCTGGGATGAGAAATTATAACCTGCGAAGAATAGTTTTTTGGTTATCTAACCTAAATCCAGTTATATTATATTGAAGGTTTTAAATGGGCGATTGATCCGCCATGCCCGATTATCATTAGCCATTATAAAGTTCAATAGTTGACCGATTGGCTCTAATTTGCTTTGTCCGGGCGATTCTGGTTCTTACCAAGAAGTTGTAGTTGGCATTTACTGGCAGCTGTTAATATTCGCCATACGAAAATAAGGCGATCTTGTGAGGTTCCATCGTCTTTGTGAAAATCGATATTGGAAAAAGAAATCATTAAAAACAAACTAAAGCAAAGTCTTATCACGTTACCGTCATTTTGTTCTTCCTTCTTCTTTCTTCATTAATATTTCGTTTCACCTTAAATAGTTCTCGCCGACTGCCATTTTTCGTTTCCAAAGGCGACCACATGGCCTCTTTGCCATTTTTACTCTAGCCTTTACATGACATACAAAAGCTAGCGTGTCAGTACCAATACCCATATCAACACCTTTTTCTCTACTCAGAAGATATAAAATATTGCTTACTTTTCAGGAAGATCAAGGAGGGCTCTATTTCAAGACTTTTATAAAGTTATGGCAGACTTGTAGTCAACATAACAAACAGTGATTAGTGGAAAAAAATTTTGTGATTCTTTGAAACCATTAAAGTGCATTCAGTGGCATTGATTTTCTTGTGGGAGAGGGATCTTAGCATTCTTGATGGTGAAACAAATTATAATTGAGATGGAGTAACTTCCAGAGATCAAAGCGACAATGTGTATTTGATCCTATTAAGATTGGAAGGGTTCATGTATGGATGTGATGATTGGTTTGATCATAAAGATAAGCATTTAATGGTGATCAGTGGTGTGAATTAAAGGTATCCGGTCTGAAAATTGTTAGTTTATAATTTTGGTAAATTAATTTTGTTTCTTACCAAATCTGATGGGTTCAGTCTCACAATGTCCACTATCATTTTAATGAGAAGAACTTATTATAAGCGTATGGAACAGTTTATCAAATCTTTTGGAAGGAATTAAAACCTTATTATAAGTGTTTAGGTCCAGTAACAGGTTGTGTATCGATGTAGAGAAAGAAGTAGTTCATGGATTCCAGAAGTGGTTATGGACTAAAATGTAGTTGGTTGAGACTTTTTGGTTGGGAAGGCTTAATGAAAGAAATCGTTAAATGGTAAACAAGTCTTTCTGCCATATTTTTATCTTCTTTGTTCATTAATATTAATGTTTTCATTTTTCAGCTAATTCATTCTTATTACCTTTATCTTACAACTTTTACAGAACGATTACATATTAAATCTTTCTCTTTCTCTTCATTGCATGTCATTTTCTCTGGAGATCAACGTGTTGACCCGTGCATGTTGAAACTTAATACCATACATTTATTTTTATTTTCTCTAATAAAGATGATGATTAACTTTCTTCCTTTTCTAGAATGTCTTTTTAAAGACTTATGATAGCGAGAAGATCACCAAATTAATTATTTTTTTATGTTTGAATAGTCAAGTTTTAATAATCTTATTTACCCTATTCAGTTTGTTGATTATTGATTAAATATTACATATAATCAGACAGTTGATATAATAATGACTTATTCCTTGTGACTCATTTGTTGAGGGCAGTTTAGGTTGTCGTTTGTACTGTATTTAAAGTCATTGAGATTAATGAAGTAAGTGTAGAAAAAAGTTAAAGTCATATGCTGGATCATCTCAGTTGATAGACTTTATATTTATTTGGTGTTGGAAGGCTGGATTATATTGATAGCAAGTCAAGAAGTGACTGAAGATTGGGCCTGGGTTCAAAGACTTTAAATATAAATTATAGTAGGGTGAGGTAGCGCCGTGAAGGGCGGGGAGTGCTAATAAACATTAAAGTCAGGAAACGATCAATAAACTTTAAACTCTGTTGACGGCAGTTAGCGAAACAAACGACTAATCGTTCATTTCTTGATATTGAAATAAAGAATGGAAGAAAGACGTCATGATAATTTTGACAAGTTTCGTTCAGTCGTTGGAAGAATTAGTTTTCAGTTTGCGGGATGATCTGGTTGATTCAACTCCGATGAACCGATTTTTCAACTTCATCCCCAGGCTTCCAATTACCAAGTTCATTTGAAATGCTTTTCATGGAAGTGAACCAATAGTTAATTTTAATGGATTTTAGGAAATATTAAGAATAGATGATTAGAAGAAGGTTCTTCAATTGACGTTAGGATAGGTTCAAATTATGATGAAAGATTGTTGATAAGTCAGAGGATAAATTAAAATTATTTTATAATATTGATTAATTAATTTTAAATATATATTTGATGACTTTATTGGTTTTGTTCAAAGATGCTGGCACTATTTTGACTGATTTTACTATCATTCATTAACTTAGTATCCTATGCAGGTTAGTTGATATGTCAATCGTTTAGTTGTTAAGTGCAGGAAGTGATTTACGGTTGTTAATTTCTTTTTGTATTTAAATCCTTTTGTAGTTAATAGAATGGGAGAGAGAAAAAATTCAAAGTTTGTGGTTCGTTCTCACTCGAAAAAATCTGGGACCACCTATTAACTTGTAATAGAGGAGTCAAAATCAAGAAACAAATGTAGATTGATGGGGAAAGGAAAAAAAATTGTTTTCACATGGCAAAGTGAAGGTGCATTGGAAATGGGCATTGATTTTCTTAGCATAAGTGGGGATGCTAATGTGAGTATCGTGGCCTTTAGGCCCAGACCCACTACTCAATAGGCCGGCGCCAGCGCTTGGATGACCATTACGGCTTGCCTGTAGACGGCCCAAGGTGGCCATCATAGTAAAACCACATGGGAACCAGCTAGAGGTACCGGTCCTGGGAGCACATCCTAGGTCCTAAGTCCCCCAGTCGGCCGTCCTACCACACATGAGAGGTTTGTCAAAAATAAATATGTTAATGAGAGAATTGCGCATAGGATATTTATCCATAAATCTCCCAATATCCAAATCTGATACGTCTTAAAAACATTAATCCTTAGCAAAGGAGAATTGGTATTTGATAAGGAAAGAGATTTTTATCCTTGGTTATCTTTCAAAATCAAGGAGAATTGGTCACGATAAGAAGAGATCTTATACCAAAATCATAAGATTATCTTTCCAAAAATCAAGGGTTCGGCCAGCACACCGCCGCTGAACCCTTTTTTTTTTTTTTGCGAGGTTTACTGCGTCGTTGATGCCAGAAGATCGGGCAATCCCCAGAAGTAACAATAATTAGGGTCGTGCAATAGGGATCGAACAAAGTCTTATCGACGATGTCTGAGCAGCTCTGCGGCTTTAATAGCCCTTTGCCACCACTAGCTCCGATGGTTCCCCTCCCACATATGATTCGTCTGACACAGTTGCAATGTCAAGCAACTCGGTGATTCAGTCGCCAGAAGACCAATTCCTTTATTGGCGACAAGACATGGAGAAGAAGCAGGAGGAGCAAGCAAGGCAGATGAGGGAATTGTAGGATCGTGTTGAGCACCTGCAGCGTGAAAACGATTGTCTACGAGCCTAGGTAGAAGAAAGGCACAATCTTGGCAAAAGAGACGCGCAAGATAGCGAGCAAGCACCCTACCATTCGCAATAAAGGAAAGAAGCCCATTATCCTTGACAATGTAGATATCCTGGCAGAAAACAAGGTGTCCTCAGGCAGCTTGCTAAACCTCTCCTCTATAAAAAGCAACAGATCCGAATCACCCCAGAGACACTCGCATCACCCTACGTTGAGCAACACCAATAATGGCCTACTTTGTTGGGTAAGGAAGCATAAGGCGAGGCGAGAGCCAATGACCAAACGATCGCCTAAAAACTCAGATATGCATTACCCACGCATGGTACCGATCATGCCGTCGCATATCCCGCCTTCTGACAACACCAACACCCTACACGCCGCATGCAGCGATTTGAAGTCCCAGACATACTCTCCTTCTCCCTAAGGCGACATCCAAATAGCCTGCAGCTGGTTTCATTCTAACTTTCACTATGTTTGACGATTCATCTAGCCCATATGATCACATGCTCCATTACAACCAGGAAATGACTCTGAATGCCGTCAATAACCTTTTACTATGCAAAGATTTCCCGAGTAGCTTGCGTGGCCCTGCATTAGCGTGGTTTCACAAGCTCCCTTGAAGCTCAATAAACACGTTTAACAAACTTTGGAGAGCATTCATCTCGCAACACCTGTGCTCAGTGCGTTAGAAAAGGAACAATAGTTCCTTACAAACTATTTTGAAACATGAAGACGAGTCCATACTCTTAATTTCTACAGGAGGCTCAAGCCATTCAACAACAGAATTTTACAAGATGGATGTCGTCCTTCTAACTTTAGAGAAGCTCAGCACACTCCCTTCTTTCACTCGCCATCTCTGCACCCACTCAGTAACAATTTAAGAGTTATGAAGTGCAAGGTACTAACATCGAGGACAATATCTGAAAGGAAGAACTCGAATCAAGCCAAGATCATAAACCAAACAGCTGAGAAAGAGGTTTGGGGCGGGGGAAGAAGCCTTCCACATCTAAGGAAGGTCAGAACGGAAACTGAAAATGACCTCGAGACCAATCTTATAAAAGAGCCCCTGCATTCACCCTCGACACTTCATACAAAAGACTATTGCCCCTCATTTGCGACCTACCAGATTTCAAATGGCCTGTACCCATCCAGATGGATCCCGCTTAGAGAAACAAATCCTTGCGATGCGATTATCATAGGGACTATAGACACAAAACCGATCAGTGCTGAAGTCTAAAGTTCCTAGTAGAAAAGTTGATCAAGGTGGGACACCTTAGGAGGTACCTCAAGGGAAGTCGATCAGGAATGGAGCCTGGCATCCACGTGGAGAATTGTAGTCATCCCAAGAACTCCATCGTTGTCGCCTCAACCCTCGCCCAGGCGTAAGAGGGGACTGACACGAAACTAGCCTAGGACTCCTTTACCCGAGTTACTAACAATAGTGGGCCCTTTTCAAAATACAACTGAATGTATCAGAATATAACTTAAGCTTAATCCATAAGGAAATAAAACTTTTAACACTACCACCATAATGGTGTTTATAATGTCTTGTACAAATATCTGAGTCCCATTGACTTATACATATACAAGTCCTATTAAAAATAAACTTTACATGTACATATTCAAAATCGTGAGATAGCAACCTATGATGTTGACTCTTATTGCTATGTCGTCTCTCGTGAGTCGTGTGATAAATGGGTTGTCCTCGAAGATCTATACTATGAAACACTGCGTTACGTGATGAGTCTTAAACTCATCTATTTTCAATCCATTTTTTTGGCTTGTTTTTAATATTTTCATATCTGTTTTAATGCTAAATTATGTAATATTTACAAACTTTGTGTTTTGCAGGAGTTAATTCAAAAAGGAGAGATTTCCAGCAAGAAAGAAGATAAAAACAAAGATCATGCCAGCCTTAGTCACGATAGAGTTAAGGTGGTTGATAAACCGCTGCCAATTACAAAGAAGCCGTGGTTTGAACAGTTCGCGTCAAACACCACAACTGATCAAGTCAACAATGGCCGGTGTCTGAACATGTCTCTCGAGAAAAACATATGTTAGTCTACCGGGAACAAATAGTCAGGGTTATGAAGATAATGGCAAATTCAAGATGTATTATCTGCTGCGACAGAATCTTTGTCAAAGGAGACCGACTTCGTAACATGAAAAGTTTGTTGAGAACAAAGAAGATGTTTGGAGAAGAAGTCAGGGTTCCTGACAAGAAAACTGTGTCACACAAAGGTTACTTAACGGATGAACTCGACTGTCATGTTAGCGAGAGTCAATACGCGACATACTGCTTAAAAGGTGTTTTGATGTATTACAAGATCTCTCGTGTCACGACATCAGTAAATCACAGCGCGTAAGTTATGTTGCGACCGTAAAACTTACCACACAAGAAAAGATGCCGATATAGAAAATAAATTCCATGATAAAATATTGAATCGTGGATTACGCAAAAACATCCCAAACAAGTCTAGGTCGCAACATCTAAAACAAAGTTGCAACAAGAAGTCAAGCTTAGTGGAAACAAGCCTCTGTCACGACAAAAATACAGATAATATAAGATGTTGTCAAGAACATAACCTCGAACGAGATGTCATGCGACATGAAAACTCGTCACGACACCAACTCGCAGTAAGATGCAATCAAATCCGTGTCTGACATGATTATCGACAAGCTGCGACATAACTATTTGAGGAAATTCACAAAATACTATCGCGACAAAGGAAACTCTGTCGCAACAGAGTTGTCATACTGAAGGAAAGAAAAATGTCGCAACAAAAATATGTTGTCGCAACTCATGCAAGACTAAGCACAAGATCTTCAAGTCGAGATAGACGACTACATACCTGCAACAATGACATAAAACTTTGTCATGGCACTACTTCTAGGTCACGATAGAGAAGGCAATTCTGGGTCAAAATGCTTAGGGATTCACACATAGCCTAAATTTTAAGGCCCAAATTTTTAGGGCTCTATAAATAGAAATGATTGCCGAAAGCGAGGCAATTAATCAGCAAAGACAAACCAAAGTACCTGGGGAGCTAAGGACTCTTTTGTATTATATTTTTCTTTTTCTTATTTTTCTTTTCTTAGTTGATTAGCTTAGCGTTGATTTGATTCGCTTACCGATTTGGTAAACAAGTACTGTCAGGTGCCTGCTGAAATTTAATGTTAATATCATTTACGACATCGTTGAATTCAATGATCTCCAGACAAACGCTAAAACTCATTCCTTTAGTTGATTGGTAAGACAAGAAATTTTCCCGAACAAGATTTAATGTATGTCAAATCCGCTGAGAACACAACTTCCACTCGAAAGATCCGACGTTAGTTTGGTCTTTTCTTCAAAATGAGAAGAAAATTTCGAGTCAATTTTTGAGTTTATTTGGATGGTGTTGATTCGATATTAATTGTCTCTACTCTTAAGAGCTTATACCCATGAAAGGACTATTGTTTGGCTCATTTCCGTGAGGCCTCTGAGCGGACACAGAGATGGAGGATTCTCGAGAGCTAGACGCTATCGGGGTATGTTAGGACTAATATCAAGAACTAAGGACTTCAAAGATTACTTAGATAAATCCTCAATTTGCTCATGGTTTGAGAATGGGCTGGAGGATATATCATTCTAATCAATAGGAGATTTCTCCTTGGTTTGGAAGAATGATCTGATCCCATGTTAGCATGAATTCCAATCAAGGAGCAGAAACTCTTTCAAATCTTAAGGATTTAGACATCATTCTGCCAGAGAAATCTCGCAAATCACCTTGTCTCGGGAAGCAAGAAATCAGTAAATACAAGAAATGGGTATGAAGTGTCGGAAAAGAAAATACCAAGATCTGGCAGAGGAAATTCTAATTAAGGCACTGATTAGGAATCATGTTTCGTAAAATGAACATGAACCCTTAATCGAAAAGATGGTTGGGAGGAGGAATCCAAACTATGCTCACTCGCCTCTTGACAAATTCAGATTCCAACTCGGGGAAAACAACATGAGATTAAGATGTGAATGACACTTTCACAACAGTTGAAATCACAAAAGAGTCTACTTCTCAAAGAATAATCGGTTCACCCAGCTTACATTTCAGATTTAATTTTTCCTCTTTATCTAAATGTAGGATTCTAGTTATTAAATTCTTATTAGGTTACTAAATTTCATCTAAACCAGACGCTCAAAATACAGAACTGAGTAGTCAGTAGCTGAAGTTTAAATTCCTTTCAATCTCTCTGTGGAATGATATATTTGGACTTATAAGTTCACTTTATTACTTAATGACTCGAGTACTTGCGCTAAGACCAAAAGATTAAATTTTTTAATTGAATTTAAAGGACAAAAATTATTCTTCTTAGTGAAAGATACAACGATATTTTGGTCTTAACAAGTTTTTGGTGCCTTTACCTGGGATTCTAGTTAGTCTTTGGTAATAGTGGCAAAAATTTGTATATATCATTTTGGTCTAATCACTAAGCTTATACCTTAGTGGGAAACATATAACATATATGACCACTTGTAGTGGTCCGCGATGACAATATACAATTAACACAATTCCTATTTGCACATTAGTTGTCCATATATCCAATTACTTGTCCACTATGTCATTTATTAGAGTTCTCATGTTCATTCTTCATAATACATAGTACTTTTTTATATTACTGTAGTTTAAACACATTTTTCAATTCAAATCATTGTTTTCATGATACATGGTTCTCGTAACCATTTCAATCATTTTATCTCATCTCGTGTCTTGCCTACATAGTCCAAGAAGTGGATACGGTATAAATCGTATGTACTGGCTGCACACCGGCATTTAGACAAGGATCCTGTATTATATCGACCAAACTAAATGCTCTAATGACCCATATGGGGCCAACTATATCATGTAATCCCTATTGTAAGTATGCCTACTCTATCCATCTACCCAAGGACATATGATAATCAATCTTATTACATTTATTTGTATCAATTCATGCATATCTCATATAATGCAGGATGATAATGTCAATCACATGTATTTACACGAGATACTTTCTTATAGTATTCTTTTATACATACTATAACCCGTTATTTTTATCATAACTCAGATGATCATGTTCTGATTACTTCGTATTTATTCGTAATCATATTTCATATAGCAATCACTTATATATAATTCCTTTACAATTTCATTTATTCACTTGAATCTTTTTATACCAAAACATTTTCACAATGAGCTCCCTAGACTGATTTCCTCTGGTACAATGAGGTCTAAATTTGAATACACTTATTTCAAAGAGATTTTTTTTCCTAGAAGTTTAGTTTACCTAGAAATTTGAATCACTCAAGTTGCATGAGTGATGGCCTAAACACTAAAGCTATACTCAAACAGACTAGAAACTGCCTGAAAATAGATCTTCACTTTGGACGACCATACTGGTCCAATGGGGATCAAAATTAATACCTTATTTCAAAGATATTTCATTCTCCTAGAAGTCTAGTTTACCTTAGAAAAATTTGAATCACTAAGTCAGATGACATGACCAAGTTATGGCCTAAACACTAAATCAAGACTCCAAATGTAATTGGTGAGAAACTACTTGAAAATGAGTCACTTTGAAAATTTATGGGTCAAATGAGTCCAAATTTGAATACACATGCCTCAAGGAGATTACTCCCAGAAGTCTATTTACCCAGAATTCAATCACTCCAATTTTGACGTAGTGATGGCCAAGACAAAAACGTGGCTAAAAAATTTTCAATAAGATTCCCTAAAAACCCCAACATTTTCTTTATACAAACATTCCTCAATTGAGGACCACAACCATAAAAATGAGTTGAGACCAACAACCATCATTATTATGCAAGGTTAGGGTTTTCCCCAAACCCAACAATCATAAAAATTGGTTTTAGGTTTAGTTTCCATACCTTAATCTTTTTCTTTTCGCTTATTTCTTCTTCCTTCTTCTTCTTGATCACCAAAATCCTTGATCACATGGAGAAAAATCACCAACTCTTCTCTTCTTCTCTCAACCATAACCCTAAGCTCTCAAAATCAAAGGAGAAATGTTCATTTACAAGACCAAATTTGGTCTTATCTCTTATTTTTTCATAAGGCCATATTTGGCTTGTCATTTTTATTAAGTTTTCCATTTTTGATTAAAGTCCTTTCTTTCTTTTCATTTATTAATTTCTACTTATCAAATATTCTACAATGACATATAAACTTATTTCTTATGACCCTTGAGTTCTTAATGGGACATTTTACTATTTTACCTCGAGTCTTGTATTAATTCCATGTATCACATTTCGTTCTTAGCAATATAAATTTCGGAAAAAATACAATTTTATTTTATACCCTAATCATGTTATAAAATTGCTAGGGTATATTTTGGGGTGTTACAGTCAAAGCCAAGACCAGCCATAAATTATATACTGGTGATCAATATCAATCAAAACGTCAACAAAAGAGATCACCGAGTAGCTACAATAAAGTTGTGGTGAATGTCATTCACACTAAAGCATCAGTGGAGTCGAGCCAATAGACGGCCCCATATCCTTTCTTCCTCCGCTAACTCCTGACGTCATCAGGTCTCACTACGATGCTCAGCACTATCCTTTGTATTAATGGTTTTGATGTGCACAACGTGATACTCAGAATCCAGTGAATAAGGCAGACTTACTTCCTAACTTTTAAATTCTTCACACAAATGGTAGGAAACTTTCTTCTAACATGCTAAACTCACCGCTAATCTTCATGGCTTCAACTATTATCACACGCTGGGAGATGTCACACCCTATGAAAGTCGCAAGCCACTCAACGAAGCTACCGTCAAGACTCGTGGCCTTTACAATGTCATAGTGGGCTAACCGCTTCACCTACGGCGCGCCTCGTCAACGTACTCACCAAATAATCGTTTTATTTACAAGTGCAAAGTGTGTCGACCTTTGAGTAGCCAACTGGTTGCACAACAATGCTATCAACTAACCTTGCACGAACAAAGGGGAAAGTGCTATTCTGAATAGCCTCCCCTGGACGATCATACACCCGCATAACAATCACAATATGCCACCCAAATCGTGGCGTATGGCACCCGCTGGCCGTGGATCCACCGATGAAGGTCGATGGGCTGCAGAAATTTACCACAAGTGATCCTTTGTCCAATGAAGAAAGAAAACCTAGTTTACTTACCTTACCATCGCAACATTGATGTATTCACCGAGACACCGATATGGTTAGATAAGTTCAACTAAGTATTAATAAATCGGTAACGCCCTCCCATCGCAAGCCGATAGCGCAAAGCGATTTTGGTTTCTCCGGATCTACACGTATCATTCGCATCAAGTAGACAATCTTCTAGCAACAGTTTTATAATCCGAGGTAAATTATCCTGTAAATGGTTCACCAATGTGGGCGGTCGTACTAAAAAGCGGCAAGTAGTGGCGCCGTATGTGTAGACTACTTTGATCTCAATGAAGCATGTCCTAAATATAGCTTCCCCTTGCCACGTATAGATAAAATTGTGGATGCAACGATCAGGAATGGCATTCTGTCGTTTCTGGACACCTTCTCTAAATACAATCAGATTCCTATGCACCCACATGACGTGGAGAAGACAACCTATCACGCCCCACAAATTGTACTGCTATAACGTAATTCCATTTGGTCTGAAAAACGAAGGGGTAACTTATCAAAGGATGGTGACTGGGATATTCCGACCCCTGATAGGTAAATCCATGGAGGTTTATATCGATGATATGCTTGTAAAATCCAAAGAACGCCCCGACCACAAGGCATTTACAAGAAACCTTCGAGTTGTTGCGAAGACACAACATGAAACTTAACCCTTTGAAATGAGCATTCGGTGTCAGCTCGGGCAAATTCCTGGGTTTTATGGTAACACGGAGGGGAAAAGAAGCTAATCCCATCCAGCTCAAGGTCATAATAGATTCTCAGACCCCCACTCTAGAAAAACAGACAACAATCGATCAAGGTGTTAAGGTCTCTAGTGGCGGTTCATATCTAAATTACGCATCATTTGAAGTTGTTCTTTGCCACTCTAAAGGAATCCCAACAGGCCGATTAGAACCAAGAATGCGATCGGGCTCTTACAACAGTCAAGTAGTATCTCACCGAACCACCAATTCTGGCTAGCCCCAAGACAGGTGAAACGCTTTATCTTTACATAGTTGTTTATGATGTTTTAGTAAGGGTACTTTTTATTCAAAGAAATAATTTTAACACCGAAAGCAGAGGGCTCATATTCTCTATAAGCAAGTCCTTGTCGCAGGCGTAAACCCGACATAATTGCCTTCGATAGGCGCACTAGCTCTCGTGGTAGCAACTAAAAATCTCATCCCTACCTGCTCACCCTATTATCAGATCACCCAACCTTCCTCTAAGAAGCACTATACATAAGCTCGACCTGTCAGGACAAATGGCTCAATGGGAAATCAAACTGAGTTAGGTTGACATTCAATTTAAACCTCGCTTGGCTCTGAAGGAACAGGTATTAGCTGACCTTGTGCGCAAATTCCTTCAACTGAAATGCAGCCGACCGTCCGCCAATTCATGGACTCGTAATGTGGACGGTGCCTCACGACGTACAGAGCCGACCTATGAGGTCAGGAACTAATGGGATAGCAGAGCCGAAGCCCCAAGATCCAAATCAGCAGTAAATGGCTCTCCTCATTTACTACAGTTATATAAACTATCTCATGTGTCTACCTTAAATACCTCACTCACCAATAGGACAAGACGTGGTCAAGGTGACTTCATAATGGGATATACTGAATCACCAGTGACAGGATCGTCATGCACAGAGCTCATACCTCAAGGCACTTATCACAACCATATGTGTGGATAAGCCTCCTATGTTAGAAGGTGTGACCGCTGCCAGCGACAGGCCCCCGTCTCAAAGCTCCCGGCCCAAAATTTAACAACCATACCAAGCTCCAACACTACGTGAGACACATAGTCGTAGCCACCGCCTTCCGCCCAAATAATAGTCATATGGTCACACCGAGTACTTCAAAGAAACGGGATATTCAACCTCGTGATCCATCAAAGACAGAGAGGTTGTTCAGTTTATACGGAAGAACATTGTGTGTAGGTTTGAATACCCAATCGATCAGGACGCATAACGCCGCCACCCCATACGGTATATAGGAACTTTGCAACACTAGAAATAAAAACTCATACTGACTTCAAGCAAGATCTACAAAATAACGGCACTGGCCGAAGCTGCAATAAAACACTTATCGCCTATGAAAACTCATTAAAGGAAAGTAGGTAGAAGAACTACCAGGGTGTTATGAGCTGAACAACTTCTTAGGAAACCCGATAAGGGAATCACCATTCTTCCTCACATATGGGATGGAGGCTATTATCCCCACAAACATCTGGATGCCCACAATTTGAACAGAAATTCCTGAGGAAGCAAATACCGAAGTCGTAATCAAAGACCTAGACACGATTGATGAACTCTGGGAAGTGGCAGCTGTGTGCATAGCATCATACCAGCAAAGGCTGGGGAACTTGCACAACCGGCGTGTAAAGTCGCATGCATTAAAAGCCGAGGAGATAGTCTTAAGAAGGGTTTTGAAAACATGACCAACCCAGTAGACGGGAAGTTCCAAGCCAACTAGAAAGGACCATACACGGTGGTTCGAGCAGGGATAGCCGGGTCTTATGCATTGAGCAAACTAGACGGGCTGCTAATCACAGTATGTGGAACGCCATGCATCTTAAGAAGCAGTATCAATAGTGTATTCTTGAGATTATCATCAATAAAAGATTATACTTTACACATTTCTTCTTAAAACCTACAATTACTTCATTATAAAAGTTCAGATATGGTTGTTGTCCTACTGGCATTCTAAAAAGTCCAGATATGGTTGTTGTCCTGCTAGCATTTTAAAAGTCCAGATATAGTTGTTGTCCTGTTGGCATCCTAAAAAGTCTAGATATGGTTGTTATCCTATTGGCATTCTAAAAAGTTCAGATATGGTTGTTGTCTTACTGGCATGCTAAAAATCAAATGTGGTTGTTGTCCTGTTGGCATTCTATCTAAAAGTCCATATATGGTTGTTGTCCTACTGGCATTCTAAAAAGTCCAGATATGGTTGTTGTCCTATTGGCATCCTAAAAAGTTCATATATGGTTGTACTTATTCTTTGGTATTCTAAAAGAATCGGATATGGTTGTTGTCAGTTAGCATTCTAAAAAGGATTCGGACATGGTCGTTCTCTGTTGAGTTTTTGTAATGGCTCATGCCACATTTGGCGGTATCAAGTTTCATTAAAATGCGCTAAATGAGCTCATAGGATCACAAGGAATATTATGCATTCTGGTTGCAAAATGACGCCCCTTACAAAACTCTCCTAAAATAACAAACAACTAGTATGTGGGAAAAGGTCAGCCCTGCTCCTCTGCGACGATTGATTAGTACCCAAAAAGTGTCATATTGAGCCCTATTTGAGACAGGTTTTGAGTGCTTTTTGCGCACTAATCATGTCAATTAAGCCAATTGAGGTGTTCATGTCCACTTAGTATCGCTTATGCCGTTTTCGAGGAGTTATTTTTGGTTATTTGCGGAGTTTTGTATGTAATGGCCATTTGATGTCGAGATATATGCTGAACCATGAAAGATTGAATCCATTTATCGGCCGTCGAAACGTACTCGAAATTGATGCGAAATGAAAGCGAAGTGAAGAAGAAGAATCTGCAGTAGAGGTGCGGTGTGCAATGCGAAACCGCTTGACAATTCCGGGAAATTCGCTATGATTGCAAAAAATTTCGAAATCATATGAAAATTCGCAATCCTAGTGAAATTGAGAAATTTCGCTGAGCTAATGAGCTTTAAGCTATATGGCGAAAATCAGCGTACTTCAGCGAATTATACATTTTAGCTATCTCACAAAAATATTTCGCTAAATTTGTGAAATTTCGCTAGCTAATGAGTGGGCGTGCATAGCGAGAATTTTGTGTTCATTATCTCGTCAATTTCGCTGAGCTAGCGAAATTTCGCTAAACTAGCGAGGTGCGCTAAACTGTGAAGTACCGCTACTGGCAGTGTCCCTCAGTAGCGAAATTCCACACTTGTCATTTTTGTGTAATTAATGTAGGCTTTGTTTTGGTGTATTACCTCTTTGTCCCTTGTTTTAGCCAAAACTTTAGGCTTTCTTGTATTTTCATACATTGGGTGGTCTTCCGCCTGAAGCCCCATGGTTTGTAACCCTAAGCAATCTTTAAGCGTCTTTTGTGACTTTTCATTTTAATATGTAAATATCTCCAGCGACTTCCGGTTTAGGTTTTGCTTTCTCTCTTCTCTCTTCTCTTTCTTTCATTTTACAGGCTGCCAAACACCCACTGCGGGGATGGCTGCTCAAGAGAGATGCTTGGCTAAGCCTCATAGCTTTGAAGAGGAAAGGTAACTGGCAGGTTTAAAGGCGGAGTTGCGGGTTGTCCTCATGTTTAAAGCTCCCAGTGCTTGTATTTATGACTCAGTCTTTTCAAATTAGGGTTGAATATCATTTAATGTCATTACTTTGTAATGCCACCATGCTTTGAAGTGCAGTGCATACTTATTGTTAGATGCACTGTTATTTAACAGATGGCCTTCACGAGCCAGAAATGAGGTTGAGTGCTAGGGTTTTGAACCCAAAGATTTGTGAATGCATGTTACGTGTAGACTCAAATAGGAGTGTTTTCAAGGGTTAGGTTTTTCTAGTTAAACAAAGATCCGGTTATGGCTTGGACTATAGGTTGCTTGCCATGATGCGAGACCCGAGACCTTGTTACCCAATGTTGTCGAAGCTAGTGACACAAACCTTCAAAGTTACCTTTCACACTTCACTTTCCAGTTTTTACAATTAATCAGCATCAAACAACTTCCCTTTGTTTTGAAACAAATCCAAAATCCAAATTAAACCTCACCATTTTCAACACTGATGCAAGTCATTCATAGGATGAAAACCCATCCCCGTGTTCGACCCTAGACCGCTATACTGCAGTAGCTTGACTACGGCAGTAGGAGGAATATAGGAATATAAATTTTGTTGATTCCGCTCACCCTACTGTGGCACGAATCAAATGGCGCCGTTGCCGGGGATGGTGCCAAACTACGTTTGATAAGTTGAAGTGTACTTGTGATCAACATCACAAGTGGAGGTGACCTTTTAACCCTTTTTGAATTTGATTCTTTATCTTGCAAGTTTTCATCACTTTGCGATCCTTGCCTTGTTTTGTTTTCATACAGTCAGTTTTATTTTAGCTAACCATAACCCTTTTTGCAAGTTTGTTTGTGCTATTTCTTGTGTCTCAGTTGTGTAACAGGTGTTTATGCACCATTGTGAAAGAGAGACATCAGGTAGATTGCAAAGAATCAGTACACCAATTGCACAAAGTTGTGAAGTTAGTGTACACAGTGATAATATGGATCCCCTACCTGAGGAACAGCAGAGTCAGCCAGGTACCCCAGTGAACCCAGCAGCTTACAGGTCCATGAGGGATCACATACACCCTCCCCTAGAGTTAGTGCCCCATCTGCATCATACCTCCTTCTTTGAAGATGTAGCAGTGAGACCTTATTTAGTACCCCTACTCCCCACATATCATGGTTTGGAAAATGAAAATCCATACACACACATAAGGGATTTTGAGGAGGTTTGCACAACCTTTTAGGAAGGTATGATGGATTTGCTTAGCTAAGCATTTCCATTAACCCTAAAGGACAAGGCCAAGATTTGGCTCAACTCCCGAGACGGAACCATCGGGAGCGGGGAGAGGCGCGAGGGCGGGAATTTTGAAGAAGTTCTTGATTGCCCATGAAGATTGACAATTTGAAGAGAGACGAATTTACACCTTTGCGGCTCGGATGGTTGAAGTTCTACGATCTTGGGAGAGATTCATGGAATATCAATGCATGCCCTTATCATGGCTTTTGATACGGATGCTAGTAGATCATTTTTATGATGGTATGTCCCCACCCATGAAACAATTCTTTTGGAAACAATGTGTGGGGTGACTTTTAAGCAAACACCCCGGATAGAGGCCATGGACTTTTGAACTATGTGGCCGAGAACCTCTAAGGCATGGGATGAACCGAGTCAAGGGATGCGAGAATTAAGGCCTTCGAACCATCAGAGGGGAGAGGCATGTATGCACTTTAAGAGACAATTAAAGAAAAACTGATCACTTTAACTCGAAAGATTGGAAGAAGCTGATAATGACATGAAATGCAAGCAATGGAATGAGTTATGCGCATCAACCTTCTTGTTTCAATTGTCAGTCAGATAGTCACCACTGAGAGTCTTGTCAAGAAACATGCCCATATCTGAATCGAATAGACCACCCATAAATGCTCCATGGCAGCTTTATAACCCAATTTGAGGAACCATCTGACTTGACCATGGAAACCCAATCCCCTGCTATGTCTTGGGTGCACCAGTTTGGTTCCACCTTTAACCACAACAACCACCATCCTCTTCTCTACAATAGAACAAGCCATCTAAATTTGAGTAGGTGGTGGGTAACTTTGTGGAAGAACAAGGGATCAATGTCTTGGCCAGCACACGAAAGTTGATCTTTATGCAGAAACCTGCTTGAATAAAGAGAATAGATGGGCTTAAGAGCATCTTAACCCGAGAATTGACAACTGCGGTATTGATACCAAGATCAACAAGTTCTTTGGAAGTGCGGGGAAAGGGCTTCCTTCCCAAAACGTGCCAAATCCGAGAAAGTGCATGAGGTAGGTTAAATGACAATTCAGAATGGATGAGTTAGAGAACATAATCACTCGAGTGGAAAGAGGTTGATACGACCCGTGCCCGAAACTGTTGATGAAACCGGAAGGAGAAGAAATGGGCAGGCATTGTCTGAAGGAGGACTCAATGAAGCACCGCCACCTCCGTTCCCCGGGCACTTAGAGCGAAGAAGGCATCGACGGTGGTATCTTAGAAGTCTAGGCGAGGTGAAGGTCAATATACCTCTTTTGGACATCATCAAACAAGTCCCTGCCTATGCAAAGTTTTTAAAGGATCTCTGTACAATCAAGAAGGGATTGGGCATTGAGAAAAAGGCATTTTTAACTGAACAAGTCAGTGCCATAATGCAAACGAATCAGTCAAATCCAAGGATCCAGGATCTCCCACAATTTCAGTAAATATTGGTGGGACTTGCATAGACAAATCATTACTTGATCTAGGAGCCAGTGTGAACCTACTGCCGTATTCTGTGTACAAGCAGTTAGGTTTGGGTGAACTTAAACCTACCAATATCACACTATCATTGGCCGATAGATCGGTGAAGATCCCTAAGGGGATAGTTGAGGATGTCTTAGTGAAAATAGACAAATTCTACTACCCAGTAGATTTTGTAGTGCTGCGACCGCAGAGACAATAGAGAATAGACAACCATGTGCCAATTATCCTGGGAAGACCATTTTTGGCCATTGCCAATGCAATCATCAATTGCCGAAATGGAGTCATGCAACTTACATTTGGCAATATGACATTGGGCCCGAACATATTTCACTTGAGCAACCAAGCCTGAAATTAATGGAAACTGAAAATCAGTGACTAATGATGTGTGCTCGGTGTGTCGGGATGCGGCGAATGTCGGGAGTGCGGGATACCTACACTCAACCAAGGTGAAAGCGGGTGTTTTGGTTTTGCCATCGATTGCTAGCAGGCCAATTACACCGATTAGGTGTCGGTAGGCACGAGTCAGCAATGGAAGTGACACCCGGGAATCGGCAGAATGCTATGAGGTTGAGAGATCATCCTCCTTGACCCTCCTTGAGTAAATTTGTGATATTAGGCTAGTTTGGGTGTTTCAAAAAACCAGTGCGAGTTCGATAAATTTTGTTTTATTTTAATTTAATTGGAAATTTAACAATTTTAGTTATTTTTACTATAGTTTCCTACTTTTGTAGTTTTCCATTATTAGTAACTTTGTAATTATACTATAGTACCTAATATTAATTTTTCTTTTAATTATAGTATCATATATTAATTTTCATTATAATAATTTTTATTTAATATTATATAATCAAATACTAAAAATTTGATTTTCTGGTGATGCGAAATGCTTCAGGTCGTATAATAGCGAAATTTGAGAGAAAAGACGCTGGGCTGCCGATTGGCTTATAAAAGAAAGGAAGGAAGGGGCTTTTCAAAATTCATGTCGGTCCCTCCCTCGAGCTCATTCCCGCCGTCCGTTCGCACCTTGAGCCGCCGCGATCCAGCGCCTGCCCAGTACCGAGCCTTAGCCACCCTGGCCGTGTTGCCCATTTGCCATTGCACCTCCACTGCCAGATCAATAGCCCGTACCCTTAGCTCAGCCCGCCTTATACGCAGCCCGGCTCTGCTACACGGCGAGCTTTGGCCCAGGCCACACCTTTGCCCTTGACTCCTGCATTTCAGGCAGAGTCCTTGCCTCTTTGTCGGCCAGCGTTTCGCCCTTTGCCCGAGCCTGCAGCTGCCGCGCGCTTTTTGCACCGGCGCCGTCTGATGGCCGGTGAGCGCGCGCTCGATTCCGCCGGCCCGGTGCCCTCACTCATCACCGATGGCAGGCCACGGTTTCTCCGTCTGCTGAGTGACTGGTATGCGATATGGTTGTACCGGGAAATTTGGTCTGCCGCTGTTGCAGATGTTAAATTTGTTACGAAGCGAGATCGGCCTAGTACCGCTCGATCGAGCGATGCTGAGGAGCCTCGAGGATTCGAACGATACCGGTTTCGGATGGGACCCGGCCCCGTCGCGTGCCTCGCGGAGATCTAAGGCGGCCCACTCAGCGGGACCGCCTGTCGGGCCGGGTGAGTCATCCTCATCGGGGCCTCGGCGCGTCACCGGCCGCGTCCGCGGCGGAGGCGACATCTTCACCTCCGGTTGTCACCTCTAGGATCGAAGAATTCGTTGTTTGTCGGGCACGTTCGGGGAATGTGCGACACTCGAGGACTTTCATCGAAGTCTTGCTACGATGTCAGGCATTGGCGGTCGATCGAGTTGAGGGGGTCGATGAAATTTGTCGAGCACTATTCCTGCTTGCCCTTCATATGACCCGAGCGGTTTTATTATCCGGGTTGTTACGCAGTTCTATCGCTCGATGACCTCCGAAGTGTATCACGTCGCTTGAGCTCGAGTTCTGAGCGATCGCCCGTGAGTGCCCAGAGCGGTAGACATCTCGCCCAGTGTTAGGCATATGCCGCCGGTGGTCGAGGTTATCGAGCGGGCCCACCACCTCATCGGGAGATGGTTCGCATCTTGGCCCCGAACCTGTAAATTTGGGCGGTGCTCTTCCCGGAGGCGGCTCACGTGCCGGATGTGATAGATCACTGTTCGAGACCGGCCTTTTTCCCACATTGCGGCATTATGTACGACGGAGGGGGTATCTTGGAGAGCTCTTCTGGATCTCAGAGGGATCTTGGTTTAGTCCCTACAGGCTGAGTGATGACCTGTATTCACATTACGAAGAAAGGTCCACAGGAAGGGCTTGGCTCGGCGGTCTTCGGCTGGCGATGCCACGACTGCATGCAAGTCTGAAACGCCGGTTTCGGAGCCGGATAGGAAGGAGGATTCGATGCCTCTTGTCACGTCGTTGGAGCGGCGATGGTCATGCCATATCTTTCCTCACTCCGGCGGCGGGACCGGAGGTACGAGATCAGGTGGCGAGGACTCCCACCGGGAGATGATATTCATGCCACGGGCGAGGTGAGGAGTCTATCTCGCATATGTCCCCTCCATCTCCTCCTCCACATTCTATCATGACCGCGCCAGTGATACTGGCCCATCTTACGCATCACATGTCGTTCGCGAGATGCGTTCGAAGTACCGGCTCGAAGATAGCGGCGTGATGGATCGTCTGATTCATTAGCGGTACTCGGGCGACGCCAGGATCGGTGGCTCGGTGTCACTCATGCTCCGGCTGATTATGACTCACGGGTCTTGATATTCCGGATCGAAGAGAGGAGCCCACCACAGCAACGCGACTACCGTTGGATGTATTGGCGGCGGCAGCGGTTTACTCTGAGCCCACCTGCTCTGGCGGTGAGGTGGTTGGGACTCTTTATGATTTTAATGCGGTTCTGACATTATCAGCTGCTACTAATTTTCTGTAGGATTCATGTAAGCCAGCCATAGTGGCGTGGTATTTTAATGTTTAACTTTGATATGTATATTAAGCCATTTTGGCTATATTAAACTATCTGGTGTTATCTGGTATTACACTTTTGCATATCACTTTTTGTGCCCCCACTTCGTGTATCGATTTTTTGTTTTTGATTGGACCCGATTGAATTCTTTAAATTGGACAATTGAATGCTTTAATTGGACAATTGAATTCCTTTTAATTGGACAATTAGTGCCTTTAATTGAAAATTGAAACCTTGCATGTTACCTTAATGCTAGACCCGATTCCATGTTTAGATTTAATTTTGGTCGGTTGAAGTTCCATCATACTCAACCTTGAACATTCCACCTTTAGCTAATTCACACTACTTGCACATCAGTTAGTACCAATAGATTTGTCCAAATTGTTTGCCTCCTTTCACTTTGCATGCCGGCCTTAGGCATGTTGTAACCCTAGGATAGGGTTGTGTTACCCATTTGAAGACCAATGTAGTCTTCCAAAAGGAAAAGAAAAAGAAAAAGCAAAGGAAAGAAAGAGAAGAAAATGAAAAAATAAAGTCGTGACACTTTGCCTTGAAACCCGAAGCAGTCCGAGGGGTGTATGGTAGCCTTTGAAGCCCGGTGCGCCAGCCTGTTGGTTGGGAGTGTGCGACTTAGTGTTCGTTATCTTTGGTGAATGGGTAGGGTATAGCGGTGTAGGTGCTTGATTCTCGAGATCATTCGGTCAGGGTGAAGCACATGGTTTGTGGTCGAAGTGATCCTTTTGACGATGCCCTAAACCTTAATTGGTTGGGAGTCATCGGTGGACCCGCTACGGTTGGTGAAGTGGGTTTAAGCATTGCACCCTACGATGTAGTTGAATAAAGAAAGTGTAGCTATTCCTATAGATTTGTTCAGCAGCTTAAGGCATACCGATAGCTAGGTTGGGGGGAGAATAATTACTGCAACTTTTTGGCTCGATCTGGTTATATTTAGAATCATTAGACTTTGGTGGAAATTCAGGTTGAGAACCATGGATCCAATATTGACCTAAAAATTGTTCTTGTATGGTTTTGGTTCTTTCATGTCGGTTTCCAAACTTGGTGTCAATTTTTCAGTTTAAAGGCAATGTTTATATGTACATATACCTTTTTGAACCATAAACTTTTTGAGAATTCACTGCATGCATCTCCTTTTTGTTTTTGCATTGCTAAGAGACTAGCAACGTTTCGGTTGGGGGGTGTGATTAGTACCCAAAAAGTGCCATATTGAGCCCTATTTGAGATAGGTTTTGAGTGCTTTTGGCGCACTAATCATGTCAATTAAGCCAATTGAGGGTGTTCTATGTCACTTAGTATCGCATGCGTTCGAGGTTATTTTTGGTTATTTTGCAGGTTTTTGTATGTAATGGCCATTTGATATCGAGATATATGCTGAACTATGAAGATTGAATCCATTTATCAGCCATCAAACATATCAAAATTCAATGAAGAAATGAAGGCAAAGTGAAGAAGAAGAGATGCGTAGAGAGTCTGCGGAGTGTGCAATACGGAAGCAGCAAACAATTCGAGGAAATTTCGCTATGATGTGAAAATTTATTGGGATGTATTATGATCATAGAAAATTCGCAATCCTAGTGAAATTATTCCCGCTAGGCTAAGCGAGCCCGCTATATAAACGAAAATCATGCATGCCTAGCAGAAATTATACATTTCGCTATCTTGAAATATTTGTAATTTGGCCAAGAATTTCTACAACTAGCGAAATTAATTTGTGCATAAGCGAAATTTTGTGATTTCGCTATCTCTGTCCAATTTCGCTAGGCTAGCGAAATTTTCGCTACCTAATCAAATTGTATCCTCCATAGCGAAATTCCTTGCCTTGTCATTTTTGTGTAATTAATGTGACCCAGACTGTTTTGGTGTATTACCTCTTTGTCCTTGTTTAGCGAAACTTTAGGCTTTCTTGTATTTTCATACATTGGGTGGTCTATATAAACCCCCGTGGTTTTTGTAACGGAGAGCAATCTTTAAGCAATCTTTTGGCAACTTTTCATTTATGTAAATATCTCCTTGACTTTAGTTTAGGTTTGCTTTTCTCTCTTCTCTCCTCTTTCTTTCATTTTCTAGGCTGCCCGAACCTTACCCCTCTTGAGGATAATGACTCAAGAGATGTAACTAAGCCTCATAGCTTTGAAAGAGAAGGTAACTAGCAGTTTGGGGCGGTTGCGGGTTGTCCTCATGTTTTAAAAGCTCACAGTCTTGTGTTATGACTCCGTCTTTTTCAAATTAGGGTTGAATGTCATTTAATGTCATTACTTTAGCCAATACTTGCCTTTGGGTCTGGAGTGCATACTTATTGTTAGATGCCTTTGTTATTCTTTAGATAAGCCTTCACGAGCCAGGAAATGAGGTTAGTGCTGAGTTTTGAACTTAAAGGGAGCGAATGCATGTTACACAGTATGCCAGACTCAAATAGAAAAGTGTTTCTAGGGTTAGGTTTTCTAGTTAAACAAAGATAGGTTATGGCTTGGACTATGAGTTTGTTTGCCATGATGCGAAGATAAAACCGGGAACACTTGTTACCCCAATGTTGTCGAGCTAGTGACCTAAACCTTCAAAGTTACCTTTCACACTTCACTTTCAGTTTCCTGATGTAATCGGCATCAACAGCTTCGGCTGTTTGAAACAAATCGAAATCAATTAAAAGCCTGCGCCGTTTCAACAACGTCTGAGAGTCATTCATAGGATGAAAACCCATCCGTGTTCGACCACTGGGCAGCTATACTGCGAGTAGCTTGACTACGGCGATGAAATATAAGAATATAAATTTTGTTGATTTAAGCTCACCTGCGTAGCGCGAATCAAATGGCGCTGTTGCAGGGATGTGGTGCCATGCTCGTTTGATAAGTTGAAGTGTACTTGTGATCAACATCCTGAGTGGAGGTGACCTTACAACCGCTTTTTGAATTTCAGTTCTTTAGCCTGAAGTTTTCATCCTTTGCGATCCACATATTTATTTTTGTTTTTCACTCTTGTCGGTTTTTATTTTAGCTAACCATAACCACTTTTTGCAAAGTTTGTTTGTCTTTATTTCTTGTGTCTCGGTTATGTAACGGTGTTTATGCACCATTGGGAAAGAAGACATCAGGTGATTGCAAAGAATCGATGCGCTAGTGCCTGGTTGTGAGATAGTGTGCCACGGTGATACTATGGATCTTTGCACGAGGAACGACGAGAGTCAGCCGGTAGCCAGTGAACCAGTGACTTATAGTCGTGAGGATCACGTACCACCCTCTAGAGTTAGTGCCCCATCCTCTCATACCTCTAGTGAAGATGTAGCGGTGAGGCCTTCTTTAGTACCCTACTCCCCACGTATCATGGTATGGAAAATGAAAATCCATACACACATAAGGGGGATTTTGAGGTTTGCACAACCTTTAAGGAAGGTATGATGGACATGTGGATTTGCTTAAGCTAAAAGCATTTCCATTAACCACAAGGGCGAGGCCAGGTGGCTCGACTCACGAGGCGAGAACCATCGAGCGAGAGGCTGCGACGAGAATTTTGAAGAAGTTCTTCGAATTGCCCCCTTGAAGACCCGACAATTTGAAGAGCAATTTACACCGCTGCAGCTCGAAGATGGTGAAGGTTACGATCTTTGGGAGAGATTCATGGGGGGCTATCAATGCATGCCCTACGTCATGGCTGATGCCTGGATTGCTGATAGTCATTTTATGATGGTATGTCCCCACCCATCAAACAATTGCTGGAAACAATGTGGGGGTGACTTATGAACACCCAGATGAGGCCATGGACTTTTTTGAACTATGTGGCCGAAACCTCTAGGGCATGGGATGAACCGAGTCGAGGATGCGAGATTGAGGCCTTGAACTTAAATCAGAGGAGGCATGTATGCACTTTCGAAGACCATGATAAAAGAAACTGACCACTTAACTCGAAGGTGGAAGAAGCGAAGTAAGAAATGCGGCATGAAATGCAAGCGTTGAATGAGTTATGCGCATCTGACCTTCTTGTTTCAATTGTCGGTCGGATAGTCACCACTGGGAGCAACGTGAGAGCATCCCCATTGTCTGAATCGGGAATAGACCACCCATAAATGCTCCATATGGCAACACCTATAACCCTAATTAGGAACCATCCTAACTTGACCATGGAAACCCGATCCTCTGCCTATAGTGCCCCCGGTGCCGAACCGCGATTTGGTTCCACCCCTTTCAAACCTAGCAACCACCATCCTCTTCTCTGTAGAAACAAGCCATCTAGAAATTTGAGTAAGGTGGTGGGTAACTGTGGAAAGAACAAAAGAATCAATGTGCAAGCGCACAAAGTTGATCTTGTAGAGAGCACGAATAAGAGAATAGATGGGCTTGAGAAGCGATCTTAACCAGAAAATTGACAACTGCGATATTCGATCACGAGATCGACAAGTTGCTGGAGGAATGCGGGAAGAGGAAGGTTTCTTCCCAAGTGTGCCAAATCCGAAAGGAGTGCATGATGTAGGTTCATCCAACAGTCGAGGAATGGATGAGGTCAAGGCTATAATCACCCGAGGAGTGGAAAAGAGGTTAAGTCAGCCCGTGCCCGAAACTGTTGATGAAACCGGGAAAGGAGAAGAAATGGAGCGAGAACATTGTCTGAAGAGGACTCGTGGAAGCAGCATGCCGCCTCCGTTTCCCAGGGCACTTAGGGCAAGAAGAGCATCCCGTGGTAATTATCTTAGAAGTCTAAGGGTGAAGATTGATATACCTCTTTGGACATCATCGAGCAGTCACACTTTATCTGAAGTTTTTAAAGGATCTCTGTACAATCACGAAGGGATTGGGCATTGAGAAAAAGGCATTTTTAACTGAACAAGTCAGTGCCATAATGCAAAGCAAGAATCCAGTCAAATACAAGGATCCAGGATCTCCCCTGATTATTAAATATTATGTTCGGACTTGCATAGACAAATCATTACTTGATCTAGGAGCCAGTGTGAACCTCTTCTTAGGTAATGCGTATGCGAAGCAATTAGGTTTGGGTGAACTTAAACCTACCAATATCACACTATCGTTATCCGATAGATCGATTGAAAGAATCCCTAAGGGGATAGTTGAGGATGTCTTAGTGAAAATAGACAAATTCTACTACCCGATGGAGTTTTGTAGTGCTTTCGACCACGAGCTTGATGAGAATGAACCTGACCATGTGCGATTATCTAGGAAGACCATTTCTAGCCCTTTGCCCGATGCAATCATCGATTGCGAAATGGGTCGTCTGACTTACATTTGGAAATATGACGTGGGCTGAACATATTCCACTTGAACAACAAGCACAAATTATTAGGCGAAATCAAGTGACTAATGATGTGTGCTCGGTGTGTCGGGGATGCGGGGGGAAAGTGAGATGTCGAAGTGCGGGATGCGCTGACGGAGTGGAAAGCGGGTGTTTTGGTTTGCCATCGGTGCGGCTGCGGGCGATTACTTTCGAGTTCAAATTCAATCGATTAGCACCAAGTCAACAATGGGAAATTCAACAGGAGATCGGCTCGGGCCACGGCCGGGTTGAGAGATCATCCTCCTTGACCCTCCTTGAGTAAATTTGTGATATTGAACTGGTTTGGGTGTTTTCAAAAACCGAATTGCAGTTCAATAAATTTTTGTTTTTATTTTAATTTGGTCAATTTTAACAATTTTAGTTATTTTTACTATAGTTTCCTACTTTTGTAGTTTTCCATTATTAGTAACTTTGTAATTATAATATAGTACCCTAATATTAATTTTCTTTTTTTTAATTAAAGTATCCATATATTAATTTTCATTATAATAATTTTTATTTAATATTATATAATCAAATCTTGAAAAGTTTGGTACTGCAGTGATGCGGGCTGGCTCAATTAAAACATAATAGCGGTGAGGAAAAGACAACTGGGGTGCCCGGTGGCTTATAAAAAAGGAGAGGAAGGGGCTTTTCAAATTCATATCAGTCCCCCTCCTCGAGCTGGAATTCCCGCCGTCCACATTCTTTTACGACGCCACGATCGCTTTGCCTGGTGCGAAACATAACCACTGGCGTGGCTACTTTGCGTGCACCTGCGCGAATCCAATAGCCCGTGCGCCAGCCGAGCTTGCGCGCTCTGCGCTGTTGGCCGGCTCGCCACGCGACTTAGCTCGGCCCCGGGCGCACGCACCATGGCTTCGCCCACAGCCCGACCACGATCTTTACTGCTTGTCGGCCGGCGTTTACGCGCTGAAGCGCGCTTTGCCCCTTTGCACCGGTGCCGTCACGGTGACAGCCGCATCGATTACCACCGCGGCGCGGTGCCTGCGTAAATCGCAGGTGACCGGTTCCTGCGTCTTACTAGGTGTATTTCGGTTGTCGGCTATGGTTCGCACGGAAGGTGGGTCGCCGACCTGGTCGATTTTGTACACCGAGCAGAGTCCGTGATTACCGACTCGATCCTTTGAGGGGCGATCCACGAGGAGCCTCGGGGATTCGAGGCGATACGGACTCGGATGGGACCCGGCCCCAGCCGTCACTTGTGCCTCGGCGGGAGGTCCCCAGGAGGCCGGCCTCGAGAACGCACATCGAGCCGAGGTGAGTCATCCTTATTCAGGCCTCGACCATCACCGGGCGCATCCACCGACCGGTGACATCTTCACCTCGGGTTGTCGCACCGCCTCACAGGATCAAAGTGCGTTGTTTGTGGGCACCCACGTTCGGGAATGTCGCCTTGCCACGCTTTCGAGGGACTTTCGTAGTCGCCTCGATGTAAAGGCATTGGCGGTGATCGGGTTCGAAATTGGTGAGGCTGATCGAGCACTATTCCACACTTTGCCCTTCATGACCTGAGGCGGTTTATTATCCAGGGTTGTTATAACGGTTCTATCACTCGATGGCCTCGAGAGCATACGGCTCAGCGAGCTCCGGTTCACCATAGGCGATCGCCCGAGTGCCGTGATGAACATCTGGCGGTCGTTAGGCTGCATATACCGCCGGCCAATGCTGAGGGTTATCGAGCTTAGGCCCACCCACCTCAGCTGGAGATGGTTAAATCTTGGCAGAGACACCCTGGTTGGGCGAGTGCTCTTCGAGGAGCGACTCCGTATCGGATCTGGCCCCGATAGATCACCTATTCGAGGACAGCCTTTCATTTGCAACGTATGTACGACGGAGGAGTATCTTAGGCTCTTTACCGGATCTCGGAGGATCTTGGTTTAGTCCCTCGGTACATTGATGACCCTCCTTGATGCATTTTGAAGAAAAGGTCCACCGGAAGGGCTTGGCTCGAGCAGAGAGTCTTCCACTGCTGATGCCACGACTACTATGCCAAGTCCTCGAGCACTTAGGTTTTCCGGAGGAGCCCCGGATAGAGAGGAGGATTTGATGCCCTCGCGATACGTGCGTTGGAGCGGCGATGGTCATGCCCATATCGCCTCCTCCCGGCGGGGCCAGGAGGTACGGATCAGTGGCCGGACTCCACGAGATGATATTCATGCCCCTGAGCCCGAGGTAGAGAGGAGTCCAGCTCCGCATATGTCCCCTCCATCTCCTCCTCCACATTCTACATCCGCGACCGCAGCTGATACACCTGGCCCATCTTACACATCACATCATTCGCCGGAGTACGTTCATGCCAGCTCGAGAGAGATAGCAGGCGTGATGGATGCGATCTGTTCATTAGCAGCTACTCAGGCAGCACAGGATCAGAGGTTGGCTCAGTGTCACTCCATGCTCCAGCAGATTATGACTCACCTGGGTCTTCAGCATGTTCCGGATCAGAGAGAGGAGCCCACCACAGCAGCAGCCTCGTTGGATGTATTGTGGCGGCGGCGGTACACTCTGAGCCGCCATACGCGGCGGTGAGGTGGTTGGGTTTCTTTTATGATTTTGTGCCGGTTCACGGCATTATCAAGCGCTTTGCTAATTTTGCGTAGGTTGCCTTGTGTGCCAACCATAGTAGGCGGTGATATTTTGTATGTTTAACTTTGATATGCATGTACTAGCCATTTTGGCTATATTAAAAGCTATCTTTTGATGTTATATACGATATTACACTTTATATCACTTTTGTGCCCAACATGTATCGATTTTGTTTTCAATTGGACAATTGAATTGCTTTAAATTGGACAATTGAATTTCTTTAATTGGACAATTGAATTCCTTTAATTGGACAATTGAATTGCCTTTAATTGAAAAATTGAAACCTTGCATGTTACCTTAATGCTAGACGATTCATTCATTGATTTAATTTTGGTCGAGTTGAAGTTCCATCGTACTCGACCTTGAGCATTCCACCTTTCTAGCTAATTCACACCTTGCACATCAGATTGTACAATAAATTTTGTCAAATTATTTGCCTCCTTTCACTTTGCATATGCCGGCCTTAGGCATGTTGGCAACCCTAGGATAGGGTTGTGTTACCCATTGAAGACCAATGTAGTCTTCCAAAGGAAAAAAGAAAAAGAAAAGAGAAAAAGAAAAGAAGAAAATGAAAAATAAAGTCGTGACACTTTGCCTTGAAACCCAAGCACAGTCCGAGGGGTGTATGGCGAAAGCCTTTGAAGCCCGATGCCCTAAGCCTTAATTGGTTGGGAGTCATCGACTTAGTGTTCGTTATACTGGTGAATGGGTAGGGTATAGCGAATTGTAGGTGCTTGATTCTCGAGATCATTCGGAGTCCGGGGTGAAGCCTGTAGAGTTTGTGGTCAAGTGATCCTTTTGGCTTGATGCCCTAAACCTTAATTGGTTGGGAGTCATCGGTGGACCCCCGCTACACGGACTTTGGTGAAGTCGGGTTTTAAGCATTGCACCTACGATGTAGTTGAATAAAAAGAAAAGAAAAGAGGTGTAGGCTATTCTATAGGTTGTTCCAACGACTTAAGGCATACCCATTAGTAGCTAGGTTAAGGGGAGGAATAATTTTGCAACTTTTGGCTTGATGCGGTTATATTTAGAATCATTAGACTTTGGTGGAAATTCAGGTTGAGAACCATGGATTGATATTGACCTAAAAATTGTTCTTGTATTGTTTGGTTCTTTCATGTCGGTTTCCCGAACTTGGTGTCAATTTTCAGTTTAAAGGCAATGTTTGCCAGCACATATACCTTTGAACCATAAACTTTTTGAGGATTCAACGCATGTATCTCCTTTTTGTTTTTGCATTGCTAAGAGACTAGCGTTCGGTTGGGGGTGTGATTAGTACCAAAAGTGCCATATTGAGCCTGTTGAGATAGGTTTTGAGTGCTTTTGTGTGGTAATCATCAAATTAAACCCGATTGAGGTGTTCATGTCACTTAGTATCACTTATGCCCGTTTGAGGTTATTTTGGTTATTTGCGGGTTTTGTATGTAATGGCCATTTGATATCGAGATATATGCTGAACCATGAAAGATTGAATCATTTATCCCGACCATCAAACATATCAAAATTCAATGAAGAAATGAAGGCAAAGTGAAAGAAAGAAGAATGCGTGGGGTGCGGTGTGCAATACAAAGCAACAGCAATTCCAGGAAATTTCGCTATGATTGCGAAAATTTATTTGAGATTCTTGAGACCTAATGATCATAGCGAAAATTTCGCGATCTGGCGAATTGAGAAAGCTAAGCTAGGCTAAGCGAAATTTAAGATTATATATGAAAATCCTTTGTGCCTAGCAGTATACATTTCGCTATCTAAAATATTTAAGCTAGGCTAGCAAATTTGTAGCTAGCGAAATTGTTGTGCATAGAAATTTTGTATTCATCATCTCTGTCAATTTAAACCCAGCTGTGAATTTATTCAAACCTGACGAAATTTTAAGCTACCTAGCAGTGTCCTGCCTGCGAAATTCCACCTGCTGTCATTTTTGTGTAATTAATGCCAACCGACCTGTTTGGTGTATTACCTCTTTTTGTCCTTGTTTTAGCCAAAACTTTAGGCTTTCTTGTATTTTCATACATTGGGTGTTTATATAAACCCCGGCGTGGTTTTGTAACCACCCAAGCAATCTTTTGGCAACTTTTCATTTTATGTAAATATCTCCATAACTTTCAGTTTAGGTTTTCCTGCTTTTCTCTCTTCTCTCTCCTCTTTCTTCATTTTCTAGGTCACAAAACACCCTCGAGGATGACAACTCAAGAGATGCTCTTCAAGGCTAAGCCTCATACTGAAGAGAAGGTAACTAGCTTGGTTTTGGGGCAAGCCAAGGTGTTGTCCTCATGTTTTAAAAGCTGTGCACTGTGTATTTATGACCCCATCTTTCTTGTAAATTCTAGGGTCAATATCATTTAGTATCACACATTTGGGCCACTTACCATACACAAGGCATACTTCATTGTTATTAGATGCACTGTTATTCTTTAGATGGCCTACAGCCATTGACTGAGGTTGAGTGCTAGGTTTTGAACTTAAAGGGACCAGGTCGTATGTTACTCCGTAGACTCAAATAGAGTGTTTCAAGGGTTAGGTTTTCTAATTAAACAAAGATCCTATATAGTTTCTCGACTATAGGTCATTTCACATGATGCGTAGGATAAAAACCCGAGGACACTTGAAACACCCCATGTTGCCAAGCTTAGTGACCTAAACCCTTCAAAGTTACCTTTTCATAATTTCCACTTTCGGTTTTTACAATTAATCAGATCCAAACAACTTCCACCGTTTTGAACAACCAAAATCCAAATTAAAAGCCTCACCATTTTCAACACCGATGCAAGAACGTAGGCTGGGGGCAACCCTGCATTCAGAAAAACTCGAGGAAGTGGTTGGTGGGAGTCGTGCATGCCATCCTAACTTGGTTTGCTACTCAAGGTATGCCAGTGCTCAACACATAGCATCCGTAGCCATAAGTGAAAATCTCCGCAGAGTTTCTTTGGGCTTTCCACTATGGCTTTCCTTGTCCTTACCTCACTGGGGAAACAAGAGACACCTCATCTCTCGATTTCTCGAGTTTCCAGGTGAGCCATGCCTCAACCGTTAGATAGCAACTCAAATTTAACCCCGCTTTCTGCTTCTTCCCTCCGCAAGGCATCTCGAACCCTTTATTAGTTCCGTCATCTCACTCTTGCCTTGGCCTTGCTCGCTGCTATGGCTACTAGACAAGCCACCTTAGCCTCCTACTCGCTCCCGCCTCTTTCTTCCGCTTCCACTCATCCTCCCAAACCAGCCTTAGTTTGTCGCCCGAACGCTTCGACTTAGATTTTGCTTTTTCTAAAGAAGCATCTAAGGCCTAAACGACTAATTTGGCTTAAACCCGTAATTTCTCGGCTTCATTTAGCAGGGATTGAAATTCTCTGTGCTGGCGAGCCATATTCCGGATGGCCGTCATAGCCTGTAAAAGAGAAGTTAGAATGAAATTACTAAACATTAATAATAACCAACTAAAGCCTTGGTGAACGTATCAGTTCGGCTGATCGGTGAAAGTCATGGTTACGGATGAACATCCTGTCCTCGGCCATTAACTGGAAAGCCTTTTTATCCATATAGACGGGGAACAAGATGGAATATTGCTCCGTGCGAGCAGCTATCGATACCCGGAAGTAATTAAGATAGAGGTTGCACATATGCGCAACTGGAGGCTCGCTGTTGCACTGTGGCTCAAACATGAATACCCGAGCACCCTCTGGGATCGAGCAACCATGCCCGCTGAGGGTGGATCCTCCTGCATGAGGAATGCACGTGCTCGCATCACCGGTCAGCGGGCCTCTTCCTCGCTAGATAACAGATCCGCAGCCTAGCCGGGGGTGCAACGGAAAGAAGAGGCTACCCTTTCGAGGACCCTCCCCATTTCAACATTAGAAGGACCCCTAGCCAGGATCCTCTCTTCCAGTGGAGCACCAACCTCACTTGGAGCACTTTTAGAAACCGATTGATCGTTGGTTGCCTGGTCGGGGGAGTCCATTGGGATTATTGCCTAGTATATCTAGGTCTCTTCATCTGGTGAAGACCGCCCTGGACGCTTCCCATCGGATATGGGTGACTCACCTCTTAGTCTCGCAACCCATTGCATCCTAAAAGAAATACGGCAGCAAGCATAGACATTTCCCTCTTCCCAAGAAGCTTCATTGGCAAGTATGCCCGTCTAACTACTTAAGTCTTCCAACCCAAGGCCGGCTACTTTAGCTCTTGTCTGCCTCTTCCTATTTCGCTCATTCTTTCAAGCAGGGGGGTAGGCCGTGGAATTTGGGGCTGGATAACTTGGACAGATCTTACTAAGGCCCCTAGTGGTAGCCTCTGCTTGGTCTTCTTGAGCAACTACCTTAGAAGAGCCACCCGGGCTGGACTTACAAAGGTCGGCGAGAACGAAGTGCTCTCCCTCAATGAGATATATGGGCAACGAGAGGGGAATGACGGGGATGATGTAAGGATAGGTGCAAGCGGCCAGCTCTTACAAGTTCCTTGCTGTCAAGAGCAACTCATGATTGTGCTCTGCCTCTATTATCTCCAATAGTCGTTTGATGTTCTCCAAGCCAACCTTCTCTATCCAATGGACTAGCCAGCCTCGCCTATGCTTACTTGGATAGCATTAGGAAAACAGATGTGTGTTAAAAACATGAATCATCTGGCGGAACATGATTTGCAACCAAACTAAGACCAACCTAGGAACGTGAGAGATTGATTCACATCAAAAGGAAGCCCCAGAGAGTCGGGAGTCTCGTACCACGTGCCCCTAACCAAGACAACCCCCTTCACCTTTATCTTGGAGGAGTCAGGGAGCCCAGTTACAAATTGTAGCCAAGGACTGTGGGTCGATGGGACACCACCGGTCCCAAAACTTCAACGTATAGAAAACACATTCTACCAAATGAAATATCCACTGGTAGAGAAAGTTACACGTTACACTCCCATTAAAACCGAAAACATTCGGATGAATGTTGGAGGAGCCCGGTGGATGTAAGAACTACTTCACCAACGACGAAATCAAGAAGTGAAGTCCAGCTGCGAACTACTCCTGGGTGAAGTAGACAAAGTTATCCTCCTCTCTTATAGTAGACCGAGCCGGCCTGTCTCGACACTCCGGTTAATGTCAGTCAAGGACTCGACATGACCTCGCCTCCATGGACATGAGGCCACAAGGTCGCTTGTAGTAGGTAACCCAATGATCCCTTCCTATGCCTCAACCTCGACGTTATGCGGGAAGTTCCTCGAATTCTCTCATCATTCTATAGGCAAATAAAGAACCAAGATCAACTCGAAGATCTCTTAGAACAACGATAAGCAGTATTAACACACTAGACTAAGGAGCTTCCCAAAAAATATTGGGACGCACCTAGGAACTGGTACATCCCAAGACGTTGCGTACAATTCTGTCACTGGAATCTTACTAGCGACTGAAAATTGCAAATTCAAAACAATCCATATAAACAAAATCGAAAGTAAAAAACCCACCAATAGATTGAAAATGGTACGAAATCTTCAGCTATTCATTCACCAAAATCTTCAGGAGGGTTGTAGACGCTCAAAGTATTCTTGGGTGAAAAGTTTCTAAATAGCGGCAAAGAAAATAACGCTTGCACCCCTATCCTTATATAGGGTAAGGCATGAACAAGCACAATCAATGCACTGATAGTATCGGGAAACGTGCTGCTCTCCCCTTATGCTTGGTATTCACAAAACGTTTCATCTGCTAGGGCACCTAAAAAATAAAGGAGCTCACTGATGGTAAGCACCTAGCTCTTTGGATCTATTAACCATAAAGCCCTCAACCTTATGGCCCTAGGTCCGCCTGCCTGTTGGGCCCCTGGATTCGCCTTTCGAAATAGCCTAGGGCCCATTAACAGTGCAGAGCCTAGAGAAATCCCAGTCGGGAAAAACTAAAACCTATCCCCCAAAGCCAATAGAGGCTTCTCATAAGCCAATTTTAGATCATGAGCTCCCCTAGCCAGTATACAAAAAAAGAATGAGAGATAAGAAAGTTCGGTGCATAAGTACGTCGTTAACCAAATCTTATTAAAAATGCGTCCATATGCATCAATGGTTACACAAAACATAAACGCCCAAACAACCACGATAGACCCATTACAAATACGTCAAGGCAACCATACCAGACTGATTGTCAAAAAAAAATGAAAAAGAAGAAATGGGAAAAATCAAAGAAAAAGAAAGTCTGAGACGCTTTGTGTGAAAGCTCTCCATAGACGCCTTGCTTGAAGGCTCTCTAGAGATGCTTTTCTTGAAGGCTCTCCTTATCTCACCATTACCTGACTGCACCCCCTAGAGGGCGCCGACATAGAGGCACCTAAAATTTCTAGCATGTGTAACTCCGAAAGAAGCAGCGTGAGTACAATCAAGCCCTCATCCATGACCTCTAGCCAATCTACGGAAGGCCAAGTGAATAGCATTGAAAAGGTGACATTGGCATAGTTAGGCCTACTATCTAGGACACCTGATAGGTCAACACTGACGTCCTCTTCAAACACACAATACCCATTAACAACGAATAGCTGTACAGACTTCTGAAAGCCTCCCTCCATAACTTCTCCACCTTCGCCGACTCCATGTGACGAGAGGGAAGTGTAAGAAATCACACAGCGGCAGGCTCGTAAATGTACAGGAATCCACTAGCAACTTCATAGACTTTGGGGGTTCAACCCCATATATATAGGGGCAGAACCTCAAAATACACATTGAATGCACCATCAGAACATCACATGTAACTGACGCGTTGGAACATATGCGTATTAATAATCAACAATTCTCCATACTTGGGGTCCTGAAGCATAGTATTTTTCCCCGACTAGTATAGCATAATCCTCTAGTCAAAGAAAAAGGTGGGTACTGTGAGAACCGTGGCCTTTGGGCCTAGACCCACTACTCAATAGGCCCAGTGTCCGCACAGGCCCACCACCTGGCTCGCCACATGAAGTGGCCCAAGGTGGCTCATCATATTAAAACCAGACGGTACAGTCTTAAAACCTGTATTAGGTCCCGAGTCCCCCAGTCAATCGTCCTACCACACATGTGAGGTTTGTCAAAAATAAATATGTTAAGGAGAGAATTACGCATAAGATATTTATCCACGGATCTCCCAATATCCAAATCTAATACGTCTCAAAAACATTAATCCTTAGCAAAGGAGAATTGGTCTTTGATAAGGAAAGAGAGATTTTATCATGAGATTATCTTTCCAAAAATCAAGGAGAATTGGTATCGATGAAAGGAGGATTCAAGTACGACTATATCAGACGGACTTGATTATAAACTCAATCTTGATGGGTGATGAGACAATGATATTATGATGTGAAATTATAAAAGTAACTACTACATTATTACATATAAAATATATGTTTTAGCAAACTTTTGACTAAAGGACTCATGAAGTCTAAAAACACACAGAAAACATTCGAAGAAAATTCAACGATTTGTCCGAACACGATTCCAAAATTCCCTAAAACGGCTGGTTGTCTAGGTAACAACATTAGCATTCTCTTGATGAAGGTGAATCAAATAGTGTTAGGAGTTAAGGTAACTCAGGGAATTAAAGCCCATTTAAATATGTCTGTTTTGTAATTGAAGAGTAATTAGCAAGCTTCATGGATGGCAAATGGGGTGTATGTTTTCTAGATATTTTCCCACGTCATCCATAATGGAATGAGTATAATAAGTATTTAATGGGGCATTGAGGTTTTAGACATTTAGTATGAAAAAGAAAAAATAATGCAAATAAAAGGTTTGGAACAGTATAGTTTTTACCATGTCGATCTAAAAATTGTAAAGTGTCTTTTGAAGAAACATTTTCTACATTGAAAAGAAACTTTATATAATTTTAAAATTTTTAAATAGGGTAAGAATCTCTTGAAGATACGTATGTTTTGAAAATTTTGAATTCTGTTTGAAAGTGTCTTTATGAGTCAAATCTTATGTTTTGAAGACAGATTAGTAAAGATGTATCTTGAAACACTTTCTAAATTATTAAAATGTTATCTTGCTTGAAAGTGTCTTTTAAAATAAACCTTTGTAATTTTAGTACCCAGATTTATATTGAAGAAAGTCTCTTTGAGACTTTCTAAAATCGAAGAAACATGAAATATCTCTTGTTTAATTGTTGAAATGTCTCATACGAAGTATTTTTTGAAGAGACACATTTTAAAAAATTCAAAAATCTGAAAGTATCAGCTCTTGAAGAGACACCTTCTAAATAGCTTTTCTCACTAATTTTTTGACTATCAAAACCCACATTTTGAAGCTTTATCCTACGTGTCAAGCTTATGTGGGGAAAACTATACTATATTTAGGATTAGTTTTCAAACCACACTTTTTCAAGAATATATTTTTAACTTTTTTATTATTTTTCGAAAACATCCGGGTTTTGATTTAGTTTGAATTTTTATTTTCCAAATTCAAAACAAGTTCAATGTCAGTTCTAATATTGTTTAGTCTCGTTAAGTCTCGATTGTATAAATACAAATTTTAAAATAATTTTTATTTTATTTTATTTTTGTTATATATATTAGTCAGGACACAATATTTCTACTTTAATTGAGATTTACAGACCATAGATCCTATAGTTTGATATACATTTATATTTTAAACACTCTCTATTTGTTGAGTGCTATTTTTATTTCTCTCACTCTCTTGGATGTGTGAAGTACCATGAAACTCTTTCCTTACTTTCTTCTCTTTTTGTGGATTTAATTTAAGTGTATTTTGAAGGTTGGAGAATAGCCTCATTTGTGAAGAAAAGAGGCAGCTTGTATTGGAGAAAAAAGAACAATTTTCATTGGAGAAAAATAAGGCAGCATTGACTTGTTTCTAAATTTTCATTCCTTAATATTTTCCTAGTTCCAAATAAAGTTTAAGGAAAATGATTTTTTCATATTTGATTTATCATGAAAAATATAAAAGAAATTCAAATATAATCAATATTCCTTGAAATTTACATATTTTTTAAATTTCTTAGAATCTTATAAAATAGAGAGAAATATATATAAATTAATTTATTAAATTTAAATATATATATGTTTTTATTTTTTTCCTTTTTTCTCTCTATTTTTGCTATATTTTTCTTTGCCTTAATACTTTTGAGTTTCAACTAGAAAAAAAAAAATAGATGAAATCTGCAAACATTGGGTAAGCTTCCCAACCTAGGAGTCCTTAAGTTATTGCTCAGATTACATATTGAAGCGGAGGACTTTCTTGAAAGCAGAGTTCAACAGAGAGTTAGAGTAAGGAAAACTTAAAAACAAAGGTTGCAGAGTAAGAGTACACAGCAAACAAATTCCAGTGAGAATAACAGAGAGTGGTAAAGAAAATAGAAAAAAATAGAAAGAAAGAAAATTTAGAGGACTTCCTCAAGAGGCAGAGTTCAACAGAGAGAATTAGAATAAGAAAAATAAAAGCAAAAAAGTTTTGAATGAAATTGCAAACTAAGTAAAATTCCAGCTTTATAATCAGCATGTTTGCTTTTTCCTGTGATGTCACTACTTAAATGGGTATCTGAACTAGATCTGTTAAGGAAGTAATGGGCTGTGTCCACCTTTCCATGCCCTGTCTTTGAGCTTGCCTTTGTGGAATGCAAAAATTATTCTAAAACTTTTATTTAGAATTCAAAAATTGAATCATTGCACTAATTTTGAATAAGTTAATTTTAATTAATGAAGTCAATAGAACCAGGTTACCTTGGTATATTTGTTTTATCTTGCTATCTTTGTAGTGTTTTTTATTTTTGTTTTTGTATACTATAGGTAATCCATCCATATTAGATAAGAGATTGACAAAATTTAAGCATAAATTTGTCTTGAAGATGGATTAGATATGCGTTATGATTCTCCAAATCTCTGCAAAGACCACCACCTTCAATAGACAACCATGTGAGTACTGTGGCCTTTAGGCCCTCGGGCCCATATTCAATGAGCCCGGCGCTATGTTGGCTTATTGTAATCGACACTGCATCATGTGAAGCGGCCCAGTGGTTTTGCCGTATTAAAGCCATGGGACTATCAGGACTAGAGAGTCTTACAAATCTATTATTAGGATCCGAAAATTACAATGACCATTCTACACATCTAGAAAGTTAGTTATGGGTAAATACATTGCAGGGCAGGAAAATAGCAAAGCTATTTATCCATTGATTTCTAGTTTCAAATCCCTTATTTCCTAAAGGATAATCCTTGATAAGAGAAAAAACAAATTTTATCCATATTTCTCAAAGAAGGATAATCTAGCCAATCATAATAAGGAAAAGACTTAGTCCTTGATAAGGAAAGGAAGTCTTATCTTAAATGCGAGATTATCCTTTCAAAATCAAGGAGAATTGGTCTTTGATAAGGAAAGAGATATCTCATCGCCAAAAAGGCAAGATTATCTTTCCTAAAATCAAAGACAAATTCAAGTGTAAAAGAGAACTCCCCAACGAGGGAAAGATATGCACTTTCATCTATGTAATTTCAACTATCTCAACCTTCTTTCTCCGTGTTGCTGAAAGCAGTATTCGGAGAGGGGAGGCCAGCCTGCCATTTGTTGGACCCCGCACTGCGGGTTCACATTGTGCGGCGGTGCGGAGATCGGATAAGACAAATTGGTTCTTACAATTGGCATTGTGTGAGATCAGATAAAGTCTACTTGACGATTTGCAGAGCTCCCGGCTCAATGGTTCTGTCTAGTAGCCCTTCGTCACCTAGAGCCAGATTGATCCCCCATTCATCCCGATTCATCAGAGAGGCAATCGTAATGTCAGCGACCCGGTGGGCAACTAATCACGGAAGAAAATCAATTCCTCCATTGTAGCGTCGAACATGGAGAGAGCGGGGAGGAACAAACAGAAAGATGAAGAAGTTGCAAAGTCATGTTAAGCGACTTACGATGTGAGAATGACCGGTCGTGGACTGGATCAGGAGAAGTAGCGATCTTGGAAGGTATTATCAATAAAGTTTTATGATCATTCTCTTTCGATCTTTTCAAATAACCCACTTTCAGAAGTCTAGACATGGTTGTATTCCTGGCACGCGCAGCTGAGTCCGAATATGGTTGATACCACTCTGTTACACAAAATCAAATATGGTTGATGTACCATTGGTACATAAAAGTCCAGATATGGTAGTTGTCTACTTATCACAAAATGATGGTTGATATCTGCAGCACTTTCAAAAAGTCCATATTGTGGCTCTTAGCTGACACTTTGAAAAATTTGGACTTGTGACTCGAGCTTTTACGGCACTTTCGAAAGGCGGACTTGGCAATTGCTGGCACCACAAGTCAGGACCATGGCTTTGACCTCTTTGCTTTCCTGTAGTTGTGTCTGTTAGTATTATAAAGTGGATATAAGTTTGATGTTCTCTTTGGCACTTTCTAAAGTCTAGATTGTGGCTCTTAGCCTCGCCATTTGAGAAAAAGCAAGACACGCTCCTGGCCTTATACTCAAAGAGCCCGAACACAATGGTTCAAGTGCATTGGCACTTTTAAAGTTAGGCGTATGGCTCTGGCTTTGTTGACTTTCTGATCGAACTGTGGCTCAGCTTTCTTGTATAAAGTCTGAATGGGGATCCCTAGCCGCGCATTGTCAAAGACTAGCGTGGGTGGCCATGTGATTTTAAAGTCAGTTGTGGCTCTTAGCATAGTGCTGAAAAAGAAGCGGAACTTGTGGCTCCAAGCCTATTGGCACTTTCTAAAGTCCAGACTTGTGACTCTAAGCCCGTTGACGGCTCTAAGCCCACTAGCACTTTCTAAAGTCCAGACCATGGCTCTAAGCCTGCTGGCACTTTCAAAGACGGACACCGTGTCTAAAACTGTTGCTTTCGGAACGGACTTGCCCAGCTCTAGCCTGCGACACTTTAAAGGCTAGACTTGTGGCTCACTTTGTTGACACTTTCAAAGTCAGGCCAGTAGGCTCCTAACCACCCTTGGCACTTTCCAAAGTCGGATGAAGCTCCCATCCAGTTGCCATTATTAAAAGACCAAACCATGGCTCCGCTTTCTTGCCTCTTTCAAAAAACGGATGCGACAAGGCTTCTAACATAAGTCTGATTAGTGGTTTCTGTTTGGAACTATGAAACTCAACTAATGACGTACGAAGGATCTAATGCCAGTGCTCTTATTGTAACGTAGATTAAACAGCGACGACTCTGGGCCCCTATGGGCTGAAACACCAGATCCAAACGATGCCATAAAACTGTTGGCCGTATTGAAGTATACCAGCTATGGATAACACCAGAGTGCGTTGTACTAATGTTGTTAGATAGAGACACCGAGGGTTGCAAAAAGATACTGAAGTGCAGTGAGCAGACGCTAACAGTCGGGATATCTGTGGCTAAAAGTTATCATGACAGAATCAGTGTGAAGTTGGACATATCATCTCTCTCTCTCTGCGGTGGAAACTCAGAGTTTGAGTTACCTGCTGCGAGCATTACCTGATGTGATGCCGATCGTCCGACCTTCTTTGTACTTTTGTATCTTCACTTCAGGGGCGGGGCTGGTCTGTTCTGAAGAGTGAAGCGGTGAGAACCGAACGAAACTAAACCAGTACTAAGTGATCCGACCGGGAAACTCAGCGGATGGCTCAGGGAGAAGGCTGGGGAGTGACTTCAAAGATCAACAGGAGCAAATCATTGCTGTTTGACCTCATGTTTTGGCGTTGAATGGGATAATGAGTATATATGAAGAGTTGGAACTAACTCTCTCTGGGATTCATGGGTGACAGAGGGCTCAGTTAAGACTCCTCTTGAAGTGATCTGGTATATTGATGATGTTGAAATGTGTGGTTCTGGCACATATCTAACAATCAGTTCAATGCGCATTAAATATCTCAGGCCCATAGCTCTCCTCAGGTTTAGCATTGTGTATTTTTACCAGTTGAAGAAACATGAGACAGCTAGTAAGGAAAAGGGCATAACAGATATCATGGCCTTTGAGGCTAGACCCTCACTGGGTATTGGCCTTTGTGGAGTTCTTGCACCTAATGCATCATGACGACTGTTTAAATATGTGTTAAATCATAAGGAACTATCAGACGGAGGGATGTGATCTATCTGGATTCAAAATTACTGTGGTGTTCTAACATTTGGAAAAAGTTTGTTATGGGTATTTACATTGAGGCGGAAAATATGCAAAAGGTATTTATCCACGGATTTCCTAGTTTGAAAATCCCTTATTTCCTAAAAGGATAATCCTTGATAAAGAAAAACATATTTTATCCGTTATTTCTCAAAAGGATAATCATAGCATTAATCCTTAATAAGGAAGAACTAGTCCTTAATAAGGAAAGAGAGATCTTATCACCAAAATCATGAGATTATCCTTCCAAAAATCAAAGAGGATTGATCTTTGATAGAAGCGAGGTCTCTCATGTAAAAAAGGCAAGATTATCTTTGTAATCAAAAAAGAAGACAAATTCAGAAGTGTAAAGAGGAACTCCCCAGCGAGGAAAGGTATATGCATGTTCATCTATACTGATTCCAACTGTCTCAGCCTCTTTATTCTTTACTCTACATATTGCTGGCAATCATCGTTCGGAGGCGGTCGGCATACCACTTGTAAACCACTTTTTGCGGGTTCACATTACATGGTGATGCCGAGGATCGAGGAGCGAAAAAATTGGTTCTTACAAATCAATGTTTATATTATTGGGACTCCAAAATCTAATTGAAATTTGATTTCTCTCATTTCTTGATGATATGGGATGGATGGTTTGTTTCTAAATCTATGAAGCATAAGACCTGTACTATGAAATCAATCTAAGCAAATGGTAATTATCATTTCGATTACGATGTTGTACTACTAATTTGCAACTGTTAGTGACACCTATGGCACTTTTGAGAACTTGCAAAAGTTTCAACATTGATGATACATAAATATTAGCGAGTGTTATCCATTTCACTTCCGCATGGTTTCCCATAACCATGTGATGGTGTTATTGATTTTAACAACTTTCAATGTTAGCACCTATGGCCTTTATGCCTACACATTTTATTGTTCTATTGTGATTCAAGTCATTCTTTTAAAATTCTGTTAACTTATTATGTAAATGGTGACAAATTACATCTTGCAATTCATTTTCTCAGCTTACATTGCCATTGTGACCAAATATCACGGTTTTGTACTTTGCACTTTGGGAGGTGGGTTTAAGACAAAACATTTGCCCAGTGATCCTCTTCTTTAGTTTAAATAAGTTGGGAAATCATTACCGTAGTTATTTCATGTGCATAATAAAGCCAGTTAGTTCATAGCACCTCTAACATGGCAGTATATCTAATTTTGCCCCTAAGTTTTTTTTTTTTTTTTAGTCCACAGGTGTCCTTGACTTTAGTGTCGTAGCTCATCCATGTCCTTATTGTCAAGAGCTTGCAAAGATAATAAACGGGAGTTATCCACGTGACACTTCATGTCAATGACATTATAATGCTCGTTTGTCCATTTGTGCAAATTCATTGTGATGGGTGAATGAATTATGACACTAAATGTGAGTACACAGCCAGATTATATAGTGATAAGCGAATTGATCCAGCCATTAAAATTGTGGGCTGTCTTGGGTTAGTTTAGAGAATTTCTATTTTGGCTAGCTTTCAACCCATTCTTGCTTTGTCTGCGGGTTCTGGGTCAAAAGCAGACTCAAACCTTAAAGTAAAAAAAATTTAATTTTACAATTATTCTTCAAATAAAATAAATAATAAATAAATATAAATAATAATTAATATATAAATAATTGAGTACTTAAAAAAATATAATAATATTAAACAAACTTAAATATTAAATAATGTTGAAACCTTTATTTATATCCAAAGTATATCAGCTGATAGTGATATTGCAAAAATAATAAAATAATAATTTAATAACATCTCTAAAAGAAAAAAAACTTCAAAGTATCAAATGAATCTTCATATGCTTCTAATCTTTATCATCATCCATATTATATCCAATATTAACATGTTACTCTACAATAAAAAGATGTACTTCCTCGATTTGGTTAATTAAATTTTTAGAATTTTGACAATATAAATTTCATTTATATTTGGATTTGATGGTGCTTTTTCTATCGATGCGGCGGGAGCTTCCACAAGTGCCGTTGAGTGGTCTGTTGTAAGTGGTCATCACGTCTGATGACGCAACTGCCGAAGGGTGGTCGGAGGGGGTGTGCTAGCCGCCTCTCCGATGCCTAAGTCAGTTTCTTTCTTGTGAAAAGGAAAGAATTATTTGTTGATAGGCGTTATGGTATGTACCCTTTCTTTGGTGGAATTGCTCAGTATTTATCATGGGTGTAGTCACGATGTGGCTTTTCACATTGGGTATTGTCGATATCTTTCCCATTTGAGTAGGGATTTTCTCTTTCTTGCCATGGCAGATATTAGGGATATTGGAAGCCATAATCATGGGAGATCTTACTTCCCTTAATGAATGGATATTCGATCATGAGGATGGAGTGCTTTTCTTTCTTACGGCTGGCGGGTGGACGGTGGATTATCCACATAATACATCCCAGCCCACTAGGCTTAGCCTCGATCTGGGCGCCCCTAGGGCAATAAAATCATCATGGGTGAGCTCCCCTCGTGAGACCTTCATTTTAGGCTTTACTGAGGTTGTTCTGGCGTAATCTTTGAGCTCTTTATTCAGTGATTCGTACAGACATGTCGGTTTCCCCCGATATATGGCGGAAGCTAGCAGGCAGATGAATCATTCTTGGTTGATGGTATTGGTTCTCATTGGCGAGCAGGGTTTTGTTGGTCTAGGCTTGTTGCCATCAATCGCCTTACGATAATGATGGCTTTTCTCGATTTTCGTGCCCATTTTGACTGAAGTTTCTAGTGTTTTTAGAAGCACCCCATGGCTATTTGAACCATATTCCCCTGTTCTTCAAACCTCTGTCTCTATGGTCTCGGATTTTTCTTCAGCAAACTGATCATTATCAGAACTCACTTTGATGGTTTACGGCGGGTTTCTATCTCTCTCTTGGGTTGTATGCTTTTGTTTTTCTTCCCTAGTTTGGTACGTCTTCCTTTTTCTTCCCTTGTTTACCTTTTTTTGTTCTGGTTTCCGTGGGTCCCTGGTGACCATTGTTTGTCTCTTATTCTTCACTTTTTGGGTTGGAGTTCTGTCGCGCGCCTTTTAGCCGTGTGGAGTTATTGTTCTAACTTTAGGGTTATTGGGGCTTGTTTGTTTGAGTTGCACATCGTCGTTTGACCTCACATTCACGCGATCATGCGTTCCCTCTGGGCTGATCGTTTCCTAGATCTGCGCATAGGGGAAGTTCCAGGAACTGGTTAGAGCAGATGAATTGAAGAAGTCTGTAGTCAGACCCGCATGTTGTCGACCAGCGTCCCTCAAGTGAGGACCATAACCTGATGCGTCAGCGATAAGAACAAGGTCGGGATCGGAGAATTCTTGGTAGTGCGACTATTTAAGGGTTCTTTGTGTAAAGCCGCGGTAAAGTAGGCCTAGTCGGAAGAAAGGCATTCTCCACTGGCTATAAGCCCCCCTTTGGTGTTCATGTTTGGTGCCCCAATTTTCTCACTTCTTATATCGTCCAAGTGCCGAAAATGGTTTGTTTCTTTGAGGCAGCCTTTGAGAACGACTTTCGTTTTCCTCTGCATCTCTTTATCAAAAGCATTTTGTATCACTTTAACGTATGTCCGTCCCAACTCTCTCCTAATTTCTGGGGCGTTCGGGTCGGGCTACTGATCGTCTTTAGGGATAAAGGTCGGGGTTCCGGGGATGCTTTGCTCTGGGTTTTCCTTTAGTGTGAAGGAGGCCACTATGGCGGGCTTTTTACATCTCAAACGCACCAATGCCAAAAGCTAATCATCTCGGATCTTCAGTCTCCACAAACTTGGAAGGAGCGTTATTTCTTGGTGAGTCGTAACTAGGAGTATAACATTCTTGGGGCCAAAGGAAGATCACGGCTTAGCATTGGCCGTTGGGCGCCCTTGAGAACCTAAATTGATTTGTTTATGTCAATTGGTTTAACCTTGAAAGATCATGAGATGTTTCCTAACTTTCGCTTTGGTTGTGCGGCCGCGGGAAGTATTAAATCCGGGACTTCGGTTCTAAGGGCGGAGGTGGCGGAAGTTGGTTAAATGTCGTTCACAGACGTATTTCGAACTTATTAGGTCGGATATTCCTGGGCCTTCTGGTGTAAAACCTTCTCGTCCTCCCAGGCTTTCGGGTGTGAAGCTAGCTCGACCAGCTTTGAGGTACCCAATCTTACATCGCCAAGCCTTCTAGAGAAGAGCTTCAGCTCGGGATCGGGTACGCGAAGAAGAAAGAGCGCGGCCCATGAGTCTCATTTTGCCTACAGGGATGGCCATGCGGCTGGGCAAAATCCTGCAGAAGTTAGGGCGTCCTCCTGCCATCGTCTGCAGAGACACGGACCACCAGGGCAATTCGGGGTGAGAGGTTGCTCCCAACATCCTGTGGTCAAGGTGCAAGATAATGACAGTCAGATTAGTTCTCCCAGTGTATGCGTGGTAGTTAAGAGTCCCCGGGAGGACCGGCGCAGGCCTCCCGAATATCATGCCTATATACATTAGGAGCCCCTTGTCACAAACCGACAAGCTTCCTTCCGGGGCGTTTGAGGGCGAGGGGAGGAAGCATCTCAGTCCTAAGAAGGATGAGGACTAGGCCCGCTTTCGAGTCTGAGGCTCGCCGTCGGGGCTATATGTCGTGCAATCTGCAGGACCGACCTCGAGGGGCGGGTGTACTGTTAAGAAGGAGGTTTTATTTTTATTAGCGGGAGCCCTTTGTGTATATCGGATGTATTTGTTCGTTTCATTGTTGCTCAGACTATACGTGTAATTTATCTAGTTACAGGCTGCACCTACGTGAAGGCACGGCGAGGAGGGCTAGCCTTGTCGAGGGCTTTGTTAAAGCAATGAAAGCAAGTAAAGCCAAGGTTGCTTCCCTGACCTTCGAGCTCGGGTGCAACGCCTTACCCAGGACGCCGTGAAGTATGAATCGGACTGAAGCTTTCATAGTCGAAGGCACGAGGGCAAAGATAAAGAAAAGAGTCTCAGGGTGGTGGGGGTTGGGGATGCCTTGTGGGGCGGTCGGGGATGAGCTGCGGGTGTGAGGACAGGCTACGTGGTCGGAATGGCTAGTGTAAAAAAGCCGACCTTACTAAGCGGGAGTAAGCAAAGAGGCCACGGTATGAGGCCAGTGGGCGCTTAATTGAGGGAATGCCATGGGCTTGCGGAGATCTTAGGTGGGAGGCCTTGGTCGGTCGGAAGAGAGAGGAAGGAGATGTCAGTCGGTGGGACGAGGCTGTACCTTGTGGGCCTGGGTGGCTTGCCTTCGTTACAAGGCTACTAAGTTTTCAGGGTTTGGATTTCAGCTTTCAGTTCAACCTGGGGGGGAAGTGAGCAGTATTAGACGGACCCCATGAATTAACCGGATGCCCTAGATCTGTTATTCCTGCCACTAGTGAACTTGAGATTGAGACTCTGTGGAGTCCGGCTCTCTACCTGAGTATTGTTGCTTCACCCTTTGACGTGCGTACTACTCGGGCTGATTGATGAAACTTTGCTTTGATCTACTTCTTTGCAAAGGCATTGGATTTTTGTAATGCTGACCCTGATTTTTGTCGATCTGTTGATATTTACCTTTATACCCTTTGGACCTTCCATCTTTTTTATTATCTTAGTTTACAGCCTGGGTTGCGCGGCTTCTAGGCTGTCGGCTCTTTAATAGCGAGATGTTACACATAGACGTCTGAACTCAGTCGCCAGCAAACCCGAGGCTACTTGGTTTTATGATGAGCCGTGGCTCTTAATCGCCAGTACTTGGCTCTTGTGAGGCGGAGCTCTTGGGTATATTACAATGAGCCGTGACTCTCTTAAAACCGAACTACTTAGTTCTTAATGACCCAGGCTGCTGGGCTCTTACCGAACTAAACTGCGGCTCTTAACAAAGGCGAGCTACTTGGCTCTTGATGGAGGCCGAAGCCTTAATGCCCACTGGCCCAGGCTTCAGCTTTCGGGACTGAGCTAGCGCTCTTTGATATCAAACTCTTACTCTTTGTCGAACTAAGCTACTATGCTCTTTGAATTTGTTTGCATGGCTCTTTAGTATAGTACGCAATCTTCAATATGAGCTCCTTGCTCTTTGTCGTGGCTGCGGGTTCTTACTAGAAGCCCAAGCCGTGGCTCTTTGAGTGACACATGGCTCTTTTGATATCCCAGGCTCATTGCTCTTTGTCGGTAGAGTTATTGGGCTCCTTTTGGGTGAGAATTTCTGCGCGTGGCTCTTTGGAAGTCTGAGCTACATGGCTCTTTTATATCTGAGCTAGTTGCTCTTTGTCGAACTGAGTTACTAGGCTTTTTTAGACTGAGCTGCGTGGCTCTTTGGAAGTTTGAGCTATGTGGCTCTTTGATATCCAAGCTCCTTGCTCTTGGTCGAGGGGCGGGCTGCTAGACTCTTCTGAGTGGAGCGTAAACACTTTTAGTAGGCATGTGGCTCTTTGATATCTGAGCTCCGCTATCTTTGTCGAGACTGGCTATTAGATGCACGGGCCCGGAGCTTAGTGGATTTTTGAAGGCCAGGCTATGTGGCTCTTTGATGTCAGAGCTCCTTGGTCTTTGTCGGCCCAGGCTCGTGTGACATGGCTCTGCTTCTGGGACAGAACTGTAGGCTCTTTGATCTTCTCCCTTTGGGAAGTGGCGTGGTTTAATGCCGGTATGCATTCAGGAACCGTTGCGTGAAGCTTCCGGGTTGCCGGTTTGCGCGCCAAGCCGGCCACGCTGCTTCCGGGTATGGTGTATGTTCCATTCGCTACTCACGCCGCTGGTGTCAGATTGTGGCAATGACCAAAGTTTGATGTATTCGCGTGAAATTGTTGTTGCGATCATAGCCGTGTTGTTTGGTCGTTCTGCCGTTGTTGATTTTGATGTTCCTAGTCCGCTGTTGTTGAATTCCCATGTTGTTTGATCGTAATTAGTGATTGGTTAAAACAAAGTTCGGAAGCGACTGTTTGAATGCTGATCTCATTCATATACCTCACCCATCTTATACTTTTTCTTTAATATTGTTTTTCTCTGCGTGGTTTTATATTGTGAAACTGAGTCGAACGCCCTCCGCCACCTCTCTCTAACTTTGCATATACTTCTCTTTCTTGTGTTTTTTGAATGTTTTTATAATTACTGTTGCAGTAGCAGCGGTTCTGTTAGATCTTCAGATCCTTGAGCGTTTTATTGTTATATTTTGAAGTAACATGATAAGTACAAATCTTTGTTCATATAACATGATCTTTGCCATAACTATTAGAACTCACGAGCGTGGTTTATGTTAAACAAACTCATGGTTCATATTATAATTCACAGAACCAGCAGATGTGATGGCTGTGAAAGAACTCAATTAATTTTTACAGCTGAGTAAATATTTTTCATCAATAGATACAATAGTTTGTAAGATGCTGCGGTGCTCTGACCGTTCGGTATTACGGTCTTCTCTGTTTGAATATGAGTTGGGAACCGGATTACAAATGATAATATAGGTCATCGGTTCGATTCCCAGTTTCGTCGATAAGAGTTCTTTCTTTCTAAAGGAATTTCTGATGCTGGATCATGGGCGCGCCAAATCATTCGGTGAACATACCGGATCATGATACTGCTGTTGTTTTCATTGCGTGATCCTGGAAAGTTGGAACATAATAATTCTCATCAGGAGATCAGTTCTGAATTTGAGAGACTTCATAAGTTATTAATTAGACATACCACCAAACCTCAAATATGGTGGGCTAGATACCGCGCTGACGGATGCTCTTTCAGTATAAATCGCCGAAGGCGAATGATTTCATGAATGGTGTTTCCGAGATGTGGTCTGTCTTGCGATATAGGAGAGTTCTATCGTTTTCCACAGGTCATTCGAAACGATCGGCTACCGTGGCATGATCTTATAGTGACTTCACCGCGTCAGATTCAAATGGGATTGTGAGGCGAGCATAATATTCTTAGTTCAAACTGAATTACAAATTTTGAATTGTTATCGTATTTGTGTTGAATATAATGCCTTTGGGATCATTTCGGATTATCAGACATGATGATGTCTGTACCACGGTGAGTTATGGCTGTTTCAAACCTCGCGAAAATTGATGATGAATCCCTTCTCTCTAATGAAGAGTACGCTGACCTCTTCCCAGCCGGCGAGGGCGAGTGTCTGTCTGTCCCATTATTTGAAAAGTGGGGCTTATAGTCGGATGTTGACAAATGGGAGGTGGAATGCGCTTGTTCGCCATGAGTTTTTGTATCTTAGACTGATTGTAGTCTTTTAGGCATCTGTACCAATAGCATCACCTTACCTGGGTTTTACCAATTGAAATATTGTCGCTGATTTGCATAGTACTGTTTTCTAAATGTGACCAGTCTTCACCTCTTATTTTAGGAAATTGGAAAACCAAGTTTCAAAAGTTCTTGTGATCCCAACGAATCATTTGTCTTGTTTCTAGTTTGGTCCACTCAGGCTGGATTCCTTCCAGTGTGTCTGTGCTGGAATAATCTGGTGAGATACTCCATTAGCCATGATAAGTGCCCCAGGATTGTCTCTTGCGTTCTTGAGTTCCATGGTGCTAAACGGGTGTCAGCCATCGGTGTCTTTGCCTGGCGTGTTTTGTTGGCTGACCACGAGGTCGGCCGTGATTCTCCATTGGGCGTTATGCTGACAGCGGTAAGCGGTGTTTTTGCCTAAAACTGCGAAGTCATATGTTGCCGCTGGCGAATCGCGCTCTAGTTGATCGTTACCATAGATGGCGAGGTTAAACCAGCAATGGCGGCCTATATTGACGATTGTCGCAGGCGGAACCGAATGGAGCACTCATTCACGTCGATCCACTCCAGGAAATTGAATCAAACACACTGCTTGGCGAGCATTGCGGCTCCATCGAGACAACCTCAAATGGGAGGTGAACGCAGGTTAGAGTGGTTTTAGTAGGCTGCCAGTGAATTCCATGATGAAATCTGCCGATGCCCTTTGATCGTTGTTCTTGGCTTGGCACGTAATGTTGAACTCACTCAGGCTGTTGCCATTTTACCGGTCTTCACGAAATTTACGGTTTATGCGTGTGCTTCATTGGGTGCTCTATCGGAATCTCGATGGTGTGAGCTTGGGTATAGTTCAGAGTCTTCTAGAAATTGGTCGCGGTGCTTGAACTAACTATATCTGGACCCACCTTTCCCTCTACCCTCTAAGAGCACGGTAGATGTGAACCCGATTCTTATCTCTGCAGCTCCACGACCGGGCGGCACTAGTTGAGAAATCGAATGGCCAAGTGGAAGCAGGGTTCCCCCTGTTAGGTTTTTGGGAGGGGCTTAAGTAGGTTTAGCGAGAATGCCTGCCCGTGTGGTGTATCCTGGTGGGAAGCCTTTTGAACTTAAAGAAGGGTTGAAAACACTTGTCACTTTGGTTGGACACAGCGACTTAGCGCGATATTATCAGGTCATGTTGTGAATTTCTTTAGTATTCGAGGGTGGTTGCATGTCGAGCACGACTTTTATCTTGTTTGGATTTGCCTATTAGTAGCCCATTGACTATGAAACCGAGAACATGCGCGGAACTCGAAAGCTTGCCCGGTTGGGTTCGGCTTTATTTGTAGTCAGCAGGGCCACAGAATGATTATTCAAATTGGTCCGCGGTGGGCTCTCGACCTTGATTGACTTCTGACGCTGTCATGTATGTAATACCTCCATGGATGCTTTTATATGTTTATCGACGTCTTGTTCGTTTGGCCTTTGATATGTAGCTGGGTTCTTTAATCAAAGGCATCACCTCACTTGGCAATATGTCCCCCTGTCAGATCCTGAAAGGATGTACCTGCCCAGTAGTTGGATCATCCGATATGATTTCCAGCTCAGCGTCCATGCATGAAGAAGTGAGGAGCTCGTGACAGCGGCTTGATGTAAATCACTTATGAAGTCGATTAAGGTAGGGAAAATGTCGGGCAAGCTTGGTTCAAGTCGATGAAGTCGTGCAGTGCCACTTTCCATTTGCGCTATCAGCGAGGACAACATTAGCCAACTAGTTAGGATAATCTACTTCTTTAATAGCTCGGGGTTGTTGACCTCCTCGTTGATCGCCTTCTGCCTTTCTGGGAAGAAACTTCTTCTTTTATGTTTAATGGGTTTGAAGGAGGGGGCGACATTCAACTTGTGGGTGATAACCACTGGTCAATTCTTCCCATGTTCTCTTACTTCCAGGCAAATACGTCGACGTTTTGTTTTAAGAAATGGATGAGGAAGTCTTTGACGTCCTCGGCCAGTTAGACCGCAGATGTGGTGACAAATACGGTTGATACCGTTAAGTTACCTTTGGTTTCGACTCATAAAAGGTGTTGGTCGGGTGTCTTTGTTAGATCTCATGTGAGCTCATCCATACTATGGATGTTGTTCACTTTGCTTTCTATTTCATTGGCCTTAAGTAGCACTCTTGTTACCGGCGGTTTCACACTCGAACCATTCTACAAATTATCGTAGAATTTGACAACCATATGATAGTAGGAAGGATGGCCCTTATGGCATTGATGAGAGAAGGCGTACTGTAACTATGTTGTATATAGATTGAGACCTCCATATGAGGAATTTTATCGTCGTTGTGGCGCAACGAGGTTTCTAAAGTGGTACCATATACTAACCCTGAGGCGTACTTTCTCTCAGAGTCCCATAGGTGGGCGTTTCAGTTGACTTCTCCTTCAATGCCCATCTTGTCCAATGCCGATGCGAAGATGATGTCGATCGAGCTCCCATTGTATATCAGGACCCTATAGGCTGACATTTTATTAGCCACGGCGACCTTATGAGTGGGTCATCGTGGGGATGTTGTAGCCTTCGGCTTCGGATTAAGCATGGTGGTAATCGACCTAAGGGAGCTTGGACACGACTGCATACCCTAATACTCATAGTCTAGGCTGCATTGGTGATCTTTCTGGCCGGTGGATTTACGCCCGGTGATCGGAAATCCTGGCGATCTCTCGAGGTTGCCTAATCTTTGAGATGGGGTTGGTTGACAGTGTTCGAGGGGTGCGGTTCCGATCTTTGGGTACATGCTTGTGGAGGTACGTCGGATCAAAATTCGATTTCTTTTTTAAGCGAATCTGATCATACATCGATGCCCATGATCTATGTGGAAGTTGCAATGCCCGAGTCATGTCTCTTTTGGTTGGAGTCAGTCTTCATCTAAGGCGACCATCTTAAAAAACTATCATCTTTTTGATTAGTACCCAAAAGTGCTATTTTTTGAACCCTATTTTTAATAGGTTTTGAGCGCTTTGTGTGTGTACTGAGATATTATAATTAACCCAATTTACTATTAAAGTTCCTCTTATTCTAATGATCACATTTTGTGGAAGAATTTTGCGATTTTGCGAGCTAATCACAACATTGTTGAATTGAATCCAAATATGAAATTAAAGTCAAACTCAGCATCATAGATCGGGAGCTAGAGAAGAAGAGAAGAAAATAGAATAAAAATGAAGCGGGAAGAGAATGGAAGAGAGAAGCGGTGGGAATTTAGCCGTGGAACGATAGCCGCGAGGAGAAACACGGACTTTTAAGCTAGGCTAGCGAAAATTCACTGTGGATAGCGAAATTTCTCAATTTCGCTATCTCTTACAATGATTTAAGCTGGCTAAGCGAAATGTCCTTATTCCTAAGCAGTATGCATTTTAAGCTGCCACTGGAGGCCCCCATTAAGCTAGCGAAAATTGCCTTTGCTAATGAATTCATGATTTAGCGCTATCTCTTGGTGATTTCGCTACCTGCGAGAATTTGAAACATAGCGAAATCCTTTGCCTTGTCATGCTTTTGTAATTAATGCCCGACTTCAATTTTTGGTGTATTACTCTCTTGTCGCTAACTTAGCTGAAATTGTTAGGAAACTTTCTTGTATTTTCACACATTTGGGTTGGCCTATATAAACCACCTTATAAGTTTGTAACCACAACTTTAATGCTGAGCTAAATATCTCGCATTTCATTTTCTTTTCGGTTTTCTCTTCTCTCCTTTCTCTCCTTTCTATTGAGGTTTCGCCAAACACCCTCCAAGGATGACAACTTGGAGGATGAGCGGCTGACCACTTCAGCTGGCAGTAAAAGAATTCTTGGGGTGGATCTTTGGGTTGCCGGTGGTTCCCACCTTGCTTTTTCGCTGTGAGTTTGTCATTTTTTGGTTCCCCAAATCTTCAACTCTAGGTTTTTAGCTTTTTGATTTACTTTCTTAGGCCAATACTTTCCGTGTGCTAATCCGGTGCATATTGAGTGAGAGATGTCTTTGTGGTTCTTCATAGTCTTCACGAACCCTTTGAGGTAGGTTAAGGGTTAGGGTTTCAAGCGATAGTTGCGCTAACATTGAATGTCATTAATTTGGCCAATACTCTCCATGCTTTAGAATCCAGTGCATATTGAGTGAGAGATGTCTTTGTGGTTCTTTAAGATGGTCTTCTGAGCCTCTAAAATGATATTTATATGTTAGGGTTCTGAAATTAGGGTTGCATAGCATTTAATGTTATTGATTTGGCGATACTCTCCATGCTTTAGGATACGATGCATAATTAGTGATAGATGTCTTGTTGTTCTTTAAGGCTCAGTCACTGACCCTCACGAGATATATTGAATGTTAGGGTTTCAAATTTGTAAAGGGCGATGCATGCTACATGGCTGACTCAAATAGGAGTTGTTTCAGGTGAGGTTTCTTGAGTTAGCTTGCCGATCAGTTATGCCATGGACGGCCCCTCCAGTTGCGTCTTTGGCAGAAATTAACTTACAGGACCTCTCGGTTAGCCTGGACCTTAAACCTAGTGACCTGATATTCAAGGAGTTCTTTTTCTTATTTTCTTCATTTATTTTCAGTTGCAAACCATCCCTTCCCTGTTTTTAACGAGCCCAAAATCAATTTAATTCACCGAGTTTGATTTCACTCAAATCATTTTGTACGAAGAAAACCCATCCCTGTGTTCGGCCTAGACATCTATCTTTCGTGAAAACGCGACTACGGCGTTAGGAGAACAGGATATAAATTTTGTTGGATTCATCAACTGCGCCTTCTGTGAATCAGCACTGTATGGACCGGGCATGCAAAGGTGCGTCGGGAGTGAACCTCACGAGGTGGAGTATACGTGGTTGTAGCTGGCCCGGGGTGGTGGACCCAGCGGAGTCCACACCCAGCGTTACCTCTTCTCTTTGGAGATTAATCTCTGTCTTCCCTGCCCCTCTGTGGGGATTTATCTCGGTCTCTTCATCTCTTGGGGCTTCGGTCCCACTTTTTCTTGTCCTTCCTTTTCTCCTTTCTCACGGAAGAGCTTCCCCACTTTGACATAAGGGCCTCCTCGTCGTTAATGTATTTTTACTACGCTTTGTGAAAGCACCTGGCTGGCTGCGCGAGGTTCGCCGAGTTGAGAATGTGGGTCTTTGGATCGTATGCCTGGCCGGCTTTAAGCGGTGATGGCGAACTTTTCATCAGGATGTCTACCATAGCCAATGACGTATGACCTTAGAGGGTGCCGCTGGTCGACCGTGGTAGCTGGCTTCCGGTATCGTCCAGGGCTCAGATAGTGGACTTGAAAGCAATGGAGAGTTCCTTGAAGGATGAGACCGATGCTGGCGAGAGCTTGTTGAACCATGCTAAGGCCTAGCCCTTAAGTGTGATGGCAAAGGCTCTGCATCTCACAGGGCCTTGGTATCCATGCAACTCCATCTGGTTCTTATAGGTGTTGTGGTGATCTACGGGGTCTTTTGTTCCTTCGAAAGCTTCGATCTGCGACATTCTGAACTTTGTTGGGAGAGAAGTACCTTGGTACTCAGCCCAGTGAACCGGGTCAGTTTGTTGTACCAATCCATGGGCGAGGCTCAGACTTTTGACCTCTTCATGTGGGTGTGAGCTCATGTTGGATGTGTTTGAACTTTATTCCAGATTTGTTATCTTCCACTGTGACAGGGGTTGTCTGCCTGTTGTTCCCTCATTGACCGTCTCGGGGTACGTGGGATCTCGCACCTGGTGGAGCTATTTTCTCACCATAATTGTGACGTCTTGGGGGAAGTGAGTGTTCATCTGCATGGAGATGGTAATGCGGCCTTCATGGGCTTGTTGTGCATCCTGCCAAACATTTGCGCACCTGTCGTGAGTTCCTCCAAATCCGCCATGACGATTGATGAGACGGATGGCCTCCATCTACCGTTGCTAGCGGCGTGAAGAGCTCACAGGAGCGTCTTGGGTTGTATTTGTCATGGCGTCGTCTGATTGGTCTCTTGCGTCCTCGGGGTTGGCGTGACTCTGCTCATATTTTAGTCGATACCATGATCTTGAAATCATTTATTTGTAAAGGAACAGTTGTTTCATAGGCAGCTCAGTAAGTAAATTTTTTTCCCTATCTCAAATGTAATGAGACTGCAGTGTGTGGCCCCGGTCCGGATGGGCGGATCGTGGCCTAACACCAACCTGCCCCGAAGGGTGATCCGGCGGGGGTGTGCCAGCCGCCTCTCGATGGCTAAGTCGATTTCTTTAAGTGAAAAGAAAGTTGCTTTGTGATGGCATTGTCGCTGCGTGCCTTTCTTTGGTGGAGATTGGTGGGTGTTATCGTGGGTGGTGCGATGACTCCTTGTTAGATGGTGATACAACATCTTTCCATTGGATAGAGTTTTCTCTTGCTCCTTCTTAGATATTAAAGGATATTCAAGCCATAATCATGGGAGATCTTGCTTCCCTTAATGAATGGATATCGGATCATGGTGGAGTGCTTTTCTTTCTTACGGCTGCTTGGTGGACAACGGTTGTCACATAGCCATTTGTCGGCGGTGAGCAGCCTGCGATGCTGAGCTTACTTCAGGAATTAAATAAGACGTCATCATGGGCCGAGCTCCCTACGTGAGACCTGCTTTAGGCTTTACTAAGGGTTCATTCCTTGGTACGTCTTAACATTCTCTAGTGATTCTTTAGGCCTTTATCGGAATTAATATATATATATATATATATATTCCAAAAATGCATCTCAATCATATGGACATCTGTCCTCGACGAGTTTTCATATTTTGAAAGCGTTGCATAATAGTTTCATTGTCAATGATATCAAATATATCTTTTTCTATATACACAAGCAAGTGGTAATTCATCCATTGATCTCTCATCCAGGTTCCCAGTAAATTTTCACACAATGGCGCTGAAAAATGTTCTCTCACGAGTTACGGTAGCAACAGTAGGACCAAAACCAATGAAACAATAGTTACAATGTATCTTTTTATTAAACATCTTTGCATTGCAAGATCACTAATTTCTGGCTGGAACTTCAGAAGAATTTACTACTAAAGTGCGCCTCCAATGATGTATGTCTCAAGTTAGTCATTAAGGATCATCAACTCTATTGGAGAAAAATATTGTGGATAAAATTTGGCAAGTCGAAGTAACTTTTTCTTGTCAAAGACAATAAATGAATCACAAAGATTTAGACAAGCCACACAAAGAAACAACTCAGTGTTTACCTCAGTGAAACGACTATTAAGCTCTTGAAGTTGCATATCTATAACTACATAAAACAACTCTACTTGATAATGATGCAAATTTGTAATTTCATGAGCTTTACATCGTGGTCTCCCTTAAGTTAGAAATGTATCATTCTGTACTTTGAATAATAATGTTATATCTTTCACAAAAATAGAAACTTGATCAAGTAAGGAACTTTAACCATTGTCTCTCATCATTGAGTGATGTTTTCACTTTAACTAAAGTCATGGCATTAACAATGTCTTGATCATTCCTCTATAATGCTTGTGATAATTCATTTGTGATTCCCAATTTAGTTCTCATCAAATGTAAACTAAAGACAAAGTTGAATGATTGCATTGACTCCAATAAGTTGGTTACTTCGTATCTTTGCTCAGAATTTGAACCATCTTCTACAATAATCTCAAGTACTTCAATCACAGATGAGAACATGTTAATCAATCTGAGTAAAGTACCATAATGTGAACCCTAACGTGTGTATCCTGTGAAATATGCGTTTAAAAATTAGTTTCTTAGTTTAATTCTTGTCCGCTGAAAGCTCACCATGTTTGATGATTACTAACCACTACAAATTGCTTTCATAAAGGATATCGCTGACATTTGGATGAAGCTTTCCAACAACATTAACCATTAGTAACCACTGCTTGAATAGAAGCAATTTGAATATGATTTTTTGCCACGGCTACAAGAGCTAACTAAAGTTGATGAGAAAAACCATGAACATAAAAGGCACATTCATTCTCTTTCAGAATAAGTGTCTTAAGACCATTGAACTCCCCTTGCATATTACTTGCCTCATCATAACCCTGGCCACGCAACCTAAACATACTTACTCCTTGTTAATGAGTTATAAACCATCAATAGCTGCCTTAAGTGAAAGAGTAGTGGTATAAAGCGGCATGTGGAAATACAATGGCAGCTGATCACATGCTCTTTTCATCCACATATCGTAATACAATAGCCATTTTCTCTTTTCAAGAGATCCAGGATTATCAACTAAAATAGACAAAATTGCATTTCCAGATCTTTAAGAGAATAGCATTTTAAGGTCTTAATTTTCAATAGCTACATATGTCTTTATTTGAGTCTTTGTTAATTTCAAGTACAAGAGCATTTTTTTTAAAAGTATCACGGCTTTAATATCCACGATTATGATGCGCAAGAAATCTTGAAACAGTTTCCTTGATTTATTAGAATTTTTTAGATTCATCATGACCACGGAATGCAATGCCTTGTCTTAAAAGAAATCGAACATAATCAACGGATGGAACAAACGATTGTTCTCCGCCAGACAGTTTGGTGTAGGATGAAACTGGTTTCAATGTTTTAGATTCAATGGAATACATTTTCTCGACAGTTATAGGCACTAAAGGGCTGGCATGAACATTGAATCTTTTTATTTTCTTCCAATTTGCAGAGCCCCTCACTAATAACAAGGTACACCTTTATTCTCCCATTTTGGTTGAAAGATATATACAATGAAATGCATGTCTTTAAACTTTATACTAAACTCTAACCAATTAGAATATTTAAGTAAACCAAGAAGGATTGAATCTTAGATAATTCTCCCAAATTTCTTAGAGAAGTTATGTTTTTAACACGACATGGACCATACACCACTTAATGTGCTCTTGACTTGATCTCGAATGTTAGGATGATAATTTTAAAATCTAGTCGTAACCCGGGGTCCCTGAAAGATCATCTAGAGAGGAGAAGTTGATTTCAAGTGGACATTCTTTCAAATCTTTACTGTTCACCCTTTTGAAGAAGACGGGAAGTCTCAAATTATAAATTTTCTTTTAAAGCTCCATTACATTTTTTAGAATTTAATTTACATATTAACAATAATATCAACTTAAAAATCATAATACTAAAAAAATTATACATATATATATATATATATATATATACTGCTATATATATATATATATATATATATATATATATCAATATCTACATAAAAGTTACCTAATAGAATTCATAAGCAAATATATTTATAACTGTTCAAAGTTCAAACAATAATATATTTAACCAAACATTTCTTATATAATTTTAAATACAATAATATTTTTACATATTTATCATTATATTATATAAAAATTAAATAAATTAAGTACATGATATATCATATAAGTATAAATAAATAAAAGTTATTTAATTCTATAAATACATGTTTATTATACAACAAACTCTATATAGAGTATTAATCAATAAGAAATAAATGTTAACTAAATCATAAATATATCGATGTGAACTTCCACAGTAAGTTTTACTTAATCATAGTATCAACTTAATAAAAATATAAAATGATAGTAACAAAAATATATTTCATTTAATTTCACTAAAGTGCTATGATATTATTTATATGAACAAAAATATAAAGTATAAATATAAAATTTAATAAAAACAATTTTAAAATATTCATCAATCATCTTAAAATATAACATATTTACATAAATATTAATATATTATATATAACACAGATATTTAAACACAACAGATTCATAAACCCATTATATAAGATTATTATCAAATATCAATAATAATTTCTAAAAGACGAACAAAACATAGATTCATCATGTATTTATATGAACATTTCAATAAAATGTAGGCCACGAAAATGGCATGCCTGATACCATGATTAAAAACCAAACATGTATAGAGAAATTTTGATTCGCGTGCACAGTTTGGAATCCATTATGCTTGATGGAATTAAAGCGGTCCACGAACACTAACAAGTTCTTCTCCCCCATCCCTTCGTTAAAACAACGGCCTAATGAGATTGCCGCTCCACGAGAAGAGGAATATTTTCTCTAAAAGCGTATGTGAAAGTCAAAATGTGAGTATCTTGGTTAGGGAGGGACTTGGGCACTATTTTATAGAGTTTTCAACCCTGCGGGCCCTCTCATTGCGAATTCGGGCATTACTTTCGGCCCACACTGATGACCCCATATTAGTGATTAGAATCCATGCCATATCTTTACGCTATTGAACCAATTATTGATTAATTTCAATTAATAAACCCACATTAGGAAATTCCACATTCATGATGTTAATTGAAACGAGTATGCGGCACTATTAGTGCAGAGATTCATTACTTAATAATCCCATCCACGTAATAAAGTCTGTTGAATCATGGCGGTAGCGCGTGAACTGCGCGGAGCCTTCCATGATGCGAGGAGCTTTCAACTGCGATATGGATTCAGTATGGTAGTGTGTTAAATGGACAATACCTGCCGTAAGGTGATGTTCCTTTCATGTGTTATGTTTTGTTAGTCCAGATTCTCTCTCTCCTTAAGTGTCCACGAGCCTGAGTGTGTCACGAGGAGAATATCCATCATGGTTAAACGAACACGGATATATCTTACCTTGATGGATCTTGTACTTTATGTGTAACAAGACATATTGTTAAGGCTAATGCCAAGAATGCCTGCTTTATGTGGTTTACATTATAGATTTAACAGTGTATTCAACTTGATAAATCTACATTCCTGAATACCTCATTGAATCTGAAAGAGTTGATACATATTGAAATATTACAAAAGTAATGAAATCGGATACAAACTTCATAAAAGCAACATAAAACTAAGCGAAACCACTAATTGTGGTATCCACTTAGTGATACTCCTAAGCCCATTAATGACATATCGATCAAATATGCAAGGGTAGGCCTTTAGTTAAGCGGATGCGCAATCATATCATCTGTTGATATCCACTACAATATCTATGGAATGCGAACTTTTTCCTTTATAGTCCCAAATTGCTTGACCTCCATGCTTAGACCCTTGAGACCTCTGTTGTTGTTATGAAACAACCTTTGCGAGTTATTGTCAAAATACAAATTTGTATATGAATATCTAAGAATAAATACAGTCAATTCCTTAATAAGGGTTTAGACCAAATTACTTTTTGAGCTAGTGGTGAAAAGCATGCCTCTGCCAAAGCACTGCATGGTAGAGGATGCTATTGATTTAATTTCTCACTTTTCCATGATCGCACCTCTGGCGGCAAAGATGTAACTGTTGACTTCTTTTCATCTGACGACCGATAAAAGTCTGGCGAGATCGAATACTGACTAAATGTAGGTCGACGTATTTGTAAATCAACATATAGTCTTTTGTCCTCTTTTATTTACTCATATCCCAACTAACTTGGAAGGCTTAACCAGTGATCATTATATGGATTTAGTGACACACCTAGAAGTCTGTTTATAAAGAACAATATAAAATACAATGCATACTTGAGCATACATAATACACCCAAGTGCACTAACAAGATGCATTTCATTTGGGCTTTCTCGAAATCTGAATGAGGTCATTGTGACATACTCCAACTTATCACCTTTACAGGTGGGAGCAATTCACAGCTTACATTGTTATGTTAGAGATCTTTCTAAATCTGATCAACATATACGAGATAAACTTATTAGTCCATGAAACGATTCCTGAATCGATGGCGAGGACAAAGACGCCTCACGAGGTCCTTCATATCAAGTTCTTTGACAACATCCGCTTTGTCTCATGCGGGTAAACCAGGTCAACGCTTGTAAGTAGAGATATCATCCACATAGAGTATAAAGAATGAATTCCTCCCATGACACCACGATATATGCATTAAGAATCTACTTTGTTCTCAACAAAACCATGAAGCAACAACACTATGAAACTTTGAGTACCATTGTCTAGAAGCATGGGATATAAATAATTTTTCGAGTCTATTCAAGTGCTTGAATGTTTGCCACAAAACCTTGGGTTGCATCATATAGACTTCTTCATTAAGGTCTCCATTGAGAAAGAGCGGAGTTTTAACATCCATCTGGTGTAACAAATGCTCAGGCTGAGCAACTAATCTCATGATCACTCTGAAGAAAGAATCTTTAGAAGGAATAGGAGAAAAAGGTTGGCTTCATAGTCTACTCCTTCTCTGCAGTGAAACCTTTGGCTACCGATCTGACTTTAAACTACTTAATCTTTCCTTTAGGGTCCCTTTAGTCTTAACATATACCCATTTGCAGCCAATGGGTCTATGACCTTCAGGTAATTCAACAAGTTCCCAAATAGGTGTACTCTCATAGATTGAATTTCATCATTTCAAAATAATCAACCCAGGATTACGATTGAGGACAAGAAACAGCTTCCGCATAAGTTATTGGATTGACCACGAAGCGATATAAATGATCTTATATCTCTATAGACTAAATAGTCCAGTTGATAGTGATGTCTCTACAAGTGGATCTCCTTGGGGTAGCAGCAGTCACATCACTTTTGAGAACCTTGATGAGACTTTGAAATGGGAGTCTGACCGAGATCAGAGCCTCGACGGGTTCAATATAGTGTGGCTGGGGTTTCCTGATATCTGTATGGGAGAGAAGATAAAGATACCATATTACCCACCGTACTATTGTCTTCAATAGTATGTGGCTTGGCCTTCACTCTTGTTGTCCGTCAAAACTTGGGCATCAAGCGATTTCACACAATTTTCTTGCTCCATTGGGATTATAGAGGCGGTGTCCCACCCAGATGTTCAGTGGATACAAGTAACACCCGGTGGTTTGGAGTCCAACTTACTTAATGTTGGATTATACAACTTCACTTCTGCGGGACATCCCCAAACCTTAGAATGGTTTAAGTTTGGAAGCTTACGCCCGATCCATAACTCCAAAGGTCGGTGGAGCGACTTGGCAGGCACACGATTGAATGTACAAAGAGGCACAGGCACTTAAGCTTCACCCCTGAAAATCAGATAAATTTGTCCCCTGTCGCCACTCCTTTTATTTTCATAAGAGTCTGCGATTGCGCCTTTCGGCTACCATTTTGCTCATGACTCCAGGCATAGTAAGCGTAACCACTATCGAGAATCCTCTGGTATTTGTGAATGGCCTTAGTATCGGCGTGCCATGCCCGCCGCCTCTCCACCTCAGTCGAGATCAACAACCTTTATGACTTTCTACCGTGTTTCATAGGCTTAGGTCGAAAAATCTTGAACTTGTCAAGATACTGACCTTTTCTTTAATCAAGTACAAATAACCATATCGAGAATAGTCATCAATAAATGTGATGAAATAAAAATTTCTACCAAGGTTGCCGTATAAGGTCCCACTTATATGGTGAATGACCTCAACAAGTTAGAACTTGATTTGCAGTTTTCTTTGCATCTTGGTCATTTTACCTCTACAACAGTCTACGCATGTCTCTAAGTCATTTTTAAGAGTAGATGGGATCATTGAGTCTTTATCAGCTTTTCTATCTATCTTGAGAGTTACTGGCCATTAGTTATCGCACAATGCATAAGGCTTTGTTCCTTAGGTAATGATCTCTGTGACAACCTTTTAAGGCACGTGTAGCGCGTATATGTCATTGGGAGATAAACCTGATACGCAATCCGTTGGACATATAACGGCTGACCTTATTTGAATTAAGAAGCGGTAACATTGCTGCGATTTCAAAGAGTGATCATACATGTCTCAAACCACGATCTGGGAAACTGGTTCAATCTGATGAGAGCATAAAGTGTCACTGACATTAATCTAAACCGGAGTTTAGAATCAAGATTACATCTCCCCAAACATAACATGAAACAGTTGTTTCCCACGGTGAGTTTGATTCATCCTGATTTGGCTTTCAGGTTTATGAATCCTGTATGGTAAACGCCCAGCATGATTAGTTGCCTTCTTCGAGCCACCAAGAATTGGATGGTGCTTGATAGGTTGGATTCACAAACAAGTGCTAAGAATCATTACAGTGTAGGCTCACGTTTGGACAACTTGGCTTTAAACTTTGCAATCCTTCTTTATACTGACCTTTTTGAAAAAGCGGCCCGATCACCATCACTTGAAGGATGTCTTGCTGAACCATATTGTCAGTTGACCGGTATGTCATGAAGTACCTTTATAGTCTGATTCTGGGCTTCTTATTTTCCTTTGTAGGACCTAGAAACTATATAAGGCGGATGCCACTTTCTCCTTCTTGAAATTTCTCTTCCCTCTGCAGCACCTTTACATCAAGTCATTAATGACCAAGTCTCATCTTGGGAATTGTAATTTGTCTTTATAATCCGAAATCAAGTGGAAGATTGTTTGAGAAGCGATGCACAATGCAAGCATCGGAATGGAAACATTAAGAGCTTGAAAGCTTAAATCTTTAGGTACATCATCTAGGACATAATCTCTAACCTAACGATGCCATCATACTTCATATTGAAGAGAGCTTTTGAAGGGAGTGTACGACCTCGACATTAGATGAAATCACGGTTTCTAGCCTCCTAAGGCTACCATCGTCCTTAATGATCTGGTCGGTACGGTAAACCACTTTTGAAAGTGTTCGCGGATGGATTCTTTCATTGTCATTAACCACAAATCGATTGCTCTTTCCGAGAAAAACGTTCCGTTTTCTGACTTTGTCTGAAGTGTGTGATATACGCGACATCTTTGCCGAGCAATATGAACATCTCAAACCATTCCAAATAGAAAATCCTCTTCATTTCTTAAAGTTAATCTGGTAAGTACTCGATTGAAACTAGATTGCCGTTTCTGTGAGAAAAAGTATATTGAAAATAAAACAAATATCTGATCGACATCATGTGAATATACTTATCTGATTACATACATCATCACATAATCACCTTTGGGCGAGAAAATATGACATGCAGTTGTACACTCTCCGATGCGCGGCCATGAGAACATATTCTCTTTGTTGAAATCCCCACCTTTAGGTGTATGAGCTACTAAGATCGATCATTTCCGAGCATGTATACATGTACCTCTCATGGAACTAACACAAGATCACCTCCTTTGGGAGTATGATCATGAAATAAAACAGGAGACATCCCACCACAATATGAGACTTATATTTCTCGAGCCAATTCGAAGTGTACCCACTTTGGCGGTCCTGCCAATCGAATCCTTGAAGATTCTATACCCAGGGATATAAGCTTTATATGTGGCATTATTTATATATATATATATGTAATGCAGGCGAAAAAAAACGAAAACATGTCTTTACATTTACATGTCATACTAATTATATTTATTCAATTCATTAATAGTCAATGAATTACACTCTACCTGATCCTTATGTGGTGATACATATGAGCTATCATACATATTTCCGAAACCATAAACTACAAGAAAACACGCGCCATACAAAAATAGCGCGCCAGTTATACGTATTTTCAAGATCTGCGTTTTTCAAAACATAAGAAAATATATACCACATTGTAGAGCATCTACGATAAGACGCGCATTCAGTGCCAAGATCGTCCAAAAGCGAGCGTCGAAGGCGCCCTCACGGGGCCCTCGGAAGGCGCGGCGCGTGGCTAGAGTGCTCGGTGGTCACGTGAGCGGTGATCAGCTCAGTTCGATCAAATGGCGTCGACGCATGACACCAGCCGCGATGGCGTCATCAGCGGTGACGGCCGTTGACGTCATCAGCGGTTGCTCCGGCGTGAGATGCCCCGTTTCGTGGCGGTGCCAGTATCATCGCAGCGTCGTGGCGCCTGGAAGCGTGAGCGGCGTGACCAATTTGGTCGGCCTCCTGGCTGACGTGCCCATCCAATCTTCGTCTCGTGAGTAGATTCCAAATATGTAAATTTAACTTTTATGTCGGATAAAAATTTTGGCGGACAAGAAAACATGATTAAAACCAAATGGTTCTAATACTCGCATCTTCCGATTCTAATCTATGGTGAAGCTCGATACCAAATATGAAGCCCACGAAAATGGCATGCTCTGGATCACCATAGTTAGAAAACATAACATAATATCCGAGAGAATTACCGAGTCGCGTACCTAGTTTGGAATCCATTATGCTTGATGCGGAATTAGCGATGGTCCACGAACCTGGAACAAGTTCTTCACTGTCCTTCGTTAAAACAACGCTTTAATGGGTTGCCCGCTCACGAGAGGAATGTTTTCTCTAAAGCGTATGTGAGTCAAATGTGAATTATCTTGGTTAGGAACGGCGCTATTGTGAGTTTTGACCCAGGCCTCTCATTACAGTAGGCCAGATACTGTTTATTGACATATTAGGCGTTAGTATATCTTCATTTATTGAACCCAATTAATTCGGTTAATTTCAATTAATAAACCCACATTAGGAAATTCTTACATAAAATGCCATTAGGGACGGATTTAGGAGTATGAATTTTGTAATTTTTTGAGTTATATTTAAAAGATATATATTATATTTTGTCTTAATTTTATCAAAAGAGATTTTAGCCTAGTGGGCTCAACTCAAGAAGGTTCAAGTTGTACATGTTGTCCACAGTTCAACACCTACTAAATATGAATTTTTTTTTTTTTTCAGTGGGGCTTGACTTTGTTTAAAAAATATAGAGCCAAGGAGTCAGTGGAGTAGTTGCTTTACTTTCATTATCAGATCACCCCTGTGGAAATAAGTTAGATCTAAGCAATGATGGTGGGTTGTGATCTTACCATGTGAGCAACATGACACACATTACATTGCAAGACTTTGGGCCTTATTTACATATGGAAGGTTCCCAAGCCCCCTATTGGCTTAGGATCAGTTTGATAATGCTTTAAAACTGTTTATAGGCTTACAGCCTTTTTAAATGTTTTTTGAGGAAAAAGATGTTTTGAAATATTTTGAAAAACTTGTTATTGAAACTTCTAAAACATTTGGAATGTTTTTTTAAAAGCACTCTAATTTTTTTATTTATATATACGCATATATATACTACTTATTATATTTCCTTGGAAATATCTGATTATATTTCCTTAAAATATTTAACATTGCTTTCATTAAATACTGTACACGATTTTACTATACCGATGTTTATACACGTTTTTAGGGTTTTTCTAACACAAATGTTTTTATATGAGTATTCATTAATTCAATTTTTTGAAAATACTTTATAACAATACAAATAATTATTTTAGATTTTCTTAATACAAATGTTTAAGTATGTTTGTTTATTCATTTAAATCATTTTGTAAATATTTTTAAAAACTTTTAATGATCCTAAAAATAATTATTTTCGGTTGTCATTACCTTACGCACATAAAAATAATATGTTTATGTATGTCAATTTTAATAATCTCGGCCTTGGAGTAAGTGCGCACATGGATATATTCAAGTGAGGGTTCTGTCTTTTGAGTAGAGCCTTGGGAAGTTAGTATGGTATTTGAAATATCAACTCCTATGAATAGAATTTAGAAGAGCATGAATACCAGTAATATGATCTTAGGGTAGTTTAAAGAAGAAAAATGTGACGTGAAATGAGAACAGATAAAGGAAAAAGTAGATACAAAAACAAAGATTTACATGGAATGAAAATTCAAGTAGAAAAATAAATAGTCTAAAGTCTGAAAACAAATTGCCTTTAGAAAAATGTCAAAAAACAAATACCACCTTAGTATTTTTATCTGTCAACTTATTTTCTAGCTCTGCTACCCACAAATTCATTGAATAAATTATGTGTTGGACAGGGAATCAGAAACAAATTGAGAGCATTGTGTGCTATTAATGGTTTCAGCAGTAAACAATGTTTTTGCCAAGGTTATCAATGTTCCTTGTAATAAGGCTTTTACTAGGCCACAGTTTCTTAATGTATTACACATTTCTATTCCTATTGTGGAATAATAAGAAAAATTCAAAAATATTGTAGTAGTAACCTGAATTTCAAATTCGGAGAGTTGAAGTATAGCATATTAGAAAATGTTTAAAAATGGATTAGTCATTGAATGAAAACTTGCAGTTACGATTTAATGGACAAATCAATGATCTGACCCCTGGTGAATCGGTGACATAATAAATACGATTCCTGCTGTCAATAAAAATAATTTTAAGAATTATAATATATATATGTGTGTGTGTGTGTGTGTGTGTGTGTGTGTGTGTGTGTGTGTGTGTGTGTGTTTTAAAATATAAACAGGCCAGGATTTCTTAAATTTAAAATATGTAAATTTGTAAGACACAGAAAGAATTTAGGTGAAAAATGGCAAAATGGTAATTTTGGTCAAGGTAAATTTTCTGGATCTCGGATGACAAAGCGGGTTTCATGAGTTGAAATCGTCTCGTGTAAGTCCAGCTTTCTGCAGTAAAATTTCGTGAATTAGGGAGCGGTCGAATTTCCGCGTTTTCAGGGCAAAGGGTCTTGGGAATTATTTAAAACGTTTCTGCGTGAAAGGCGTATGATATAAAAAAGTCACTCTGCGTATATGCTCATGTGACGCATGTTTCATTGCGTGATTAGTGAGAGGGGCGGGGATGAATGGCTGGTGTGTAGAGTGTAAGTAGAGACGAGGGATGGATGATTGTTGGGTATGAGCAGGACTCAGATAAGTATGTCTTCTTCTCATTGAAAGCAAAATCACAGTGAGGCAGTGGAGCTGGGTGTGGGTCTGAGAAGAGTGCCTTCTTTATAGATTTCCGTCGTTCGGACATGGGTTCGGCGGAAGCGAAATAAGTTATTCTACCTTGTGAAACTGATGGACTTCGAATTTGAAATTGAGTTCGACAACTCAGGAGATGGGGATCTTTTTACCTTGTGTTGTCTTTATTAAGAGCCATGTAAGCGGTTGAGGATATTGAGGCTTGGATTAGCTGTGTTTTTGGTCTCAAAACATTTGAACTGAGTGGAGAAAATCCCATTGTTGTGGCGAGTGAAACGATTTTGGCTTAGGGGTTTCCTTTGTTCACATGAATTATGTGATTTTTGGTGTGAATTTTTATGTGATCTTGGTGATTAAAGTAATTGATTGTGTTGTTAATTAGCCCGTGTGAGCTAATTTTGGTGTGTGATTGTGAATTTGAATAACATGATTTATGTGGATTAATTATGTTAATATATACATGTTTTATATATTAGCATGGATGTTTTGGAATTGGCATAATGCTTTCTAAGCCTTGGCGAATAGCGCCCAAAATATTAGGAGTGAGTGCATGGCATGAAGACAAGCGAAAATGTTTGTGAAAGGAATTTCGAAGGAAGATTTTCCAGAAGAATTGCCCCAGTGGAGAGTCGTCCAGGATCGCCCGGATGATGACCGTGGCCCATTTTAAGCGTTATCCGACAATTTGCCTCGGAGGGTAGTCGATATTTTCTTGAGAAACTGGTGTACAGTTTGAAGAACAAAAAGCTTTTGTTTTGAAGCGCGTGATTTACTCGCATTTGGCTTAGGCATGTGAGAGTCAGGTGAGACTGGGACATGGTTTTGACATGTAGACATTCGAGTGGAGTTCATGTAATTTAGGATGTGATTGTTTACCATGGCATATGCAGGTGGGGAGTAGCCGTGGGAAATTATCAACGTGGGCTTTGCTCACCTTGTCGAGGGCTATTTCGGCGGGGTAAAGGGAGTATAGGAGGATGGCACTCACTAGAGAGACCGCATTTAAAAAGAAAGCGGGGTTGTGGCTTTGGTAGAGACTTTTAATATAATGTATATTAAATTGCTTGTTTTAATATATGTTGACAAAATCAAGTATTAACCTCTTGATTATTTGTATATAATTGATGTTTTGGCGAGTAGTGATGAGTTCAGGTGGCATTCATTTTGCCTCGCATGTGGACCGGTGTAGTCGTATGGTATTTGGGACATGTTGTATTTTGGGTAAAGGCTGCCAGTGTGGAGACTCTGGTTCCCTTGAGTAGTGTCGGGTTGCAGGCATCCCATATTACGCGGGTTGACGGGTTATCAACGAGACACCTCGGTTTTGGGCGTCCACCGAAGCGTATCAGAGCTGGTAAGCGATTGCAGCAGAGTGTTTCGATGGGTGTGGTCTATAAATTATGGTCACGATACCAACTTCACGACGGTATCGGGCTTAGGTATAGAATACGCGGGAGCTTGGGTTTGGGTATCCGACCAGGTTTAATCGATACCGAACTGCGACAGTATCGGGCTATTAGGTATCGACTACTGAGGGCGAGGGACCAGGCTTGGGCCTTAGTCGTAAGTTGTGAGGCACCACAATTTGGTGTGTGGCTTGATGTTAGAGTTTAGGTATGTCTTGATTACCTAGACGATCCTGGAGATAAATAGAACACTACACTTGCATTGTGTTTTATGTGTGATTAGTGAGTATGATGTGTAGTTGTGGCATATGCTTGATAAATAGCATGTAAGGAGAATTCTAAACCTTAGGAAGGTTGAGAAATTTTGGGTAAATAGTTCATAATTAAATGAAAAAAAAAATGATGTGAATAAATATTTTTTCTAAGGTTTTACAATGTGTAAAACTAGAAAATAAAATAAAATAAGTCAAATCATAATAAAATTTATATTAACCTCTGAAAAAAATAAGAAAAATAAAATAAAAAAATTATATATATATATATATATATATATATACTATATATATATATATATATATATATATATATATATATATATATATATATATTAATCATTCAGTAGGTAAAACAAAATGAAGAGAAAAATGGTAAAAAAAAAAAGGAAAGTGCCAAACTGGCGGATGAAGTCTTGCGCGATTTGAGTCCGATAAAATTTTGTATCGCGGCCACGGGGAGTGCTGCGGCGACCAGCGCGGTAAGTAGCCGGGTGAGCCGCGTCACGGTTGAGACGGGCCGCGACCGGCCCGCGGCGCTGAGGTAATCGCGGCTCGATCGCATTGGCTGCCGGCTGGGCGTCTGGCCCGAGCCCGGCGTGCGCGCTGCAGCTGTGAGGGCATGTCACGTCTGATCGTTGTATCGTGGGCTGAGAGGGCGACCATTGCGTCGCGATCACGAGCGGCCGAACGCGTCACGGCCCGCGAGATGCGCCCGCGATAAAGGCGCGTCTGCGCGGCACGGCTGGCGTCGCGGCGGTCTCGCGTCTGATTTTGTATGCGTGGCGAAACAGCGAGGCGGCTCGGCGAAGGCGGCTGCGCGCCTGCGTGCCGCGTTGGCCTCGGTGAAGGCGCTGACGCGCTGGCCAGAGGCCACGATACGGGGACGCCCGGTGACACGGCGCCCGACCACCTTGACTGTCACGGCACGGAAGCATGCCTGTAATTTGGAGTTGAGTGTGCACCACAGTATGACAGTTTTGACTCGATGCACTATCTTTGAGCTCTTTATTTGAGACAACATTCATGATCTTATTCGCGAGGTTTTAAAAAATATATAAACTAGTAAAATAATCTTTTTTGGCAAAATAAAAGAAATAAAATTTTTTTTTTTTTGCATATGGTTTAATAAAATGAAATTATTGTCTTGCATTACCTATGAATGCATGGACATAATGTATAAAATTTTTCAGTATATGAATAATGTCTCGAGACTGTGTTTACACCCCTTAGAATCTTGCATCGGTTGTAGGCAGGATTGGAAACCTTTAGAGGTTGGTTGGGAGGCCTTGGAGGGCCCTTGTATGTGAGTTCTCTAGAGATTAGGGCGAGGATATAGGGATGATATGTCATGGTTGTAAGTTAGAGATCTCGGGGATTCTACTCATAATGGACACGAGGTCATGGGCGTGTCGAGTTCGTCGTCATCTTAGGATGGTGTTGTGACCACGAGTCGTTACTCCGATTGAGTGTAGGAGGTTCGCCTACCACCTTGGGGTATACTAGATGTTGTTGTATTCAGGGGACAAGCATGATATTTTGCCTTATAGTGTCTGAGTCTAGGTGTGGGGGCAAGTTGCAGGCGGGTTGGCTGTAGAAGGCCTTACCTGAAGACAGTGGGGTGGACCGGATCTTTCAGGTGGTTTGAGTATGGATGTTTTTCGGGATGAGCTACAGATTTCTCGTGGTTGTAGACTTAGGTATCGAGTTTACACTTTGATGCCGCCCATCTCTATGACTCATGGGATGGCACAGGTTAGTGCGGGAAGTTAAAGTGTATAGGGGCCTGCTGGGTGAGGGTTGATTGGGCCAGGCACTTCACCATGGGCATGGGTTCACATTTGCGAAAGAAGGACAAGACCCTTCTGGTGTGCGTGATTACGAACAGACGGGTTCTGATCAAAGAATCGTTACTTGTGCGAGGATTGATGACTTGTTTGATCAATAGTTGAGAGGAGCGCGAGTCTACTCGAGATAGACCTTACGTACTAGTTACCATCAGCGGGGTTTGAGAGGCGGATATCCTAAGACAATGTTTGGACAGTTGTGTTTTTAGGCGTTGGTGATATTTGGTTGGCGAATGTGACAGCATTCTGTGGACCCTCATGCTTAGGAATTATTCGACCCTAACTAGATCAGTTTATCGTAGTCTTTATAGATGACATTTTGATCTACTCCCGGTCGGAGTGGGAGCATGGTACTCATTTGAGGATTAATGTTCTGAGTTGTTGAGAGATATTATCGGTATGCATGAGTTCAATAAGTGCGGTTGAAAACTACGGGTGAAGGATTTTTGGGACACGTGGGTGTTCCCGACATCGGCGTCTGGTGAGGCCACCAAGAGGTGGGCGATGGGTTGGGAGGGCGAAGTCGGTCTGTGAGATGCGTGGTTTTCTTGGGATTGGTACAGACTGGAGTTTCATTTTAGGATTTCTCAGATTAGCAACACCTATGTGGATGGCTGGGAGGAGGTCAGGTTCAGTGGGATGACCATCGCGAGGCATTCCCGAGTTGAAAGGAGGCTTGCTTGCGGCTCCTATCTTGTGGGTGGAATGAGGGCGGGGAGCTTTGATATGTTATGTGATGCCTCGGCGGATGGGATGTGTTTTGATCTGATCCGAGAGGAGGGTGGTAGCGCTGGTTCCTGGTGAAGAGTGTGACGGAGAATTACCCCCACGACATGGAGTTGGCGGCCGTAGTCTTCCTTGGCAGTTTGGCGCCTGAAAGTATAATAGTGGTCGAAGTGTACTCGGACCACGAGTATGAAGTAGTATATTTTTCACAGCGACGGGACCTCAACATGAGGCAAGCAGCGAGATGGATGGAGTTCCTAGAGGATATGACTTCGCCCGGCATTACCATGAGCAGAGGCAAATGTGAGTGGCTGCTAAGTCGGAGTCAATGGGATCGTGGCGTGTAGCTTCGGGAATGGCGGATGCCAAGGCGTGGGTGATTTAGGCTGATCGTAGAGCGGGCTCGAGTACGTTGGGGGTTTAGCCACGTCTGCGTTGAAGCGGTGATGAGTCCAGGGGCAGGACGCGGAGATAGTGTCCATCAGGGACCGAGTACAGTCAGGTACGGGTGACGAGGGCTGGACCGTCCACGCAGATGGTAGTCTTCGATATAGAGGACGGGTAGTGGTTCCCCAGTTGATCGATTTGAGAGATGAGATTCTCAAGGGGTTTCATTGCTCTCGATTTTCCGTGCATCCAGGTGGCATGAAGATGTACCAAGATCTTAAATACCATCATCTCACGGAGTGGGATGAAGAGATAACAGGGACTTTGTTAAACTATGTCTCACGTGTCGCAAGAAGTTAAGGTTGAGCCTGAAGAAGGCTGGCGGACTGCTTGACCATTGGGTGCATTTGGTGAGTGGACCATCGGTGGTTTTGCATTGCTTGCGCGAACGTGGATTTGTGTATTCGGTGTGGTGATCAGATAATCAATCGCGAAATTATTTATTCGTGTTGTGGTTGGCGCTATTGGAGATTATAAGTTATCAGGGATGATGAAACTATCAATTTGTTATCATTAAGTGGATGAGACGGATTCTGGCGCCTTTTGAAGTTTCAAAGATTTGTGAGCCTGGCGACCGCCAATTGTTCTCCGCCGCGATGCGGATGATCGATCGGGAGGATTCCTCTCTGGTTAATTGGTTATCGCGACATAAATCGCGGATCATAAGGTAGTGGGAAGGAAACGCGTTTTCCACCATTAGATTAACCTACAACTATAGCGATTCTGGTGATATATGAATGCCATAATATGGTGTTGTATAGATTATCGAGATCACCGATGGTTGGTAAGTTGGGAGATACATTTCATCGCGATCGAATCACGATTGAGGGCTCAAAGAGTGAAACTTGAAATCCCATGGCGATCTTCTCAGCTCGAAGTCGATGAGAGCTGCTTGATGTACGGCGTCGACCTTTAGAGTTCGAGAGTTTGGAGTCCGTCTTGCAGAGGGTGATGCACCTGAGGTGGTGAGTTGTGGCGGGGGAAGCTATCAGAGTTTATTATTCGAGGATACTTTTCGAGAGAATTGGAGCCCCATGTGGCACTAGGTTGGCTTCTGTAAACATGTGGGTGTCAAAGGTATTTCACGTCTCATTGCAATTTATCTAGATCTAGCTCATGTGTAGTGGATTAGGGAGAGATAGAGTTGACAACGATGGGACTTCGGGGAGGGACCGGCTTGCATTGTGGATAGTCGGGATCGGGTTTTGGAGTACCAAGACCAGTGAGACTAAATGAGGTGCTGTGAAGCCTGGTAGATTGGAGGAATCAACGTGGGGCGCGAGGACGATCGGGCCACCTATCCCTTCTTGTTTGGGATGGTATGGTTTATTTAGGATAAATGACTAATTTGCATGCATGGTATAGTGCACGTTGCATATGCATGTGATTCGTAGTGATTAATATAGAGATTTCGAGGTGCAGGAGGGGAATACCAAGACACGAAAGGTACAATTTTAAAAATGACCAAATAGTAATTTAGTTAAAAATAGAAATTTTCTAGATCTCGGATAAGCAATTTACCAGTGAAATCGTCTCGCGGAAATCTAACTACCACGAATGTTCAATTTGTGAATTCACAAACGGTCGAATTTCGCTTTCTAGAAGCATTGGAGTGTCGGGTGCGTAAAATGGCTCGTGAAAGACATGTATGGTGTGTAGTAACCTCTTACATAGCCTCATGGCATGTTGCATGATTAATGAGAGGATGAGATAAATGCTTTGGGTGTCTTTTTGATGTAAAAAAATCGAAATAAAAGGAAGCATATAGGTGAATTATTGGAAATGTAGTAGAGGTAAGACAAAAGCTAAATAATCTTCTTCTCCATTTTGAAAGCAAAAATCGTGTAGTGAGGCAGTGGGCTGAGATTTGTGATTCTAGAGAGAGAAAGAGTGCCTTCTCTCTCTAGATTTCACGTGATTGGACAGTGGGTTCTCAGCGATGAAATAAGGATTGTTCTACAGCGGAGGGGCTTCTGGCGTGCCCGGACACCATTTAGTGGAGTTCCATGAGTCTAAGAGGTAGGGATCTTATTCTACTTGTGTTATTAACAGCTAAAGCCATGTAAATGATTTGGCGGGGACATTCTAGGCTTGGATTAACCGTGTTTTTGGATCTCAAGCGTTTGAACGGTGGAAATCTATATTGTGTGACGTGACGGTGCCAGCGGGGTTTCCTTTATTCCACGTGAATCGATCACGTAATTTTTGATGTTAATATTTATGATGTTGGGTGATTAAATCGATTGTTTGTGACATTGTTGGCATGTGAGCTAATTTTCATTATTGATTATGAATTTGAATAACATGATTTATGTACGATTATTAATAACAATATCCTCCATCATTTTATACTGTTAGCATGAATGTTTTGGAATTGTAATGGTGGCATAGTGAACCTTGTAGAATAATATGATGAAGTGCATGGCATGAAAGAACAAAAGGGAAAATGTTTGTGAAGAAAATTTGAAGGAGGAATTTTGAGAAAATTTGTGGAGTTGTCCAACGGATCACTTAGATGAGACCATGAAAAATGTTTTGGGCGGTGTCGATATGGTGCCTCGGAGGGTAGTCGATATTTTCACATTCTGTTTGTGAGTTCAGAACAAAAAACGTTTTGATAAATTTGTGTTATTCTCCTTGAGCGAAACTATGTGGGGAGGTTGAGTGGACTTCAGGACATGAGTTTGAACATGTAGACATTCGGTAGGTTCATGTAATTGCTTGGATGTGATTGTTTACCATGGCATGTGTGCACTTGGTTGAGAGCCAACCAAGTGAAAGTGTCAGCTCTGCAGGAACTTCCTTTAGCACTGTCGAGGGATCACTATTTGAGATACGAGGAGTGTACGAGGGAGGACATCGACCGCTGAGAAGCGCATTAGAAGAAAGCCGGGTTGTGGCTTTGGTAGAACTTTTATATAACAACGTGTCAAAGTGCGTTTAATATATATTTGAACCAAAAGTAAATTATTAGCTCTTGAACTAATATATATAAGTGGATGCATTTGTGAGTATTATTGATGGAGTGATTCTTGTCTTCAGCATTAACAGGACAGATGTATTAGTCATTATGAACTATTTTGGGTTTATCTTTGTATTTGGATAAAACTGCATGAGAGACTGTGGGTTGTGAGATGGTGTCGGGTTGAACATCACAATATTCCCTTGAGTTATTGGGTTGTCGAGACAACTCGGTTTGGGGCGTGCATAATTAAGAATAATAATATCTTAAATAAAAAGGCAATGTTATCTATTTATTAATTATATCAATATTTGAATATTTTTAAAATTTGTTAAACAACATCAAATATTCCAGGAACATGGAAAAGAATATATATATATGTTTTAATAAATAAACAATGGAATGTAAATATAATGAGTAAGCAAACTTATCTATAGCGGAAACCTTATTGAATCCCTTAACTATCATTTATGGACATCAATAAAATTTAGTTCCATAGATCCAATAAATCTTGTTCCACATCCGTGGGGAATAAAACTATTGAGGTCTTTAGATAACTCAGTGGATAACAACAAATGACAAATAGGAAGGTTGTTGGCCATGTTGACGAGACCCATTAATGGTTGATTTTGAATGGCTTGGTTCATCAAAAATTGGTTGGTTCATCTGGTTCCAACAGTTTGATTGACATCCCCTCAAGGGTGGGTCAGCTCACCATCGAGTTTTTAAAACATTGATGATGATTAAGTTTAAACACTTTATTAAGGGTATGAACAAATGAGATTTAAGTACATAATAGATAACTTGATTTTATTAACATAAATGCATATTCAAAAATTTTATGATAACCTAATTGCTTTTTTACATTAGAAAAGGTTTTACCTTATATTAAAGGGTTTTTTTTCTTTTTCTTTTGTTATGAAAAGCTAAATTCGTTACCTCTATGTAATTATTTTAATTTTTTTAAAAATCAATAAATTTTGTTAGAGAAAAATGAGGGAGGCCCATCAGTTAAAAACATCTCCAGATTTCTTTTGTTTTTTTTTTAAAAATTTGGTCAAATTCCCACATTGTCACACTAAATTTACCCTCATCCTCATAATTAACTGAAGACCGAATTTAAACAGTGAATAAGCTTTTGAGTCCTTTAAGTTATCGGGCATATCATATATAAGGAAACACATACATCGCACCCCAGGAGCCTTTCAACAGCAGCTTAGAGTACTTAAACTTGCTAGAATGAGGAGTGGAATGTAAAGAGAATAGCAGTGCCACAGCTCATAAAATTAGAGGTTAGGTCCATTAGAAATTCAAAGATCCTCCACATGGAAATTAACAGCGGGACTTTCTTGAACACAGAATTCATTAGAGAGACTTATAATTTCATATTAATCAAATTTCCAGCGTTTGACAGCACTAACTTGCTTGTAAAAGTGTAAAACTCGGGAAAATTCTAATTTTCTGAAAAATGGTAAAATGGTAATTTCGGTAAAAATCCGAAATTTTTCTACATCTCGGATGACAAGCGAACTAGTTGGAATAGTCTGAATCTAGCTATACGTTGAATTTCGTGAGTCAGAAGACGAGATGAAATTTAAATGTTTTTCGAGCGCTGGTGTCGGTGTCGTAAAATATGGCTGTCTGAAGACATGTGATGTGAAAAAGTCACTGTACGTATGCCCGTATGACATGTTGCATGATTAGAAATGATGAAATGGATGGCTTAAGATTGAGTCGTAATGTCGAAGTCAATTAAAAAGGGACAAGATGGGAATTAATGAAAGGGTTAAATGAATAAAGACAAAATAGCAATAGTTTTCTTCTCCAAAAATTGGAGAAAATGGGCAGTAAGTGGCTGGATCAGATTTTAGAGATAGAAAGACCCTTCTCCTCTAGATTTCCACAATGAGCCGTGTCGGTTCGCTTAGAACTGAAGTGCGGTTATGTAGTTGAAATTGTGGACGCGTTTGGTGATTAAGACGACTCAGAGATGAGGATCTGCCTTATCTTGTGTGGCACAAATAAGAAATATGTGTGATGGTTGAGAATCAGTCACGAGGCTTGATTTAACGTAATTGGTCTCAAAACATTTGAGTAAGTGGAGAAAATTCCTACTTGTGTGGCGTGAACAATGCTAACTTGGGGTTTCCCTTTGTTCACGTGTTTTTAGTGTGAATTTTTACAGGTGTTGAGTGATTGAAAATGAATTACTGTATTTGTTAATTAGCCCATGTGAGGCTAATTTTGGTGTTATTGATGTGAATTTAATAACATAGTGTAATGAATTAATTATGTTAATGTATACATATTTTATATATTAACATGGGTTGTTGGGATTAACTGTAATCAGATTATATACTTTGGGCACCACTAGAATATTAGGAGTGAGTGCATGACATGAAAAGAAAATAAAAGGAAAATATTGAAAGGAATTTCGACGGAAGATTTAGGGAATTGTATGTTGGGGTGTCCAAGCAGTTCACGTCGGAGGGACCCGTAGATTGTTTGAGAGGGTTATTCAACGGTCGCCTCGGAGGGTTGTCGATAAATTTTACAGGAAACTACGGTAGTAAGTTTTCGAGAACAAAAAAGCTTTTGTTTTGAAAACTGGATATTTACTCGCATTTGGCTTAGGCGTGTGTGAGGGAGTCGATGAGGACTCGAGACATGGGATTGGGCATGTAGACATTCAAGTAGGATCATGTATTTGCTTGAGTGTGATTGTTTTTCCATGGTATGTGCACTTAGGTGGGGAGTAACCCATGTAGGAAATTATCACTATTGGGCATTGCTCATCATGTCGAGGGATCATTATTTAAAATACGGGAAGTGTACGGGAGGACGGTGCTCCTTAGATCTGCGTTTTAAGAAGAAAGCCAGTTGTGGCTTTGAATTATTCATTTATATAACATGTATTAGAACTCTAACAATATATGTTTGAATTAAAGTGATTATTAACTCTTGAACCATGTAATATAGTTGATATATATTTTGTGAGTATTGATGCATGGGCCCAAGTGGCCATTTTACTCGCATGTGGACCCGGTGCGGTCGTTGTAAAATGTTGGGACAAGTTGTATTTTGCGTAGAGCTCCGTCTGAAAACTCTGGGTTTAGTGAGTGGTGTTGGGTTACCTACTACATCCACGGTATTCCATAGTTAATGAGTTGTCATGGTTGGTTTAGGGCATCGCGAAGTTAATTATCGGAGCAGGTATCACAGAATCACCCAGGGCTTGATGGGAAACAGGTTAGATCGTGCATCATTGTACTTTTACGATGAATGGTGTGCATCTTGATGAATTGTTGTGTGTGGTATGTTGTATTATTGGTGTGTGCTTGAGTGAATAATACAGCCAGGAAAACAAAAGCGTATTGAAGGAATTTTTTGAGTTTACGGTTGTAAAATGAAAAATAAATAAATAAATAAATTTATTTGGTTCTACTGAAAAATGAAAAAAAAATTATATATTTTTTTGTGTGGTCTTCAGTATAACAATGAAAAAAAAAAAAAAAACTGATGCGGGAAAGTTGGATGAGCTCACGCCCATTTCCCGACCTTTGTGTGCGATACAATGTATTGTCGTGTGAGTAGAGCTATCTTGCATAGAGCCTGCGTCACGATTGAGGAGGAGCTGCGGTGCGTGAGACGACGGCGACACGGCCCAGGCAATGCGCGAGGGGCGTGCGGCGTGGCCAGCGCGGCTGGTGGTGGGGTGTGTCAGCGTGCAATCAATTATATCGTGAGGCGGCACGGCGGCAGGTGTCATCGCGATCGTCGTTGTATCGTGACAGAAGGGAGGCTTGGCCGCTGGGTTGTATCGCGAGCAGTAGCGGCTGGCCGGGGAAGCACCATGTCTGGCGCCGGGAGTGCGTCACGGCCCCAGAGATGCTGATCTGCGCAGCGGATGTGCGGCTCGACGAGGCGCCTGACCATGGCGCCTTACACGGCGGGCGTGCGCCGCGACCGCGGCCAAGACCACGACCTAGTGTGCACCGCGACCGCATTGCGACGCGTGGCGACTGGGCGGTCTGCGGCGATGTGCGTGAGGAATTTTGGGCGAGGTGGAGTGCGTACTTTCGACTTAGTTTTGACTCGGTCGCAGCGATGCGAGTCCTTTGTTTGGGACGCGTTCATGAACACTGTTCACGAGGTTTTCAAAAAAATAAATAAATGAAATAAAATAAAATAATTTTTTTTAAATGAAATAAAATAAAATATAAAAACAATTTTGTTGCATATGATTTAATATATGGAATTATTGTCGTGCATTACCTATGAATGCATGAACATAGTGTATGAAATATTTTTTGGTATGTGAATAGTGTCTCGAGGCTATGGTTACACCTTAGAGATACTGCATTAGAAATTAACTTGCCATTTGACATGTGTAGATGGCTAGTCGAGCGAGTTGTAGAGGTGATCACGGTGCGGTCGAGACACCACCGGTATTTGACCCCGAGTAGGTCTTTGTTGAAATTTGTAGGTATTCTTGTTCTTTGCTGTGCCTGGGGCTAGTTCTGTAGCGGAGTAGTCGGGGGAGAGTCTGAGTAGCCTCGAGAGATTAGGAGCACATCATCCTCGACATTCACGGGGAGGAGATCGGAGTCAGTGAGCCGACCATTGGTTCATGCGAGTCGAGAAGGTGTTGAGGCTATGGAGATTACCTCGACCGACGCGGGATGGAAGTAGGCTGTGTTCTAGCTAGAGGGTGAGGCCCAAGTATGGTGGAACCGGGCAAAGACCTCTAGAGACCTAGAGGCAATGACATGGGTAGAGTTACAGGAGTTGTTCATGGGTAAGTATTTTCCGGATACTGCTCTTCTTGCGAAGGCTCAGGAGTTCATATGGTGAAGCGGGGCCGATATTTGTGATGGATTAGGCAAGATTCATGGAGGTGGCAGAACAGCGATGATACGTATCAGGACATGGCAGTGGGGAGATTCGAGAATGGGCTAGAGTTGTCCGTCGGGGCAGGATGTTAGGACTTCGCCATGGGCATGGACTACAGGGTTGGGGCCTTTAACCGTAAGAAGTCGAGGATGCTTTCGGAGCTTTTCGAGATACGGTGTTAATGCGAGAGGAAGGAGGAGTCGGCCTTCTTGGTTCGGAAAAGAGACCGAGGGCTTCTGGTTCACGTGGGTTCCAAGGTCGAAGCCATCGGACTGGGACGGTCGGAAGTTCTTTGAATCGGTGGGCGGATGGTGTCTTATCATTGCCGTGCTTGGACACATGAAGGATTGCCCCGAGCGAGGATCCCGGGGTTTAGGCAGCGGTCCAGTCAGCGTTAGGACAAGAGAGAATCACCGATTATATTCCTCCCACAGCCCGGTACGAGGGCGAGGATCGGTTGATCTCGAGGGAGGCGCACGGGCTCCGGGTTACGGGCGAGGCTAGAGGGGGCCCAAACTATGAGAGCGGAGAGAGGCCACGGATAGGGACGTCGGGGGTGCAGGCGTACGCCCTTCGGCACCACCGGGCGAGTGTTAAATTGGCAGTTATATAGAAGTGCGTTTTGCTATACTTCATAAGCGAAGTGTTATTGGTCTGGTGCCGCGTGCATTCATTCTTCGCGTCGGTTGTGATAGGATTTGTCTTAGAGGTTGAGGCCTTGGAGGAGCCCTTGTATGTGAGTTCTCCTAGGATTAGGGCGAGGATAGGGATGATATGTCGTGGTTGCGAGTTAAAGATCTCGGGATTCTACTCACAGTGGACTTGAGGGTCATGGACATGTCGAGATTCGACGTCATCTGAGGATGGATTGGCTGACGGCTGGTCGGTCATCGGTGTGAGCATGGGAGGTTACCACCTACAACGCGGTGTACTCGTGTTGTGTTTCAGGGGGATAAACATGATATTTTGCACCCGGGCGATATACGAGTCAGTTAGGAACATTTGGCGGGTTTGCTTCTCGACCTTACCACTAAGGATGAGGTGAGACCAGACTTAGATCTACCTCGAGTAGTCTGCGAGTATGAGGTCGTTTTTTCGGATGAGCTACTAGGACTGCCTCCGCAAAGGGTTGTAGACTTTGGTATCGAGTTACACCTTGGTACTTCGCCCATTTCTATGACTCCATATAGGATGTGCAGTTGAGTTACGGGAACTCATGAAAGTCAAATTACGAGGCCTACTTGAATGAGGGGTTCATTATCTGGAAGCACTTGACATTGGGCGCTCACAGTTACATTTGCGAAGAAGAAGGAATGAAGACCCTTCGACTATGCATTCTACAGACAGGTTGAGCGAGTTCACGATCAAGAATCGATTTACCCGTTTAGAAGTTGATGATTTGTTTGATCATTTGAGAGGAGAGTGAGTCTACTCAGAGACAGGACCATGTGGTTACCGTCCGGTGGGGTTAGGGAACCAGACATCCTAACACGGCATTCGGGACGCGTTATGGGCACTTTGAGTTTGCACGGTGATGCCCTTTGGATTAACAGTCGCCCCGTTCATGGACCTCATGCGTAGGGTGTTTCCAACCTATCTAAATCAGTTGTCATAGTCTTCATGGATGACATTTTGATATACTCGATCCCAGTGGGGTTTATGAGTATCATTTGAGGGGATTGTATTCTGATTCTTGAGAGACCATTAGATGTCGTAAGTTTAGTAGGTCGGTTTGGCTTGCGGGGTGAGATTTTTGGGACACGTGGTGTCGGCGTCGGGCGTGTCGGAGTGGACCCGGTCGAGGTCGGTTTAGGAGTTGGGAGGAGGTCGAGTGGAGTCCTTGAGATCACGTAGTTTCTTAGGATTGGCTAGGTACTATAGGAGATTCATGAGGATTCTCGGGTTAAGCGATTTTTATGTGAGATTGAAGCCGGAAGGAGGTCAAGTTTGTGGGATGATCGATGAGAGGAAGGCATTCGGGGTTAAAAGAGAGGAGGCTCCCTCTTTGCTCCTATCTTGATAGTCCCAGACAGGGGATTAGGGTACATAGTGTATTGTGATGCCTCGAGGACGGCCCCAGGATGTGTTTTGATGCGGAGTCAGGGAGAATTGGTAACATAGTTCTCGTTAGTTGAAGAATCATGAAGCGAATTACCCCACGACATGGAGTTGGTGGCGAAGTAGTCTTCGCCTTGAAGGTTGGCGCCACTACTTATGGCCCGAGCAGTTGGTACCCGGACCACGAGAGTCGGAGAGTATATTTTTCGTATGGCGAGACTCGACGAGGCAACGCGGTGGATGGAGTTCCTGGGGACTATGACACTTTGCATTACCACTTTGGTAAGGCAAATGTGGTGTTGATGCGTAGTCGAAGTCACGGGAAGCGTTAGCTATTATGGCTTCCAGGGAGTAGCGAATGCTGAGCGTAAGGGCGATTTAGGCTAATACGGTGAAGCGGCAGAGTGCGTTGGAGACTAGTAGCTTCACCGTCTCTGTTGGCCAGTGGTCTGAGTCCCGATCGCGGGGCCAGCGAAGATGAGTGTCCATCGGGGCCGAGTCTGGTCAATCTGTGGGTGATGAGAAATTTCCGGGCCAGATCCACCTTGAGATAGTAGTCTTGATTATAGAGAATGGGTGTAGTGGTTCCCGATTAGTAGTTGAGAGATGAGATGATCAGGGTGTTTCACTACTCTCGATTTGTTGTGCATCCAAGTGGCACGAAGATGTACCAAGATCTTCGTCGCCAGTACTATTTAAGCGGAATGAAGAGACACGTAGGGGACTTTGTTCAACGATGTCTCACGTGTCGGCGAGGTTAAGTTTGAGCACCGGAAGCCGTGAGAATACTTGGAGGCCATTGGAGGGTGGGCGAGTGGAAGATGGGGGTACGTCCGCGATGGATTTTTGTGACCCACTTGCCACGGACACCTCAGGAACATGATGCGGCATGGGTGATAGTGGACTAGCTAACGAAGTCGGCACAATTTCTAGCCGTGCGAATGACCTTCACATTGGAGATTCTCTGGGTTGTATATCAGAGATGGATTCGACTACATGGGTACGGTATCCATAGTGTTAGATAGAGACCCGAGGTTTACGGTGCACTTTTGGAAGAGTTTTCAAAAGGCTATGGGCAAATGGCTGACCATGAGTACAGCTTTCCACCCACAGACAGATGGTCAATCAGAGAGGACCATACATGTGTTAGAGGACCTGCTGTGAGCATACGTCCTGGATCATAAGGGTAGCTGGGAATAGCATTTACCCTTAGTGGAATTAAGCCTACAACAACGAGTTATCGGGGCAGTATCACGGATGACACCATGAGGCCATGTGGGGAGGCCATGCGGATCAGCGATATGTTGGACCGAGGTGGGAGAGCTGCATCAGCGAGTCACGATCCCGATTAGAACACCTCCCAGGAAGGTGAGCTTGATACGATAAGCGTCTTCTCACGCGGCTCGGAGAAGAAATTTGGCGAGAAGAGCTATGGAGTGTCGGCGTCGACCTTAGAGTTCTAGGTTGGAGATCACGTCTTCTTGAAGGTGATGCACAAGAGAATTGGTCATGTTTTACAAAGTCGCGGGGAAGCTATCGCCCAGGAGTTCATTGGGCCCTTAGAGATGCACCGAGAGGGTAGGCCTTTATGGCCCGTGCAGGTTGGTTTCTGCCCGACATGTCAAGTGTCCACGAGGTATTTCACATCTCCATGCTCCGGAGGTACACTCCATATCTAGCTCATATAGTGGATTGGGGAAAGATTGAGGTTGACACGGATGGGACCTTCGAGGAGGGACCAGTGTGCATTATGGATAGCCGGGATCAGGTTTTGCGATGCAAAACCATGAAATTTGTGAAGTGCTATGGCGACAGCGTGAAATGGAGGAATCGCGTGGGAGCGTGAGACCTGGTGCGGGCCACCTATCCCTTCTTGTTTAGGGATGAAGGTACGTGGTTTAGTCGTTTAATATTTAAATGACTAGTTTACATGCATGGTATAATGCACGTTGCATATGCATGTGATTCGTAGTGATTATCCATAATTTCGGGACGAAATTCTAACAGGAGGAGAATGTAAAAACACAGGAAAATTTCGATTTTACGAAAGATCAAAATGGTAATTTGGTAAAAATTCGAAATTTTTCCAGATCTCAGATGACGCTGACTTCACCTTTGGAATCGTCTCGCAAAATCTAGCTACCACGTCGAATTTCGAGACAGTCGGAATTTCACGTTTTTCGAGGCACAGGGTGTCGGGTGCCATAAAACGACTTGTGAAAGACATGTGATGTGGCAAAAGTCACCTACTACATGTATCCATGTGACACATGTTGCATGATTAGATAGATGATGGACATGAATGGCTTAGATTGAGCCATGTGTCAAAAGTCACTTAAAAAAGGACAAGATGGGAATTAATGAAAAGGTTAAATGAATAAAACCAAGTATGATAGTTTTTCTTCTCAAAATTGGAGAAAAGCGGTGGTGTTTGAATCAGATTTTAGAGATAGAATGAGCTCATTCTCTCTAGATTTCCCAGTTCGGATGATCGGTTAAGCCCCGGGCAGGTAAAGTTGTTACACATGGCGAGGCTACGGCGTGGACAGGTTGGTGGAGTTCGACAACTCAAAGAGGTAGGGATCTTTTCATACTTGTGTTATTCTTTGGTTAAGAGCCATGTAAATGGTTAGGGATATTTTGAGGCTTGATTTAATCGTAATTTCGATCTCAAAACATTTGAACCGAGTGGAGAAAATTCCTACTTATTGTGGCGGGTGAGCGATTGCCAACCCAGGGTTTCCTTTATTCCGCGTGATTTACCAGTGTGAATCTATTTATGATGTTGAGTGATTCAAAATGGTGCTTGTATTTGATGAGTGTAGCCCATGTGAGCTAATTTTGGGTATTGTGATGTGGTTAATAGCATGAATTGTGTGGATTAATTATGTTAATGTATACATGTTTTATATATTAGCATGAGTTGTTGGGATTGGCATAATGCATTCCATATGCACTGGGGCACCCTAGAATATTAGAAGTTAGTGCATGACATGAAAGAAAATAAAAAGGAAAATATTGTGAAAGGAATTTAGACGGAGATTTTTGGAGAATTGTCGTTGGGAGATTGTCGACAATACACGTCGGAGGGCCGTAGATTGTTCGGGTTATCCAGCCAGTTGCATTGGAGGTTGTCCGATAAATTTTACGGAAACTTCGGTAGTAAGTTTCGAGAACAAAAGCGTTTGAAAACTGGATATTTTACTCGCATTTGGCTTAGGCATGTGTGAGGGAGTCGTTGAGGATTCGAGACATGGGATTGGGCATGTAGACATTCAAGTAGGATCATGTATTTGCTTGAGTGTGATTGTTTTCCATGACATGTGCATTTAGGTGGGGAGTAACCCATGTAGGAAATTATCACTAATGGGCATTGCTCACCCTGTCGAGGGATCATTATTTCAAGTACAGGGAGTGTACAGGAGGACGGTGCTCACTAGAGGCCGCGTTTTAGAAGAAAGCCGGATTGTGGCTTTGGTATTCATTTTGTATAACATGTATTAGAACTCTAACTTTTAATATATGTTTGAATTAAGAGTGATTTATTAACTCTTGAGCCATGTAATGGTTGACCTATATTTTGTGAGTATTGATCGTGGGCCCCAGTGGCCATTTACTCGCATGTGGACAGGTGTGAGTGGTTGTAAAATATTAGGACATGTTGTATTTTGGGTGAGCTCCTTTGTATCGAAGGAGATTACGCACAATTTTCGTGAGTGGTGTCGGGTTGCAGGCATCCCGCAATATTTAAATAGGTTGACCGGGTTATCACGGACCCAGTTTTGGGGTGTCTGCAAAGAGGTTTGTAATACTAGTCACACAATTGAGAACTGCCTGAAATATTACCAAGTAAGATCAATCCACTCTCCCATAGTTGTCCATGATTATATATGTGATGACGTTATTGATGTTAGGCAACCTCCAATATCCCAAAATGCGTGTTTTCTCATGTTCATGCCTATAGATATGATCTTCTATTAGTTAATATTTTTGTTCAAGTCATTCTTTTCAAATTTAGAGGAACTTTCAATGTTAAGCAAATGGTGATTAATAACGTATGTCACACAATTCATTTTTTTTCCCAGACACATTCTATATGTTATGATAGGCATGTCACAACTTTTGTATTTGAATTACAATTATGTTCTCAGTTAGTTCATGTGCATTTTTGTAGTGCTTTCGATCAAATATCACTAGCGAAAGGAAAGTACTCTATTCAATCAAATACAATCAGAAAATTCTATAATGTTCACACACATTAAGTTCGGGATGTCTGATTTTACGATCCACACACACACAAGTAATAAAATCTACTACCAAATAGTATACATTAAGGTTTGATAGACATTCAAGAACTAAGCATTACTTGATGAAACGGAAAAATAAGTACAAGGGACGGAATCCCGATTCAAAATGAAAGTGCATGGAAATGTAGTAAGTGAAAAATGCTCTGCATGAGTGCTCTAATTAAATTTACGCTCAATGGAAAAACATAGAAATGAAAGTGATGTGTAACATGAAGAAGTAGAACATAGCAACTATCGCATATCTTCTCACACCTGTCAAGGAAAAGAAAAAAAAAAACTTGGTGTTTGAGGTTGTTTGGTATGCTAAGTAATCAACTCATGTCAAGCGAGTTAATATAAAACAAATTTTCAGAGATAAGTCTTGAACACATGGCTTTAACTTCAATTTTCAAGAGAGTTACAGCTTGCAATTACAGGAAGCATTTTAGACATGGGAACCTAATCTCCAAATCTTTGAGAGCACATTAGTGCTCCTTTCTCACACATCCCGTTCCTCGATTGCTCTAACTTCCATAGTTTAAGAACCGAGAAGGTAATGAAAGCCTCCTAAGCGAACCATCTTCTTTCCTAAATAAGACTTGGCAACTTGATTTAAGACTTCAAAGGTTGGGCTTTCATTGGCGCGTGGATCTTTGAATCCCATTTTTGATGGGTTGAGATTAAATGGAAGGGCACATGGGCGGATAAAATAGATGGTTGCCAGCGTGGGGAAGCAAATGTGGAAAGATTTATGACACTGATGCTGATTCTCAGTTTCAGTAGCTGAATACTTCAGTGTGCGTTGGCGTAGAATCGCGGGTTAACGAAAGAACGATGACTCTTTTTGTGCAGCTGTTTGTTCATAACGTATGACATGGTGATGGTTTCTGTCGCGAAGTAACGTGACGTCTCACCACCAGTTTCTATCGATATCTTTAATCTTTGGAGGATGGAAGAATTATCATGTTCAAACGTTTGTGAAACTCTGAGTCGTATAAATGTTGCATTCTTGTTCAGATTGAAGCGGAAGCATTAATGCTGGTATCAAACTTTATGGTGGGGTCTGGCAACACATGATGATGGGCATGCAGATAACGATCGTAGTCGTTTTGAGTTGTTTGTTTGGCGGTGGCGACGATAATTCAAGATCAAGCACGAGGGGCGTTAGGAGCTTGACCATTGGATATGCCATGATGAGCGAAGTTCCACTTCCTTCTCTGGTTTGCTTTCTTTCTAAGTATCAAAAAGACGAGAAAAGAAAGTACATGTTCATAATAAGATTGTCAAAGAAGTAGAAGTTGTCACCAGTAATCACCGTGAATATGATGAAAACTTATATCTTCTTTGTCAGAGATGATCAATGAGACTGACGGATCTTGTTGGTACCAAGGGACGACTAGAGGATCTTGTGTTGAGTCTGAACTCCATGTGAAATGTGGCTTGTTGAGCTTTGGATAACCAATATTGTCTTAGGGCATCGGCAGCGCACCATTTTAACATTCCCATTAAAAGCTTCTTCTTTGCCGGTTAGACCATTCCTTGAGCTATCAATGGAACCGAGCACTCTGCCACATTCTTTTGGAGTTTATTTGTCGCCTTAATTTGTGCCAAATCTGACCCATAATGCTATCAATCTTCTTCTTTGGAATATTGAAATCCACGAGGAAATAAGTGAAATAAATGAGACATCTCCTCATGTACAGGATGCGAATCATATGGATCTTGAGAGTGGACGAAGTTTCTTTGTTGGTCATGATAAATTGAACTACGATCAATTAAATCTCAATGGTTGCATCCTTGTTTGAGAGTTCTTACACTTAATTCCTGTCGGTAGCCCCCACATGTTTTGCAATTTTTTCTTTTGACTTTTAGCAATTCTACGGGTATGCTTATTGAGCATGAGTAAAGCTGATACTGACTCTCTCCTGTTAAATGCGTAGCAGTAGATGGTGAGATCACTCTTCATTTTGAGATTTAGAGGTAGCCGTATCTTCTGACTAGTCAAAATCATTCTAATGCCATTTAATGGATCTTGAAGCGATCTTAAGTGGCACCAAGTTAATCACGAATCATCCAGAACTATAGGAGACACATTATTAATGATGAAAGCTTTTTTTAAGCGGGTTTGTAGCTTACTCCTCATGACTCGATGAGCTTAAAGTCATATTTTCAGTCCATTTTTACGATTGATTTTTATATAAAAAATGATTTATATGCGAGAATATGGAATAAACTTCTCAAGCTAATGCGACGGGGAATTCAAAGCAGAATTTACGATAAAGAAGCGAGAATGTGGTGTGATGCGATATAATTGGTTGAAGGAAGTTGCGACGGGAGAAGCGCAAAGTTAAAGGAATTTGATGTCATGAAACTACGAGGAAATCAAAATGCATATTCGAGGTTGCAACTACAAGCTCCGATGCCGATGAAAGCAGTGAAGACAAAAAGCAGTGGACGTGAAAGAAACTCAAAGTCAAGCAACCAGAAATTGATGAAGAAGAAGACATGATGTCGCTACATCCTTGATCGCGGCAGAATTAAACTTGATCTGATGGATAATAATGAGGTCGCGACGCAACAAAGGTCGCGACAAGATAAACAATGGGTGAACAAGTATGCGACATCTAGATGTGATGGCGACATCAGCAGCGAATCGAGCGATCGCGACATCGACTTGCAAAGAAACTAAAATTAGCGACCGGCGGCAGCTAAAGAGAGATGGTCCGCGACATCAACCACCTGAAGAAGGAAGTCGCGACATCATTCGGCGATTGACAACGATTGTGGGAAAAGATTCAGCGACAACACCTAGTTGTCGCGAGCATCAAGTAGTAAGACTTAAGGTCGCGACATCGAAGATGTCGCGACATCATTGCGAACCAAGGGTCCGCAGCGACATCAGTCGCGACAGCCACTACAAAGAAGGAGGTGGCAATGACATTTAGTTTGCGACATCAAAATACACACAATTAAGGTCGCGACCGTCCTTAAGGTTGGCGCGACATCGGCTACTTTTAAAGACACGTCAGCGACCAACAAAACTCTGCGACATATTGAAGACAACGGTCGCGACATCGACAACCAAGCTAGGGCCATTTTTAAGCTGCGGAGTCAAAAGAAGTGCATCAGAGCTAGGACTGACTTGAGGGCTCTATAAATCTGTTTGCCTCTTAGAGATGAGCAGCGGCCTCTTAGTGAAGGAGATCACGGGTTCTTGAAGGCTCACATTTTAATTTTCTTTTCTTTTCTTTTCTTTTCTTCGTTTTTTTATTTTTTTAGATTAGTTTGTATTTCATTCAAATTTGGATACGAAACGTTCGCTGGTAAAGTTTAAGTGAATACAGATTCATATTTCTATTTCAAATTCTTTGTCACGGTTGTTTACATTCGAGACAAATTAAAGAATCGGGTTCGATTCTTGGAATTCATGGCTTTCTTGATCGACAAGCCCGATGTATGGTGTAATCTAGTGATTTAGATTCCCGGCTTCCATTGAATTGGCTATCGTCGATTATCTTTCTGCATAAATTTTATTCGGTGTTGTTGAACTCCAATTTACCAACGGCTTCTTGCTGGTCTTGTGTGACGCACATTGCGTTACGATGTCAGTGTCTCATGCATTAAATAGAATTGTCTCAAGCTCTGATTTCAGGAGGCCTTTGAAGGCACGGAGAAGGAATTCTGAGGTAATAGACAATTTCTGAAAGGTATGAGAACCTAACAATGGTGATCTAATGCTTTGATAATTAAATCGATAAATCTCTTCTCACTTGGGGCGAGCGAGTGGAGCAATTTATCAATTTAGGCACCTGAAGAGAGTTCTGATTCGATTAGTAAATCGATCAGGTGTTAGCCGAGAGAGATCTAATCGAGGAAAGGATGAAATTTGTTCTAATTTAGAGGAAGAGGAACATTATAGTGTAGATGCATTGCAATGACTATATCTTAGGAGCCTTCCAGTTCACAGTCCATGTGGGTGTAGTATTGAAAAGGAAAAATACCACGAACAAAGACAGCCAGTTAAAGTAGTTATTTAACATTCTGTCTTCGAGAAAGCGATTGAGGTTTAGATAATGGTGTGGGTTTGGAGAGATCGGCTACACTATTATATTCCTTGGACTAGTTTTTAAATGCGCTGGTTCCAATAAACAAGAATCGATTGCATTCTCTATAGGAATTTGATGTTTCTGGTGGCATTCTTTTCAATGTCTTTTACAGAAGAACTGTTCAGTCTTAATTTGTTATTTTTGTATTTCAATATTCAATTCATTTATTATTAATTGAATTCTCTTAGGTTTTATTATTTTAAGTTGTCAAAGCTAATTCCAATTGTCTATCAGAGTCCAAATAGTGTAGATTTTGAGTAGTCGGGTAGTTGATTGAGAATTCTTGAGATCTCACATTAGGATCGATATCTTGACTTAAATCGATTTACTACTTATTCCGACACAGTGCACTTGCGGCATAGCGGATCAAAACCGCAGGTAACAAATTACTCCAATTGAGGCAATCTTTGAACCTAATCAAATGGCTAAGACATATCTGATTCGACAAGTTTTTAGCAAAGCAGCGTTCTTGAGATTAGACAATAGTCTTTTGGCAATAGTGTTATAAAATTTGTTCATGTCTTTTGAATTAAATTCGACAAGTTTTTATGGCGGATTTGTCGAGATCAGAAAAATTTGGTAGATCGATATTACGAAAAGAAGAGAAATCTTGAATTTGGACATTTCAAAGAAAAGAACAAAATTGTTTTCATGAGTGGTTATTTTTAGCCAGTAACTTTTAACAAGCCATATTGAAAATGTTGTTGGCGACTAATCATTAATGTAAGTGCGTTTTGATTTCGGGAAAACTTTAATGCATAGGAAAGCGAGAACAACGTCACGATTCCGATGAATCTTGAACTAAAAGAACATGGAAGCTTGAGAGCGAAAAAGATCGAAGGCTTCGGCTATGGCGGATGAAAGGCCAGACGGGATGAAGGATGACCCGAGCGGTGACGAAGGCCTCAATCAACGATACAATGGAGGACTTTTGGAGACACATTGTCGAGGATGGAATACTCTGTCGAACTGACTGCGAGTTGATGCAAATAATTTTGAACTAAAGCCAATACTTGAAGTTACAATGGTTCAGTAACAACGGTTCTTGGTCATCACGAAGACACGAGAATGAGCATCTGGGAGAGGAGTTTCTCGCAATGGCAAACACAGTGAGTTGAATGGGGTGAGACCAGAGGTCATAAAATTGCATTTATTCCCATTTTCTCTAAGAGATACAGCAGCCACATGGTATGAATCTCTACCATATAGTTCTGTTGATACTTGGGAGGAGCATTGGAAACTACTTGGGTAGATTCTTCCCCATCGCTCACCTCGAGAGGGACGGAGGGAGATAATTGTGTTCAATGGGGAAGATGAGCCTTGTAGCATGGGAGGAGAGATTCAAAGGTTCTTTGAAAAGATGTCGATGCATGGGATGGAGCTTGAAGACCAGGATGGACATAGTGTATCATGCCTTGAATGATACATCTAAGGGCATTATTGATGCTTCATCTTTGTGGAGCATTCAAAACGTAAGAAGTCTTTGAAGAAATGAGATCGATTGAGGACACGGCTAAATGCAATGTAAGCTCCATCAGAGTTTTCAAGAGTAATTGGCAGAGGAAGAGGAGTCATGGGCTGGCAGATGACATCCATGAGTGAGGTGGTGCCATCATGCATAGAATGGACAAGCAAGAGAGGAAGATGCACCTTTGTTCATGAGGCAGGAGCAGTTTAGAGGAACTATGGAAGGAAGTGCTAAGGTACCTTGAAGAACTGTTTTATGATCTTGAGGTTAAGTAATTGGGAGAGCCAAAGTTATCAATTCAAACCAAATCACAGCTTACGGCTGCATCATCGACCTTGAGGGAACCATGAAAATTTTCATATGGTGGAGGGCCTCCTGAGCGAGAGCATGAAGCGACATCCTCGGCCAGGGATATCGTGACCACCAAGGTTCAGCGAAGCAACAAAAGGAGGAAGCAGAAATGAATATCAGGGTCGGAGGAGAGTTCCCGCGTTGAAGATCGAAATCTTTGATTCATGGGGACAACAAGAAGGCTGTTAAACCTCCATGAGCGAAAGTTTCTCTTGAGTGGAAGCCTCGAATGCCAATTCTCAAATTTTTTAGAAGACCACTAATGCTTCTCTCAAGAGCACAGGAGACACGGATCGAGCAAGTTGGCCTACTAAACACCTGCATCCGGATGAAAGATGCCTTTCCCGGTGACCTGGAAGAATCCAAAAAGATTGTATGGCGGTGCACGGCTCGGGAAGTGGGAAAGAACTTGGAGAAGAAGGCAGGAAAAGATGAAAACAACAGGATGAGGCCCGGACAATGCGGAAACAACTGGAGAAAGAAGAAAGAAGGAACATCATCTAGGAGAAGAAAAGTAAGAAGAAAACGAACAATCTGCTGCAGTCCATTCCACGGAAATTTGCGAGAAATGAAGATAGAGGCAGGTTGCAAGGTTCTTGAAAACCTTTTATTAGAGATCGACATGCCTTTCACTTAAGAAGTGGTTACTCGGATGCCACTTTATGCAAAGTACTGAAGGAACTATCTTGAGCAAAAGGAAGATTCTTTGAAGAAGGAATTGTAGAACTTTATTGCGACTTGCAATGTTGTGATCGAGAGGACTTGCAGAAAAGATGGAAGGATCGGGAGCTTCACCATTCCACCATTGGAGAGTTTGAGTTTTAGAAAGCTCTACGCTATTTCCCCGAGGTGCCGATGTCAATTTAATCTTATTTATTTTGTTGCGAAGTTAAGTTTGGGGAGCTTACTCCCAGCTCTTTACTCTCGAATAGCGAGATAGAACCGGCAAAACACGGAAGGAATCATAGAAGATGTGCTGGTAAAGGTGGGGAACTTTATTTTCAGTGGGCTTCATCGTCTTTGGATATGGAGGAAAGATTCACAAGTCACGTACTGCGGAAGGCCATTCCTTGCAACTGGAGCAGCTCTGATCGATATGCGGAAGGGATTCTCAACTCTCGAGTTGGAAAAGACGGTAGCTTCAATTTAATTAGAAGTTTGAGGAGTTTTAGACATAGAGAGGGAAGAAGATGTAAGGTCAATAGAAGATGTATATGTCGACAACTCCTGAATTTTACTATGAGTTATGTGCGATTTTCAATCAATGAAAAGAGATGAATTCGGTATCTTGAAGATTTTGATTGATTTTACGCATCGGTTTACATTCTCTTGAGAAAGTATTGAGTCTTGAACAAGCGAGGTGAAGACAAATTGAAAGGAATTTCATCCAAGGAAAAACCGGTGAAGAAGGGCTAGTTTTAAGGTGTTGCCAAGTCATTTAAAGTATGCTTACGAAGAATTTGCCAAAGTAAACAGTAATAATTCACGCTAGACTTAGTGATCTTGAGGAGCAGAGGTTCTTTGGAAATTTTGAGAAATCATAAAGTGTGCTTGGTCTATTGAAGAGTTAAAAGGTATCAGGTCCATCAATAGCGCAAGTAACCACAGAGAAAATCTGAGCCAATTGTTGAACATGAGGAGACTTAATCCCGAGTAATGAAAGAAGTGAGTCGAGGAGGTACTCGGAAATGGTTAAATCTTTGGTTTATTTATGCAATTTGGATAGTCATGAGTTAGCCAGTCCAGTATGGTTCCAAGAAGGGTGGATTCTTACATGTCAGTAATGAAAGAAATGAATTAATTCAGCAAAGGCGGTGACGGATGGAGAGTATGCATTGATTACAGGAAGCTGAACACAGTAACCAGGAAAGATCACTTCCCTTTGCCCTTCATTGATCAGATGTTGGACAGATTATCAGGACATCCTCATTTTTGTTTCTTGGACGGGTATTCAGGATACAACCAGATTGCAATTGCACGAGGACGAGAAGACCCTTCACATGCCTATGGCACCTTTGCCTTGGAAGAGTGCCATTGGGATGTGCAATGCTCTGCTACTTTCGGAAGATGTATGATGTCAATGTTCTCGGACTTGGTAGAAGAAGTTATGGAGGTTTTAAGTTGACTACAGTATGAGTCGATTTTGAACAATGTTTGAACAACTTTGGAAATAGTACTTCAAAAGATGCAAGATGGCTTGACTAGCAAATTGGGAAAAATGCCATTTCATGGTAGAAGTATTATTGGTCATAAATTTCTACTATAGGGCTAAAGTGGACAATCAAGATTTCTATTATCAAAACCCTTACCTCCACCACGGTAAAGGGATAAGGAGTTTCTTGGGGCATGCTGGATTTACGAGGAGATTAAATCAAGACTTCGAAATAGCCGGACCAGCATGCGGTGGAGAAAGACACAAATTTTAATTTTGATGATTCTGTAGAGGCTTCCTTTGAAGAAATTTAAGATCAGATTGGTTCAGAAAGCACTGTCGCCATTGCACCCGGAATGGGATCGGGAATTGAGTAATGCGTGATGCGATGATTTATAATGGGGGGCTGTTTGGGACAAGAAAGAAAATATTGAGCCATATACTATCTTGCGAACCTTGATGAAGCCTGAAAACTATTCCTAGGCCCGAAAGGAGATGCTAGCAATAGTGTTTGTATGAAAAATTCAGGCCATACATTACGGGATCCCATGTTATAGTTCACACGAGACCGTACAGCCATCGAATATCTTGTGTCCGAAAAGGCTAAGCGAGATTGATAAGGTGGGTCTTCTTCTTTGCGAGAGTTTGATCGAAGTCAGAGATGAGGATGTGCTTGATGCTTGATAGTTGATCACTTGTCGAATAGAAAGAAATCAGCGAAGAGGAGAATAAGATTAAGAGGAAGCTTCCGGATGAGCAACTATTTCAATTGTCATTCATTACCATGGTATGCTGATATTGTGAAGATTACTTTAGCTTGTGGAGTAGTTATGCAGATTGACCTGCTTGAGGAAAAGAAAGCTCGGGACAGCGACGGGTATTATATACGGGATGACCAGCTATTATTTAAGAGGAGCGATATGATTATAAGAGATGTGTGCGGAGGGTGAACAAAGCACGATTATGAATGAATGCCATGCATCTATCACATATGGGGGCATTTTCTGCGGAAAGAACAGCTCATAAGATACTCCAAATCGGATTTTTATTAGCTGATTTCGAGTATGCCAAATGGGTCAAATTAATGTGTGATAGATGCCAAAAGATTGGAAATATGTGTAGAAATTAAATGCCCTACGAGGCATATTGGTGTGCAAATTTTTGATTTATGGGGAATAGATTTTATGGGACCCTCATCAATCATTTGAAACCTCAGATATACCGCTAGCAGTGGATTATGTTTCTAAATGGGTGGAAGCAATAGCTTGCCCAAGGAATGATGTTAATACAGTTGTGAGTTTCCTGCAAAAGAACATATTGAGCAGATTTGGAACACCCAGGACTATTATCAGTGATGGGGGAAGCCACTTTGCAAACAAAATTTTTAAAAGTCATGATGATATGATCAAACATATAATGAGCCTAAATTTATCATCCCTTACTCACGGGCAAGCGTAAATTTCCAACCGGAGGTTAAAAGGGATCCCGGATAAGACTGTGAAGTTCAAGCAGAAGGATTGGTCTTCCAAACTTACTGATGAATTTTGGGCCTACAGATCGCATTCAAAACTCCCATCAGGATGTCCCCATGCATTGGTATTTGAAAGCCATGTCACCTCCTCTCGAATTGGAATACAAGGCTGTGGGCCATCAAGAAGCCGAATTTCGATTTCAAATGGAAAAGAGATTGCTTCAACCGAATGAACTGAAGAACTGAGAAATGAAGCTCAGATAATAAGTAAGATCTACAAAGACAAGACAAAGAAATGGCATGATCAAAGGATTCTTAGAGAATTCGTATATGGGATCAAGTTATGTTATTTAACTCCGTGACAAGATTGGTTCCTAGGAAAATTGAAATCAAGGTGGAGTGGACCATATACCGTGGTGTCAAGCACTACTTTTGGAGCAGTAACACTCAAGACTGATGCTGGGGAGGAATTTAAAGTCAATGGACAAAGACTCAAGCATTATCAAAGCAGGGAGGAAAGAACAAGAGTTACAAATGTCTATTGAGAGAGAAAGAAATCAAACAAAGAAGTCCAATGCAAGGACTAAAATCGAGTGTACTAATGGGAGGCAACCCAGAGACTTTAATTTCGCTTTAGACTTTGAATTTTTTTTTAGAATTAACCTGATTTTGTTTTCTCTAGTTATTATAATGATTAGTTAGTACTTAAGAAGTTAATTTTGTTTAATTGAATCCTTCCTATAAATGCTGCGTAGTGCTTATGCAAATGGCTTAGGTAAGAAGGAATAAACTCCAGTGATAACTCCAAAGAATCTCATGTAAGAGAACGACAGAAAGGAGCATTCCTTTCCTATATAAATTGTGAAATTTGAATAGAATACATTCTCAATCGTGGTGAAATCGGGTTCGTTTGATGATGAGAATCGTTAATTGATCAAGAGTGAAAAGTTGCTGTTCATTAAATTTGAGTAAAATTGCAGCACTACGCTGCTGTAATAAAACTTATGCGTCGTGATCGAACTCCAAGTCACAAATAAAGTTGATGCTGGACTTAGTCAATGCTGAAGGAAGAACAAGGCTGAAGTCGCGACCAAAAGTTATGTTGTGAAAGAAATTGAGGTCGCGACAGAAATTTTGGGTCGCGACATAAATTTTGGGTCGCGACAAGAGTAATCCCTTCAAAAGAGAAGAGTGGTCGAGACAACTTAACAATGTCCTGAGATGCCTGATGTCGCAACCTTAGGAGGACTTGTCCTCCCACGGTTAATTTGTGTCGCGACAAACAATAATATGTCGCGACAAAGAGGGTAAATTGCCAGCTGGGCAGTTTTTAATTTTGCCCTAAATTTAATGACGCACATTCACCGGGTTAGGACGAGACGAAATAAATTAAAATGGTAGTAATAAATAGTGACATTAATGCGTAATATAAATTTTAATTTAATTGAACCAATGTTTGATACACTCGCTCGAGGGGAATAATCCGAGGGAAATTAATAAGTTCAAGAAAAACTTCAAAATTTTCATCAAAAACCACGAACCTCTCGTTGAATTAATAAGAGCAAGTGTCTTAGAATCTCACTTAATCCACTCATTGTAAATATAAAAGGAATAAATTGTTGTTCCTCCCAAGAAACGAAAAATCACTATGTGCTGACGGGAGAACAACTAAGAAAAACGAACAAAGAAAATGGAGAGAAGGGAGAATGAGAGAAAAGAAGAGCTTCAAGGGTTTGAACACAGTTTTATGGAATGAATGGAGTCGAAAACAAATAAATTCCATTCGTTATTCCACAAACGTTGTGTAATAAAGAGAATTGATGGAAGCGTAATATGGATTAGTTAGAATCCATCAACCAAGAAGCTCCAAAGAAAAAGGGAGAGGGCAAACCCAATTTGTCAGTGACAACCTTGTTAAGAGCCGAATCACTCTTAGAGGAGCCTGGGCATCTAGTGAGCCAAATCTGAAGCGGAGCGCAAACCTTCTCAAAGAATATAGGATTTAGATCAAGAAATAAAGGTTTTTCTCGAATCCTAGATACAAGTAAAATTGTAAGAAACAGATTGTACAGATCGAAATGTTTTGATATTTGAATAGATTTCCTTAGGATTTGCAAATTGGTTTTTCATAATATATGAATTTTATTTCTATTTCATTTTAGTTTCGATTTGGGAAATTCACTTAATAATTCTATTCAATGCAAGCATTAAGAGCTAAAATGACAGTAATTTAATTGAAACATAAATTGCGATTTAGCTCAATTTTGTCGATAAGTCCAGGATAAGTAGCGTTATACGATTGAAGGAACAAACAATTTTTCGGGAGTTTGTGGAACAACAAGGAGTCAAGGAACTGATTCGTGCCAATGAGAGGCCGAAATAATCAACAAAATTCTATATACTCTGTTCTCCTACCGCCGTAGTCAAGCTAATGCAGATAAAGGGTTCAGGTCGAACACGGACGGTTTTCATCCTAGGAATGATTTGCAAAAGTGCAAGAAGGTAAGGCTTTCTATTTGGACTTTTTGGATTTGTTTCAAAAACAGAGTGAGTAGTTTGAAAACTGAATAACTGTAAAGACTGAAAGTGATGTGAGAAAAGGGTAACTTTGAAGATTTAGGTCGCCACTCAAATCTCAGTGGCAAACAAGTGTCCTAGGTTTTATCCCCGTGTTATGACAAGAACCTATAGTCCAAGGCATAACCGGATCTTTGTTTAACTAGCAAACCTCACCCTAAAAACAACTCCTATTTGTCAACACAGGTAGCATGCATATATATGGCCCTTACGCTTTGAAAACCCTAACATTTAAATATCATTTCATGCTGGCTCGTAAAGACCATTCTAAAGAACCACATCTAGCAATAAGTATGCACGTATCTCAAAGCATGGAGAGTATCGCCAAATTAATAACATTAATGCTATTCAACCCTAATTTGAGAAGATAGGGGTCATAAATACAAGACTCAGAAGCTGAACACAAGAGGACAACTCTGTATATGCCCAATAAACCAAGCTAGCTTCCTTCCTCTTCAAAGAAAAGAGGCTTAGGCCAAGCACCCCTGAGTCATTATCCTCAAGAGGGGTGTTTGCGCCCAAGAAAATAAGGGAAAGAGGAGAGAGAAGAGAGAAAGAAAACCCTAACTAAAGCTACGAAGATATTTACATAAAATAAAATTTGCCAAAATTGCTTCCTCAATTTGTTGCTTAGGTTACAAAATGGAGGTGCTTATATAAAGCCACCCAATGTATGAAAATACCATAAAGCCTAACAATTTGCCAATTTAGGGACAAGAGAGTAATACACCAAAATTGAAGCCTACAGCATTAATTACAAAAAGCATGACAAGGTGCTGAATTTCGCCATAATTAAAAATTGGCTAGGCAAATAAAATTTCGGCCAGCATAAATTTCGCTAGCTAGCTAAATCACAAGAGATAGCGAAAATGCAATTCATTAGGCAATGGTGATTTCAAGATAATGTAAATTCCTCGTTAGCTTAGCTTAAATTTATGAGTAGCTTAAAATGCAAAATTTCGCTAGAACTTGCTTAAATGCCCGGTGTCTAGCGGTATCAGATTTCGCTAAGATTACAAATTTTCACTAAGGTCGCGAATTTTCGCAATCCCAAATAAATTTTCGCAATCTTAGCTGCGAAATTCTGAATTGCCGACTATCACCGCATTGCTTCCCCGGCCTTCTACCGCACGATTTCCATCACTTGCCTTCATTCTTTTCTTTGATTTTTGCCTGTTTCTCGATGGTCGACACCGAGTTCAATCTTCATGATTCATCATGTCTCGATATCGAACTCCCAAAGTACACAAAAAACGCAAAACAACCAAAATAAATCTCTAAACGGCATAAGTGATAATAAGAAGACTTGAACACTTCACTGGCATATATGACATGATTAGCGCTACAGCACTCAAAACCTATCTAATATGTATCTCAAAATAGCACTTTTCAAAGTAATTCAATCACACCCCCAACCGAAACGTTGCTGGGGTCCCTTAGCAATGCAAAACAAAAAAGGAGATGGATGTAGTGATTTTCAAAAAGTTTATGATTCAAAAAGGTGTATGTACATATAAACATTGTCCTTAAACTGAAAAATGGACACCAAGTTTGAAAACCGGTATAAAAGAACCAAAACCATACAAGAACAATTTTAGGTCAATATTGGTTCCATGATTCTCAACTTGAATTTCCACCTAAGTCTAATGGTTTTTTATATAACCAGATTAAGCCAATAAATTGCAAACTTGTCGCCTCCCCCCAACCTAGCAATCGACATGGCCTTAAGTAGTCGAACCTAGATAGGATAGTTACTTCCTCTCTTCTTTCTTATTCAACCATGTAGGTGCAATGCTTAAAATCCGACTTCACCAAAGTCCGTAACGGGGGTCCACCGATGACTTAACCAATTAAGGTTTAGGGCATCAAGCCAAAAGGATCACTGAATTAAAACTCTACAGTTTCAATTCCTGACTCCTCAATGCCTTCGAAAATCAAGCACCTACAAATTGTAAGACTCTACCTATCCACCCATGTAACGAACACTAAATCGATGACTCCCAACCAATTAAGGCATAGGGTATTCGTTTCAGCGCTTTTGGCCATATACCCCACTGACCGTGCTCGTTTCAAGGCAAGGCTTCACTCGACTTTATTTTTCTTTTTCTTCTTTTCTTTTTCTTTTCTTTTGCTTTTCTTTTCTTTCCTTTATGGAAGACTACATTGGTCTTCAAATGTGGCAACACAAACCTATCCTAGGTTGCCAACATGCTTAAGGCCTACTATGCAAAGTTTAAAGGAAGGAAACAAATTCATGTTCTATTGAAATAACTGAGTGCAAGGTGTGAATTAGCATAAGGGAGAAATTTTCAAGTCGTAGCATGCTAGAACCGCAATTGACCAAAACTGCTTTCAAGCATGGAATTTGTTCAACATAAAGGTGTTAACAAAGGATTCTCTTTTCCCCAACACAAGGCACCAATTGTCCACCAGGTGCAATTCAATTGTTCAATTGAAAAGAAAAACAAATATACATGGTAAAGGCACAAAACATGATATGCAAAATTACCTTTTAGAGGTTTGGGGCACCGACAACGGAACCATAAAGGAAAACAACATTTGAACATCCTGGACATGTGGAGCATGAAAATTACTTTTAACCGGCTCCTCAAGTATGGTGGGGATTTAGATTCAGGAGTGATCCACAGGAGCAATTTCTTTTACCGGCTTGCCGACCACATAAGGTTTTACTCTTCACCATCGAATTTTAAACACCCCGGGTTATCATCCGATTGATTAGATTCATCAACCATCGTATGCCTGTTTGACAATGAACGGACTCCGCCCATCGTGGATTTGAGCTTGCCTGAAATAGATGGAGTTTGGAGTCGATAAAAGAACTTGGTCTCCTTTGAAATTCTTCCCGATTATCATTTGATCATGCCATCTCTTTTTTATTTTTCCTTTCAGAATCTTCACTCAAGTATAAGATCATTCCGTATTTCTTCCAACTCATTGAGATCAAGGAACCTCTTGACCTCAAATCCCTACTTAGGTCCATGTTCAGCCTTTCTGATTGCCCACCATGCCTCACTCGACTTCCACCGGAAGGTGACATGCCTTACCATAGACCAACCGACAAGGAGACATTCCTGTGATTGTCTCAAAGTCATTCCTACAGGCCCACAAATAATCAAGCAGCTTGATAGACCAATCTTTCCCCGCTGTGCTTACCACCTTCATTAGAATGGTCTTGATCTCCTATTGGCAAGTTCTACTTGACCACTTCTTGTTTCTGAGGATGGTAAGGAGTGGCCACTTTGTGTTTCTTCACACCATTTAGCCATGAGGTTTTCAAATGGTTTGTTACGTAAATGAGAACCTCCATCACTAATAATGGTTTTCGCACCTAAACCTGAAAAAGATATTGGCTTTCAAGAATTTAATTACACTTATTGTCATTGGTCTTGCAAGGACGCTTCAACCCATTCGGGAGACATAGCTTTACTCCCACCAAATGTATGTAAGACCATAGACGCAAAAAAAGGTCCCATGAAATCGATGCCCCACACATCGAATAATTCGACCACTAAAATTGGGTTCAAAGGCATCATATGACAGTGAGACAGCTTCCCAAGCCTTTGGCATCTGTCACATATACGACACATTTGGTGTGCTTCCTTGAATAATGAAGGCCGTAGAAAACTGTGAATTAAATGACCTTCATCATTAAGTCGGGAAGCAAATGACCACCACAGGCACTCTCATGGTAGTGGTTCAAGATTCCTAACTGTTCCTCCTCGGGCACGCACTTCTTGATTATTTGATCCGCACAATACTTGAATAAAAAGGGCCTTCCCAAAGAATAAGAATGGATCTTAGCAAAGAAGTACTCCTATCCCGGCCTTCCACTCAAATTCGAGTTTCCTCCCCGTGGAGAGAAAATTGGCAATGTGAGTATACTCAGTGGAGTTTTTTCCACCGCATCGTGGATTCCTCAGAAATTCATCATTGATGGGTGGACTATGAGGTCATGAGCTATTGTCAACCTTGATGCATGATCTCGCCACCACATTCTCTACTCCCTTCTCGTCTTTAATTTGCAAATTAAACTCCCGGGCGAAGAACCCATCTGGATGAGCCTTTGGTTACTTTGTTTAAGGAGGTGGCTTGCAGCCGGAATGGTCTATAATGACTATATCAGATCCAACCAAGTATGCCTAAATTTGTCAGAAAGTAAGGCACCACGCTAACAATTCCTTCTCTCGTAGTGGTATAATTCCTTCATGTTTCAGTCCAAGGTTTTGCTTGCATAATGTAATTCACATGAGGTTTCCATCTCTTTAATGAAAAATCTTCTATGGCAAGATCACTTGCATCACACATCACTTCAAAAGGTAATCGCGCTAGGTGCCTGACTATCGGGGCGCTTGTCAAATGAGATTTCAAATTCTCTTCAAAATCCTCCTGCATTCTCTCTCCCAAACAAACTCTGCATCTTTCTAGAGTTGCACAGGGTTTAGCAATCTTCTCGAAAAGTCTTTAATGAATCGTCTATAGAAGCCCGCATGACCAAAGGAAGTTTCAATCATTTTTACACTTGTTGGGCGTGTACTTTCTGGAAATAAGTCTAATTTTGCTTTATCAACTTCATTCCCGGCTTAGAAATAATGTGCCCCAAAGACAATTCCTGTTAACCATAAAATGGCATTTCTCCCGCCACACCAAGTTCTTTCTATGCACCTCTAAAGATAGTTTCCGTGATTGGTCAGTGATATCTTCAAAATTGCCTCCATATACAATGATGTCATCCATGTAGACCTCCATTATGCGCTCCACCATCATCAACAAACGCTATTACACCCCCAAACGTGCGGGTCGGGCGTGACCAAAAGGCATCCTCCTATAAGCATACGTGCCAAATGGACAAGTGAAAGTGGTCTTTTCCTGATCTTCTGGAGCAATCTCTATCCTGAAATATCCTGAATACCCATCCAAAAAACAATAGAATGGGTGTCCAGAGACTCTTTCAAGGAGCCGAATTACAAAGGCAACGGGAAGTGGTCTTTCGTGTTACCTCACTGAGCCTCCTATAGTCAATACACACTCTCCAACCTGTAGTTAGTCGGGTAGACAATTCTTCACCCTTTCATTCTTCACAAAGAGTCACTCTTCTTGATTTCTTAGGTACCACCTGAATGGACTCACCCATGCTATCGAAACTGTGTAAATGATACCAGCTTGAGCAATTTTAAGACCTCAATGCGAACTACTTCCTCGTTGTGTGGGGGCTCAACCTCCGGGCTGGGCCGCCTAATAGCTTTAGGATTCCTCTTCTAAATAGATGTGATGGGCAATGCATTGATGGATTTATGCCTTCAAATCAGAAAATTTCCATCCCAATGCTTGCTTGTTCCTTTTGAGAAGGTGTAGCAAGTTACCCTCCCTGCAAGTGCTGGTCAACAAAGGAGGAAATTACAAGCAATCGGCACCGCTTTGGCTTTCCAAAATGCATACTTTAATTCAAATTGGAGTGGTTTGAGCTCTAGATGTTGAGGTCCCTTTTGGTTCATCGCGCATTAGAGGTGTAAAATTTCTCGTTTTTTCTTTCTCCAATAATTTTTGCACTAAACTCATGCTTTGAGGTTCCCTTAAGGCACTTCGACATTCATACCTCAGTTAATAAATCTGGCTTCCTGCTGTTATTAGCTTGTTCTTCCAGATCGCATCTATGACACACTTCTTCACGGTCATCTTCCTCTCGAGTACATATGCCTTTACACAAATGAAAATATTGAGTTCTAAGGTCATATTCCCAAATGTGAGCTGTATAACCCCGCTTCGCAAGCTTTATTATGGCATTTGAAGTGGCCAAAATGGCCTCCCAAAATAATGGCACATGGTTGGTCCCCACTGTGAATCGGGTTCAGACAAGCACAACAAAGTCCACTGGTAGTAACCTGGCCCACTTTGTATTAGAACATCCTCACGGTCCCTTTGGTATTTTACCAGATCTATCGCCTAATGACAAGGTGGATGGGAAGTGGGTTTCAGTTCACCCAAACCCACCGCTTGTACATGGAATAAGGCAAAAGGTTCACACTAGCTCCCAAATCTAATAATAGAGCTTTCCACACCAATGCCTCCACATTAGCCGATATCAGACATCCCTGGGTCTTTATTTCACTCGAAGTCTCAGATTCGATGATGGCACTCACCGCTTCGCTAGGAAAGGCCTTGTTCACATTAAGACCCCTTTTTACCGTGCATAAGTCCTTCAAGAATTTTGCGTAAGTGGGGACTTGCTTGATCATGTCAAGGAGAGGAATATTAACTTTCACTTAACGCAAAACCTCTAACATTTCTGTTTGGTTAACATAACTTTTCTTTTTCTGGAGAGCTTGTGAAACAGCGTACACTGATCTTCTTCTTTCCCTATCAAAATCGTTTCGTGGATAATCAACCGCTAAGGATTCGACCGAATATAACTCGGATCTCGTTGGCTTCACTCTCTACTCACTTCTAAGCAGTCACGATCGGCGAATTTACCGCCTGACATTTGATCATTGGTCAAGCATATTTCATTCGCTCCTTCTTTGATGTCGCTGCGGATCGGAGGGAAGTTTTCCTTTTCTACATCCCGCAGCTCGGCCAGAATAGTTTTGAAATTCTGCACGTATATCGTCCAGCTCTATTTAGTGAGCTTACTTTCAATTTTCCGATTAGTTTGAACATTCAAAGACCTTCTGCTCTTCTACAAATGTGCCTACCACTTTACTTAAGTTTAGATCGTCTGCTCAACCAGAGAAGAAAGCCGGAGGGTACAAGTATTATTGGAAGGAACTAAACCGTCACTGTGCTCCTGCAAAGTATGCAGCAGGATTTTGGTTTCCATGACAGGTTTGGATGATTTTTCCAGGCTAGTATTATAAATAAGTACTATAATGAGATATCTATGGGTGGTTTATTTTGGATTTAGGACATGGGCATACTCTAGTATAGTGCTCCTCAGTGGTGATGATTTGGATTGGAAAATTGAAGCAAGAAAGTCAGATGCGACATAACTCATTAACCTGCTTGCATTTCATACTTACTTTTCATTTCAAATTTCTCATCCAATCTCTACAAAGTGGCCATTCTTTGCTTTCATCTCGTGTTCTAAAGTGCATACATGCCCCCCCTCAATTGGTTCGAAGGCCTTGATCTTTCGGCTTCCCTTGATCTTGCCTATCCCACGCCTTTGAAGTTTCCTCAACACATAGTTCAAAAGTCCATGGCTTCATCCAAGCTAAGCCAAAAGTTACCCCCAATACATAGTCTCCAATAGTCGCTTTCCACGGTTGGAGACATACCATCATAAAAATGATTTACCAAGATCCATGGTCAAACCCATGATGTGGGTACGCACCGACGGTCTCCATAAATCCTCCAACGACTGAAACCCTCACCATCTGAGCCGCAAAGGCGTAAATTGCCTTTCAAATTGGCTGTCTTACGAAAGACCGAAGAATTTCTTCAGAATTTCACACTCAGCCTCAAATTTCACCCCTTATGGTTCTAGCCCTGAGTTTAACCAAATCTGGCCTTGTCCTTAGGGTCAAGTGAATGCTAGTTTACAAATCCACGTCCATCATTCCTTCTAAAGGTTGTGCAAAAACCTCTCAAAACATCCTCTCTTATGAGTGTATGGATTTTCAGCTTTCCATACCATGATATGTGGGGAGTAGGTAATAAGTAAGCCTCACCGCTACATCTTTCGCCAGGAGGTATGATGCAGAAGGGGCACTAACTCTAGAGGGTGGACGGTCCTCATGGTTCTATCGCACTGATTCATGGGGGGGACTCACGACTGTCTTCGTGCAAAGGATCCATGGTATCGTTGCGTACACTCCACTTCACCGACTCGCCTAAGTTGTACTGATTCATAGCCCACCCGATGTGTCTCCCTATCCCACTCCAAGGTATAAAACACCTTCGTTACAAAAATCAGAGACAACAAAGAGCACAAAACAAACTCGCAAAAAGGTTATTGTTAGCTAAAATAAAAACTGATCAGAAAAGAAAAACAAAAATGCGGCGCTTATCGCTAAGTGATGAAATCGCGCTTCTTGCAACCGGTTACAAAAGAGGTAAAAGGTGTTACCTTCACTTGTGATGTTGATCACAAGTACACTTCAACTTATCAAACGTAGTTTCGGCACCATCCCCAAGAACGCGCCCATTTGGATTTGTGCCAATAGGCCGAAATAATCAACAAAATTTTATATACCTAGCCCTAATACGTAGTCAAGCTTACCGCAGTATAGTGGTTCAGGGTCAACACCTGGATGGGAGCCATCCTAGGAATGATTTGTATAAGCGCAAGAAGGTATAGCTTATTTGGACTTTTTTGGATTTGTTTCAAAAACAGAGTGAGTAGTTTGAAAACCGAATAACTCAGGAAGACTATAAGTGATGAGAGGTGGGTGGGTAACTTTGAAGATTTAGGTCACTTCAACTTGCAACTTAGGGCAAACAAGTGTCCTAGGGTTTTATCCCCACGTTATGACAAAGAACTTATGCTCAAGGTACAACCGGATCTTGTTTAACTAGCAAACCTCACCCTAAAACAACTCCTATTTGAGTCAACATGTAGCATGCATATATGGCCCCTTTACGCTTTGAAACCCTAACATTAACATCATTTCGGGCTCGTAAAGACCATCTAAAGAACCACAAGACATCTAGAAGCAATATATGCACTGTATCCTAAAGCATGGAGAGTATCGTCAAATCAATAACATTAAATGCTATTCAACCCTAATTTAGAAGAGGAATGTAAATAATGCTCAGCTTTTTAACAATAAGAGGACAACTTGTATATGTCCCACAACTAAGCTAGCTTCCTTCCTTTCATTAAAGAAAAGAGGCTTACCTAAGCATCTCTGAGTTATCCTCAAGAGTGGTGTTTGGCAGCCAAGAAAATAAGGGAAAGAGGAGAGAGAAGAGAGAAAAAGCAAAACCCTAACTAAAGCTACGAAAGATATTTACATAAAATAAAAACTTGCCAAAATTGCTTCCTCAATTTGTTGCTTAGGGACAGAAATGGGAGGTGGCTTATATATACACCCAATATGAAAATACCATAAAGCCTAACAATTGGCTAAATTTAGGGACAAGAGAGTAATACACCAAAATTGAAGTCGGCTTTTGCATTTTAATTACAGCATATGGCAAAGAATCTCCGCTAAGGCTCAAAATTTCATTAGGGCAATAAAATTTCATACTTAGTTTAGTTCACGAAGGTTGTGGTTCTAGCCAGCGAAATCACTTCAAGAGATAGCTTAAAATGCAAAATTTCGCTAGGTAGCAGATTTCGCTTATTAGCTAAATTTCGCTAGCTTAGCTAAATTTATGTGAGAAGGAATGCAAAATTTCAGAACAAAGGCCTAGTTTAAATGCCTCATATTCAGCTGTAAATTGTACGCTAAGATTACGAAATTCTCAAGCATACGCTGAATTTTTCGCAATCCCACGAAATTTTCGCACCAGCGGGCTCCCCGAATTGCTAATTCATCACCGGCATTGCTTCCTCGCCTTCATCGTATCGATTTCCATCACTTTGCCTTCATTCTTTGATTCAGTCCTGTTTGATGCATCGACAATTGAGTTCAATCTTCATGATTCAACATATGTCCTCATATCGAACTCCCAAAGTACACAAAACCTGCAAACAACCAAAAATAATCCCTAAACTGCATAAGTGATACTAAGAAGACTTGAACACTTCCAATTGGCATATATAGACATGATGAAGAATAAAAAGCACTCAAACCTATCTAACATGTGGTTCAAATAGCACTTTTTGGGCACTAATCGAACCCGTTGGAAATAACATCATCTAAATTCTCTCATCCACCGATATGAGTCAAGAAATTCCTCGTGGTTAGTCACAATAATCAACCCAATTTCTAGAACTTGTTAGATTAGTGATCAAGGCGAAATCCTAGTGATACAATCAATGTGAAATGACGCAAAGTATCCTCGAGAGTTCGAGCCATTCTAGCCATCCCTATTCATATGCTAATGATACACTCGCCTTAAATTGAGCCAAAACAAGCCCTATTTTCAAAATAAACCAATGGAGACCCTAACCCATCCTAAAGAATCAATCCTCCAAAGAACCTGTGATTACCAAAGAATTCAAAGAGAGAGGAAGAAATGAAGTTTGGGGGAGTGTAAATTTTTTTGAGGAACTCAAGGAGAAAATACAGAAAAAGGGAATGAAGAGAAAAAGATCTACATCAGAAAATACAGCGGAAAAGAAAGCTCAAGGGAATAGGTTTTGTCTTGTGGCCTGACTCTCTTGAACAATTAAGTTCTTAGGGGTGTTTCAACACCTAGTACCCTAATGCCATCTAGTATGGGAGTTACTAACCCAAAGTTCGCTAAGAGTGTTAGAAAGCTTAAGAAGACAAAACATTGCACTATTCCTGAATGGTGACAGAAAAAGAAAATCCCTGTTTGAATTATGAATGAGAAATGGGAGCATACGCTTTGAATAGAAGAAAATTAGGCAGGTATCCCAAACACTAAGTTCGGGGGAGTTTATTAAGGAAATTAAGGCGGAGGAAAGGACAAAGAGCAGATGAGTAAGAAAGGAAAAAGGAGTATTGGTAATCTTAACCTAAAAATTCCATCCATCCTACCCCTTACCTAAGCCTAACATTACAAGCCCAAAAGACTTGATTGATCTTGAAGGTTGTAATCACCTACATTAGTGGAGATCAATATGAACAACAAGCCTATGGAATTTGGAAAATCGTGAAAGATCAAAACCGTGAATAATCCTCTAAGGGCTAAATTGACTCATTAAGAAATGAGTAAAGAAAAACCAACTTACATTTTCAAAGATAATCAATTAACTATATCATGAAACAAACTAACAATTTCCTGCTATGTACACCCGATCAGCAGAAACTAACCTTTATCTCGACTCAAGCCGACACATAAACTAATGCAATTTTAGTCTTTCAATTAAATTGGTTAATAATGCAAAAATGTATTGTGAAAAATGTCCTTTGTTTGAGGACAAACAAATCTTTCTTTTCTTTGCTTGGGGACAAGCCAAATTTTAAGTTCGGGGGAGTTTGATGAGCTTAAAAAACACCATTTTCAGTCCATTTTCGATTGATTTTTATATAAAAGACTGATTTATATAAGAATATGGAATAAATCTCACCAAATCACGTGGCAAAGAAGGAATTCAAAAGAAAGCGGAATTTGTAGTAAAAGGAGCAGAATGTATGGTTAAAGATCGATATAATTGGTCAAGGAAGCTGCAAGCAGAGAAGCGCAAAGGATTAAAGAATTTGATGTCATGAAGCTTTTATAGAAATCAAAATGCATATTCAGGTTGCAACTACAAAGCTCCAATCGCAAATGAAGCGTAATTGAAGACAAAAAGAGCTGGGCGTGAAAGAAACTCAAAGTCAAGCAACCAGAAATTGATGAAGAATAAGACATGATGTCGCTACATCCCCAGAGGCGCGATGCACTAAACCCAAAGACATGTTGATAATGAATGAGGCTCTACACCAACAAGAGATCGATGAAGATAAACAATGGATCAACAAGTATGTCGTGACATATGGATGTGGTCATGGCGACAAGATCGAATCAAAGGAAATGCGACATCGCCTGTGCAAACCAAGGTCGCTGACAACAAAGCAGCAAAGAGAGATGGTCACAACATCAACTACACGTAAAGGAAGGCGACATCATTCACCGACATGACAATGCCAGGAGAAGGTCGACAACACCCGGTTGTTGCGATACATCAATTGTAAAGACTTGAGGTCACGACATCAAGAAGATGTCGCGACATCCGCTGCAAAGACCAAAGGGTCGCAAATAACATCCGCAGGTCGCGATGTACCACTACAGAGTATCGACAACATTTAGCTACACACCAAATGTGTAATACGCTAAGGTTGCGACACCCTAAGCTGTCGCGACATCGCCTACACCAAAGACATCGCCGCGACCAAACAAAGACTCGCGGATATGATCGAAGACAACAGAGAGGTCGCAACAAGAATTGATGTCGCTACATCAACAAACTAATCAGCTGGCGAAACTCCGCAGCCAAAAGAAGTGCATCGAAATTAGGCCCAACTTAACCCTATAAATAATAAGTCGTTACCAAATGAACGTAGTCGCCACCGAAAGAGAGATCTGAGTAGTCAAGGCCTCGTATTTTAATTTTCTTTTCTTTTCTTTTCTTCGCTTTTTTTTTTTTTATTTTTAGATTAGTTTGTATTTCATTCAAATTTGGATCTGAACGTTCACTGTTAAAGTTTAAGCTGAATGCAGATTCATATTTCTTCAAATTACTGTCTGGTTGTTTGAATTCCAGACAAATTCTGGAATTCGGGTTCCCAGTTGCCGATTACAGCGGCTTTCTTGATCAGTTTCAATGTATGGGTGTAATCTAGTGATTAGATTCTCACTCTTCCATTGAATTGACGCTATCGTCGAAATTATCTTTCCCGCATAAATTTTATTCCAAGGTCGTTGAACTCCGCTAGCCATAAAGCTACTTGTCGGTCTTGTGTATTTTCAGCATCGATCCCAATGTCGTTGTTTCATAATCTCGTGAAATAGAATTTGCCTCAAGTTCGATTTCCAGTGAAGCCCTCCCCGAGTGACACACAGAAGGAAATTCAAGTATTGAACAATTTCGAAAGGTATGAGAACCTAACAATGGTGATCTAATGTTTTGTGTAATTAAATCGATAAATCTCTTCTCACTGAGACGGTGAAACGAGCTGAAAGAATTTATCAATTCTTAGTAACAGAGAGTTCACCGATTCGACAGAACTAATCCCGTTAGCAGATCTAATCAAGGAAAGGATGAGTCGTTTAATTTGGAAAGAGGAACCAAGATAGTGTAGATCTGCAATGACTATATCTTAGGAGCTCAGACATGTACCATGTTGTGGGTATGAAGTATTGAAAAAGAAAATACCCGTAACAAGGCAACCTGCATTAAAAGTATTATTTAACACTCCATTTCGAGAGAAACAAAGGAGGTTTACAATGAATTGTGGGGTTTGGAGAGATCCAATACATACCTATTATATTCCTTGGACTAGTTTAAACTCTGGTTCAATAAGCAAAAACTCAGAAAGATCATCGGAATTCGATGCTCACAAGTATACCAATGTCTTTTCAGAGAACTCGTCACTCTTAATTTGTTATTTTTGTATTTCAATATTCAATTCATTTATTAATTGATTTTCTTAGGTTTTATTATTTTAAGTTGTCAAAGCTAATTCCAATTGTCTATCGAGTCCAAATAAGGTAGGATTTCGGGAAGAATGGGTGTTGATCGAGAATTTCGAGATCTCTCGTGGGATCGATATCTCGACTTAAATCCAATTTACTACTTATTCATGTGCACTTGCGTAAAGATAACGGATCAAAACCACCAAGAAACAATTTACTCCAATTGAAACAATCTTTTAAACCCAATCAAATAGCTAAGACATATACGGTCAACAAGTTTTATGGCGCCGTGCTCTGGATTAGACAATAGTCTTTTTTGGCAATAAAGTGGTTATAAAATTCCAGAGCTTCTCCATGACTCCACTCTCGTTCCAGTCCACTTATGTCGTACTCCATTATTTTTTCCTTGTGACGGAGATGAAATTGACAGCCATCTGATGTCCAAACGCCAAAGGGGAAATGATCTATAACAGCTTGATGGTTAAAGATCAATTTTGCCAAGGTTGTCCTTCCAATCCCTTCCATACCCACAATTGGAATTACTCCTTAAACTCTTACTCTGCAAGCAAATCAGCTATCATGGCATGAACATCATCACGAAAGCTGGCGAGATTCGGTTCTTGCATTGTTGGCTGTGATGGGATTCGATTAGAAGGATTGCTACTTTGACCTTGTGGGTTGACTGCTGTTGGCCGGTGGATAGAGAGGTTTTGGATCTTAGCATATATTTTGTCCATCTCATAGTGCTTATCCTCATACTTCAATTTACCAAAACCAAAAGCAGAAACAAATCCTGTGGAAGGTCTCATCCAACTTCTATTATGGAATTGTTGTTTCTTGTTGATGAAATCTTCAATGGCTATCACAGCAGACAGGACGACATGGACAGCCCTCGATCCAAACCATTCCCGCAATCATCCAATTCAAATGACTTCTAAGCTTTTGAGAAAACCATTCAGGTATCCAGCTTGTCTAGTACCTGCATTACCTTCTTCTTGGTAAAGGGATGAATTGCCTCCAGAGCTAGCAGAGCTGATACCTTGTCTTCAACTGGGGAAACAACTGTCTTCGCCATGCTTCGATTGCTTATCAAGAAGATATCTGACCAAATAATTTCTTCAAAATGGTTATCACTGTTGCCGCCACGTAAGACTACGCTGGGGCGACCAGGAACAGCTGGGATCATAGATTTTATCAACTCCAGCTTCTTATGAATTCTGATCAACAGAAGGCACCACTCTCCAATTTCCTGGCCTCCGTAGCTTGAGGCAGATCTGAGAACAAGGTCGTTTGATCACATCTTCAAATCATAGGCAACATCCCATTAATTCCTCTGAGGAATAACTATAATATTCTACCCGAGCATTCATAATCTTCTTTTGTATCCATTCGATATCTTCCTCAACTCCAACGAAAACTGATGGTTCTTGAATCTGAAAAACATAGAGTTTCTCTATCACCCTCGACAACACTATCCTCACCCAATCTCGTGTGTCGTGTACCTTCACCCAATCTATTGTGTCCCAATCTAGTGTGTCCCCATCTATAGTGAGTGGCAGAGTTTCTTGTGCCGAATCTCCTCTGCTTCTTCTTCTTCATTTCTACCGCCATCCTCCACTCCTCCCTTGCCTTCCTTGTAGAGTATTCATGCAGCATTTTTCTGCTTTTCAACCCAAATTTAAACCAAGGAAAAAGAAAATGAAGAGAATCTCAGGCAAAAATCTAAGAAAATGTTAAGAGGATGATGAATAAAGGGAAACCATAACTGAAATAAATAAGGTACAAACATTTAATAATAAGAGATGTTGATTAGACATCACTGTCGCAAAATTAAGGAGTGATGATTTTGTAGAAATGGTAATGTTATGAATCAGGGAAGTTTTGGTGGATGAAAATATGAATTCAAGAACATAAAGATAAATAAATTAACATGAAGGTGCACGAGGGTTTTAACATGGTTTGGTCAATTATGCCTACATCACATATGTGTGAGAATTTTTTTACTATTCTTGAAAACACTTGAAGTATCAAAGTATTGTGATCACTATGAAAAATCACAAAATCCTAAAATGCCCATAATAATGAGAAAATACCTCATAAAACTTCAAACCCTATAACCCTTACATCATTGCACATACCGAATAACTTTTACAAGCGCATCTCTCTTATAACTTTTCCCCTCTTCCTAAAAACTTTCCTCATCCTATAAGGAAACCTAATATTATAATGATATAACAATTAAGAATTATCCCATAAAATATTATTTACAAAAAGAAATTGATACTAAATAAGAATTTGAGACATATTCTAAATTGTAAAATTTTCATTGTTCTTACAAGAAGGTATGCAGCGCCTGCAGCGAAACTCAGTAGCCATTGCATAGTTGCAAAAATAAAAGCTGATCTTAGCGGTGTTCCCTCCCACTGCAGTGAAAACTGATAATGGAAAAGAAATCTGGTAAGCAACAAGTAAAAGCAAGTCTTTATACCCCATCATTTTGCTTTTCCTTTTCATTTAATATTTTACTCACGGGTTGACCAACCAATACCATCTGTTCCTTTTTCTTTTCCTTTTTCTCAATAGGAGAGAATAAAATGACTGCTTCCACCCTTTTTCTAGGAGGAATACTGGAAGGCTCTGTTTCAAAGACTTGTAAGTTATAACAGACTTGTAAGTCAACATAATAAACAAACAAATGTAGATTGACGGGGAATGGAAAATTTTTGATTTCACCATGGCAAAGTAAAGGTGCATTGGAAATGGGCATTGATTTCTTGGCAGAAGTGGGATACTAGCATTCTTGATGAAGGTGAAATCAAACAATGTTCGGGATTGGAGTAACTTTAGAAATTAAAGTAGCTGCAAAAACATGTCTTAACATTCTAGCAATTAAGAGTAATTGGCGGTATGCATGTAGATTAATTGAATATATCAAATTATAGTTGTTAGTTTGTTAAAGATTTGAAGTCGTAGATATTTTAGTCAGTATGTCATCAAACTTATAGGTTTTATGTCGATTATTACTGTTAATCTTTAATATTTCTTTATTTTATGGTTTTAGTAATTTATATCTTACAAATTTGAATCAATAAAATTATTTTTCCTTTCAATAAAAAAACAAAAGAAGTTTTATTGTAAAATTTAATAACAGTTAGGTGTCTATATACCAATTATTCACAAGATTTAAATGAGCAATTGGAACGTTGTGCCCCAATCCACAAAAAATAAAAGAGTAGTTAAATGGCTGTTTCAATGTAAAGAAAATAAAATTGTAAATGTATTCAAATTTTAAAATTTCGACAAGAAAATAAAGATACCAAATTTAACTCTTAATATGAAAGAAATCTCCATAGGGTAAAGTCAAGAAAATCTAGCAGACGACAAAACTAACATAAAATATTAGTCAAATTACTTAATTGCGTTTCACATACCATAAGATAAATGATTACAATCATACAATTTTATTGCTTACTATATTTGTGGAGTACTAATATTTTTTTATGAAAGAAATCTTCATGGGGGTAAAGTCAAGAAAAATCCAATAGACGAACAAAACTAACATAAAATATTAGTAAAATCATATTTAATTGAGTTTCACTTACCATAGGATATATGATTACAATCATACAATTTTCATTGGAGAAAAATAAGGCAGCAGTGACTTTCTTTCTCAATAAGTATGGCTTCCATAACAGCCTTACTTAATGGAGCTAAAACCCCACCAGTGTGAACATCTCTAGAATTTATTTGTTCCGGAGTCGAGGAATCTACGTATTGTATCCGAGTTCCCCACTGACTTTACTATGTCATTGTCAGGATTAAGGCTCCTTTTCGAACTCACAAAGTACCAGAAAAAAAATATACTAACCAAAATGATTTTAATATAACAAAAATATCAAATATAATCAAAACTCATTATAATTTTATATATTTTTAAATTTCTTAGTCTTTATATAATATAATAGAAAGAAACAAATAAAATGAATTTGAATAAATATATATAATTAATTTATTAAAATTTTATTTTCCTCTAAATTTTTCTCCTTCCACTTTCATTTTTATTTTCCTCTCAATTTTTTTTCCTTAGTACTTTCATGGTTCCAAACAGAGCATAAGGAAAATGATTTTCTTATGTTTGATCTTACACGTGAAAAATATAAAAGAAAATAAAATTAATCGGGAAATTTCTTGAAATTTACATATTTTTAAATTTCTGTGAGTTTTTTATGCTAGCAGTGAGAAACTAAATATAATGTGTTTGAATAAACATATAAAATTAATTTATTAAATTTATATATATATATATATATATATATATATATATATATATATATATATATATATATATATATATATATATATATATATATTTATTTGTTGCTTTCCACTTTTTCTCTCTATTTTCATTTATATTTTTTTTCTTTAATACTTTCTGATTTCCAAACGGAACCTAAAAGAAGATGAAATGCAAACATTTGGAATCACAAAAGTACTAAGGAAAGAAAATAGAAATCAAAAATGGAAAGAAAGAAAATTTGGAGAATTAGAGGACTGTCTTGAAGGCAGTTCAACAGAGAGAATTAGAATAAGAAAAATAAAAGCAAAAAAGTTATGATGCAATAGCAAACTAAGAAAAATTCCAGCCTTATAATCAGCATGTTTGCTTTTTCCTGTGATGTCACTGCTTATATGTGTGTCTGGACTAGATCTGGTAAGGAAGTAATGGGCTGGGTCCACCTTTCCCATGCCCTGTCTTTGAGCTTGCCTTTGTGGAATGCAAAAATTATTCTAAAACTTTTGGTTAGAGATTCAAACATTGGAATCATTAAAGTAAAATTTTTAGATAAAGTTAATTTTAATTTAATGGGGTCAGAACCAGGTACCTTGGCATATTTGTTTTATCTTGCTATCTTTGAGTAAAGGACATAGATAAAATAAGGAACTTTAGCACTGCATTAGTTCATGAACTTTTCTATTTACAGAGTAAGAAGAGAAAAATTGGATGTTAAAAGATTGATATGAAAAGAAAAACCTTGTAGTGTTTTTCATTTTTGTTTTTGTATACTATAGGTAATCCATCGATATTAGATAACAGAATGACAAAATTTAAGCATAAATTGGTCTTGAATATGGATTAGATATGCGTTATAATCCTCCAAATCTCTGCAAAGATCACCATCTTCAATAAAGAACCAGTGTTCATATTAATGGGACTCCAAAAGATAATTCAAGAATATGATTTTCTCTCATTTCTTAAAGATGATATGGATGGTTTTGGTACAAATCATATCCCTATGAAGCATAAGATGCAATATATGAAATCAATCTAGAGATAAATGGCAATCTATCATTTCCAGTTGCAGTATTTGACAGAACTAATTTGCAACTGTTAGTGACACCTATGGCACTTTTGAGAACTTGCAATAGTTTCAACATTGATGATACAGAAATATTAGCGAGTGTAATCTATTTCACTTCCGCATGGTTGCCTTTGACCATGGGATGGTGTTATTGATTTTAAACATCCTCCAATATCCCAAATGCATGTTTTCTCGCCTTTACGCCTACACATTTTACTTTTCTATTGTGATTAAAGTCATTCTTTTAAATTTTAGTGCAACTTTCATCTCAAGCAATGGGTGACACATTTCACACAACTCATTTTTTCCAAACAGATTGTATGCATTTTCGTGATACTCAAGAGATTTTGTACTTTTGTACTTTGGAAATGAGTTTAAGACAAGTTTCTTGCCCAAAATGATTCTCTTCTTTGGATAAATAGGCTGAAATTATTACTTCAGTTATCTCATGTGCACAATAAAATCGGGATAAGGTGCATAAATATCCCTGAATTATAGACATATGTCCAATTTAGTCAATGAATTTTTTTTTCGATCCACAGGTGTCCTCGACTTTAGTGTCATAGCTCATCCATGCTTTTACTATCACGAGATTGCAAAGATAACTAATAGGAGCTATCTACGTGGCACTTCATGTCAACGACATTATTACACCCGTTGGTTCATTTGTGCAAGTTCGTGACGGTAAGGGTATGCATGAGTTATGACACTAAACCGCCGCAATTCACGAATATAGCCGGTAAAGGGCACCAACCCATTTCTCGAGTCGTGGCCAAGAAAGGTCAAGCAATCTTGTTCATTTCTATTCGGGCTAGCTTTTGACTAGCCCAATCCAACCTCATGCGGGTTGTAGGCCAAAGCCTTAAAAATGCTAAAAAAAATTAATTTTATAATCATTCTTAAAATAAAAATAAATAATATATAAATATTTAAAATAATTGAGTCTAAAAAATATAATAATATTAAACAAACTAAAATAAATAAATAATGCTAGAGCACTGGCTCGCCACCTCGATCGTCCGAAAGGCCATCACATCAACTCATGCTATGTGAACCTCGCAAATAAAAAGGGTGGTCCGACAAAGGGTGCCGACCGCCTATGATTAAGTCGCACCCCAGTTGAGGCGAGAGGAGCGCAGTTCAATTGGTGATGATTAGTGTACCTCCCCGCAGGGGCCTCGCTCTATTTGGCGCGAAGTGGTTTGTGGCTCTTCTTGTTTTAGGAAATAAAATTCCTCTCTTTTAGGGATAAATTCAGGTTTTTCCTTATCGAAGACCAATTCTTCCTTATGGCTGATTGCCTTCCAGAATATGATTTTGAGAGATTAGGGACCGCTGATAAAATCTTTACGTATTTCTTAATCTTCTCGTACCCATCCTAACTTGCCACACGTTGCATGGGATGACCGTCGGGGACTGTTCCTTGGTGGATGTGAACAGCGATATAATCAATTATATCAGATGAGAGCGCCCGTCGCTTGAGGTGTCACGATAAAATCGCCAGATCGCGCGTAAGGGAGGCTTGATCGCTGGTCAGGACGCGAGACAGCGCGACACTACGGAAGCACCACGATACGGAGCAAGAAGTGCCACGATGGCGGCGCCGAGCCGCGACATGCCGCACAAAGGTGCGAGGGCGCCGCAAGGCGCGACAAAGACAACGATGACACGCCGCGCGGCGCGACGACACGCGGGCACGCCAAGACACGCGCTAGTGTGCACCAAGACACGGCGACACTACCACCCTGGCAGCACGCAATGCGCGCCAGAGGTCGGGCCATGGGTGTGGGTGCACCGCACTCGACTCGCTTTTGACTCGCGTAATCGCTACGGGTCACCGCCGGGACAATCGCTCATGAACACTGCTCACCTAGGTTTTCAAAAAATTAAATAAATGAAATAAAATAAAATAATTTTTTTTAAATGAAATAAATGAAATATAAAAACAATTTTTGTTGTATATGATTTAAATATAGAATTATTGTCGTGCATTACCTATGAATGCATGAACATAGTAAAGTGAAATATTTTGTATGTGAATAGTGTCTCGAGGCTGGTTACACCTTAGAGATACTCCGTATTAGAAATTAACTTGCCATTCACATGTGCAGATTTGGTTAGTCGAGGCGAGGACGTAGAGGTCGCCCACGGGTACTGGTCGATATCACCAAGATTTGACCGTAGGTCTTTGTTGAGGTCAGAGGTATTGGCGGCCGTGGCCGCATTGCAATAAAGCAGTAATGTAGTCGTGGAGGTCCGAGTAGCCTCCAGAGATTAAAGGCACATCATCCTCCAACATTCACATGGGGAGGAGATCCGGTGGTGGTAGACCATTGGTTCATGCAAATCGAGAAGGTGTTAGAGGCTATGGAGATTACCTCTGACACGACCAGGATTAGACTAGCTGCGTTCTAGCTAGAGGGTGAGGCCTAAGTATGGTGGAACTGGGCAAAGACCTCTAGAGACCTAGAGGCAATGACATGGGTAGGAGTTCCAGGAGTTGTTCATGGGTAAGTATTTTCCGGATACTGCTCTTCTTGCGAAGGCTCAGGAGTTCATATAGCTGAAGCAGGGGACAATGACTGTGATGGATTATGTGGCTAGATTCATGGAGGTAGCTCGTTTTGCTGATGACTACGTGGCCCCGGACATGGCCAAGGTCAGGAGATTCGAGAATGGGCTAAAGTTGTCCATTCGGGGCAGGATCGTAGGACTTCGCCTACTAGACATGGACTCCTATTGTTGGGACTGCCCTAACCATAAAGAGAGAGATCGAGGATGCGCAGAGCACCGAGATGCGGGTGTTAATAGCAAGAGGAAGGAGAAGCCGCCTTCTTCTAGTTCCTGAAAGAAGCAGAGAGGGCTTCTAGTCTTCACGCGGGTTCTGTGGTCGCGCCATCCCGGGCCTCGGGACAGATCGTAGTTGCTGGTCAGCCGGGCAGATGGTGTGCTATCATTGCCAGCAGCCTAGACACATGAGGAGGGATTGCCCCCGCAGACAGGATCCTGTGGTCTTCGGACAAATGGGCAGCCCCGCCAACAAGTAGGACAAGAGAGAGGATACAAAGATATTCCTCCACGTACCCCAAGACAGCCGATCCAGCCAGCCTCGTGGAGCCGCACGGGCACCTCCCCGCTAATGTGCAGCTAGGAGGCCAAACTATGGGCCGAGGCAGAGGACGAGGCCCACAGATAGGGACGTCAGGGGTACAAGGGCGTGTCTATGCCATCGCACCACCACCGAGTCGCAAATTCAAATTCTGGCCAGGTGGTAATGCTTTTGCTATCTCGCCCATGTGCAAGAGTGTTATTTGATTCGTGCTTCTCGTGATTCATTCATTGCTACACTCGCTGTGATAGAGTTTAATTTAGAGGTTGAGGCTGGAGGAGCCCTCAGATGTGAGTTCTCCTGTGATTACAGCTCGAGATGTGGACGAGCAGAGGTCATGGTCATGAAGCCGTAGATCTCGAGGATTCTACTCACAGTGGACCTGAGGGTCATGGACATGTCAGAGTTCGACGTCATCCTTGGGATGGATTAGCCGATGTTCATGCGGGTCGTTATCGATTGTGAGCATAGGAGGGTTACCACCTACACGCAGGGCGATACTCGTGTTGTGTTTCAGGGGGATAAGCATGATATTTTGCACCAGACAGTATACGAATCCAGGTGTCAAGGACATTTGGCGGGTTGGCTATCAAGCCTTACCCTAAAGGATGAGGTGAGACCAGACTTAGATCTACCTCGAGTAGTCTGCGAGTATGAGGTCGTTTTTTCGGATGAGCTACTAGGATTGCCTCCCAAAGGGTCAGGACTTCTGGGGATCGAAGTTACACCTTGGTGCTCGCCCATTTCTATGACTCCACATAGATGACACTAGCTGAGCTGTAGAACTCGAGTCCGCCCACAGAGCCACCGGACAATGTTCATTAGACCGGCACTCAACATGGGGGCGCCAGTTCTATTTGTGAAGAAGAAGGGACAAGACCCTTCGACTATGCACGACTACGTGACAAATAACAAAGGTTACGATCAAGAATCGGTACCCATTTCCGAGGATTAATGATTTGTTTGATCATTTGTGAGGAGAGCGATTCTACTCCAAGATAGACCTTCGCACTGGTTACCATCAAATTAAGGGTTAGAGCACGCATATCCCTAACACAAAGATTCGTGGACGCTGCGGCACTTTGAGTTTACTTGATGCCCTTTTGATTTGACGAATGCTGCCACAAAAGATTCATGATTTCATGCGGTGTTCAACTTATCAAATCGGGCTTGTCGTAGCCTCATGGATGACATTTTGATATACTCCTAGTCTGAGTGGGAGCATGAGTATCATTTGAGGATTGTATTACAGTTGCTGAGAGACCATTAGATGTACGCTAAGTTTAGTAAGTGCGAGTTTTGGCTTACTGAGGTGAGATTTTTTCGTGGACACGTGGTACAAGATCGGGCGGTCAAGGACCCGCAGAAGGTCGAGGTCGTGGATGAGTTGGGAGAGGTCAAGCGCCTCAAGATAATGTGAGTTTTTAGATTGGCCGGTACTATAGAGATTCATTGAGGATTTTATGACTAGATTGACCCGTAATGAGGTCAAGTTTTATTGGGATGACCGATGCGAAGAGGCATTCCAGGAGTTAAAGAGGAGGTTTACCATCGTCCTATCCCGATAGTCCTAAATGTGGGATAGTACATACAGTATCAGGATGCCTCGAGGGCCGACTAGGGATGTGTTTTGATGCAGCCCGAGAGGGTAGGCTTATGGTTCCCGGGCCGCTGAAGAATCATGAGCGTAATTCACCCACACACGACATGGAGCTGATGGGGCGAGTCTCTGAAGACGGCGCCACTACTTATATGGCGAATAAGCCGAGGCGACTCTTGACCATAAAGTCCTAAGTATTTTCACGCACGAGACCTCAACATGAGGCAACGCAGGTGGATGGAGTTCCTAGAGGACTATGACTTCACTTTGCATTACCACTCTGGTAAGGCAAATGTGGTGGCTGATGCACTTAGTCAGAAGTCACGGGGAGCATTAGCTAGTATAGCTTCCTCGGAGCCAAGTGACGCCGAGACTGCGGGGACATTGGGGTACAATACAGCGAGCAGCTCGTGGTACGCTGGGAGTTTAGTGTTGGCACTGCCTCGCTTGAGTAGAGTGATTGAGTCCCAATGGCAGGACGCGAAGATAGTGTCCATCAGGGACCGGGTACAGTCAAGTACGGGTAACGAGGGCTGGACCGTCCACGCAGATGGTGTTTTTATGCAGGACTCGCAGCCAGTTCCCACACCGATTCGAGATGATGCCTGTGGTGTTTCACTGCTCTCGATTTGTTGTGCATCCAAGTGGCACGAAGATGTACCAAGATCTTCGTCGCCAGTACTATTGAAGCGGAATGAAGAGACACGTAGGGGACTTTGTTCAACGATGTCTCACGTAGTGCTCTGTGCGTCGAGCACCGTGGCCGCCAGGCTACTTCAGCCACGGAGGTGGCCGAAAGGGAAGTGGAGCACGTCACGATGGATTTTGCACCACTTTGCCACGGACACCTCGTGAACATGATGCATGGGTGATAGTGGACTAGAAGCAACGAAGCCTAAGACAATTTCTAGCCGTGCGAATGACCTTCACATCGAGAGATTCTTGTCGGCCAGATATCCGAGATAGTGTTCGACCACATGGAGTACCTCGTTATCCATAGTGTCGATAGTGACCCGAGGTTTACGGTGCACTTTTTGGAAGAGTTTCAAAGGCTATGGGCACATGGCCGACCATGAGTATAGCTTCAATCTACGTATGCATGGTCAATCGTAGAGGACCATACAGTGTTAGAGGACCTGCTGTGAGCATACGTCCTGGATCATAAGGGTAGCTGGGAATAGCAATTACCCTTAGTGGAATTCGCTTCTACAACAATGCTTATCGTGACGAGTATACGTGATGACACCATATGAGGCAATCAGATGAGAGGCCATGCAGATCACCGATATGTTGGACCGAGGCGGAGAGACTCCATCACTGTCCTGACTGATGTGAGACACCTCCGAGAAGGTGAGCTTGATACGATAGCGTCTTCTCACGGCTCAGAGCACGTAGAAAAGCTATGCTGATGTGCGACGTCGACCCTTAGAGTTCTAGGTTAGAGATCACGTCTTCTTGAAGGTGATGCCTAAGAGAGGAGTGGTCATGTTCTCGTAAGTGAGTTATCGCCAGGTTCATCGGGGCCCTTCCAAGATACTGAGAGGGTAGGCAATCAGAGAGTACCGGTTGGTTTCCACCGCCCAAAGATGTCGCAGGTTCACGGCGATCACATCTCCATGCTCCTAGGTACACCCATATCTAGCTCATGTAGTGATCGGGGAGAGATCGAGGTTGACACGGATGGGACCTTCGAGAGGATCAGCGGTGCATTATGATAGCCGGATCAGATTTTACATGCAAGACCATGAGGTTAGTGAGGGCTATGGCAAAGACCGTGGAAATGGAGGAGTTAACGGAGCTGTGGACACTGGGCCACCTATCCTTCGTTTAGGGATGAAGGTAATGGGTTTAGTCGCTTAATATTTAAATGACTAGCTTTACATGCATGGTATAGTACCGTTGTATATGCATGTGATTCAGAGTATTATCCATAATTTCGATCAAATCTTTTAAGGAGGGTAATGTAAACCCGAAAATTTCAATTTTCAAAAGGGTAAAATGGTAATTTTAAAATCCAAAAATTTTTCCGCATCTCGATGACGAAACTCGACTTCACCGTTGAATCGCCTCGCAAAATCTAGCTACCACGTCGAATTTCCAAGACGTCACTATGTTTTCGAGCAAGACCGGTGCTCCGGTGTCAGAAACGACTACAAAGACATGATAAAACACTCTACTACATGTATCCATGACATATGTCAGACGACAGATGGGGATGATGGAAATGAATGCATTTTAGATCGAGCCACAGGTCAAAAGTCACTTAAAAAAGTACAATATGGGAATTAATGAAAAGGTTAAATGAATAAAGACAAAATAACAATAGTTTTCTTCTCCAAAAATTGGAGAAAACGGGCGGTGAGTGGCTGAATCAGATTTTAGAGAGAGAATGAGCTCATTCTCTCTATACTGCCTCGACCAGCCGGTTCAGCCTCAGCCAAGAAGTAAAGTTGTTCCATAGAGGGCCACGTTGGACACCGATCTGGGTGAGTCTCGGCTAACTCCAAGAGGCAGCATCTTTTCCTACTGCGTTATTCTTTCTGGCTTAAGAAATGCTACGTGAACTATGAATATTCTGAGTTTGATTTAAATTCGTAATTTTGTCTCAAAACATTTGAACCGAGCGGAGAAAATTCGATTAGGCTTGAATGTAAGGCCAACCCAAGGGTTTCACTGTTCACGTGATTTTTGGTGTGAATATTTATGATGTTGAGTGATTCAAAATGAATTGCTTGTATTTGTTAATTAGCCCATGTGAGCTAATTTTGGTGTTATTGATGTGAATTTAATAACATGAATTGTTTGAATTAATTATGTTAATGTATACATGTTTTATATATTAGCAATGAAAGGTTTGGATTGGCATAATGCATTCCATATGCAATCGTATTAACTTAAATATTAGGAGTGAGTGCATGACATGAAAGAAAATAAAAAGGGAAAATATTGGTGAAAGGAATTTCACGGAAGATTTTTCGAGAATTTCAGGTTGAGATTATCCAACAATACACGCTTCTGAGGCCCATGAATTGTTTCGAGGGTTATCCACCGATTTGTATCGAGGGTCAGTTCAATAAATTTTGACTGGTCTGTGAGTAAGTTCGAGAACAAAAAGCTTTTGTTTTGAAAAAACTGATATTTTACTCGGCATTTGGCTTAGGCATGTGTGAGGGAGTCGGTGAGGACTCGAGACATGGATTGTACAGACATCTGCTATATCATGTATTTTCTCGAAATAAGGATTGCTTTCCACATACGCATTTAGGCGAGAACTCCATGTAGAAATTATCACCATCGAAGATTGCCACCTCGGGCTTCAGGGATCATTATTTAAGGTACAGGGAGTGTACAGGAGGACGGTGCTCACTAGAGGCCGCGTTTTAGAAGAAAGCCGGATTGTGGCTTTGGTATTCATTTTGTATAATATGTATTAGAACTCTAACTTTTAATATATGTTTGAATTAAGAGTGATTTATTAACTCTTGAACCATGTAATATAGTTTATATATATTTTGTGAGTATTGATGCATGGGCCCAAGTGGCCATTTTACTCGCATGTGGCCCCGGTGTGGACGTTGTAAAATATTGGGACATGTTGTATTTTGGGTAGAGCTCCCCGTATAAAGGAGATTCTGTACGATTTTCGTGAGTGGTGTCTGGTTACCCGACATCCACGAGTATTTCGCAAGTTGACAGGTTGTCAACGGACCCCCGGGTTTTGGGGTGTCACAAAAAGAGGTTTGTAATACTAGTCACACAATTGAGAACCTGGCACACTGAAATATTACCAAGTAAAGTCCAATCCACTCTCCCATAGTTGTCCATGATTATATATGTGATGACGTCATTGATGTTAGGCAACCTCCAATATCCCAAAATGCGTGTTTTCTCAGGTTCATGCCTATAGATATTATCTTCTATTAGTTAATATTTTTGTTCAAGTCATTCTTTTCAAATTTAGAGGAACTTTCAATGTTAAGCAAATGGTGATTAATAACGTATGTCACACAATTCATTTTTTTTCCCAAACACATTCTATATGTTATGATAGGCATGTCACAACTTTTGTATTTGAATTACATTTATGTTCTCAGTTAGTTCATGTGCTTTTTTGTAGTGCTCAATCCAAATATCACTAACTGAAAGAAGAAATTGCTCTATTCAATCCAAATACAATCACCAAGAAAATCCTATAACGTTCACACACCATTAACTTCAGGATGTCCTGATTTTACAGTCCACACACACAAGTAATAAAATCTACTACCAAATAGTATACATTAAGGTTTGATAGACATTCAAGAACTAAGCATTAACAGTAGAACGGAAAATTAAGTACAAGGGACGGAATCCGAATTCAAAAGGAGGTTTGTAAAATGTAGTAAGTGAAATGTTTCATGAGTGCTCCTAGTCGAATTTCGCTTCCAATGGAAAAACATAGAATGGAAAGTGATGTCTCAATACGGTTAAGTAGAACATAACCTTCTCGCATATCTTCTCACACCCTAATCAAGGAAAAAAGAAAAAAAAACACTGGTGTTTCAGGTTGTTGGGTATGCTAAGTAATCAACTCCATGTTTCAGGTTGTGCTGTATAAAAAACAAATTTCAAGTGAGATAAGTAATCGAACTAACATGGCTTTAACTTCAATTTTCAAGAGAGTTCTTAGCTGTACCTCACAGAAATTTTTTAGACTTGTGCGTAACCTAGACCCCCTCCAAACTCGAGAGCCCCTAGTTGCTCCTTTCTCTACATCCCATTCCTCCAGCTTGCTCTAACTTCCATAGCTTTAAGAACCCTAAGCCGAAAGCCTCCAAAGAGCAAACCATCTTCTTTTCCTAAATAAGACTTGGCAAGCAATTTAAGACTTCTAAGGTTGGGAAGCTTTTCCAAAGGATCGCATTGGATCTTTACAAGTCCCGATCCCATAAGGTGAGATCGATGAGACTCAGAGTAACCCAGATAAAATAGATGGATTCTTAACCATCTCGAGGAAGTAAATGTAGGAAAGATTCACATGGCTTACTAGAGTCTTCAATTCTAGTTCCAATGACCGATTGTTTACCGATAGATTTAAGCCTTAAAGACTAAGTCGGTTCAACTTCGTAACCCAACTACCATCGTCAAGGTTGTAATGGACATTACTCCTTGCTTATGTGACATAGTCAATCCCAATTTCCTAATACCGAGTAACTTGTCTAGGCCATCTCTTATGGGAGTTTCCTCATCTACAAATACTCCACACAATGTTTGGAGGATTGTAGGAAAATTTGCATCATGTTGAAGCTTGAGTTTACTTCGAGAACTCTCAGTCAAGTATAAGTGTCGCACTGCTCGAGCTTCCGCATTGAACTGGAAGTGCATTAATGCTAGTAGCTTCATGTCTAGTGTTTGAAGATTCAAGAACTTGCTTATAGATGATGGAACCGCCTCAAGGAATGTAGATCTTAATCCAAGGTACCTTAGTTGAGTTAGTTTGCTAATTGCCCTGTGTAACTCTGGGCCTCGAATATCGTTTCAAGATCAAGAACGAGCAAGATTAGGAAGCAACCACTGATATGCTATGATGAACGGTTTCCACTTTTCTCCTGGTTTGCTTTCTTTCCTAGTATCAAAAGACAGAAAAGAAAGTACATGTTCATAATAAGGTGTCAAAGAAGTAGTTGTACCGTAATCACCATGAATATGATGAAAACTTATATCTTCTTTGTCAAGATGATCAATGAGACAACAGATCTTGTTGGTATGAAGGGACAACTTAGATCTTGTGTTGGTACGAACTCCATGAAATGTGGCTTGTTGAGCTTTGGATAACCAATATTGTCTTAGGGCATCTGACAACTTCACAATTTTAACATTCCCATTAAGCTTCTTCTTTGCCAGTTGAACCATTCCTTGAGCTATCAATAAATTCAAGCACCTCTCTGCCACATCTTTTGGAGTTTGTTGTCGCCTTCTGGCTGTACCAAATCCTCTGCAACCCACAATGCTATCAATCTTCTTGCTGGAATATTGAAATCCTGAGGAAATAAAGTGAAATAAAACAGACATCTCCTCATGTACAAGGACAGATCCTTATGGATCTTCAAGAGGGTATTGGACCAAAGTTGCTGTTGGTCATGATAGAAGTGTTGAACTACAGTGGACCAATCCTCAATGGTTGCATCCTTGTGTGAGAGTTCTTCTGCCAATTTTACAATCAGCAGAGGTAGCCCCCCACATGTTTTTGCAATTTTTTCTTTCAGCTTTAGCAATTCTACGGGTATGCTTACATTCAGAGCATGAGTAAACAATGCCCAACTCTCCTCATCCGTACGTAACCGTAGATGGTGAGGATCACTCTTCATTTTGAGATTTAGAGGTAGCCATGTCTTGCAACTAGTCAAAATCATTCTACTGCCATTTAATGGATCTTGAAGCAGTACTAGTAGCACCAAGTGCGAGAAATGCGAATCATCCAGAACTATGAGAGACCTGTTATTAATGATGAAAGCTTTCAGCCGTTGTAGCTTCTCTCACACTCCACTCCGTTCCAGTCCACTGCGTTACCCATTATTTTTTCCTTGTGACGGAGATGAAATTGACAGCCATCTGATGTCCAAACGCCAAAGGGGAAATGATCTATAACAGCTTGATGGTTAAAGATCAATTTTGCTAAGGTTGTCCTTCCAGTCCCTTCCATACCCACAATTGGAATTACTCTGAAACCTCATCTTCCGTAAGCAAACTGTGCTAATACATGGCATGAACATCATCACGGTGCTGGCGATCTGCCCTTGCATTGTTGGCTGTGATGGGATTCGATTAGAAGGATTGCTACTTTGACCTTGTGGGTTGACTGCTGTTGGCCGGTGGATAGAGAGGTTTTGGATCTTAGCATATATTTTGTCCATCTCCATAGCAAGCTTATCCTCATACTTCAATTTACCAAAACCAAAAGCAGAAACAAATCCTGTGGAAGGTCTCATCCAACTTCTATTATGGAATTGTTGTTTCTTGTTGATGAAATCTTCAATGGCTATCACAGCAGACAGGACGACATGGGACAGCTCCTCGATCCAAACCATTCCGCAATCATCCAATTGTAATGATTCTAAGCTTTTGAGAAAACCATTCAGAGACCTGAGTTTGTCTAGTACCTGCATTACCTTCTTCTTGGTAAAGGGATGAATTGCCTCCAGAGCTAGCAGAGCTGATACCTTGTCTTCAACTGGGGAAACAACTGTCTTCGCCATGCTTCGATTGCTTATCAAGAAGATATCTGACCAAATAATTTCTTCAAAATGGTTATCACTGTTGCCGCCACGTAAGACTACGCTGGGGCGACCAGGAACAGCTGGGATCATAGATTTTATCAACTCCAGCTTCTTATGAATTCTGATCAACAGAAGGCACCACTTCCAATTTCCTATTCTCCGTAGCTTTGAGGCAGATCTGAGAATAAGGTCGTCGATCACATCTTCAAAATCATAGGCAACATCCATTAATTCCTCTGAGGAATAACTATAATATTCTACCCGAGCATTCATAATCTTCTTTTGTATCCATTCGATATCTTCCTCAACTCCAACGAAAACTGATGGTTCTTGAATCTGAAAAACATAGAGTTTCTCTATCACCCTCGACAACACTATCCTCACCCAATCTCGTGTGTCGTGTACCTTCACCCAATCTATTGTGTCCCAATCTAGTGTGTCCCCATCTAGTGAGTGGAAAGAGTTTCTGTGCCGAATCTCCTCTGCTTCTTCTTCATTTCTACCTTCTGCCATCATCCTCCACTCCTCCCTTGCCTTCCTTGTAGAGTATTCATGCAGCATTTTTCTGCTTTTCAACCCAAATTTAAACCAAGGAGAAAGAAAATGAAGAGAATCTCAGGCAAAAATCTAAGAAAATGTTAAGAGGATGATGAATAAAGGGAAACCATAACTGAAATAAATAAGGTACAAACATTTAATAATCAGAGATGTTGATTAGGAGTATCACTGTCGCAAAATTAAGGAGTGATGATTTTGTAGAAATGGTAATGTTATGAATCAGGGAAGTTTTGGTGGATGAAAATATGAATTCAAGAACATAAAGATAAATAAATTAGTCACGAAGGCACGAGGGTTTTAATACTATTTTTACTAATTATGCCTACATCACATATGTGTGAGAATTTTTTTACTATTCTTGAAAACACTTGAAGTATCAAAGTATTGTGATCACTATGAAAAATCACAAAATCCTAAAACGCCCATAATAATGAGAAAATACCTCATAAAACTTCAAATCCCTATAACCCTTACATCATTGCACATACCGAATAACTTTTATGTTTATCTCTTTATAACTTTTCCCCTCTTCCTAAAAACTTTCCTCATCCTATAAGGAAACCTAATATTATAATGATATAACAATTAAGAATTATCCCATAAAATATTATTTACAAAAAGAAATTGATACTAAATAAGAATTTGAGACATATTCTAAATTGTAAAATTTTCATTGTTCTTACAAGAAGGTGTAGGCGGCAGCGCCTGCAGCGAAACTCAGTAGCCATTGCATAGTTGCAAAATAAAGCTGATCTTAGCGGTGTTCCCCCTCCACTGCAGTGAAAAACTGATAATGGAAAAGAAATCTGGTAAGCAACAAGTAAAAGCAAGTCTTTATACCCCATCATTTTGCTTTTCCTTTTCATTTAATATTTTACTCACGGGTTGACCAACCAATACCATCTGTTCCTTTTCCTTTTTCTCAATAGGAGAGAATGAAATGACTGCTTCCACCCTTTTTCTAGGAGGAATACTGGAAGGCTCTGTTTCAAAGACTTGTAAGTTATAACAGACTTGTAAGTCAACATAATAAACAAACAAATGTAGATTGACGGGGAATGGAAAATTTTTGATTTCACCATGGCAAAGTAAAAGGTGCATTGGAAATGGGCATTGATTTCTTGGCAGAAGTGGGATACTAGCATTCTTGATGAAGGTGAAATCAAACAATGAACTGGGATTGAGTAACTTTAGAAATTAAAGTAGTGCTGCAAAACATGTTCAACATTCTAGCAATTAAGAGAATTATGTAGCGTATGTAGATTAATTGAATATATCAAATTATAGTTGTTAGTTTGTTAAAGATTTGAAGTCGTAGATATTTTAGTCAGTATGTCATCAAACTTATAGGTTTTATGTCGATTATTATGCTATTAACCTGAATATTCTTTATTTCCTTATGGTTTTTAGTAATTTATATCTTAGAAATTTGAATCAATAAAATTATTTTTCTTTTCAATAAAAAAACAAAAGAAGTTTTATTGTAAAATTTAATAACAGTTAGGTGTCTATATACCAATTATTCACAAGATTTAAATGAGCAATTGGAACGTTGTGCCCCAATCCACAAAAAATAAAAGAGTAGTTAAATGATGTTTCTAATGTAAAGAAAATAAAATTGTAAATGTATTCAAATTTTAAAATTTCTGACAAGAAAAATAAAGATACCAAATTTAACTCCTTAATATGAAAGAAATCTCCATAGGTAAAAGTCAAGAAAATCTAGTAGACGACAAACTAATATAAATATTTGTCAAAATTTTCTATTTAATTGAGTTTCACACTATAAGATAAATGATTACAATCATACAATTTTATTACTTACTACTCTATTTGTGGAGTACTAATATTTTTTTATGAAAGAAATCTTCATGGGGTAAAGTCAAGAAAAATCCAGTAGACGACAAAACTAACATAAAATATTAGTAAAAAATTTCATTTAATTGAGTTTCACATACCATAGATATAAGGATTACAATCATACAATTTTCATTGAGAAAAATAAGGCAGGCAGGACTTTGTTTCTCAATAAGTATGGCTGCCATAACAGCCTTACTTAATGGAGCTAAAACCCCACCAGTGTGAACATCTCTAGAATTTATTTGTTCCGGAGTCAAAGGAATCTACGTATTGTATCCGAGTTCCCCCACTGACTTTACTATGTCATTGTAGGGATTATATTCCTTTCTTGAACTCACAAAGTACCAGAAAAAAATACTAACCAAATGATTTTAATATACAAAATATCAAATACAATCAAACTCATTATAATTTTATATATTTTTAAATTTTTAGTCTTTATATAATATAATAGAAAGAAACAAATAAAATGAATTTGAATAAATATATATAATTAATTTATTAAAATTTTTATTTTCCCTGAAATTTTCTCCTTCCAATTTTCATTTTTATTTCTTTCCTCAATTTTTTTTCCTTAGTACTTCATGTTCCAAACAGAAAGATAAGGAAATGATTTTCTTATGTTTGATTCACCGTGAAAAATATAAAAGAAAATAAAATGTAATCAAAATTTCTTGAAATTTACATATTTTTAAATTTCTTAGAGTCTTTATATAGTAGTGAGAAACAAAATATAATGTGTTTGAATAAACATATAAAATTAATTTATTAAATATATATATATATATATATATATATATATATATATATATATATATATATATATATATATATATATATATTTATTTATTTATTTTCTTCCACTTTTTCTCTCTATTTTCATTTATATTTTTTTTCTTTAATACTTTCTGATTTTCAAACGGAACCTAAAAGAAGATGAAATGCAAACATTTGGAATCACAAAAGTATTAAGGAAAGAAAATAGAAAAATCAAAAATGGAAAGAAAGAAAATTTGGAGTATTAGAGGACTGTCTTGAAGGCAGAGTTCAACAGAGAGAATTAGAATAAGAAAAATAAAAGCAAAAAACGTTATGATGAAATAGCAAACTAAAAAAAATTCCAACTTTATAATCAGCATGTTTGCTTTTTCCTGTGATGTCACTGCTTATATGTGTGTCTGGACTAGATCAGGTAAGGAAGTAATGGGCCAGTCCACCTTCCCATGCCCTGTCTTTGAGCTTGCCTTTGTGGAATGCAAAAATTATTCTAAAACTTTTGGTTAGATATTCAAACGTTGGAATCATTAACGTAAATTTTTTAGATAAAGTTAGTTTTTTAATTAATGGGGGGTCAATAAAACCAGGTACCTTGGCATATTTGTTTTATCTTGCTATCTTTGAGTAAAGGACATAGATAAAATAAGGAACTTTAGCACTGCATTAGAATTCGCTGAACTTTCTATTTAGAGAGTAAGAAGAGAAGAATTGGATGATAAAAGATTGATATGAATAGAAAAACCTTGTAGTGTTTTTCATTTTTGTTTTTGTATACTATAGGTAATCCATCGATATTAGATAACAGCATGACAAAATTTAAGCATAAATTGGTCTTGAATATGGATTAGATATGCGTTATGATCCTCCAAATCTCTGACAAAGATCACCATCTTCAATAAAGAACCAGTGTTCATATTAATGGGACTCCAAAAGATAATTCAAGAATATGATTTTCTCTCATTTCTTAATGATGATATGGATGGTTTTGGTACAAATCATATCCCTATGAAGCATAAGATGCAATATATGAAATCAATCTAGAGATAAATGGCAATCTATCATTTCCAGTTGCAGTATTTGACAGAACTAATTTGCAACTGTTAGTGACACATATGGCACTTTTGAGAACTTGCAAATAGTTCAAATACGATGATACAGAAATATTAGCGAGTGTAATCTATTTCACTTCCGCATGGTTGCCTTTGACCATGGGATGGTGTTATTGATTTTAAACATCCTCCAATATCCCAAATGCATGTTTTCTCGCCTTTACGCCTACACATTTTACTTTTCTATTGTGATTAAAGTCATTCTTTTTAAATTTAAAGAAACTTTCTATCTTAAGTAAATGGTGACAAGGTACATCACACAATTCATTTTTTTCCAAAACAGATTGTATGCATTGTGATATCACAGATTTTGTACTTGTACTTTGGAAATGAGTTTAAGACAAGTTTCTTGCCCAAAATGATTCTCTTCTTTGGATAAATAGGCTGAAATTATTACTTCAGTTATCTCATGTGCACAATAAAATCGGGATAAGGTGCATAAACATCCCTGACTTATAGCCATATGTCCAATTTAGTCCATGAATTTTTTTTCGATCCACAGGTGTCCTCGACTTTAGTGTCATAGCTCATCCATGCTTTACTATCACGAGCTTGCAAAGATAACTAATAGGAGCTATCCACGTGGCACTTCATGTCAACGACATTATTACACCCGTTGGTTCATTTGTGCAAGTTCGTGACGGTAGGGGTATGCATGAGTTATGACACTAAACGTCGGGCACCTAAGAATATAGCTGGTAAAGGGGCATCTCAACCCATTTCGAGTCGTGGGCCAAGAAAGGTTGGGTTAATCTTGTTCATTTCTATTCGGGCTAGCTTTTGACTAGCCTAATCCAACCTCATGCGGGTTGTAGGCCAAAACCTTAAAAATGCTAAAAAAAAAATTAATTTAACAATCATTCTTAAAATAAAAATAAATAATATATAAATATATAAAATAATTGAGTCTAAAAAATATAATAATTTAAACAAACTAAAATAAATAAATAATGCTAGAGCATCGTTGCCACCGATCGTCCGAAAGCATCGGGCATCAATCGCAAGTATGTGAACTCCAACAAAAAGGGTGGTCTCGACAAGCAGCGACCGCCTCCGATGATTAAGTCAGCACCTGGTTGAGAGGAGGAGGAGCAGAAAGTTCAATTGGTGATGATTATGTACCTCTCCCTCGTAGGGGTTCGTTCTTATTTATGCAAAGTGGTTTGTGGCTCTTCCCTTTGTTTTAGGAAATAAAATTCCTCTTTTAGGGGATAAATCTATTTTCCCTTATCGAAGACCAATTCTTCCTTATGAAGGATTGCTCTTCCGAGAAATAAGGGATTTTGGAGATTAGGGAATCTGCGGATAAAATCTTTTTACGTATTTTCCACCTTCGTGTAACCATCCCTAACTTGCCATACGCAGAAGGATGACCGGTTGGGGGACTTAAACCCTTGGACGGGCCACCTTGAAGCTAGCTTTCGAGAAGCCCAGCCCCCTTGGATTTTATAGACGGACTTTTAGATTTCTGGTCTAGGAATGCCCTCTGGGCTTAACACGGTGAATGGGCTTAGGCCATTAGGCCGCTTCTCAATGCAGGCCGAATGGCTAAGTAGCCAAGCGGACCCTAGATCTAGGGAGCCCTAGGCATAGCGGGTGACGGACCCAAGGACGGGCCTAAAGGCTAGGGCATTGACAATGCCCCCCTTTTCCCTAACTGAAAACCTAGGCTTTTTCAGCCGGGGAAAACGTTATGCTTTCAATCTTGAGTGTGAAAAAAAAAAAAGGTTAGGCGATTTAATCGTATGTTAAGACATGTCACACCTAACCCCCGCCTAGGCGGATAGAGAGCGCGAAACTATCTTGGGACTCTTTTCTGCTCTTCGGACATTGGTGGTCCCAAGTCTTACTCTTGAATCAAAATATCATATCTGATGATACAAAAATAAAACTACCAAGTAGTGTTATTCTGATGTCAATACATACGAGTCTTGAGTCCCATTTACATATACATATGCAAAAACTGTACATTTTACATTTTAAATAATCAAGCGCAAAACCTACAAGTGTGGACTAAAGTGTCTTGGCAGCGAGAATGCGAAAGATCACGGACGTCCTCCTCTGTACTGCAGTTAAAACCAGTGCTAAGCTCATAACGAGTGGGAAAATTATGACATACATGTACACATGCATTGATACTCACTTCTGATAGCCATATAGCATTAACATATGTAGAATTTTCATGTATTCATATAAAAAACTTATACACATACTTGTACTTATAGAAAATGTGACGCCCCCAACTCGACACACAGTGTCAAGCAAGGGTGTCATTTTTTTTTAATTTTTTTTTGTTTACTATAAACTTATAAACTTTTAGCTTATTCATTCATATAATAATGTTAAACATATGGCTTGTAATATATTATGTAGCAGTGGATGTAATTATATACGGAGGCTTCATATATGGAAGTGTTCCAGCATTTACAGATTTACATTGCTTACAAAAGAGCAAAGTATGCCATTAGACCCGAATGGTCTTTCAGTGGGTACCTAGTGATGTGTTGACTTTGATTGATTATGCGGATTGTCCTGTCCTCCGGTTTCCTCTTCTGTACCTACACGGATGAAACACTCGTGCTAAGCTTATAGCTTAGTAGGAATAATACTCGTGGACGACCCCTAATAAGGATAAAATCTCAACTATGGTATGCATATACTTATAATGAATATAACATTTACATATACTTATCCATTTCTCATATCTACTTTTTCCTAACATGCTTCATTTCTTATCATATTTCATATACTTTTCGTGTCATCTTACACTTATTTATTGTTCTTGTAACCATATACTATCATCACATAACAATGTTCTTCTTCTCATATCATGTCATATATCATATACATCTTATTTGCGTATACTTGTCATTTGCTTTTATGTTTCATACATGCATAAACCTTAGAAGCGGATACAGGAAAGAACTTTATGTACCCAAAGGTACTATCATTGTACGAGACAATGATCTCTATACGCTATGACCCAAGCCAGGGCGCTATAATGATCAAGCGGGATCTATGTCATCGACAACGGGGCCTCGATATCTATAAAGCGCTTATGTTGCGGCAAGCGTATCCTTATAGGCATGCTATCTATCCAACTACGGTATAGCGGTATTCAGTTTTATTATGTTTTCTTAACGATCTTTCCAAGTATTAGAAGATATCACTGCCATGAGCCGCTATTGATATCATGTGTACTTGGAGATATTCATTATTAAATAATTTGTATAAACGATTCTTTGTACTTTGCACTTTCATATAACAATCATCGTGTATTCTCTTTAGCTTTCATATAACAATACATTTATATAACCTTTATACAATTTTAGTTTCATAATGGTGTGCAGACAGGTTCTATAGAAACAGTGTTAATTTATAAATTTTTTGACCTTGTAAATGGGATTGTTAGATAAAGTGATCCTCTAACTAAATATATTCCTATGTATTAAGTTTCTTATGGTTCGAAAATCATGTCATTTAGACTTTTAATTTGGGAGATATGGTCTAAACATTCCAAACTGCTTTTAGAAAATTTCCAGGAACATAATATGAAATTGTGTCCTATATTTGAAAATTTTATGGGAATGTTAAAGACATAAGTTGACCATGCTTCTTCATGAAGGTTGTTTACCCCAAATGTCTGGTTTGTGCATTTGAATCACCTCATTTGGATGAGTATAACTTCAGAGTTATGATTAACAACGAAATTATTCCGGTTCGAAATTTGTTTTGGGAGCAGTTTGGGATGAAATTTGTTTTCCCTTACTTTGTAATTTTCTAGGTTGATAGGGTCGAATTTGGGATCCACTTATTTTACAGGAATATTTGTTCTCCTAGAGTATAGTTTGCAAATTTGAATCCTCAATTGGGATGAGTGAAACTTCGACTTATGGCCTAAATACGAAACTACTCCGAAATCCAAAGCGCCGAGATTGAACGAATTGACCGCAGAACTTCCTTTGTGAATTTTAGCATGGTACCACAGGGTCAATTTATACACCTATTTTAGGGATATTTGTTCTTCTAGAAGTCTAGTTTATCAAAAATTTGAATCACTTAATTTATGAGTGATGGCAGAAAAGCGAAAACATGGGTTTAAAAAAGCAGACGACACTCTCACCCAAAACCCAAACATTTTCTCTATACAATTTTTCCTCCCATTGAGGACCACAACCAAACCAAACAACCATTCCAAACAAAGATTATACACAAAAAGACATATTCCAAATCCCCAAACAAGTATCCATAAAAAAATTCATAAAAAAGTTCTTAACAAGTTCCACTCTGAAATCATAGCAATCCATACCTTTGCTCTTTACTTTTCTCCTTCTTCCCTTCTTCCTTCTCTTCTCTCCCTCTTCTTCTTAACTTCTTCTTCTTCTTCTCCTTCTCTCAACTTTACTCTTCTCTTCTCCCTTATAGTTTTGCCTATCCCCAGACAAAAGATATTTTGGCTTAAGATAAGGCCATGTTGTATATCTCATTTTTGAATTCTTTTCCCATTTTTGCATGTAGGTCCTTCATCTTCATTTTATTTGCAATTCCACTTATTCAAATTCTACTTTGGCATACAATCTTTTATTCTTATGTCATTTGGGTCCTTAATTGGCAATTTACCCATTTACCCTTGACTCTTGAATTAATTTTGGATTTTGCTTATTTTATTTTTAGCATTATTTTATTACGGAAATATACATTTTACTTTTAATATACCTAAATATATTACAAGTATGAGGTATAATTTGAGAGTCTCTGACAAACTTATACTTGTTCGAGGATCTCGAAGTAGGATTCTGAGCTTATACTTGTATGGGGTACGGTGGAATGTTCGAGCTTATGCTTGTACGAGGAGGTACTGATAGGTACATTGAGCATAACTTATGTACATTACTTTACTCTTATTCTTTATTCGGACTCTTATCATATAAGCGTTTGACTACTGGGGCCGATGACAAAGAAGTAGGTAGGACCTGGCAATAAGTACGGAAGGTGGGTGCGATCTTGACGTCTTAGTAGCGCGAGCGGAGTGTCGAAGCCAGCAGAAGCGATCTTGGGTTGCCTTGTCGGAGAGTGCTAGAAGTGCACTATACATGCACATTACGTAACAAGGTGCCGTGTCATTCAATATCCGGTCTTAGGCAGTCCTACAATTATGTGTTCAAGAACTTACTATCTTATCATAGGGGCATTAGGTTTGCCAACATCGTATTCGCTTTGTTGAGGCGGCAAGGTATGGTCTAATTTTTTCTTTACCTAACAAACATGAATAGACCATTTCATACACTTATAGGGTCCTCATTTGTCCAATAGACAAGTCCTTAGAATAACGAAATAGCAAAACATGACAAAAACACATGTTTGTGAACAGTGCTACGCTGCGGCGTAGGCCTTTGTCGCGACGTAGTTTTGCTACACCTCGGCATACCCGAGGCTTGTCCAAGCCGCCCTCTCAGCCACGCCACTGAGTGGGATCCCTACGCCATGGTGTAGGACCCCAAAATTGCCTAGATTTGCTAATTTCGTCCCTTTTCCGAAATCCAACCAAAAACCCCAAAATAATCCAAAAGCATCACCGAAAACAACTCCCAAATGGTTCATAACCCCGAACACATAAAAACAGAGGGGAGTTAAAGGATTCCTAACACCCAATGATATTCATACTCTTATAGCCACCTCGAGCCCTAGCTCGAGGAGGGAATTTCGTACACCCGACAAATGACTACATGAATCCCCACGAAATCCATAGAAATCCTCATTTCGAGCTTATCTATACATATTCCTACAAAGTTCCAATCCAAATGACTTCCCACGAGCACATGTAATGGTGGGTTAGGACTTCTCACTTATAAAAACCACAGACAAAAGAGCTAGACGAGAATCGAAATCCTCTGAAGTTCACAAATCCCATACGACTCATAGTAATCCATAGTAATCCATACACGAAATTCTCTTCTCCTTCTTCTTCTTCCTCTTTCTTCTCTTCTCTCTTTCTCTCCCAAAAACGGGATTTACTCCAAATGAGCTCCCTTAGACCACTTTTGGTCTTTAATTCCCTAAATCCCATAAGGCCTTGTTTGGCTTTCTTTAAAAATCCATTTTCCATTTCTCGCCAGAAACTTACTAGCCTCACCCAATTTGCGGCTTCACTTATCATCTAATTGTACATAGACATATGCCTTTCATATGACCCTTAGGTCTTCATTTTACAAATTCCAAATTTGCCCTTTTTACACTTGGGTTATTTCTAGGTTCAATCATTTAATCACTTAGTATAATAATAATAATTACTAAAAATTTCAAAATGCACTTATAATATACCCTAATTATGTTTAAAAACGACTAGGGTGTATTCGAGGTGATAGGGACATGCAAGGTGAAGGGTGGCTACACACCGTTAGTAATTTTTGTAGGCGCATGATTGGTTTAGCCAGCGCATTTAATATGCGTTTGTCAAATCTTGCCCTATATAGGTAGCAAGGGATCCAAATGTTAACACACCGCTACCATTACTCAAAAGCTTTTCCTTAGAAAGTTCTTGAGCTTTTGCAAAATATTTGTAAATTTCTCGAGAAGACCGCCAGGTCTCCGATCACTTTCGACCGAGGTAGGTTTCTCTTATGGCATCCCAATCCTTGTTTGTATATGCGTTTGTTTATTTACTTTGTGGATTGTTTGTCGAGCACCTAGGGCTTGGCAGTTTAGGTTTGTGTTGAGGAGTGACATTAATTGCTGGTAGGGTTCCGATGACGAAGCTATAAGTGGCTCCCTAGACCCGGGTGCGCTTGGTTTGCAGCGCGTTCGGCTGCGTTGGCGACCCAACGGCCCAGAAGCCCATTCAGAGTGTTAAACTGAGGCATTCTCGAAGACGAAATCGAAGAATTTGTCTATAAAATCAGGGGATCTTCTTAGAAGCCCGACTTAGGTTTAAGCAAGCTTTAGGGTAGTCCATGGGTTTTAAGTCCCCATTTGGCCAGCTCCTTCCACGTGCGCAAGTTAAGGATGATGGGTACGAAAGTAGGAAAATAAGCAAAGATTTTTCCATGATTCCCTAATCCCCAAAAATCCCTTATTTCGTAGAGCAATCCCCTTGATAAGGAAGAATTGGTCTTCGATAAGGGAAAACATAGATTTATCCAGCAAGAAATTTCTTTCCTAAAGCAAGGAAGGCGCGAGCAACCATAAATAAGAACGAACCCCTACGAGGGAGAGGTACGTAATCATCACTAATTGAAATTTATGCTCCTCCTTCTCTCGATCAGGTGCTGACTTAATCATCAGAGAGGCGGCCGACACAACACCGCCGGACCACGCTTTTTTGTATTGGATGTGAACCTTGTGTTGTCACTTTCATCTAAAACCTTTTCTTTTCTGTTTATCCTTGCCATTTGGAACATGGCGTGTCGACATCATGGTACTACCTCGAATTTGGATGGCAGAGCAAGCTGCGATGCTATGCTTAATCCGCCGTCTCCAAGCATAATACTCTAGATGACACCCTTGGCAAGGCCAGGGCTAAGTTTAGGTATTGGGAGCAGAAAGCCAAGGAGAGCATGGAGAGGGCTACGGTTGCAGAGAATGAGAAAAATGAGGCAAAGGAGGAAGTTGTGGTTGCTCGGGCGGCGGCTGTCACAACGGGAGATGTAAAGGCAAGGGTAGACGAAGACTTGTCGACGACTCAAGACTCTCATGCAACTATAGAAGAAGCTAAGCGTAGTAGAAATTGAAACTACCCACACTTTGAAAGTTGTGAGTACTTCCCTCTATTGGACATTGAGGCGGCAAGAGTAAAAGTGTCACTTTACTTCAATCGGCGGAAAAGACAAAGAAGCTCTGGAGAGGGAATACTAGAGGGACTTGGAGGTGATCTTCGCCTATGGCTATGGGTGTTGTGCGTTCGAGCACAACATCTGTGGAAGCCAACCAGTGGTTCCAAACCTCAAGCCCAACACCTCTAACCTGCTGCCTCCAGAGTTCTTTATAAACCCTTGGTGCCCCCCAGCCCCCACAACTATTGAAGCCGTAGCAGTCGAGGCGGACTTGAGCGAAACAGCAAAAGAACCCACAAATATTTTTGTAAATATTTTTTATAATCATAAAAAAATGCAAAGAAAAAAAAAGAATACAATCTATTCATTTGCAATCTCATGACGCTTTTGCATTTATAATACAAAATTTATAATACATCCACAATATTATATAGAGCATAGATTAGATAATTTAATCGATTTTTAATCAACCATATGTTTAACAACTTATTAGAAAAGAAACTAATAAAAGAAATTGCTAACCTATATGCTTTGGTTTTGAGGAAAATGGTAAAAACTTAGTTTTAGGAAAAAAAATGCTTGACGAATAGAAATGGGGAAGTCACAACTCACATAAGTATGGAAACCTATTTTATATATATATATATATTTTATTTTTTGGTTGGTTAGCCAAAACTAGTTTTTATTTATTTTTATTTTGTAAATCGAAATCGAGATTTGTGTAAAACAAAAACCAAAGCCAAACCGCTTGGTTCGGTTAACCTATTTTTTGAATTGGTTTTTCGGTCGATTCGGTTTCTTATGTTTTTTCACCCCTACCACTATCGAATCTTAAAGTTACCTGCTCACTGCTCAAATTATCGGACCGACATTGATCGCTACTAACCGACGATATAATAAATACGATTTATATTTCATTAAAATAAAAATAAAATTTAAAATTATAATATATATATATATATATATATATATATATATATATTATAATTATAATTTTAAAGATTTACAAGGCTTACTAGAGGCTTCAATTCTAGTTCCCGTGGCGCGGATTGTTTTCATCAATATATTTGAACCTTAAAGATCGAAGCTGGTTCAACTTTAGAATCCAGTCAACTACTGCCTGCAGTTGTTGTGGGAGTCTCCTCATCTTATGGAAAATTTGCATCACGTGAAGCATGAGTTTACTTCGATAACTCTCAGTCAAGTATAAGGTTTGTGTTAGAAGCCTAGATTGAATTGGGAAGAGAATTGATGCTAGTATGCTTCATGTCTAGTGTTTGAAGATTCTGCAACTTGCTTATAGATGATGGAAATGTCTCAAGGAATGTAGATCTTAAACCCAAGTACCTTAGTTGAACAAGTTTTCCAATTGCCTCAAGTAACTTTGGTCTGAATATGTTTTCAAGATCAAGCACGAGCAGCATTAGGAAGCAGCCACTGGATATGCCACGATGAAGAAAGTTCCCCACTTCTTCTCCTGGTTTGCTTTCTTTTCTGAGTATCAAATGACATAAAAGAAAGTGGATCTTCATAGTAATGGGTCAAGGAAGGTGTGAAGTTGTACTATAATCACCATGAATATGATAAAAAATTATATCTTCTCTGTCTAGATGATCAACGAGACGATTGGTGCCAAGGGATAACTCAGATCTTGTGTTTGTTCCAACTCCGCGAAAAGTGGCTTGTTGAGATTTTGATAACCAGTACTGTCTTATGGAATTTTGCAATCGCACCATTTTAACATTCCCATTAATCTTTTTCTTTGTCAGTTGAACCATTCCTTGAGCTATCAATAAATTCAAACACCTCTCCGCAACATCTTCTAGAGTTTCAGTGTTGCCCTCTGGCTGTACCAAATCCTCAGCAACCCATAATGCTATCAATCTTCTTCCTGGAATATCAAAATCCTGAGGAAATAAAGTGAAATAATATATACATCTCCTTATGTACAAAGACAAATCCTTGTGGATTTTACAGAGTGTATTGGACCAAATTTGCTGTTGATCATGATGAAATTGTTGAAGTACAGTGGACCAATCCTCAATGGTTGCATCCTTGTGTGAGAGTTGTTACACCAATTTTACAATCAGTAGTGGTAGCCCCCCACTTATTTTCGCAATTTCACCTTTCAAATTTAGCAATTCTGTGGGTATGCCTACATTCAGAGCATGGGAAAACAATGCCCAACTCTCCTCATCTGTTCGTAACTGCAGAGGGTGAGGATCACTCTTCATTTTGAGATCCGGAGGTAGCCAAGTTTTGGTACCAGTCAAAATCATTCTACTGCCATTGAATGTATCTTGAAGCACTTGTAGTATCTCGTAAGGGAAAGGCGAATCATCCACAACTATGAGAGACCTGTTATTAACAAAGAAGGCTTCCAGCCGTTGCCTCTTCTCCCTGTTCCTCCACTCTGGTTTTAGTAGAGACTCCATAATTTTATCATTTTGGCGGAGGAGAAGTACATAGCCATCTGATGTCCAAAGGGAAAAGGGGAAATGATTAATAACAGCTTTATGGTGAAAGATCAACTTTGCTAAGGTTGTGCTTCCAATCCCTTCCATACCCGTAATTGAAATCACTCCGAAACTCTTGTCTTCTGTAAGCAAATCAAAAGTATTATGGCATAACATCACCAAAGCTGGCGAGATTTGGTTCTTGCATTGTTTGCTGTGATGGGATTCGATCAGAAGGATTGCTACTTTTATCTTGTGGGTTGAGTACTGCTTTTGGATCTTAGCGTATATCTTGTCCATCAATTCACAGCAAGCTTGTTTTCATACTTCAATTTGCCAAAACCAAAAGGTCTTATCCAACTTCTTTTCTGGAAATGTTGGGTTTTATTGATGAAGTTCTCAACGGCAATCACAGCAGACATGGCAGCATGGGACAGCTCCTCGATCCAGACCATTCCGCTATCATCTAATTCTACTGATTCTAAGCTTTTGAGATAATCATTCAGAGATCTGAGTTTGTCTAGTACTCGCATGGCTGCCTTCTTGGTGAAGGGATGAATTGCCTCCAGAGTTACAATTGATCAATAATTAAACCACCCAATAAATGCATTAAAAATTGAAATTTTATTGAATCAATTCAGATTTAAAACCGATCGACATGGATCCAAATTGTTACGCTTGTTCGACTTTTCTTCTCCCTTTTCATGTGTTCTATAAAACCCCTTAAAAAATTATAAGGTTTTATTTATTTATATATATAGGGCACAAGGGAGCTTTGGTCCAATGTGGTTACCAGAACAAGGAGAAAGATAAAACCATGATTCCATAACTAGTTAATATTAAATCATTTCATAAATGACTTATAACTAATATGCAGAATTACACAATTAATCAATAATTAAAGGACCAAATAAATGCATTAAAAATTGAAATTTTATTGAATCAATTCGTACTCGGTAGAAAACCGACTTGACATATGGATCCAAAATTGTTGGCTGCCATTTGTTTGACTTTTCTTCTCCCTTTTCACGTGTTCTATAAAACCTCTTAAAAAATTATAAGGTTTTATTTATTTATATATATAAAGCAAAAGGGAGCTTTGTTCCAATGTGGTTACCAAAACAAGGAAAAAGATCAAACGTTTCATAGCTAGTTAATATTAAATCATTCCATAAATGACTTATAACTAATATGAACAATTACACAATTAAAATTGACATATGATTATACTTAATCCATGATTAATAAATTGATGATGACGGGAAGACGAGGAAGAGCAGGGATCTTGAACTTGATTAATTGCAGCTTCCAATGAATTCTGATAAACAAAAGGCACCTCCCCAAGATTCCTATTCTCCGTTGCTTAGAGGATGATCCGAGCATAATAAGGTCGTCGATCACATCTTCAAAATCATAGCCAACCTCCATTAATTCCTCTGGGGAATATTGATCAGGTTTAAGTGTTCATCAACTCAATTTGGATCCATTCGATATCTTCTTCAACTCCAACGAAAACATCTGGTTCTTGAATCCTCAAAACATAGAGTTTCTCTATCACCCTCGACAGCACTATCTTCACCGAATCTTGTGCGTCGTCTACCTCCGCCCAATTTATTGTGTCCCAATCTAGTGTGTGGAAGATATTCAGCTTAAAGTTTCTGCACCAGATTCTCCTTGCCTTCCTTGTATGGTATTTATGCAGCATTTATCTCTGGGGAAAAGGAACAGAAAAGGTTTCACACAAATCTTAATCAAAACACATCTTTATAATCATGGAGGGATGCAGATTCTTGCTTTTCAATCCAAAGAAGAATCCAGAAACTAAACCGGAAAGAATAAGCCTAACTTAGGAAAAATATCTAAGAAAATGTTTGGAGCATCACAAAAGCAGAGATGATCCTGAATGAAGCTGTAGGCGACAGCGCCCCCAATGAAACTCAGTATATTGCTGTGACTAACTGGCAATGCCAAAGAAATCTGGTAACCTAAAAAAATTTGTTTGAGTAAAATTTGTATAATCAGTTTAATAAACATGCTATATTTGCATCAATTTGCACCTATTTAATTATTAACCCAAATTAATCTAGGTTCTTTATATTAAACATTAATGGGTTAATTATAATTTCTATATTATTTTATATGATAAAATTAGTAAATGAGGTTCTTTTAACAAAAAAAGTAAATGGATTATGCATGTTGTGTTATTCAATTACTAATTAGATCGTATTTAAATTTATTATTTTTTATTAAATTATTATTTCTATAATATTCGAATTAACGAATACAGTATATTAACAAGATCCAAACTAGATACTGTACCAGTTGTCATCCAAGGGAATGGACCCATTCCACCCCTTTTTTTTTTACTCTTCTTGAAAGACTTGTAACATCCTCAATAAACAAATGTAAATTTACTTAGAAAGCAAGGTTTTTGCTTTCACGTGACAATTACTTTGTAAATATCAATGTTTTAAAAATCGGATTGGTAACTAAATCGAAAAAATTATCGATTCACGGTTTATTGATTGGATCGGTGGTCGAACTGCGGTTGAATTGATGATGTAATAAATATATTATTTATATTTTATTTAAATTTTAAAATATATAATTAATTATTTTTAAGATAATATTTATTACTTTTTATATAAATAAATATCTTAAAATTTACTTGAAAATATGTATAATGTTTAAATATGAAAATTTATAAAAATGAAGAAACTCATTTATATAAATATATACTTAATTTTATAATAATATATAATTCTTGTTAATATATAAAATAATCACAATGACAAAGACAAGAGTTAGAGCCAGTTCTCAGAATTTCCCTCCTATATCTTCAATCTACTACCGTAGTATTTGATTGAATTTTTCTTTAGTTATAAGTTTTCTAATCCTAAGCAAAACGACGCCGTTTCGATATAAAAAAGTATCAAAATGATGTCGTTTTGACTTGAAGAAAAAAAAAATTGTGGGAGAGAATTGGTCGGTTCGACCGTTGGTTTAAACGGTTCTCATCCAGTTCATTTATAATTGGTTTTTTGTATTGAACCGAATTCCGCTTTATGGTCAAGGACGGTCTGACCGGGCCGTCCGACCAATTTTCAAAAAACATTGCAAAAATGTCTAATTCTTTTTTTTTTTTAATTAAAAATCTTAAAAATTGTCTCGAAATAAAACGCAAGAATGAGAAACCACCGAATCTGTAGACTAGTCTTTACATTAAATAAAATATTTCATTTTTTAATTAAAAATTGTCTTGATATAAAAAGCAAGAAAGTGAAACCACCGAATTCGTAGGCTAGTCCTCACATTAAATAAAATCATTTACATTGTACTAAATAAAAAAAATGCATAAAATAGTATTTGTTTTATATTTTAATCAATAAAGGTTACTTGAAATGACAAGGCAACTTCTAAGAGTTTTCTAGCCTTTAATTGAAGTATGTGCAAGGGAAATTGTCAGGACTTCAAGATTGACTCAATCAATACCCAAACTTAATAATCGATTAATATTATCATATTCCCTTGTTAATAATCAATACCGTAAGTCTCAAGTTTATTGATAATTATTATTCTTTTATGATATTCCTTGGCATCCCTTTGGTACTCTAAGGAGACACATCCATGTTTGGGCTCTTACAAAATTTATGGACGGTTAGTTGAATATAACAATCCATTAAGAAATTAAGAGTAAAAGGTTGTACTAATCCATTGAAATTTTAAATGTTAAGGAATACCCTTAATATGAAAGAAGTTTTCTGAAACAATCTCATATCGGTTCCACACAAGAGTGGGGAGTGGTATTTAAGCTTAAAAGATTCTCCCACCTATTAGGTCGGTCTTTTGGGTTGGGCTCTCAGATTGGGTTTGAGGCCCTATCATTGGTGTTTTTATTGAGAGGCGGTACGTAACGGGAAAATGCCACCTGGAAGAGGGCTACCCAGTACCTCAAAGGTGAGTCCGGAGTGAATGCTTCCAGAGTGTGAACCACCTAAAGTGAACTCTGTCCACAGACCTTTGATTTCTCAAGGGGTATGGAATGATACAATCCGACATTGGTTCTACACAAGAGTGTAGAGTGATACTTAAGCTTGAGAGGTTCTCCCACCTATCAAGCCGGACTTTTGGGTTGGGCTCTTCGATTAGGCTTGAGACCGTATCACTTTCATAGGCAAAGATGGAAAAAGAAATCCATTAATTATAAAACTTACACAAAATTATTACTACCTAAGTTTCACGCACCTTAACCATAATCCTCATAATTTTATTACTCCTTATTGATCATCATTATATATATATATACATATTATTTCTTATACTCTCTACTCATAATTCTTTCTCACTTTTACTTTACAACTCTCTATGTTTAATTCTTTCTTAGCTGCTCTCATAAATAACTATATTTATGGGTCATTTGAAAAATGAAGAATGGCCTCATTGGTGAAGAAAAGAGGTAGTTTGTATTGGAGAAAAACGACAATATTGTTGGAGAACAATGAGGGAGACCCACCAGTCCAGTCCTGCCAACATCTCCAGAGTTTTTTCTTTTTGGTCAAATTCTACATTGTACAATTAACCTACCCTCATCCTCAGAATTAACTGAAGACCCAATTTAAACATTGAATAAGCTTTTGAGTCCTTTAAGTTATTGGGCATATCATATATATGGAAACACATACTCGCACTTCAGGAGGCTTTCAACAGCGGCTTAGAGTACTTAGACTTGCTAGAATGTGGAGTGGAATGTAAAGAGAATAGCAGTGCCACAGCTCAGAAAATTAGAGGTTAGGTCCATTAGAAATTCAAAGATCCTCCATAGAGAATTAACACACAGGACTTTCTTGAACACAGAGTTCATTAGAGAGACTTATAATTGCATAATAATCAAATTTCCAGCGTTTGACAGCACTAAATTGCTTGTAAAAGTGGTTTGTAATACCAGTCACACAATTGAGAACCTGGAACACTGAAATATTACCAAGTAGAGTCCAATCCTGTGACGCCCCAAATTTCGGGGGTCATTTTTTATTTTTTTTCATACAAGAGTTTAATGTACACTATTTTACATACCAAAATATATGAAACTATATTGTTCTAATATATTTTTACAAAAATGCTTCTCAAGGCCACAACCCGGCCTTCTTCGTACTCACGGCCTCGATGGAACGCCGTCTTCTCGTGTACCCAGCGGGGGGTCCCACTGACGGGCGAGCAAAACCCCAGAGTGAGATAATCTCCCTACAAGGGTTACCTTCCCACCTAAGGCACTACGCATCACGGCGACGTAAAACACACATTCAAGTAAAATGTCTACATGAATGTCATATGTCATCCATGAAATGTCATCATGCCCACATCCCGAGTCACTCACTGACTCCCTCATACATACCTATGCCAAGTGTGAACTATTTTCATTTTCCGATGACAACCAAAGACTTTTCTTAATCTTTTAACATTTTCATTTACAACCATGCACCTTTTAAACTTTGTAACCCATCATAAACCCCAATGTCCATTTGACGGATCAAATTTTCAAGTGTGTTTATATATTTGTAGGCCATGGATTTTGGGATTACACCGCCGGATGTCACAAGACCTTTGACATTTTTGACGGGCTTCTCACCCGCCTAAGGATCATGTCTAACCTCAATAAAATTTGGGTCTTTCACCCTGGGGGGATCTACCCCATCTTGCTACGCCCAACACACGTATATTTATTTTCATTTCTTTCAAAACCGTGTGACTCATTTGGACTTTGTCCCACTAATTGAGCCCACTAATCAACACCATACGCAGTGTTGATCCACAACCGTGTACCCATGACACTCCATCGAAAACCTAACACAGTGCCGATCCCAACCATGCACTCACACCCATGTCATGCGATGTTTTTGTGCACGTGCAATGCTATTATGCCAAATGTATATATAGGAGTGCTACATACAAAATGAGAACTATATGTGCACACATACTCATGCATATTCATCCATGCATTATTTGGACATTTATATTAAAGTGCATACAAATTCCAAACCATGTTATCTAACATTCCACATACCAAGTTCAAGCATGCACATGCATATTAACGAAATTCCTCAACATACCATGGATAATTATAATTAATACATATAATTCTCCTTCATGCACAACCCATGTTAATACATCATCGCATACATTAACATGTCATATTCTAGCGCATGTTATTCCACACTAATCATAACACCACTGACCTAGCTGGGCTGGCCTTAACTACGATTGGTCAATGTCCTCCACAGAAACATGGCTACAATATTGACTGTTGAGTTTCCATGCATAGAGTCGAGAACACGAAGCGAGTTCGGGCCAGAGAGTTAATGACCTTAGAGTTTGGGAGACCACACATGACTAAGCAGTCCTACGGACTGACCTACGCCACGCGAACGCCCCTTTCCGGCCATATCCAGCACCCACTACCCTCCACAGGAATTTTTATGAAATCTTGACTCAATGGGATTTCCATAGAGTCCAAGAAAACCCGAATCGGAATTCGGACGAAGAAGTTATGACCTTAGAGTTAGGTCACACATGAATAAGCGAGGCCTTACCCATCTAGCCTACCTTACCTACCCGAACGCTCCTTTCTGGCTGGATCCATAACCCACTGCCCTCCAAAATCATCTGGATGGAAACTTTACTCAATGAGCTTTCCATGGAGTCCAAGAACACCTGAATCAGAGTTCGGACGAGAAAGTTATGACCTTCCGAAGTTGGAGGTCACACATGACTACGTAGTCCTACGGAAACTGAAGCTTCCTCCACTGCCGAATGCCCCTTTCCGGCCAAACCATACCCGCACCCTCCAAAGATTTGGATGGAATTTTGACTCAATGGGCTTTCCATAGGTCCGAGAACACGAATCGGAGTTGGGACGAAGAGATTTATGACTTTAAAGTTGGAGGTCACGCTGACTGAGTAGTCCTACGAGATGACACCTTACCTACCAGGCAGCGCTTTCCGGCTGGCTCCGGAATAAAATGCCCTCAGTCATCGGCTGGAAGCTTGACTCAATGGGCTTCAGCAGTAGAGTCAGAAACAACAGAATGGAGTTCGGACGAAGAAGTCATGACCTTCCAAAGTTGGAGGTCACACATGAATCGGCAGTCCTAACCGGCTAGCCTACCCAACCAACACTAACTGACCCGATTGTCCAATGTCCTCCACAAGGACATGGATGAAATCTTGACTCAATGGGATTTCCATAGAGTCGAGAACGTCAGGGGTTGAGACGAGAAAGTTATGACCTTCGGGATTTGGAGGTCATGCATGACCCGCGGACCAGGGGACCCACGACCAGGCGGACCCGGTAGTGAACCCGGTAGGGCGAGACGGCCAGGGTACAGGCTTGCAAGGGTGACCATCTAAGAGAGACGGCCAGACCAAGTGGCAGGGGTGAGACGCCGGGGGCTGGCGAACCAATCAGACAGCCTTCCACTAATTTGTTCATAGTATAAACTCCATAGCTTGACTCTGATCAGATTTGAGAATTCAAAGCCTAACATCAAGTTCAGCAGTGTATTCTGTAATAATTTACCTGAAGGACTCACTACCAAATTCTCTTTATTTCCTACCCAAAAATTAGTTCTAAAGTCTGGTTAATGTGTACTACCCCAATGTGGCTATACAATTTACCTGGAGCTCTTCAGGAGTTTTAGTGATGTTTAAATCATCTACGTACACTGCAATAATCACAAATTGTGACTAAAATTTCTTTATAAAAATGCACGGACAAATAGGATCATTATTATAACCTTGTTTCAACAAGTATTCAATTAAACGATTGTACCACATACATCCTGCTTACTTTAAGCCATAGAGAGACCTCTACAGTTTTATTGAATAAAGCTCTGTCGTATTAGAGTTATCCTTTCAGGCAACTGTAATCCTTTCGGGATTTTCATATAAATGTCATTATCAAGTGAGCCATATAGGTAGGTTATGTTACATCCATGAGACGTATTTCAAGTTTTTCACAAACAAATTAAATATCGGAAAGTTTTCACATCCACCATAGGAGAATACATCTCTTCATAATCAATACAGGGTGTTTGTAAGAACCTTTGGACGACCAATCATGCTTTATAACTAACAACTTCATTATTCTCATTTCGCTTTCGCATAAAAACCCATTTATATCCTACAGGTTTTATACCAGCAGGTGTCTAGACAACATGTCCATAAACTTTATTTTTTGCTAGCGATTTTAATTCACAATTGATAGCCTCATTCCATTTTGGCCAATCTTCTCGATGTCTACACTCCTCCATAGACATTGGTTCAAGATCCCCTTATTTTCTGATTTCATAACATTTCCTCACAACACGACATGCAGAAACATCGTCAACTTAAGTTATCTCATTTTGGTTCCATCGTTCCCTAGTCACAACATGATTGATAGAGATCTCTTCATTTTCTTTAATTTCAAGTGCCTGGTTCTCTTTGGAAACTGACTCATTTGAAGTCTCTTTGAAGAATTTTCCTCAACTTGGTCATTTGTATGCTTTACTCATTTTCTTGTACGAGGATTTTAATCTTTGGAACCGATTGGTCTACCACGCTTTATTTGTCCCTTTATCTCATTAGCAGTGATAGGTTGTCCTTCAAGAATAACAATTATAATAGAAGCATTTGCATATGGTATATGTGACTTAGTCACACTTTTCGGGTAAGTAAACGTGTTCGGTTGTTGATTTGCTAAGTGTTGTAAATGAGTTATATTTTGAACTTCTTGTTCACATTGTTTCATGCAAGGATCATGATGAGACAATGATAATTCATTCCAACTAATTTATTTTGCCAATTGCTTAGGTTCTTTCCCTAATGTTGGGAAAAATGTTTCATCAAAATGAAAATTGGCAAAACGTGCCATAAATAAATCTCATGTAGACGTTTCCATTAGTGTATTGAGATCGTTGCTATTTGTCCTCCAACATAAAAGTCATATAAAATGTCTGAATGAGACTAAGGTGACGTTTGTTTTTTTTACTTGAATAGTGCTTAATAGGATTAAATATCCAATCATTTGTTTTTTCTAAAAAAAATCAACTTTTTAATTTTTATCCAAAATTTGAAACAATAAATTTTTAAATAAAAATTTATATGTTTTTAATAATTAGCATGAAATGGATCATGAGAGTTTCAATTGGATAATAGAATATGGCTTTTTTATATATTATAATATCTACTTTTTAATAGAAAACATTAAAAATATTAAAAGAGCTAAAAAGTAAAATATTTTGGCTTTTTCTATTCAGTAAAAAATTTCAAAAATTCAACAATAAGTCATGAAAAAGTTGAAAAACAAATAGGCTGAATGTCGAAAGCTATTAAGCTTTAAAAAAAAACCAAAAAACAAACACCACCAAAGTATTGAACTTATTGGGAAGGTAAGACTTCAATTTTCAAGAGAGTTCTATGTAGCAATTCTGTAGGAAGCATTTTGAGAGTTGTGCAAAACCTAATCTCCAAATCTGAGGGTCGGGCAAAGGTTCTTCTCTACATTCCATTCTCCAATTGCTCCAACTTCCATATTTTAAGAACTTAAGTCAATAGGGAAGTTTTGTAGAGTAGTGATGAGCCTTTTCTTAATAAGATTTGTAATTTAAGACTTCTGTGCCTGTAGAAGCTTATCCAATGATCGTGATTGGGATCTTCTACAAGTCCTAACCTTGATAAGGTGAGATCCATGAGGCTGTACGGGAATTGGGACATAATAGATAGATTCCTTAACAATCCAAGAAAGTAAATGTGGAAAGATTTACAAGGCTTACAGAGGCTTCACTTGGGCCTCTATGGCGGATTGTTTTCATCAATAGATTTGAACCTTAAATATCAAGCCGGTTCAACTTAGAATCCAAATTAATCCATCGTCGCAGCCTGTAACATTACTCCTTTCTTTAGATGACAAAGCATCCCAATTTTCTAATACTGAGTAACTGGTCCATGCCATTTCTTATGGGAGTCTCCTCATCTTATGGAAAATTTGCAGAGAGGAAGTATATGTGTCACATTTGTTGTAGCTTCCAGATTGAATTGGGAAGAGTATTGATGCTAGTATGCTTCATGTCTAGTGTTTGAAGATTCTGCAACTTGCTTATAGATGATGGAACTATCTCAAGGAATGTAGATCTTAAACCCAAGTACCTTAGTTGAACAAGTTTTCCAATTGCCTTAAGTAACTTTGGTTTGAATATGTTTTCAAGATCAAGCACGAGCAACATTAGGAAGGTGCCTATTGATATGCTAATGATGAAGAAAAAGTTCCCACTTCTTCCGTTTGCTTTCTTTTGGAGTATCAAATGACGTAGTTGTTTTTTATCTTCATAGTAAGGGGTCAAGGAAGGTGAAGTTGTACTATAATCACCATGAATATGATAAAAATTTATATCTTCTCTATCTAGATGATCAACGAGACGACGGATCTTATTGGTGCCAAGGGATAACTCAGATCTTGTGTTAGTTCCAACTCCGCGAAAAGTGGCTTGTTGAGATTTTGATAACCAAAGATCAGCTCTTAGGGCATCCGCACCGCACCATTTTAACATTCTCATTAAGTTTCTTTTTCTTTGTTAGTCGAACCATTCCTCGAGCTATCAATAAATTCAAACACCTCTGCAAACATCTTCCTGTTTCGTCGCCTCTCGGGCCGTATCACTAAATCCGCAACCCATAATGCCATCAATCTCTTCCCGGAATATCAAAATCCCGAGGAAATAAAATGAAATAAAATATACATCTCCTCATGTACAGACAAATCCTCGTGGATTTTACAGAGTGTTTTCGACCAATTTTGCTGCTGAGATGAAATTGCTAAGCACACTGACCAATCCTCAATGGTCGTGATCCTTTGTGCGAGTCGTTTCACTAATTTTACACCGCAGTGGTAGCCCCATATATTTTCGCACTTCACCTTCAGCCTAGCAATTCAAGCCCACATTCGTAGCATGGGAAACACGCCCAACTCTCCTCATCCGCTCAGAATCGCAGAGGGTGAGGATCACTTTCATTTCAGATCCTGAGGTAGCCAAGTTTTGTACCTCGCCAAAATCATTCTACTGCCATTGAATGTATCTTGAAGAATGTAGATTCCTCGTAAGGAAAGCATGTAATCATCCACAACTATGAGAGACCTCGTTATTGAAGAAGAAGGCTTCCAAATAAGGCTCCTTCTCCCGTTCCTCCACTGGGTTTTAGTAGAGACCCATAATTTTATCATTTTGGTGGAGGAGAAGTACATAGCCATCTGATGTCCAAAGGGAAAAGGGGGAAATGATTAATAACAGCTTTATGGTGAAAGATCAACTTTGTTAAGGTTGTGCCTAACCTTCCATACCGTAATTGAAATCAATTCCAAACTCGTCTTCTCCAGAAGCAACCGTGGCTATTATGGCATTAACATCATCACCAAAGCTTCAGAGATTCGGTTCGCATTGTCATTGCGGATGGGATTCGACCGAAGGATTGCTACTTTGATCTCAGGCTGAGTAATTGGCCAAGGGTCAGATAGAGAGGTTTTGGATCTTGGCGTATATCTTGTCCATCTTCACAGCAAGCGTATTGTTGTCAATTTGCCAAAACCAATAGGTCTTATCCAACTTCTTTTCTTAAATTGTTGGGTTTTATTTATGTTCTCAACGGCAACCTTGGGGAATGTGTATTACGGCAAAGATAGACGCCTCCTCGATCCGCATCATTCCGCTATCATCTAATTCTATTGATTCTAAGCTTTGAGATAATCATTCAGAGATCCTGAAGTTTGTCTAGTACTGTGATGGTCGCTCTTGGTGACGGATGAATTGCTCTAAGAGGTTACAATTGATCAATAATTAAACCACCCAATAAATGCATTAAAAATGGAAATTTTATTGAATCAATTCGTATTGGGTAGAAAACCGACTTGACACATGGATCCAAAATTGTTGACTGCCATTTGTTCGACTTTTCTTCTCCCTTTTCATGTCTTCTATAAAACCCCTTAAAAAATTATAAGGTTTTATTTATTTATATATATAGGGCACAAGGGAGCTTTGGTTCAATATGGTTACCAAAACAAGGAAAAAGATAAAACCATGATTCCATAACTAGTTAATATTAAATCATTCCATAAATGACTTATAACTAATATGCACAATTACACAATTAAAATTACCACATGATTATGCTTAATCCATAATTAATAAATTAATCCAACAATACCTTCTCTTCAACCGGTGAAACAACTGTTTCGCGACGCCTACGCACGCCACCTAGATGGGATGATGACGGGAGACGAGGAAGAAGCAGTGGATGTTGGACTTGATCAATTCCACTTATGAATTCCGATAACAGAGACCTTTCTCCCAATTTCCTGGCTCCCTGCAGCTTAGAGGATGATCTCGAGCATAACAAGGTCGCCGATCACAACTTCAAAATCATGTGCAACCTCCATTTATTCCTCCTGTGGCATATTGGATCAAGTTTAATCCGAGTGTTCATCACCGAATTTGATCCATTCGATAATCTTCTTCAAGGCCAACGAAAACATTTGGTTCTTGAATCCCCAAATATAGAGTTTCTATCACCTCGACAAAGACTATCTTCACCGAATCTCAGGCGCCGTCTACCTCCACCCGCTTTATCAGGTCCCAATCTAAGGTGTGGAAGATATCAACTTCTAGTTTCGCACCACATTCTCCTTGCCTTCGTTGTCTAGCATTTATGCGCATTTATCTATGGGGAAAAGGAACAAAAAGGTTTCACACAAATCTAATCAAAACACATCTTTATAATCATGGAGGGATGCGTATTTGCTTTTCAATCCAGCAGAATCCAAACCAAACCGAAAGAATAAAACCTAACTTAGGAAAAATATCTAAGAAAATGTTTGGAGCATCACAAAGCGCATATGATTCTCGAATGAAGTCGTAGGGAGACAACGCCTCAATGAAACTCGCCAGATATTGCCAAGATAAAGCCGACTTTAGCTGCATTCTCCACTCCGTGACTAACTCCAAGGATGGCAAAGAAATCGTAACCTAAAAATTTGTTTGAGTAAAATTTGTATAATCAGTTTTGATAGGGTTTGAAAAATAAGGCTCGCAAACCCACTCGCCAAAGTTCCAAGAGTGCAAGAGGTTAGTCTACTGAAATACGTAGTTCACTTGGCGAATCTCCTAAGTGAGAGTATGCCGCATTAAGTATCTAGGCTTTTTACGCAGCATTCAAGCCCCAAAAGCCGTACCCAAAACGAAGGTCCAATCCGCTTGGCCCAAAGGCCGATTATGGGAAGTCTCCCAAAGATAAGGGAAATAGAATAATCCCCAATAATATATTATTCTGCAAATCCAACCAAATCTCATCAATAAGAAAAGAAAGATAATAACAACTCATCATCAAATCGGATCCCCCAATAAGGAAGGAAGATTATCCCAAATAAACTGCTCTTTCTATATCCTTTACCAAATCCGATACCGATAATGACAGGAAATATCCCATCCAATGGGAATGAATCCTAATCACCATCCAACTGGTAGAACATCTACTATAAATACAAGGTCACCCCATCGGTGAAAGGTACGCATACTCATACGCAGACATACGCAACACATTCGCCCTCTAAGCAGTCTCTCTTTTCTCTCAGAAAGAAACTGACTTAGGCATCAGAGCGGCCACGGGCGAAACCCTCGCCAACCCCCCTTCTTTCTTGTTTTTGCAGAGGAGTGCTACGTCCAGAACCTGCGAACCAGCATTGCAGCGATCCTACTTCAGCCTAGACGATCTAGGAGCCTGTAGCCCACCGTCAAGAATCCAGCCCGCCAACGACCGCAACCGCAAACTCCGGCTGAAAATAGCATCATCACTGCGCCGTCTGTGGGAAAGATGCCTTACAAATATAACTGATTTCTTAGTTACTGATGGTATCGACTCAGAACACAAGCAGGAGCAACGCTAATCCTCCAAGGATGCAGGACCAACAAGGCAACGCAGACAGCCGACCTCCCGGCATGTTAGAAGCAATGCAAGCTAACACAAATGAGGTGGAGGCGCTCCGCCTCACCAACCGACGCCTGATTGAAGAGTTAGAGCAACTTACCAAGCAGATGCAACGCCCACAGGAGACACGACGAGCTCAGGAAGGTTACAACTTCCCTCCCCCTGAGGAGCAACACAATCTCGACATTCCCTGAGGTGTTGAAGAAGAAGCAAAGTCTAACCGAGCCAGGGGCATGGACCACAATTGGCCCCTGAAGAGGAGGGCAACGAAGCAACACTTGGAGAGCATGTCGGGAACAGAGAACTACGCCACCCTCAGCAAGGAGCAGGAGAACTATCATGGGAGCAGAGGTTCAAGAGCCTCCAACAAGAACTTAGCCGTGTGAAGGAGGTAGTAAGAGGATCGCGCTACCGACATTATGGATATTCTCAAAGATAACAACAAACTCGAATCACCCTTCACGCCCGAGGTGCTTCACTTCCTCTTCCAAAGAAAACTAAGATGCCACAAGTGGAAAGCATTCGATGGTGTCAAGGATCCATCTGGACACCTCAACACTTACAAAGCCAAATGGAGCCGCATGGGTATCAAGACTTCATGGCGCGCAGCCTTCGCTATCACATTAAAAGGCCCAACCTTGGCCTGGTTTAATAGACTTCCACCGTCAGCTAACTTCCTCATTCGTGAGAGCTATCCATTGCATTCGCCTCTCACTTCATTGGGGCCGACGCATAGAAAACCAAGTTATCCGTCGACCATCAAGGTAGCTCGCAAGAAAGCCCAGTCTTATGTCCAAAGATTCAATGCCGAGTCTCTAAAGGTAGATATACCCGACGAGAAGTTCGCGATCATCGTATTCATTGGCCGGCCAGGGGTTCGGCCGAAGAGCTGATGCGTTTTCCATCTCCGTAAATCCCCGCCGGGCAAGCATGGTCGGCCGAGGTGCTGGGTGTCGAGAGAGGACGGTGGAAGAAGCTCAGATCTAAGAGAGAGTTTCTTCAACTCATAAAGAAAAAAGCGGGACAAAGCAACAAGGACGAAGCCCCAACAGACATAGTGACCAGGAAGGGTCTCCAAAGAAAAATGGAGAACGATCCCCAAAAAGGCGTGGGAACCCCGCAGACCGTCTCGGGTCCACTCCGTAACCGAAAGACGACGACTTTATTCGCCTCGCAGCCTCACCCCTTAACAACCGTGATCACAGTCCCGCACGGCACGAAACGACCGGGCCTCGAGGTGGCCAACTCAAATGAAGTCAGACCCCGCAACAAGAGACAACTCCAAGTACTGTGAGTTCCATAGGGACTACGGACACCGCACGGATGACTGCATACAACTCAAGAGAGAAATAGAGTACTTTAATAATGGCGCTGGTGGCCTCCAACTCTTCATAACCCCAAAACAAAATGTGACCAAGCTCTATCCCAGTTCCACCTTCAAGAACCACGCCTCTGCAGATTAATTTCAATTCTACACATCAACCTTAAAGAAACTGTAATCTCGTGGGATTCAGAGGAGGGGAATCCAAATTTCACCGAAAGGCCCATCTACGCAAAGACGTCACTGTAGATAACTAAATACAAGCAGTGTCTAAACTACCGTGGTTGACACGTCCATCACATTCTCTTACCGTGACTGAGGGATGTCAACACCTCATGACGACCCAATCGGTAGTTCGCGCACAGGGCCAACAAAACAAGCTTCATTGGGTCCTAATTGACAACGGAGTTCGGCTGATATCATCTTTCGCGCCACTTCGATGCAATGGGCATCTGGTGGAGAAACTGTAACCCATCAACACTCAATCGGTGGGGGTTATCCGGGAAAAGGTATTAATTCTGTGACTAAATACAACTGCACTCACCTCGGGAGATCCCCATGCCGCGACGACTACGCAAGACTCCCTCATCGTAGACCCGCCCGCTATAAATACGTTGCTAGGCGCACTTCAACGCTAATAAAAATCATCCCCCTCCGCTGCATCACAAGATGACTGGGTTCCCCAACAAACGGAGTAGAATGGTTCGAGGAGATCAACGAGTGGCCGTGAAATCTACTGCATCCATGAAATGTAAAATCGTCGACAACATATACCCGATGAGCTCGAGCATGACGAGGCAGGTGCTCACCCGACCTAAGCCCTCGAAGAATCAAAATGAACCTATGGTTGCTGATGACGACTCGAACATCTAGCCTATATCGGCCCAAGCTAGCTTTAAGACCTCAAAACCTCCTATCCATTTTAAGACATAATAAAGACGCTTTATTGGAAGCAAGTGGACATGGAGTGAATTGACCCTACGGTAATCACCATGTGCCAAACGTCACCCCATCCTTCAAGCCAATCAAACAAAAGAGGAGGAGCTTCGCAGAAAGACAAAAAAGCCATCAACGAGGAAGTCAACAAACTCCTTCAGGCAAGAGCGATCAGGAGGTAGAATATCCTGAATGGCTAGCCAACGTCGTACTGGCTAAAAAGCAACAAAGAAGTACGATCAGATCGACTTCACCTACATCAACAAAGGCCTAAAGGATGCGCTCTCTACTTCGCACCGATCTCATCTTAGATGCCGGCCAAGGCCATGAACTCTCGCGCATGGACGCCCTCCTAAGCATAAATCCGGGGATCAGTATGGACCCAAGTGACCAAGAGAAGACTCCGTCATTACAACCAAGGAACCCACTGTTATCGTGGTGATGTCGTTTCGGGCTCAAGAACGTTGTGGAGCTACGACGAGGTCAGAACCGGATGTTCCAGAAGCAGATAGGCACAACTATGGAGGTGTACATAGATGACATGCTGGTGAAATCCACCACAGCTGAGCTCCACATAGCTCATCTATCCGAGGCATTCCAGATCTTGAGAAATTACAACATGAAACTCGAATCCAAACTAAGTGTGCTCTTTCGAGAACAACCGGTGAAAACTCCTAGGTTTCATAGTCAACCACCGAGGAATCGAGGTAAACCGCATAAGATAAAGGCCTTGCTCGCTATGCCTTCTCCAATCAAGTATAAAGGAAGTCTGGGCCCGACGGGAAGGATCGCCGCGGTCGGCTCATATCCAGTAAGTGATTAAATGCCACCTCTTCTTCTAAGTCCCGAAGAAGGCATTTCCAATGGGATACGGCGCGGCGAGCATTCTCACTTTGAAAACGATTTGAGCTCTCCTCCGTCTAGTAAGTCCTGCAGCGGGAGCCCTTACTCTATACTTAGCCATATCAGACTTCTCGGCCAGCACTGTCCTCGTCAGAGATAAAGAACGAGTACAACACCCCGTTTACTATTGTAGTCGAGCTCTGAGAGGAGCGGAGGAGAGGTACCCAAGGATGGAGAAATTAATTTTTGCATTGGTAACCATCAAAATTCGCCCCATCGTGCTCATACCATGTGGTTCCAAACAGCACCCGATGAAGCAAGTGTCACATAAACCGTGACTCCTAAGGTCATGAAGTGGGCCATAGAGTCGAGCGAGTTCGGAGCACAGATACAAACCGAAACCGCAATAAAATGGCAGTCTTAGCCGACTTCTCGTCATGGGAATTCACTCGAACCCCGTCGAGAACGCCTAAACAATAAATGACCTCCCCATTTGGAAACTCTTTGTAGATGGAGCCTCGAATGCACAAGGAAGTGGAGCTGGCTCCAATCCGACTCGTATGAATACACACGCACTGTCTGATTTCAATCCTTCCAACAACGAGGTCGAATATGAGGCCACATAGCCTCAACCCTCGCCCATTCCTGGTCGATAGTCGACTCACCAGAGGTCCGGCATCGACTCCCACTGCAGAAGACAATAGAAGATACTCTACGAGGCCAAAAGCGAAAGGATGATCCTATATCTCTAAAAGGTACAAGATTGCTTGAAGAAATCTGTGGCCGGTTCAGTTCGATATGTCCCTCAGAACTCCCGTAGCCAACGCCTCGCAAAGTTAGCAACACTTACAGAAGACCCTCGCAGATCAACACCTGTCAATATCCGGCGAGCCCCCCATCGACCCTCGCGACGTGGAGGTCGCCTGTGCCTGCCCGAAATGAGTTGGATGGACCCCATTTGGATTATAATAGACTCCGACGCCCACCACTCTAATTCGAAAGAAGCAAATTAAAATAAAGAGACTAGGTCGCCAGGTTCACAATCATATGGAAGTCTCAGACAAGAGAGGTTTTTCACTCCCTATCCTGGCGCAACAAGGAAAAGACACTGAATACGTGCTAAGAGAAGTACACGAAGGCATATGCGGGAATCATATCGGAGCTCGAGTAATAGCGCAGCGTTCCTGAGACAGGATACCACCGGGCCTACGATACTCAAAGACGCAACCGACCTAGTCAAGAAATGCAAGATCTGCTAGGAGCACGCCAAGATCTCAAGCCTCCCATCAGAGCCCTTGACTTCAATCGCGCCCGTCTCCAACAATGGCTGGAGATATTGACTTTCGCTTTGGGCGCATTGCAAATTCATCATCAGCCGGCAGCAGACATTTCACCAAGTGGGCCGAGGGCCGAGCCTTTAGCCACAATCACAGAACAAAAGATACGCACTCAGGTGGCGAGCCATCATACGTTGTGCTCGTATCCCAAGAGCCTTGGTGTCGGACAACGGAAAACAATTTGACAACACCAAATTAAGAGATTTCTCAGAGGCTAGCCCGAATTAAGAATTATTACTCGCTCTGAAGATATCCGCATCTAAACTGGATGTGTCAAGTCACCTATCAGAATCTCTTAGCCGCTTACTAAATTGGAAGATCTTAAAGGCAATGGGTAGAATACCCCCGAGAGGTACTATACCTACAGTGACAACACTGCAAGTTAGCAACCCGAGAAAACCCCATTCGCCTCTAGCCTTTGGTAATCAAGCAAAGAGCCCCCGTCGAGGTCGATTAAAGTCCCCAAGGATGGAGTTAGCAGTCAAGTGGAAAGACAATGACGAGCTCACGGCCCAAATTTAGATCTCTTAGATGAAAACGGAGCGTGTTCTAAGGCGCATTAAGACTACCAAAGGAAGACGGCGAGGTACTACAACAAAAGTCAAACCTGTGAGCTGGGCACGCCAAGGATTTAGTCTTAAAAAGCTCCTTTCCCAAAGAAGGAGGAATCCAACACATGGGAAAATACCTAACCGGAAGAAGGCCCCTACATCATATCTCGAGTCACGACTGTAATTACGAGCTCCAAATGAGAGGGAAAAATTTTACAAAGATGTCTCGAATGTGAACATCTTAAACATTTTATCAAGAGACCTTGGTTTACCCAATGGAGATTTATTAATTTTCGCCAATTCCATTCGACCATTTACCGGTTACTTTGTTAGACGTCACAATGTATATAATGCTCTTTAAAAGCTATATGCAATAGGAATGTGAGAAAGCTCACACCATAAAGGAAAAAGTCTTTTTTTTATTCCAATCGATTACATTCAATTACACCGCAGTGTCATCGATTACATTCGAAGTATACAAGCATGCGCCTCAAAAAAATAAAAATAAAAATAAAAAGAAAGGGGAGGAAGAGAAAGAAGAACAGAAAATGGAGAAGACGGCACAAGAAAGGCGCCGCCTCTGTATGACATTCCCTAGCACAAGCTAGGAATAACATGACTTACAAAGGGAGACTAGGAAAACACAACTCCCACAAAGGTAAGTCCAACAAAACTCGAACCAGATCTTCAAGTGGATCCCCAATAAGACGACAACTTCGACGCTTCATCTCGCGCAGATTCCAATTACGCACCAGAGGAGGCAGAATATCCAAAGTATAAACTTCATAGCAAGGAAGTCGCCATTTATAAGAAGGCCAAAGCACTCAAAAATTCGCACAAACGTTTCAAATTCTCCATAAATCAGCATTAAAGATGCTCGCACCTTTCCGAGAAAATTAGAAGTCGAATGGCCACACGCAGTAGTTCACTTTGACGAGTTCATCTACTCGAAGACAGCCACGCGTACTTATTGAGTCGTGACGCCTTTAGGGTCGATCGCCACCAAAGCCTCGCCGCCGGAGCCCAAGAGGGCTCACTTCGACGAAGGTTCATCTACTCAACACGTGCCACGCAATTATCAGCTTCAACCGCCTCAGCCGATCGCCACCAAGGCCCTCAAATACTCGAGCCCAAGAGCTCACTTTGACAAGTTCATTCATCAAGACAAGCCATGTACTCTATTGAGCCGATCACCAGTCGGGATCGCCACTGCGTCTTCAAATACCTGAGCCCAAGAGCTCACTTCGAACAGTTCATCTTTACTTCAAGACAGCCGTACCCTATCGAGTCGTGATTAGTCAAAGCTGGATCGCCACTAAGGCCTCAGCGTCCGGAGCCCAGTAGCTCACTTTGACGAGTTCATCTACTTCACAGCCACGCGTACCTCATTGAGTCGATTAGCTCAGTCGGATCGCCACCAAGGCCTCACCGGAGCCCAAGAGGGCTCACATTGACTCCAGCCTCAACTTATTCTACTGTGCCGAGCGTACCTAGGAATCGCTCACCAAGCACGCCAGCCCAAGGAGCCCTCAATGCCCAAGCCTTGAAGGGCTAAACTATCGTACCAGCCACGCAAAACACGAATCAATTCAAATTTCACACATGTTCTCACCTGAGCCTCGCCGCCATTTTGAAGAGCTCAACTCGTTCAACTCGACGCTCAATTCATGCCATTCAATTTCATGCAACATCGCAAGAGAATGGGTGAGCGAAGTATAGGTGAAAAAATGAGTATCTCACATGAAAAGGCTACGCATGTCTCTGTGGGTCCCAGCCCAACAAAAATATATAAAAAAAAAGAGAGAAGTATGTGCTCGACATCAAGGGTGCTAAGATCTGCAGAGAGACTCGCCACTGTAGCGATGAGCTGGATGGTGAAATAGCGAGTGTGCCTCCCACAGGTGCCCGGTCTCCGTAATAATCAGCATATAGCGCCCATCCTCCCCGTCATTGAAGGTCAGCTGAAATCTGTGCCTAATAGTATTACCGCTGTTTTCCGAAGGCAAGCCACCCAGAACCCATCGATGATAAGCTCGTCTCGCCGACACCCTGGGCCTCAACAGCCACCAAAGGTTTGTTAGTGAAGGTCCCACGCACTCGCGACACTCCTCGCCAGCGGCTCCGTGAGCCGGCAACTACAGCCCCGCGACGAGCCCCGTCCAACACATCGCCTTATCACAGGTCGCCTTGATCGCACGCAGCTCTTCCTTAAACTCCCAGCTCGCCTCGATGTGAGAAGCTCATCCCAACCATCCTGTCTGAGACAGTAGACCGCAGCCCCGCCCTGGCCTCCACTGCCGCCTCAACCCGCACTCTTCATCTTTAAAACCTCCCAAGCTTCGTCGCCACTGTTAAACTGCTTCTGATTTCATCTTTCTACTCTTCGGCCCGAGAGACAGGCTTGACGTGGTATGCTTCAAATTAGATTGGTGCTTCACCGCTCTCCGGTCATACACACGCACCTCGACCCCGCAATCCCGCCCACTCACCAGAAGGGAAGCCACCTCGCCCAAGTCTCGAGCCGCTTTGGCATGACTCGCTTAGCTGGCCTTTTCGCCAAACCTTCAAAATGAGTAGCCACCTACGCACTCCAAAGCATGTAATCAACACCCAATGCAACCGGCTACCAACCTAAAGTGTGAATCGTATTATCGATAAGGTATGAGAACTACTTGAGGCACCCTCGAGAGATAGGGCTAAAGCCTCATCAACGGCAACAGACCGCAATTTTCGGTGATCGGTCCTTAAGAATGACGAGACTGCGCCGCGCGAGTCTGCATCGAGAAGCAAAGAATCCCCATCTCCACCACTCCTCGATTCCGACCTTCCTCCTCAACTCTTCCGCCTTCGAAGGAGACCTAACCCTCTTCGTTGGCGGGTTCTAGACGATAATGGGCGCGACCGCTAATCCACGCTCAACGGCCCCACCCAAGGTGACCTTCATCGCAGCTGCACCCGGGAATGGGACCGCGAACCTGACCGGCAGGAGCCTTAACCAGAGGCAACTGCACCCGCTCCGGTCTACGAACATGAGTAGATGGAGAAGATGAAGATGCCCCAACTTCGGAACTTTGACCGAAGTCGGCCGATCTTTCCCAACAGAGTCCGAGGTTTTTCGTTTCATGCTCCGGGGCTTTCGGGACAACGTCTCCAACTAAGCCAGTAGTTCCCCCCTAGTAGGTTTGGCAGCGGAGGGCCCAATGGCAGAAACTTTCATGATGGAAGGAGGCGAAGGCCTCAAAGCAGCAGCGAAGGGCCCAATGGGAGAAACTTTTGTGGCGGAGGAGGCGGGCGGCCCAAAGGGCAGATGAAGCGACCTCGAGCCCGAAGGGCCGTGAATGTCCAACTTGATCGGCCCGCGCAAGGACGAGGAGAACACTCAGCCAACGCCAACGCTATGACGCGAGTCTCACGAGATCAATTCGAGCACCCGAGAAGCATGACGGTACAGAATCAAAATACCACGACCACACACAAGTTATAACCACAAAAACAGTAACGAACACTACGAAGATTCTCTAAAGGTCCAAGCACTGAGATGTTTAGGTTCTTGAGCTGAGAGGGTTACAGACTCTGATCACGGCCACTAACAAAGAAGGCGCCCTCCACAGCTCGTGGGAAGAGGGAAGACCTGGAACACAAGAGAGCACCAGAGCTCTAGAAAATAGGCAAGGAAGCCCTCGGAGGTCTCCTTCGGGATAAAAAGATAAAGGAGCAAAGCTACACCTGGGACACTGAGTCATTCCTAAAGAAAATTAATGCATCAACCAAGATACCCCAACCATCAAGGAGTCGAGAACGACAGACATTAAGTGTCAGAAAAACCCCTTTTATGAAGGGATGTAGAGGAAAGCGAACACCATTATCGAAAGCCACTTCAAAGAAGCACACCATCTTAGGCATGGAAACCACGTAGAGGGTCCAAAAGTCAGGGGACCACACTTGAACGCCAAAGGAAAATGATAACGGCCCGCTAAGGTAGCCCCATATGAGGGACCGACCTTGTTGGGATCCACAACTAAAGTACGATTTAATCCACGATCTCGTGTATTCCGCCGACCCTCCAGATATTTGATCGTGTCTACTTTCCTTTACCCTTGTCCAAGGGAAGAGGAGGCTCTCCAAGACTTGAACCAACCCCCCGACCGAACGGTCGGAGACACCACCAGTCCGCCCGGAACCGGCAACAACCAAAGAATCACCGCATATATGCAGCGAAAAAGAACGACCCGGACCCATAATGAAAATTCTACTAATCCACTCCTAGCGCTCATCAGATTTTCCATACCAAGGAGACAAAGACGCAAAGGACCCAGAATACAACGTAAAAGGCTATCCCAAGAAAGACAGTAAAGACTTTACACAAAAAGGCTCGCATGTTACTTAAGAGAGAGAAGGAAGTCTGAACTCGCTAAAGGCAAAAGAAAAAGTCTCAGGATCAGAGGCACACAAGACAGAGGATGTCTAAGAAAGAAACAAAAGGAAACTGAAAGAAGTGGGAGAAATGAGCGCGAAAACCGAAGAGTCATCATTATCATAAGACAAATGACGCGCATCAAGCCCTAACTTAACTAAACTCCAGAGCACACGTGAAATTGCACCCGATGCGAGAACGTTACGCACCCCCTCTACCAATGATTCCCGCACACAAGGGCCGGGGGCAATCGATAGGGGTTTGAAAATAAGGCTCAGAAACGCACTGGCCAGCCCAAAGGCCAGCCCCAACGAAACACGCAGCTCACTCGCTAAAACCCCAAAGGAGAGGCATGCCTGACAACCATTCAGCCTTTTACGCCAAAGATCTGCCTTTGCATACCAAAAATGAAGGTCCAATCCGCGCCCAGCGCCTCGATTATGGAAGCCCCAAAGATAAGGGAAATAGAATAATCCCCACAATATATTATCCCGCAAATCCAACCAAATCTCATCACAAGGAAAGATAATAACAACTCATCATCAACCTGATCCCCCCAACAAGGCTTAAGATTATCCTAATAAACCTGCTCTTTCTATATCTCACTAAATCCGATACCGCTAATGACAAAGAAATATCCCATCCAATGGAATGAATCCTAATCACCATCCAACTGTGTGACATCTACTATAAATACAAAGTGCCACCCATCTAAGAAAAGGTAATGCGCATACCATACGTTGCATACGCAATTGACATCTGCCGCGGCGCCTCTCTTTCTCTCGTAAAGAAACTGACTTAGAGACCGGAGCGCCAAGGGCAAACCTCACGACCCCCCCTTCTTCTTTGTTGCAGAGGAGTTGTCACGCCCGAACCTACGAACCAGCATCGCAATATCCTACTCAGCCGACTACCTGGGGAGCCCGCACTCTCACCCGCTAGCAATCCATGGCTTCCCATTTAACGACCCCCAAACGCTCCAACCCAGTCCGGTTGAAAAAATAGCATCATCAAGTTTAATAAACATGCTATATTTGCATCAATTTGCACCCATTTAATTATTAACCCAAATTAATCTAGGTTCTTTATATTAAATATTAATGGTTAATTATACTTATATTATTTCATATGATCAAATTAGTAAATGAGGTCTTTGACAAAAAAAGTAAATGGATGATGCATGTTGTGTTATTCAATTACTAATTAGATCATATTTAAATTTATTATTTTTTATCAAATTATTGTTCCTAATATATTCAAATTAATGGAATGATAGACAAACATCCAAAACTAAATACTGTACTCAGTTGTCATCCAAGGAATGAACCCATTCCACCCCTTTTTTTTTCACTCTTCTTGAAAGACTTGTAAGAGAGATGTCAACCTCAATAAACAAATATAAATTTACTTAGAAAGCAAGGTTTTTGCTTTCACGTGACAATTACTTTGTAAATATTGATGTTTTAAAATCTAACTGATGATTAAATCTAAAAAAATTATTGATCTCACGGTTCATTAGTTGGATCATTTATTACGAACCTTTATAATTGTGATATATTAAGAGATATTATTTATTTAATTTTAAAACATATAATTAATAATTTCAAGATATTATTTTAATACTTTTTATATAACAAATATTTTAAATTTTATTTTCAAAATATGTATAATGTTTTAATACAAAATATATTTAAAATGGAATAAACTTATTTATATAAATATATATTAATTTGTAGTAATATATAATTTCTAATATCTAAAATAATCTACAATGACAAACATGTTTTGTAGAGTCGTTCTCTCAGAATCTCCTCCTCCCAGTTCCATCTACTTCGCCTCGTAGTATTTGATTGGAATTTTCTTAGTTACAAACCTTCTAACCTTAAGCAAACGACGTTATTGTAAAAGACTCAAACGACTGCTGACTTGAAAATTTGTGGGAGAGAACCGGCCCGTTATCCAAGAATCGACGTTCGACCGGTTCAAAACGGTACTTCAGAGCCCGGGTTCATTCACAACCGGCTTTTTTTTTTTTTTACATTGAATCAGACCGATTTTATGGCTGGTCAACGGTTCGACCGATCGGACCGATCGATCCAATCTGATTTTCAAAACATTGGTAAAAATGTCTATTTCTTTGTTTTTTTTATAATTAAAAATCTTAAAAATTGTATCGAAATAAAACGCAAGAATGAGAAACCAATCGAACTGTAGGACTCGTCTTACATTAAATAAATATATTTCATTTTTTTTATTAAAAATCTTAAAATTGTTCCTGAAAATAAAGAAAATGTACTAACCAATGAAATGTAAATGTTAATGAATACCCTTAATATGAAAGAAGCTTTCTGATACGATCTCATATCATTTCTACATAAGAGTGGGAGTGGTGGAACTTTAAGATTCACTCATCAGCCTGCCTTTTGTCATATTCACGGGGGCTCAGGCCCCATTTTCATTGGTGATTTATTAAGAGACGGTATGTAACGAAATGCCACTGGAAGAGGGCTACCCAAGGCTTCAAAGTGTATCCTGGAGCACCAATACAAAGACAGAGCAAATTTAAATGAACGCCATCCGCGCAGTCTGATTTTCAAAGTGTATGGAATGATATGACATCGATTCCACACAAGAAAGATAGAGCGCGATACTTAAATCCTGAGCTGGCTTCCCACCATCGCCCGGTTTTTGGTCGGGCTTTCATCGAGCTTGGAGGCCCTATCACTTTCTAGGCAAAGATGAAAAGAAATCCATTAATTATAAAATTTACACAAAATTATTACTACCCGAGTTTCACGACCTTAACCATAATCCTCTAATTTTATTACTCCTTATATATATATATATATATATATATATATATATATATATATATATATATATTATTTCTGTGGCTCTCTACTGTTAATTTCTTTCACTTACTTACACCTCTGTTGTTTAATTTTTCTACTGCTCCCACAATCATATTTATATCATTAGAAAATGAAGAATGGCCTCATTGGTGAAGGAAAGAGGTAGTTTGTATTGGAGAAAAACGACAATATTGTTGGAGAACAATGCGGGAGACCCACCAGTCCAGTCCTGCCAACATCTCTAGAGATTTTTTTTCTTTGGTCACCCCACATTGTCATTAATTAACCTTACCCTATCTTCAGAATTAACTGAAGACCCAATTTAAACATTGAATAAGCTTTTGAGTCCTTGGGTTATTGCTATATCATATATGAAAACACATACATCGCACTTCAGGAGACTTTCAACGGAAGCTTAGAGTACTTAAACTTGCTAAAATGAGGAGTGGAATGTAAAGAGAATAGCAGTGCCACAGCTCAGAAAATTAGAGGTTAGGTCCATTAGAAATTCAAAGATCCTCCATGGAGAATTAACACACAGGACTTTCTTGAACACAGTTCATTAGAGAGACTTATAATTATTGGTTAATCACCCTAGCGTCAAAAGCACCAACCTGCTTGTAAAAGTGGTTTGTGATGGGGTTTAGTTAATAGGGCACGCAGCTCAAGATGCAAGCTCCAAACATCAGATTGGTAAACGCCCAAGACTGAAGAATATGCCTTAATTGCATCTCTAAACGCAGCTCCAAAACGAGGCTCCAACTTCCCTTCAAAAGACTCCAGAGCCCAAGGAACTGTGACATGCTTAAACACACACTCCACCACCAGTAGATATTTTTAATATGAGCGACACCATTCCCAGAGAATGGAAACATTTATAAGGAAAGAAAATCTCACCTAATGGGAGAAGACATCGTATCATCCTCCCAAACAAGGAAAGATAGTTTATTCGCCATCATCCAACTAGAAAATTACTAAGACATCCATTATAAATACCGTGCCACCCCATCGTTGAAAGGGTAATGTGACTTATGCATAAACTTCATTCCCAAGTGCGCTTGGATCTTTCTTCTATTGAAAGAACTCCACTTAGGCATCGGGAGAGGCAACTGGCGAGCCTCACGATCCCTCATGGCTATTTTGGCGTATGGAAAGCCCAATGATCCAGAGAGACAAAGGATCGGCCTAGTAGTTCAAAGATCGCCCACCCAGCCCGATTGAAAGCATCATCGGGCTTTCAGGTCACCGGGCCACACAGCTTGAGAACTTGGAACACTGAAATATTACCAAGTAAAGTCCAATCCACTCTCCCATAGTTGTCCATGATTATATATGTGACGACGTTAGGCATCCTCCAATATGCCAAAATGCATGTTTTCTCAGGTTCATGCTTACAAATATTATCTTCTATTTGTTAATCTTATTGTTCAAGCCATTCTTTTCAAATTTATAGGAACTTTCAATGTTAAGCAAATGGTGATTAATAAGGTATGTCACACAGTTCATTTTTTTTTCCCCACACACATTCTATATGTTATGATAGGCAAGTCACAACTTTTGTATTTCTTTGTCAAATAATAATCTTACTTAGCATAAATATATTGAACGATGCCTTAAAAATTAATGCTGTAGAAACGGTGTCCAAAAATGCCTTTGCATGAGATCATTTGAATTATATTTATGTTCTCTGTTAGTTCATGTGCTTTATTGTAGTGCTCAATCCAAATATCACTAACTGAAAGAAGAAATTGCTCTATTCAATCCAAATACAATCACAAAGAAAATCCTATAACGTTCACACACCATTAACTTCAGGATGTCCTGATTTTACAGTCCACACACACAAGTAATAAAATCTACTACCAAATAGTATATATTAAGGTTTGATAGACATTCAAGAACTAAGCATTAACAGTAGAACAGAAAAATAAGTTCAAGGGACGGAACTCCAATATAAAAGGAGGTCTGTAAAATGTAGTAAGTGAAAATGCTCTCATGAGTGTTCCTACTGAATTTCTGCTCCAATAGCAAAACATAGAAATGGAAAGTGATGTCTCCACGAAGAAGTAGAACATAACCTTCTCGCATATCTTCTCACACCCTAATCAAGGAAAAAAGAAAAAAAAAACACCGCTGTTTCAGGTTGTTGGGTATGCTTAGTAATCAACTCATGTCAAGCAGGTTATATAAAAACTAATTTTCAAGAGATAAGTACTGAACTTACATGGCAGGTTTAACTTCAATTTTCAAGAGAGTTCTAGCTTCTGTACCCTGCAGAAAGCATTTCTAGATTTAGAATTTATCTTCTAATTGAGCTGTGCCCTTTCTCTACATCCCATTCCTCCAGTTGCTCTTAACTTCCATAGTTTAAGAACTCAAGTTCAAGAAAAGCTTCCTAAAAGCAAACCATCTTTTTCCTAAGTAAGACTTGGCAAGCAATTTAAGACTTCTAAGGTTGCTTTTCCAGTGACTGCATTGGATCTTTTACAAGTCCTGACCCTGATATGAGATCGATGAGACTGCATGGAATTTGAGATAAAATAGATGGATTCCTTTAACCATTCCAGGAAGTAAATGTAGGAAAAAGATTTCACATGGTTTACTAGAGTTTCAATTTAGTTCCGATGGCTGATTTCTTTCATCAATAGATTTTAGCCTTAAAGGTCTAAGCTGGTTCAACCTAAAAACCCAGTCAACTACTGCCTGTAGTTGCACACATTACTCCTGCTTATGTGACATAGTCAATCCCAAATTTCCACACTGAGTAACTGGCTCCAGGCCACCCTATGGGAGTTTCCTCATCTACAAATACTCCACACAATGTTTGGAGGATTGTAGGAAAATTTGCATCATGTTGAAGCTTGAGTTTACTTCGAGAACTCTCAGTCAAGTATAAGTGTCGCAATTGTTTGAGCTTCCAGATTGAACTGGGAAGTGCATTAATGCTAGTATGCTTCATGTCTAGTGTTTGAAGATTCTGCAACTTCTGCTTAGTAGATGATGGAATTGTCTCTGCTGAATGTGTAGATCTTAATCTAAGGTACCTTAGTTGAGTTAGCTTTGCCACTGCCCTTCGTAACTTGGGCCTGAATACGTTTCAAGATCAAGCACAAGCAGCATTAGGAAGCAACCACTGAAACTATGATGAACAAAGTTTCCTAATTTCTTCTCTGGTTTGCTTTCTTCCTAGTATCAAAAGACAGAAAGAAAGTACATGCTCATAATAAGGTGTCAAAGAAGGAAGCCACCTGTAATCACCATGAATATGATGAAAACTTATATCTTCTTGTCAAGATGATCAATGAGACGACGGATCTTGTTGGTACCAAGGGACAACCTAGATCTTGTGTTGGGTACGAACCTATGAAATGTGGCTTGTTGAGCTTTGGATAACCAATATTGTCTTAGGGCATCTGGTAACCGCACCATTTTAACATTCCCATTAAGCTTCTTCTTTGTCAATTGAACCATTCCTTGAGCTATCAATAAATTCAAACACCTCTTTGCCACATCTTCTGGAGTTTCATTACTGCCCTCTGGCTGTACCAAATCCTCTGCAACCCACAATGCTATCAATCTTCTTGCTGGAATATTGAAACTTGAGGAAATAAAGTGAAATAAAACAGATGACTTCCTCATGTACAAGGACAGATCCTTATGGATCTTAAAGAGGGTCTTGGTCATGATGGAAGTGTTGAACTACAGTGGACCAATCCTCAATGGAAAGCCATCCTTGTGTGAGAGTTTTTCTGCCAATTTTACAATCAGCAGAGGCAACCCCCCACATGTTTTTGCAATTTTGTCTTTCAGCTTGAGCAATTCTGGGGGTATGCTCATATTCAGAGCATGGATAAACAATGCCCAACTCTCCTCATCTGTAATGAACTGTGAGATGGTGGAGGTTCTTACTTATTTGAGGATGAGGTTCTTGTTTTTGTAACCAGTCAAAATCATTCTACTGCCATTTAATGTAATTCTGTAGCCCTTCTAGCATTGCATATGGGAAATACGAATCATCCAGAACTATGAGAGATCTGTTACTGGTGAAGAAGGCTTTCAACCGTTGTAGCTCCTCCTCACAACTCCACTCTCGTCCCAGTCTACTTATGTTGCACTCCATTATTTTTTCCTTGTGACGGAGATGAAGTTGACAGCCATCTGATGTCCAAACGCCAAAGGGGAAATGATCTATAACAGCTTGATGGTTAAAGATCAATTTTGCCAAGGTTGTCCTTCCAATCCCTTCCATACCCACAATTGGAATTACTCTGAAACTCTCATCTTCTGTAAGCAACCGTGATATCATGGCATGAACATCATCACGAAAGCGGGCAAGATTCGGTTCTTGCATTGTTGGCTGTGATGGATTCGATCAGAAGGATTTCTACTTTGACCTCAGGGTTGACTGCGTTGCTGGGTCGGTGGATAGAGAGGTTTTGATCTTAGCATATATTTTGTCCATCTCCATAGCAAGCTTACCTCATACTTCAATTTGCCAAAACCAAAAGCAGAAACAACCTGTGAAGGTCTCATCCAACTTTTCTTGAATTTGTTGTGTTTTATTGATTAAGTTCTCAATGGTAATCCCAGCGACAGGGCAGCATGGGACAGCCTCAATCCAAACCATTCCACAATTATCCAATTGTACAGATTCTAAGCTTTTGAGAAAACCATTCAGAGAACTGAGTTTGTCTAGTACCCGCATCACCTTCTTCTTGGTAAAGGGATGAATCGCCTCCAGAGCTAGCAGAGCTGATACCTTCTCTTCAATCGGGGAAACAACTGTGTTTGCCATGCTTCGATTGTTTATCAACAAGATATCTGACCAAATAATTTCTTCAAAGTTGTTATCACTGTTGCCGCCACATGCGATTCCGATGGGGAGACCAGGAAGAGCAGGGATCTTAGATTTTATCAACTCCAGCTTCTTATGAATTCTGATCAAATAGAAGGCACTCTCTTCCAATTCTATTTCCGTGGCTTTGAGGCAGATCTGAGAATAAGGTCGCCTAATCACATCTTCAAAATCATAGGCAACATCCATTAGTTCCTCTGGGGAATAACAATAATATTTTTCCCGAGTGTTCATCAACTCCCTTTGGATCCATTCGATATCTTCTTCAACTCCGACGAAAATTGATGGTTCTTGAATCTGCAAAATATAGAGTTTCTCTCTATCACCTCGACAACACTATCTTCACCGAATCTCCTGTGTCGTCTACCTTCACCCAATCTATCGTGTCCCAATCTAGTGTGTGGAAAGAGTTTCTGTGCCGAATCTCCTCTGCTTCTTCTTCATTTCTACCTTCTGCCATCATCCTCCACGCCTCTTCCCTTGCCTTCCTTGTAGAGTATTCATGCAGCATTTTTCTGCTTTTCAACCCAAATTTAAACCATGGAAAAAGAAAACGAAGAGAAGCCTAGGTAAAAATCTATGAAAATGTAAAGAGGGATGATGACAAAGGGAATTAACCATAACTGAAATAAATAAGGCATAAACATTTAATAATCAATGATGTTAATTAGAGTATTATTATTACAAATTAAGGAGTGATGATTTTGGCAGAAATGGTAAAATTTTCGTTGTTCTTACAAGAAGGTATAGGTGGCAGCGCCTGCAACGAAACTCAGTAGCCATTCCATACTTGCAAAATAAAGCTGATCTTAGCGGTGTTCCCCCTCCACTACTATGAAAAACTGATAATCTAAAAGAAATCTAGTAAGATACAAATAAAAGCAAGTCTTTATATTCTGCATCATTTTGTTCTTCCTTTTTCATTTAATATTTTCGTTTTCCCTTTTCCAAGCCATTCTCACTTCAGCACCTTCCTCTTCCATTTCCAAGAACATCTCCTTGACCTCTTTTTCTCCTTTCCTCTCTCTATATTTTATTCGAAAGCTAACTCACAGTGACAATGCATCACTTATTGAAGTGAAACCAAGAAGTGTACTGTTCGGGACCGGAGTAACTTTAGAAATTAAAGAAGCAGCTGCAATACATGTGATCCCCTAATATTTTAGGAATTTAAGAGTTAGCTGTATGGATGGCAATGGGGCCGTTTTCAGTCATAAGGCATAAACATTTAATGATGATCAGTCATGTTAATTAAGAGTATCAGTCATAAAAAAGGAGTGGGATGATTTTGTTGATATTATAAAATTTTCGTTGTTCTTACAAGAAGCTATATGGTCCAAAAGTCTCATAATGTCCCATATCTGTTACAAATGCAGGGCGCTTACGAAGATATAAACATAACAAATCAGAGAAGGTCTTTTAGTGGAGAATTCTAAAACAAACCATAAGCAGGCCTAAAGTTTATAATATCAGATCGCGTGTATAAGAAATGGTTTGTGAATTTTCCCAAGAAATGGTATAAGCTAAATATTGGTGTGGTTGGGGGCCTGGTTTAAGGGGAGGCTCATAGAAAAGAAATCTGGTAATGTACAAGTAAAAGCAAATCTTTATACATCACATTTTGTTCTTCTTTTGTTCATTTAATATTAATGTTTTTCTTTTTTTCCAAGCTAATTCACACTCACCACCTTCCTCTTCACTTTACAAGAACATTCCCCCTTGACGTGTCTTTTCTCTTTTCCTCTTTCTGTACATATATTTTTCTTTGGAAGTCAACGTACAGTGACCATCACATATTGAGCACCCAATACCATCTGTTCCTTTTTCTTTTTCTCTATCACAGAGAATGGACTGGTTCCACCTCGCTTCCACCTTTTCTAGGGAGGAATATCTTTGAAAGACTTGTGATAAGCTTATAAGATCACTTAATTAGTATTTTTTTATAATTTTGAATAATTAATTTAAATATCTTATTTATTAGGTTTGTTGATTTGTTAGTTAATAAAGCTTGCCATTATTCAGGTTAGTTGGATATGTTAATGACTTATTTCTTAAGTGACCTATTTATTAGGCACGAGGTTGTGAATTTACTTTTGTATTTAAATCATTTTGAAGTTAATAGAAATAGTATAGAGAAAAAATTCAAAGTTTGTGGATCATCTCAAAGTTTGACTAGGACCACTTATTTGTGGTATCAGAGCTAGATTGTAATGACAACAATCAAAGAGCGCATTGAAAATTTGGAAGCTAAGTTCAAAGAACTTCAATGCTCATTCGCATAGTGAAGGTGTGAGTAGCATAGTGAAGGTGGGAGAAGGATAAGCTCAAAGACAGGAAAAAAATCAACAAACTTTCTAAAGCTCTATTGTTTAACTGAGTTAAGTAAATATTAACTTATGTTTATTCTTGGAATAATATAGTTGGGAAGTATAGAAAAAAAGTCATGATAATTTTTGAAGGGTTACCGTCGATCTTCAATTGGCAAACTGAATTTTTTAGATTTTATGGGATTTATCCAAAGCTTTGGTCCACTAAAGTGGAGCAATTTTTCAACTATCAAGGCACCCCAAATTCTCAAAAGGTTCATTTAGCTTCTTTTCATGTGGAAAGTGAAACCAATGAGTGGTACCAATTCCTTCATTGAAACCTTGAGGACAAGGTTCAAGTTATAGTAGGGGTATTGATAGGCCGAGAAGACTTAATTAGTATTTTTTATAATTTTGAATAATTAATTTTAATGTCCTATTTAGTAGGCTTGTTGGTTTTTAGTAACTTTATTTTGATCTATCATTCATTAACTTAGTGTCCTGCTTTGTAAGAAGGATATGTCATTGCTTAGTTGTTAAGTGTAGGAAGTGATTTACGGTTGTTACCCCTTTTTGTATTTAAATCCTTTGTAGTTAATAGAATGTATATATAAAAATTCAAAGTTCAGTATTCGTTCTCACACTGAAATCTCACCACCTATTAACTCAGAATATGAAATAAATCAAGAAACAAAATGTAGATTGGATGGGGAAGGAAAATTGTTTTCACATGGCAAAGTGAAGGTCCATTGGAAATAGGCATTGATTTTCTTGCCATAAGTGGGGATGCTAGTGTGAGTATCGTGGCCTTTGGGCTTAGACCCACTACTCAATAAGTCTAGCACCCGCATAGGCCCGCCACATGAAGCGGCCCATCATATTAAAACCACACGAGAACCAACTAGACGGTACAGTCCTAGAACCCGTCTAAGGTCCTGAGTCCCCTAATCGGCCATCTTACAACACATGAGAGGTTTGTCAAAAATAAATATGTTAAGAAGAGAATTACGCATAGGATATTTATCCACTGATCTCCCAATATCCAAATCTGATACGTCTCAAAAACATTAATCCTTAGCAATAGAGAATTAGTCTTCGATAAGGAAAGAGAGATTTTATCATGAGATTATCTTTCCAAAAATCAAGGAGGATTGGTCTCTGATAAGGAAAGAGAGATCTTAGCACAAAAATCATGAGATTATCTTTCCAAAAACCAAGAAAAATTCGAGTATAAAACAAAAACTCCCCTCCCCGAGGGAAAGGTACGCAATTCTAACTATCTCAACTTTCTTCTTCCTCTCCATATTGATGACTTAATCATCTGAGAGGCGGTCGACACACCATCATCAGACCTTTTCGTTTATCATGACTATTGATGCCTCTTTAAGGTCGACATCTAGGTAACAACAATTGGCGTCAAGCCAGGGGAATCGAACAGTGCCTGGGATTGGAGCATGGGTGAACTTACTAGCTGATTCACAGCCCCCGCCACCGCAGGTCCGACGATTCTCCCCACATCCATTCATCTCGACCACTTGCAATGTCAAGTAACCCGATGATTCAGTCGCCCAAAGACCAATTCCTTATTGGCGTCAAGACATGGAGAAGAAGCAGGAGGAGTAAGCAAGGCAGATAAGGGAATTGCAAGATTGTGCTGAGCACCTGCAGAATGAAAATGATCGTATGTGGGCTCAGGTAGAAGAAAAGCACAATCTTGGGGAAAGAGATGTGCAAGATAGCGAGCAAACACCCGACCGTTCTCAATAAAGGAAAGAAGCCCATTGTCCCTGATGATGTAGATATCCCAGCAGACGACGAGGTGTCCTCCGGAAGCTCGCTAAACCTCTCCCCGGCAAAAAGCAACAGGGCCGGATCACGCTAGAGACACTCGCATCGCCCTGCGTTTAGCAACATCGATAATGGCCTACTTTGCCGGGTAAGGAGAGAAATAGGCCGAGGGCAGAGCTAGCCAAACGCAGCGCCCGAAAACAAGTATGCATTACCCACGAGCGTGGTGCCGATCATGCCGTTAGTTTATCCCGCCTTCGGTATATCACCAACGCCCTACATGCCGCCTGTAGCAGCGATTTGAAGTCCTGACAGCATACTCTCCTCCCCCCTAGGGCGACACATCCTTGACTATGAGTCGCCCCGCGGGTTTGTCATTCCAACTTTCACTATGTTTGATAGTTCAACTGACCCATATGATCACATGCTCCATTACAACCAGGCAATGACTCTGAATGCCGGCAATGACCTTCTACTATGCAAAGTTTTCTCGGCTAGCCTGCACGACCCTGCACTAGCCTGGTTTCACAAGCTCCCTCGAAGCTCAATAAACATGTTTAACGAACTTTGGAGAGCATTCATCTTACAACATCTGTGCTTAGTGCGTTAGAAAAGGAACATTAGTTCCCGGCTACAAACTAGCTCAAACATAAGACGTAGTCCATACTGGACTTTACGAGGAGGTTCGGGCAAGCCGTCCAACAAATAGAATTTAACAGTATGGATGCATTCCTTCAAAATTTTAGAGAAGCCTCTTTCGTGGTCGACTTTTATTCCACTTCGCATTCTAGCCCGTGAGTAACAATGGAAGAGCTATACAGCAAAGTGCTGTGTACTTCAACATTGAGGACAATATCCAGCAGCCACCGCACGATCATGATCACAAACCAAAATTTCGGCTTAAGAAAGATAAGTCGGGCGTGAAAGCAGTTGCCCACATCCAAGGAAGGCCAGATTGGAAACCGGAAGTGACCTCGAGACCAATCTCATAAAAAAAGAGCCTCGCGACCACACCTCAATATCTCATACAAAAGATCGTCAGCTCTCATTTGAGACTCCACCAGATTTCAAATGGTCACACTCCATCCAGATGGATCCCGCTCAAAGAAACAAATCCTTACGATGTGATTATCATAGGGACCAATGACACGAAACCGACTGGTGCCAAAGTCTAAAGTTCCTAGTAGAAAAGTTGATCACATGGACACCTTAGGAAGTTGATCAAAGGAATGGATCGCAAAATCAAGTGGTGGAGAGAATTGTTGTCTGGCCCGACAACTCCGTCGCCGCATCGCGTCCCAACCCCGCCTAGGCTAACAGGGGGATGCAACACGAGACTAAGACTCCTTTACCCGAGTTACGACATTAGTGAGCCCATTTCGAAATATAACTGAATGTATCAAAATATAACTTAAACTTAATCCATAAGGAAATAAAACTTTTAACACTACCACCATAATGGTGTTCATAATGTCCTGTACAAATATCTGAGTCCCATTGACTTATACATATACAAGTCCTATTAAAAACTTTACATGTACATATTCAAAATCGAGGTAGCTACCCATAGATGTTGACTCCTATTGCCGTGTCGCCCTCCCGTGCCGTGCGACCGGGTTATCCTTTCCTACCTACACTCCGATGAAACACCCGTGCTGTTTATAGCTTAATGGGAAACATATAACATATACGACCACTTCAGAAGGGTCCTCAACAATGATAATAAGGCCACCAACACAATTCCTATTTGCACATTAGCTGTTCATATATTCGACTACTTATACACATGCCATTTATTAGAGTTCTCATGTTCATTCTTCATAATACATAGTACTTTTTATATTACTGTAGCTCTATCACATTTTTCAATTCAAATCATTGTTTTCATGTTACATGGTTCTCGTAACCATTTCAATCATTTTATCTCATCTTGTGTCTTGCTTGCATATTCCAAGAAGTGGATACGGGTATAAACTGTATGTACCCGAAGGTACTATCACCCAACACGGCACGCTAATCCCGCACCGTATCGAATCTAAACTTAGGCTGTAATGACCAAAACAGGGCTAACTATATCATGTAATCCCTAATGGGCATGCCTACTCATCCGGCCTCTCACCCGAACATATGCAGACAATCAATCTTATTACATTTTTATTCGGGCTCAAGCTATGCACATCTCATATATATGGATAATGTCAATTACGTGTATTCACATAAGATATTTTCAGACAATATTCCTTTATACATATACTATAATTCATTCCTTTATCATAACCCTGTATGGATCATACTCTCGTGATTTGCCGTATTTTTGTTCATGTAACCATATTTCATATAACAATCACTTTTATAATTGTTATGATATAGCAATCACTTTTATAATCGTATTTTTGTTCATGTAATCACATGGGATTCACATCGATACTTTCTCGTACAAGATTCCTTTATACATATACTATAACTGTTACTTTTATCATAACTTTTATGATCATGTTCTTGTATTGCTCATATTTTTGTTCATGTAATCATATTTCATATAGCAATCACTTTTATAATTCCTTTACAATTTCATTTATTCACTTGAATCTATTTATACCAAAATATTTCCTACAAACAGAGCTCCCTTTAGACGGATTTCTAGGTACAATGGGGTCCAAATTTGAATACACTTATTTCAAGGAGATTTGTTTTCCTACAAGTCTAGTTTACTCAGATATTTGAATCACTCAAGTCGGATGAGTGATGGCCAAGTTATGCCTAAACACTAAAGTTGTAACCAAACAGACTAGAAATTGCCCGAAAACGTAGCTCTTTACTTTGACGAATACCTTTCTGTGCCCAACGGAGTCCAAATTCAACACACTTATTTCAAGGATATTTGCTCTCCTATGAAGCTCATTTTACCCAAAATTTGAATAACTCAATTTGATGAGTGGACGGCCAGTTATGGCCTAAACATTAAAGTTGTACCCAAATAGACCAGAAATTGCTTGAAAATAGAGCTTCACTTTGATGAATTTTCTGGGTATAATAGAGTTCAAATTTGAATACACTTATTTCAAAGAGATTGTTTCTCCTAGAAGTCTAGTTTACCCAAAAATTTGAATCACTCAATTTGGATGAGTTATGATTAAGACAAAAATGTGGGTTTTGGAAAAATTGTGACAACATCTCCCCTAAAACCCTAACATTTTCTTTATACAAACATTCCTCAATTGAGAACCACAACCAACTCAAACAACCATAAAATTGAGTTGAGACCAACTTCCATCATTATTATGAAAAGTTTAGGTTTTCCCCAAATCCAAACATCATTATTATTAATCTTTTTCTTTTCTTTTCTTTCTTCCTCCTTCTTGATCACCAAAATCCTTGATCACATGGAGCAAAATCACTAACTCTTCTCTTCTTCTCTTAACCGCAACCCTAAGCTCTCAAACCCAAAGTTAGGAGAATGTTCCCTTTACAAGACCAAATTCTTATCTTATCTCTTAGTCTTTCATAAGCCATGTTTGACTTGTCATTTTGTTAAGTTTCCATTTCTTTTTGCATTAAAGTCCTTTTCTTTCTTTTATTTACACTCTACTTATCTGATATTATACACGAGTATATAAAATTGCTCTATGCACCCTGAGTCCCTAATGAGATATTTTACTATTTTTACTCAGTCTTATATTAATTTCTGCTTTATCATTTTTCTTCTAGCAATATAAATTTCGTAAAATTCAATTTTAACTTATCAAAACCCTAATCATGTTATAAACCGCTAGTATATTTTTGGGTGTTACAAGAAGTGCTAAGACCAAATTTTATAAATTATATACCGCGATCAATATCAATCAAAACGCAAGAAACACTCTCGCCGAGCAGCCGCGCTAAAGCTAGTGAATGTGCCGTCCCACATAGAAAGCGTACCTGTGGAGAAGTCAGTTATCACGGCCCCATATCCTTTCCTCTAGTTAACCCGAAAAGGTCAGGCCTCACCACGGCTCAAGATCACCCTTGTATTAATGGTTTTGATGTGCATGGTAAATCGTGAATCCAGTAGTAAAGAGACTTACTTAACTTTCACCCTTCACACGTATGAAACTTCCTTTGACATGCAACTCAAATGAGCCGGTCCTCTCGCTTACACGGAGCAACCACGATCGGTCGCTGGGGAGATGTCACACTCCTTGTGAAAGCCGGGCTAGTCACTCAATGGGTTTTGTTCTCAATCGTCGAAGACTTGCGAACTTACAATGCCATAGTGGGTCGGACCTGGCTGCACTCCATGAAGCAAGTTCCGTCAATGTACCACTAAATGGTGAGCAATTTGACAAGTGTGTAAGCTCCACTCCAGTAGCCACCGCTGCATACAATGCTATCAACCGACCCTACACTAACAGTGGGAAAGTTCTATTCTCGAACAAATTCTTTACCCTGATGATCTTGAAGACCCGCATAGCATCACGTATGCTACCCACCAAAAGTGTATAAAGATCCGCTGGCTGGCAATCCTTCCACTAGAAGGTCTGAGTCATCTGTTTAGAGAAATTTACCTTACCGCGCACTATGTCCAATGAAGAAAACATATCGCTGCACTGTTTTCGTCAATGCAACATTGATGTATTCGCCTGGTATATCTCTTGATATGGTTGGGATAAGTCCAATGGTGGCTTTCTCGCCAAATTGAACGTCCTCACTACGTTTCAAGGCAAAGGGTGAAATCGTTCCACCCGGACCGAGACATTAGAATATTAAGATCGAAAGTAGACAAACTTCAACAAAGAGGTTTTATAAATCCGGGAGGTCAAGTATCCCAAAATGGTTGGCTAATGCGGTCGTATTTAAAAAAAGGGTGGTAAGTGGCACATATGTGTAGAATACAATCGATCTCAATTACATGTCCTAAAGATAGCTTCCCCTTTCCACGATAGATAAAATCAGACGCAACAAATCGGAATGGAATTCCTATCGCTTCGACGCCTCCAATACCATCAAATTCCTATGCACCCGCTCGACACCTGAGTATCAACCTTTATCACGCCCACCTGACGTACCGCTATAACGCACTCGCTTGCTCCAAAATGAATGGGCAACTTATCAAAGGATGATGACCAGGATATTCCAACCCCTGATAGGTAAATCCACGGAGGTTTATATCGATGATATGCTCAAAAAATCTAAAGAACGCCCTGACCACACAAGGCATTTACAAGAAACCTTCGAGCCGCCATAAGACACAAATATGAAACTTTAACCCTTTGAAATGAGAACTCGCAGTCACTAGAAATTCCTAAGATTTATGGTAACATGGAGGGAATAGGAGAGGCTAACTTATCTAAATTCTCAAGGTCATAATAGATTCTTAGACCCCTTACTTAAAAGGTATAACAACCGGATCAATAAATTGGCCGCCATACTATTGCTCATATCTCGTCATTTATCATTTGAATGCTTTTGCCACTTAAAGAAACCCAGTAGGCTCACGAATCCACGACGCACCAAGCTCTGCAACAAATTTCGCAAGATTCAAATCGAATCCACCACTCGTTAAATTTCTCAGACAGTGAAACACTCTATCTTTACATAGCTTGTTTATGATGTTTTAGTAAGCACACACAAGATTCAAAGAAGACCGAACACTCCAAGTGCAGGCCCATATTCTCTATAAGCAAGTCCCTGTCGAGGCAGACACTCGATATACTCGTCTCGAGCAGGCGACACTGGTCCTTAGGGTAGCAGCTAAAAAACTCTGTCCCTACTTCCAGGCGCACCCTATTATTGTACTCACCAACCTTCCTCTGAGAAGCACTATACATTAGCCCGACCTGTCAGGACAAATGGCTTGGTGGGCAATCGAACTGAGTGAGTTCGACATTCAATTTAAACTCCGCCGCCTCGAAGGGACATAGGTCACCGAAATTTAGCAAAAAATTCCTCCACAAGAAATGGAGCCAGACTACTCCGGCTGGTGGACTCTTAATGTGGATGGCGCCTCATGAAAAATAAGAGTCGGCCTGGGGCTGCAACTAAAATCTCCGACAAGAGAAAGTATAGAGCATGTCGTACATTTGGATTTCCCCGCTTCCAACAACAAATCTGAATCTGAAGCGATCATATCCGGGCTCAACCTCACAATCTCTATATCCTTAGAAAAAATCATCTTAAGAAGCGACTCTCAATTGGTGGTAGGGTAGGTGAACGAAGAATATGAAACAAGAGACCAACGCATGACTAAGTATGTGATTAATCAACCTATGGTCGAAGCTTCCGTAGCCGCTGGGCTGAGCACGATCGAGAAATTCTAACGAAAAGGTACAAGGCGTTTAGGTCGCGCCCTACCAATAAAAGAAACAAAGGTTCTACTGTGTACTACCAACCGTAGCCGTTGGATCATTACCAATCAGGAATGAAATACAAAACTGTCCTTTCTTGACGACCCAATACTCGCTATTCGAGTTCTGGGGAACCACGGAGAGAGCCAAGCCCGCAAGATCTACCGCGCCCCTGCTTCTCCTCATTAACGATCGGCCTATATAAACGGTCTCAGGGCTCTAACTTAAGTTCCGCTTCACTAGCAGGGACAAGACGTATTGGAGAACTTCACGACGGGATATGCGAATAACCCGTGCGGCAGACATCAAGATGTAGCTCATACCCAAGGCTACTATCGTCGACTACGCATGTGGATGCCGCCTCCTATGCTAGAAGGTGTGACCATCACAAATGACAGACCTCGTCTCAAAGCTCCCCGAATCTAAAATTTAACAAACACAAGAAGCCCCGGCCCTTCGCCTTCCGCGGGGGTATCGACATAGCCTGAGCCACGCCATCGCTCGCTCGAAGAAGCCGTTGGTCGCCACCAACTACTTCTGTATATGGATAAAGGCCGAAGCCTTTGCATCCATAAAAGAAAAAGAGGTTGTTTAGTTTATATGGAAGAACATTGTGTGCGTGTGTTCTAATACCCTAATTGATCAGGATGCATTAAATGGGCCATAATTCGATACGGCATATAGGAACTTTTACGAATTAAAAATAAAACCTATACTCAACCCTTCGCTGCATCTATAAAGCAACAACTGTGTGGAAGCGTCTTATAAGACACTCCTATCGCCTTGAAAAGGCCTCGTATTTAGCCAAAGAAAAGTCAGAAGAACTACCAAGAGTAGCATGGCCCATAGAACAACCAGCCTGAAGTCACGGGGAATCAATCACCGTCGCTTCCTCACATACGGGATGGAGGATACCCCTCACACAAATCGATGCCCACCATTTGGAACGTAAATTCTTGAGAAGCTGTAATACCGTCGTGAATCAAAGACCCAGATAAGTTTGATCTAACTTCCTTAGAGTTTCGCAAATTCGGTGCGCATAACATCATAAATCAAAGGCCGGGTGAACTCGCACAACCCAAGGTAAAGCCTGCATTCAAAGTCGGGTAGTTGGGTCTTAAGAAGGGTTTTTGAAAACATGGCCAATCTAGTAGACGGGAAGTTCCAGGAGAACTAGGAAGGACCATACATGAAAAAGGTGTTCCCATGCACAGTTCTGTCCGCGATTTAACGTAAACCCAGCATCTTGATCCTCCTCAGGATGTGGAACGCCATGCATCTTAAGAAGTACTATCAGTAGTGTATTCTTGAGATTATCATCAATAAAAGATTAGACTTTACACATTTCTTCTTAAAACCTACAATTGCTTCATTCTAAAAGTCCAGATATGGTTTGCTGGCCCCGATGGCATTCTAAAAGTCCTAATATGGTTTATCCTCAAGCTAGCATTTTGGGAAAAGTCCGTGATATGGTTGTCAGCCTGCTGCCATCCTAAAAATTTAGATATGGTTGTCAGCTCGTTGGCATTCTAAATAGTCCGTGATATGGTTGCTCGTCTCTCGCTAGCATCCTAAAAATCCGTGATGTCGGGCTATGGTCCCTCGTCGACATTCTATCTAAAAGTCCATATATGGTTGTTAGTCCCATCGCATCTCTAAAAGTCCGATATGGTTGTCAGCCCTATTTGCATCCTAAAAGTCCGTGATATGGTTGTCGCCTCTATTTGCATCCTAAAAAGTCCAAAGTTGCCTTTGTCGGGTATTCTAAAAGTCCGTGATATGGTTGTTGTCTGGCTAGCATTTTAAAAAGTTCAAACATGGTCGTTGTGCTGTTGGAGTTTTTGTCAAACATTGCTCATGCCTTGTTGGCAACATCAAGTTTCATTAAAATACGCTAAAAGAATGCCAAGGATCACAAGGAATAATATGTATTTTGGTGGAAAAACGACGCCCCTTACAAAAATCTCCTAAATAGCTAAACCAGTACTGGGGAAAAGGTCGCACCAGCCCTCTCGGCGACGATGCCCTCCATCGTCCTTCATCGCTTCAACCAAATGTCTTCGCAGCCTTGCCCGACCTACCGGCTTCCACGGCAACCCCGCATTAGCAAAAACTCTAGAGGAAGTGGGTCGACAGAGTCAGGCATGCCATCTGGAATCCTTGGCCGGTCACCGCGGATGCCATGTTTTAACGCACAACATTCGTAGCCATAAGTGAAAATCTTCTCCAGGGCTTTCTGTTAGGTGACGTTTGTTTTTTGACTTAATGCTGAAGCTAAATAGCTTTCAAAGATAAGTCGTTTGTTTTTTTTAAAAATTTTCATGACTTATTGTCGAAATTTTAAAAAAAGTTCTCGATTAGAAAAGTGAAATATTTGGCTTTTTCTATCTTCGTAGTTTCATTTTCCACAAAAACAAAAACTCAATCATTTCCCCAAATGCTAAGAAGAGTTACAATATACACTACTGCATGCATCAACGATATTTTAAGACTCGCGGTCCCATCCCAATCCTAGCCATTTATTTCCTTTTTCAATTCCCAAACTTGTCCTCCCATTTTGGGTGGGCCAAACGTATGTATGAGATGGAAAATTCCCAAACCTCGCCTGCTTACATTTTATTTTTAATTTTAATTTTTTTATATTTGCTTTTTATTTCTAATATATTAAAATTAATATTTTTCTACAAAAAAATAAAAATATTATGAATTTTTTATAAATTATTTATTAAAAACATCAATAATAATTATTATTTATATTAAAGTATAAAAATAAAATAATAAAAAATTTTTTAAAATATAATCAAGGGCTTATTATTATTTTGGATACATGGTCTATCGCTTCATTCGGTCCGTTTATCCCCTAAATAATTTATTTCTTTTTAGTTCACTTTATTTTAAATGAACTTAGCTCGTCATTTCCCCGACTTTCTGGTATTTTCAGAAAATCTCGCTCTCAGTTCACCGACAACTTATCACCAAAAATCTGAAAATTTCTCGCTATTCCTTAATTCGACGAAACTTTTCTGGGTCACTAGATTTCATCGAGACAAATTTAACGCTATAGCTGCTTTCAATATCCGGCATCGTGCACTTTATAGCTTCCCCGAACCCTATGGTACTTATTATTTTTATTAATATTTTTGTCATTTTGGAAATTTCTAATTTTCTAGTTTTACGAGAGTAACAATACCTAAACCCGTCTCGATTTTGAGAAAAATAAACTCAAACCCGTTAAAACCCGATTAAAATTAAATTAAACCCAAGCGCTTATTGCTAGCCGAGGCGGATCTGGAACCCCAAAATAACTGGCCCCATTGCCATCCATACTACCACCTAATGTTGCAAAAACAAACAACTTAATACCTAATACATATACTATTCAACATTGCTCAAAAGTTCTATTCAAGATTATAAAACAAACACCACCTTAGTCTTCCACCATGGCTTCCTTGTCCTTACCCGCTTGGGAATGAAGAGTAGACACCTCATCTTTGGATGCCTCGAGCTCTAGTAAGAGCGACGCCGTCAACCCACAGCAACTTCAAATTCCAACTCGGCCCGTCTCCTTCGCAAATAAGGCATTCGAATCCTAGTCGCTCATCCTTCGCCCTTCGCTCGGGCCTCGCCCACCACTACGGGCTACCGCATCTGAGCCACCTTAAATTTCTACTCGCTCTCGCTTCCCTCTTTCTTCGCCCATTCAATCTTCTTCGGACTAGCTTTGGCTTCTTGCTTCCAACATTTCAACTTAGATTCTTCTTTTGCCAAAGAAGCGTCTAAGGCCTAATGCTTGGAAATGGCTGATTGGGCATAAAACCGTAGTCTCTCGACTTCATCTGGCCGAGACTGAAATTCTCTATGTTGGCGGGCCATATTCCAGATGGCTGTCATAGCCTGTAAAAGAGAAGTTAGAATGAAATTACTAAACATAAATAATAACCAACTAAAGCAACATGTACCAGTTCTGCTGATCGGTGAAAGTCATGGTTATGGATGAACATCCTGTCCTCGGCCACCAACTGGAAAGCCTTTTTATTTATATAGACTAGGAAATCGATAATATTGCTCCACACGTGAGCCATCTGCATCTTAAGTAATTGTGGGATAGAGGTCGCAGATACGTCAAGCAAACAAAGAGGCTCGCTTAGCTAAAGGCTCCAATATGAATAATCTTCGAGCACCCTCAGACGGGGCAACCATGCCCGCCGGGGGGTGGATCTTCTCATAAAAAGGAATGTACGTGCTCGCAAAGATCTGGTTCGCCGCCTTCTTCTTGCTAGATACGCATCTATAAGCTCCGGGCGTGGGGTAGCTGAGCAGCAGGCTACCATCAGAGGACCCTCCCCATTTCATCAACATTAGAAGGACCCCTAGCTGGGATCCTCTCCTCCAAAGGAGCACCGACCCCACTAGGGGCGCCTTCCGAAATCGATTGATCATTGGTGGCCCAGTCGAGGGAGTCCATTGGGATTATTGCTCTGTCTTTCTGTGCCCTTCACGGGCAAAGACCGCTCTAGACGCCCCTATCTGATATGGGGTGGGATCATCCTCCTATCCCAAACCCGCGCTGATCTGCAACACCCGCATGAACATGCCAGACTGTTCCTCCTCCTTCACACTAGTTTCTGATTTACAAAATGTCCGTCCTGAATCCATGAAGTCTTCCAACCTTGTCGATCACTTTAGTTCGCAGACCCTTCCTATCTTGCCTATTCTTTTCAGTCTGGGGCAAGCCAGATTTCAATGGATGACCCGGACATATCTCACTAAAGCCCCTATGGCAGCCTCCGCTTGGTCTTCATGAGCAACTTCCCCGTAAGAGCCACCCGTTGATTCCTCCTACAAAGGCTCCATTACGAGAATGAAGTGCTCTCCCCTCAATGAGTTCCGCTGGCAAACGAGAGGGAATGATGAGAATGATGTAAGAAAAGGCGCAAACGGCCGCCTCGCGAAGTTCCTCGTCAAGAGCACTCATGATCAAGGCCAACCCTATTCACCTCCAATAAAGTCGCCCCGATGTTCTCCAGCCACCCTTCTATCCACCGACTAGCCGGTCTTCGCCTACGCCTTACTGACAGCATTAGGAAACCATTTGCAGTTAAAAAATACGAATCATCTAGCGGAACATGATTTTTAACCAAATTAAGACCAACCTAGGAATGTGAGAGATTGATTCACATCAAAAGGAAGCCTTAGAGAGCCGAACGTCTCGTACCACGTGCCCCTAACTAGGACAACCCCCTTCGCCCCGGTCCCTGGGAGTCGGGGGAGCTTCCTGCTACAAATTATACTGGGGACCGGGGCCGACATAGATCGCCCCGCCCCGGTCCTAGGGCTTCTCCAACGTGTGATAGACAAAACATATCTTTGCCAAAAAAATATCCAGTTGGTAGAGAAAGTTAAGCATGTTACATCCCACAAAACTAAACATTCGACGAACAACTCAGTGGCCCTGGGTGACGTGTAAGAACCGCTTCACCACGAAGAAATCGTAGCTAAGTCCAAAGCACGAATTGCTCCTGGTGAAGTAGACGACGCATCCGTCTCCTATAGTAGAGCGAGCCTACCTCCGTCCGACACCCCAAGCTAATTTCGTAAGGACTCCGGGCAAGGACCTTAGTTCCTCCATGGACACATAGAAGGCCAAGGTCGTCTACGTAGGCAACTCCTAGATGGACCCCTTCGTACGCCCAACCTGACTGGTGGAAGTCCCCTCTTGACATCTCATCATTCTACAGGCAAATAAAGAACCGGGATCAACTCAAAGATCTCTGCGCAAAACGATGGGCAAGAGACTAACACACTACAATCGAGGAGCTCCTAAAAACCATTGGGAAGCACCTAGGAAACCGCATATCCTAAGACGATATGCATAGCTTTCATCAAGCCGGAATCTTAACAAGCGATTGAAAAGCACACATTCAAACAACTTAAGTAAACAAAATCGAAAGTGTTCCTGACCATGAGATTGAAAAATGGTACCAAATTTGACGCTCTTCACCAAAATCTTCAGGAGGGTTGCAGACGCTCAAAGGATTCTTGGGCGAAAAATCTTGGGCGAAAAGTTTCTAAATAACGGCAAAGAAAATAACGTCTGCAACCCTATCCCTATATAGGGTAAGGTGTGAACAGGCTCATTAAATGCGTCGATAGATTAGCCACAAGATTCGGAAACTTGGTCGCTTCCCCATGCTTCGTATTCACAAAACGTTTTCATCTACTAAAAAGCACCTAAAAATAAAGGAGATCACCGAAGCAGAAGCATCCTACCGATCTATTAACCACAAAGCCCTCAACCCTATGGGCCTAGGTCCACCTGCCTGTTGGGCCCCTGGATTCGCCTTTCGAAACGGCCCAAAGCCTATTAACGGTGCAGAGCCCAGAGCAATCTCAGCCAGAAAAACTAAAACCCATCCCCTAAAGCCAATAGAGGCTTCTCATAAGCCAATTTTGGATCATGAGCTCCCCTAGCCGGTTGTTGACAGACCAATGAACACATATAAAAATTTATGACACTATTACCAAAGGACTATTGTCTAATCCGCAGCAACAGTATCAAAACTTTGTTCATCCTTACACTATATAACCCACCAATCTCTTAAAATAAATCATGTTCAAAATTTGATTTAGGTCTGATATTCTCGTTAGTGCAATGTGTCACAAGCACAAAATGGATTTAAGTCCGTATATCGATCCCATGTGAGATCTCAAGAATTTTAAATCAACTACCCGACTAATTAAAATTCATACTATCGACCATCGCTGATAATCTGCACCAAATGTGAAAAGCCGGGAGAAAATAACTAATCTCAAGAAAATGAAAAATTAGAATAAACTCGAAATAAAATGAATGAAAGTAAAACCAAGTTCTATAAACAAGAAATGAATACCGAACAATTATCATAAAAAGAGACACATTATGAGAAATGAAACAGAGAGTGAATGCATCAATTCCTCAGAGTGAATATTTGACACCTCGATTATCTCAAGTTCAAAAAACTGGCCCAAGGCAATTAAAAGGCAAATGATCTCTCCACACCCAACATTTCATTCCCATTTTTCCGATTCTCGAATTATTGTGTGGATCGAGATAACTACTTTAACAAAGAACTTCCTTTTAACTGGGTATTTTCTTTTCGGCATTACTTCTCCACACCCATTTTATGGACTGTACACCTTTAGCCCCAAGTTATCTGGCCAAGCAAGGATATACAACTTCCAAATTACTCTTCCGAAATTAGAATAGATCAACCTTCCTTGATTAGATCTCGCCCAACACGGATCGGGCTCACTATCCGACCGAGGTGAAATCTCTCGCTGTTTAAATAGATGTCGCTCAACTCGTTCTGACTTCAAGTGAGAAGAGATTTATCTAAGTGAACTGCAAAGCGCAATCCGATCCCTAATAGCGGTGCCAAGATACCTTCAAAACCATACGTTACCCCCAGATTGTCTTCGGTATGTCACCCGTGAGGACTTCCTTGAAATCGTGGTAATGACCTGCAATTCTGAATCCATGGTATAGAAACTCGATTCAGATCCAAAATCAATAAAACCAATAATTCTAAGTAAATTGTGAACCGAAATGAACAAGATACTGGAAAATACCACAGAAAGATCATTCTAACTAAACGTTTTCTTAATGGAGGTCGAGTTCCTTGATTACCGACTCACGCGACTCACAAAGATTCCACTCATCAATGCAACGACCGCAATTGAAAACTGAACAATCGAATTTCGAATTTGTCTCAAATTCCATAATGCCTGTAGTAACTTGAAAAGAAATTGATTTATTCACTTCAAACAACGATAACATTCGGGATCCAAACAAAACAAACGAAAAAGAAAAGAAAAGAAAATAATGGTGAAACACCGTTTTAAAATAACGAAGAAAAGAAAAGAAAAGAAAAGAAAAGAAAAATAAAGTGAAGCTCTAGCTACCGATCTCCTCCGATGCGCCCGCGACTCCCTCATGGCCATCCGGGGTAGCTTTCTATTTATGGTTTCTCGTCAGCCCTAAACCCACCGTGTCCCCGGGCTGCGGATTTCAAAGTACCTGTGCCCAAACACGCGCCCCTCATGTCGCTAATTTCGCCTTTTGTCGCTACGCCTCCATGTCGCGACATCTATATTCATGTCACGACATCACCCCGAAGTTACCGCAAATCTTGTGAAATGGTCGTTCTCGATGTCCCCCGACATCGGAGTCAGCCTCGTCGCTTTCGTGATGATCGCTGATGTCGCGACTTCGTTTCTCTTGTCGCGACTTCAGCTCTTTTATACCAGATTCAACTATGTTCTTGATGTCGCGACATCGCCCCAAATTCTCTCGTGCACTCTTCTATCGTTTGTTGTGGTGTCACACATCACTCTTCTCGTCAGCAAGATCAAGTAAATTAACTCGTCGCTAGAATGGGTGCTTCGCTGCCGCGATATCAACTCACCTGGGCTTTGAAGCCTTCGCATTTCTTGCGGATGTCTTCACTTCATCCATAATTTCGCCCAGATCACCGTCAGATTCTTGTCGCGTACATCGGGCTCTTCTTGTCGCGACATCACTCGATGTCACCGGAAGTCGCGACTGGGTTGTTTGCGATGTCGCGACTTCATACTTCCTGCCGCGACATTACTCTTAATTCCTCGCTCTTTCCCCTCACCGCCTACGTCGATCCCTCTGCCGCTGACCGCACAAATTCCTTTTAATCTTTCCCGATGTCGCGAATTCTCCGAACCGGACTGTAGACCTTCAAGATCGGCATCAATAGTTCAACCAATTGCTTTTGTATTTCGCTTCACTATCGACGCATTTTTATCCACTTATTGTCGTGATTACCTTTTCGGGCTTCCTTCTCGCTAATGACAATTGCGGAGTTTCTTCATAATTCTCAGATATTAAATATTCAATTTTAACCGAAAATCAAATGTAAAAATGACTAAAAAGAGATGACTTTTAAGCTCATCAAACTCCCCCCAACTTAAAATTTTTGTGTTTTGTCCTCAAGCAAAGAAAAAGCAAGAATTGCTTTGTCTCTCAAACAAAAGGACATTTTTCGCTTTGCTTACATCGCATTCAATTCACCGCAATGCAAGGTATGCAAAATTTTCTTATACATTTAACTTCAAGTCCGGGCTTCAAGGTCGGGTCTCTACTCTTTATGTTATGCAAACTATCATGTTGAGATTGTTTACAAACAATATACTCATTGATCCCTGTTTAATAGCGAATCAAATTCCTTTCTCAATTTACGGCCGAAGTCATTTAACTCCCCTAAAGTTCTTCACACTTTGAATGTGTTTCCTTTCTTCCCAATCCATAGTTTAAGCCATATCGATCTCCACTATCGTAGGTGAATTCACTTCCGCATCAATCAAAGTCTTTTGGGCTTATATTGTGAGGCTTGGGTAATGGGTAGGACTGGAAGGAATTTTTGTGTTAAGATCACCCCCAACATTTTCTCTCTTCTTCCCCTTCTTTCTCATAGTTTCTCTAGTAAACTCCCTTAAACTTCATGTTTGGGATATCTCTTTGATTTCTTTGTTTCAGAACTGTATTCCCCCTATTTGACTCTTATAATTTCACTGAGGAATTTCCTTAGTTTACTACCACTATGGATAGTGCAATGTTTTGAACTTTTAAAGTTTTCTAACACTCTAGCTAACTTTGGGTTAGTAACTCCCATACTGGGACATGTGGCATTAGGTACTAGGTGTTGAAACACCCCTAAGAACTTAATTGTTCAAGAGAGTTAGGCCACAAGATAAAAACTTATCCCTATGCTTCCTTTCTCGCGCATTTTCAAGCCCTCGCTCTTTTCTTATCATTCCCCTTTGAGTTCCTTTCAGTATCATAAACTCCCCAAACTTCATTCCTTTCTTCCTCTTGAATTCCCCAGCGATCGTAGGTTCTCACTCAAGGATTGATGTCTTAAGATGAGTTGGGGGTTTCCATGGGTCTATTTTTAAAAATAGGCTTTGTTTGCTCAATTTCTGACCATCAGACATGTCTTTGCGATATGAATAAAGGGATTAGAATGGCTCAAACTATTCAAGAATGGCCTGTATCATCTCTTGTCAGCTGAATCACCTAGATTTCACTTCAATCAATAATCTAACAAATTCTAAATCTGGATTTATCAGCCGTGGGACTAACTATAAGGAGTATCTTCAATCTTATTTTTTTACTTATGAGTAGTTAAGTTAATTGATATTCAATGTGTTCCTCACTTATCAGCTCATACCACAAACTCAAAATATGTTTGTTCCATCTCGTTGTATCACTTTCCTAAACTCGGACCTATCGCTAAATATAAGTACTATTCTCGGGCAATTCAAACTAGATACTTTGTCCTTATTCTGCACTTTTTCCTATTTCAAATTATACTCCCTACTCTAACTCGCTTTTTATTCAATTAAGCGATGTCCTCTCGCCAGCTTTTATTCTGAACTATTTCCTACTTTGATTTCCTTAATCATTCAAACTTTCACACAAGTAACATGTAACATTGGAACAATCAAAATGCAAAGTAGCACCAAACAATTCAATTTAAATTTCTCATTTTATTTCGATTTTCTTAGAACGATTTGTAACACAAGATGAGTGAGAAAGTGGAGAAAGGTTGTTTCGGCAACTTAGGAATGGATTCATTTCTTTCTTTTTTTTCCTTTTGCTCACGGAGTAGATATTCGGGATCCAGTCAAGGCTATCTAAATGAGTCGGGAATGGGGGAATTTCATTTCCATTTTTCCTTTCTCTTTTGCTTTCCTTCCTAGCCGTTTCTTCAATGAAGATTTGATCGAGTAGTCCACCTTCTCATTCAGTTGATCTTATCTCTTCCCCTTCAGCTATTCATTGTATTTTCCATCTCCGTCATTATTTTAAATTTTGGTGAGATTATTGTTGATCGTATCCAAGTGCTTTCTAACCATTCTACCGCTTCAGAAGCTTCGGCCTCCTTTGATTCATTCCCCCGTCATCCAAATTCTTCGAAATCCCTCAGAGTAGACTTGTATAGAATTCGGGGATCCCTGATCTCGATCGTCCCATTTGGTTGCATGTTTTTTCTTCTCTTTCTCCTTCATGATGGTTAAGAGTTGGGAATCGCCTAAACTGACAGGTTAGTAGAAGGTCTCATGAATTGAGTTTCTACGTAAGTCATATCTCTTTCCTCCATTTCCTTCTTGGAAATCTTCCCCTTTGCCGCTTAAATATCCCTTTCATTTGTTCTTCTCTTTTCGTCTCGCTTCTCTCTTTCTTGTTCTCTTCTTGAAATTTGATTCAAACTTTTCTTTCTCTCTTTCTCTCTCGCAGCTTCCGATTCAAACCTTTCTTCTTTTCTCTGCAATTCTTCTTCCCATTCTCACTCTCTTTCTTTTTTAATTCTTTTCATAAACTTCTTCCCCGAACTCTCGTTGCAACCTCCACTCTTTTTCCCTCGTTTCCATCTTATTTTGCATGGTGAGGAGCATTCCATGATTGTTCTGTTTCTTGTGTCCCTAGAACTTTCTCCTGTTTCTCTCGAATATTCTCGCCTCAGATGATAGGGGAGAACCTACAAGGGAAGGAGAAATCCACCTGGACTTCACATCCCCGTCATAAAGGTTCGCAAATGTGAAATTATGACTATCTCGAGGGAGTTTCCGTGTTCATTTCTTCTTCTCTTGTTGTTGAAGTTTCTTTCCGTTTTAATCAATCACTCCCTTTTTCTTCCGGGTTTCCCGGGTCCTTACTCACTCCTCGCCAATAAGAGTGGTGATGTCGAGGAATCTCCTCTTCGGCCTCCCACTCCCTCTAACTCACTTTCACATAAGATTGTAACTGTTGCCGCGAGGGATCAATCCTCTATGTTTCGTGATACCTCACATCGTTCCCTATTATCGTCTCCTTATGTCGACCTTATACCCCCCCGTAATGAAGTGATAACATCACGTAAATTCTTCCTCGTTCTCTCACCGTGCTCGTGTTCGGGCTGGAACCAAACAGAGGCTAAGAAATAAACCATACTCGCCTCCGAGGCTTCCCGCTCAGGCTTTTGGTCCTCCTTTCGCTTCGATTCATTTCTTCCTCTGGGCTGAGTTTTTTCAAATCTTCTTCCAACCGGGTTTTTCTAGCGAGTTTTTTGAATTTCATTCCATGTTTGTGGTCCCCGTTTCTTTACTCAGACTCTCGTTAATGGCCTGCGCCCATATACGGCACCCATATTCCTCCGACGTAGACCGTATCACCTTCCCGCCTACCAAATTGAGTAGAACTCCCTTACTAATGGCCAGAGATATCCCGTCTTTTCTTCGATGTGCGCAGAGGGTTTCCCAACCTCTTTTTTCAATCATTTCCTCGGGGCGGGGGTGATGGTTTTTGAATGCCTTTCTGGCTACAAAACCCTTTCCTGCCAGAATGCTTTTCCTCCAGCCGAGTAGGTTTCTCTTCGACACAAAATCTTCTCGATTTCTTCTCGCATTTTCTCCTTGCCCTGTGCTTCCTTCAGAACTGCTGGTCCCTCCCGATGCTTCTAAGCAGTATTCCTTCATTCTGGGCTTCTTCCCGTTGGTTTTCTTCGCTGGCCGCAGACGTTTTCCTCCCGAATTCTTCCTGTTAGGTGTGTCGCCCGAGGGTTCAAATGATTCGAGAAGAAGGAAAGTTTCTCAAGATACCTAAACTAGTTTCAAGGGCTTAGAATCGAGGGTAGAGGAAATGATCGGTTCGAAATCGGAGCGGAAGTTGGGAAAGTTCACCATTCGCAGTACCGAATCAACATTTATACGCCAATGATTATGTCATTAAATTTCACATGTCGCGCTTTAATGCCACAGGAAACAAGATGTCAATATTTAAAAAAATAGGGCAAACTTTAAATTTGCCACCGCATCACTGTCAGCGACATAACATTTCGTCGCAACATTCTCAAACCTCGCGGGACAAGTCATCCCCTTTCGTCAGGATACCAAGTATTTCTACCGAGGCTATGTGATGTCGCCAATAATTTCCCTTTTAAAGGAAGTTCTCTCTGTCGCGAATTTCAAATTTCTTTAAAGCTCAATGTTCATGTAGTCTTTTCATTCCTTAGATATTCTAAACCTTCAACATCAAATGAATCAATTTCACACAAAGACCATACATGTAATTAAATTCACTTCCCTATAGAATTTATATAGGAGAAAAAAATAATGCTTTCCTTTTTTCTCTCGTATTCCTCAATGAGTTGTTGAGTTATCCAAAGAATTCAAGCCCTCCTCCTTCCTTCATTTGCTCACGCAACCCGCAATACTTACGCGCACTGATTACATCAAACCAAAACAAAGTCCATTAATTGCTAATAAATCCAAAACAAATTCTAACTAAAATTCAAATAAAATTAGAAATCTTTCGATTCTCTATGGGTCAGCTTCCCATCAAACAAGCCCGTTTGAGTCTCACCGACTTCTTGTTGTGTTCCTTCTTTTTCCTCCGTAACTGATTGAGTTCTTTCTACTCTTCTCTTCCTCGCTGAGATAATGCTTAACCTTTGTCCATCGGGATTCCTTGAATTTTCCCATTATCTCGACTTTAATGTTATCAAGCCCAAATGTAGTACTTGATACCACTGCAGTATGGTCCACTCCAGCTTGATTTTAATTTACTCGAAACAACTTCTGCCTAGAATTAAAAGTAGCACCCTGCTCTCGGCTTTGAACTCTTTCCTCGGATTTTCCCCGATCATGCCATTTCTTTGTTCCTGGTTTTGTAAAATTCTGGAAGATTATCATAGGCTTCATTTCTTAGTTCTTCCAAACTGCATGCTTGAGCAATCTTTCTTCCTCATGTACTTTTTAAAATCAAAAGTTTAACTTCGATGAACCCACATTGCTTTGTGTTCTAATTCAAGAGGTAGATGACATGGTTTGCCAAAACAACTCTGTGATGTGGACATTCCAATCTGGCTTTCAGATGCAAATCAGAACTCAAAGTGCATCATCAAGTTTGAAGATCAAATCTTCTCGCTCGAGCTCGCGCCTTTCAAGTATTCTTTGATCTTCCCGTTGAAATTTCTGCTCCATTGGTTTGTATGATAGGCTAAGCTCATAACATGCTTCGACCCCATACTGCTTCGAAGGAGTTTTGCAAATATTTTATTTGCAAATGGGTTCCCTCTATCACTAATGATGGTTCCTGTGGGTTCCAAACTCCGCTGCAACATTCTTTTGCAAGAAACTCAAAATCAGATAAGATTATTCTGACAAGCTATCAAGTTTCACCCATTCGAGTATTTTACCCATCGCTAGTAGTATGTAGCGGTTTCAATGATATGGAAAGGTCCCATAAAATCTATTCCCCCAAACATCAAAATTTGTATCACCATAATACCTTTTAGGGCATTTCATTCCCGCTGCCATATTTCCAACTTTTCTAAGAATTAACACATTTTCACCCACTCGCACAATCTCTCAAGAGCGGGCCAATAAAACCCTTCGATTGAGGTATCTTTCGAGTCGTTTTTCTCCGTAAAATGTCTCTATATGGTGATGCATGGCATTCATTTAAAATGTTACCTCGTTTCACCTTCCGCACATCTTTCTGCCATCATGTCGCCTCCTTCTCTTGAATAATAGTGGGTCATCCCCAAATATATTATCTCGGCTGCCGCTTCGAAGCCTCCGCTGGTGTGCCAACTCAAGGCATTACCTGGCCGTGCCGATAATTCACAATAACATCATACTCATGGAGGTCAGAAGGAAAACCTCACAATTGCTCATCCTGGAAGTTCTCTGCTAACCCATTATTTTCTTCTTCATCATCAACGCTTCTACTGATATGGATCGCCATCACATTGTCACATCCCTTTTATCTTTGATTTCCAACCAAAACTCCTGAATAAAGAGCACCTAATCTTATCAATCTCTGCTCGCTTCCTTTTGACATCAAGCATTCATCGGCCGCTGATCGCTGTGAATTACCACATGGGATCCCAAATGCAAGCCAGGTTCAAATTTTTCGCCAAGCAAATACTATGCCAGCATCTCCTTTCACTTGTCGAGTAGTTCTCTTGTGCTTCATTGAAGGTCTTACTGTACAAGATAATACCGAATACTTTCTTTTCGCTCTAACACAAGCCTCTATAGAGCAAATCACTGCATCACACATTATTTCAAACCCCCCCGATTCCATTCTTCAGCCATTATAGTGCTCTACCAATCTAATTTTGATTTCTTCAAAAGCATTCTCAAGAGTCATTAAAATCAACCTCAGATCCTTTTCAAAGTAATCCGCATAAAGGTCCCGGCTATTTTGAAAAGTCTTTGATGAACCTCCAGAAAAATCCAAAGATGCCCCAAGAAACTCTTTACTCCTTTTACTCGTGGTAGGCTGCAAGAGTCTTAATGATGGATACTTGACCGGGTCAACTTCAGTCCAATAGCTAAATTTTATGCCCAAGAACAATACCTTCCGCTACTATAAATGGCATTTTTCCCAATTCACGATAGTCGTTTGTCTCGTATCTGAAGTAATCGTTTCCGCATTATTTAAACATTGATCAAAGTTTCGATCCATACACAAAGAAAATCATCCATGAAAATTTCCATCACTTCTTCGACCAAATCTGAGAATATAGACATCATGCATCTCCGAATGTAATGAGCATTACATAACCCAAACGCATCCTTCCGAATGCAAAGGTACCATATGGGCATGTGAACGGTCTTCTCGATCCTCCGGGTGCAATAGCAACCGACATATCCCGAGTACCCATCCGTAAATGTGGCACGGGTGTCCTGCTAACCTATCCAACATCCGATCAATGAAAGGCAAAGGAAAATGATCCTTTCTGGTTGCTGTATTCAACTTCCTGTAATCAATACATACCCTCCATCCTGTCACTGTTCTTGTTGGAATCAATTCATTTCTTTCATTTCGAATACAGAAACTCTCTTCGGAATCACATTGAACCGGGCTCACCCAAGGATTATCCGACATAGCATGCTATAAACCAAAGATTTAACAATTTGAGCACCTCCTTTCTGACTACTTCCTTCATCATCGGATTCAATTCAAAATGCCATTTCACAATCGCAGTCGTCTGATCACAGCATTCTTCCTGTGATACTGGTCCCAAAACCCTCCATCAGGATAGCAACTGAGGCCTTCTAAATCCCTCTATATGTATTTCAACCTGATCCTCGCCCCTTCTTCTCGTCATGCTCGAAGTTTCTCGCCTTCGGGTCTTTCTCTCGCTTCGAGCCCCTTCTATTTCGTGTCACTGAATCGTATCGGTGTCCCCGTTTCCTATGCATCTAAGTTTCTCCAGAGCAAAACACACTCCCATTAATAGGATTAGTCAAATTATCAAACAATATTCAATGTGTTCGTTAAAAGTTAGTGGCCAAATTGAACCACTGCTTGAAAATTTATTTTTGTTCTTTTTCTTTTAAAAATGTCCAAATTAGTATTTCCTTCTTTCAACCGGGCTGATTTATTAATTTCTTTCGATCCCTAAGAATCTGCCATAAAACTTGTTGATGCACTAATGAACACATATAAAAATTTATGACACTATTACCAAAGACTATCAGTTTAACTACAAGAATTAAGATTTAAACTTGTTCATCCTTACACTATATAACCCACTCAATAATCTCTTAAAATAAATCATGTTCAAAATTTGATTTAGTCCGATATTCTACAAGTGCAATAGGTCGACAAGTAATAAATGGATTTAAGTCCGTATATCGATCCCACAGAGATCTCTAAGAATTTAAATCAATTACCCCGACTACTCAATTCATACTATTTGACCATCATTGATAACGTGTTCAAACAGAAAAGCCGGGAAAATAAATCTAATCTCAAGAAATGAAAATTAGAATAAACCTAATAAAATGAATGAGTAAAACTAAGTTCTATAACAAGAAATGAATATCGAACAATTATCATAAAAGAGACACATCAAGAGAAACAAATTTTAAGAACGCATCACCCTAGTGAATATTGATTGAATTTCAATATCTCAAGTTCAAAACTGCCTATGGGCAATTGTAGTGCACCGATCTCCATTCCACATTTCGTTATTCATTTTTCCCGATTCTCTCAATTAAGGTGGATCGAGATAACTACTTTTAACAAGAACTTCCTTTAACTGGGTATTTTTCTTTGCAATACTTCATACCCATTTTATGGATCAGACACCTTAAGCCCTGTTATTCATTGCCAAGGATATACAACTTCCAAATTACTTTCTCGAAATTAGAATAGATCAACCTTCCTTTGATTAGATCCTGCCTAATACTCTGATTGGCCTCTTACTATCCGAATTCGAGGTGAAATCTCTCGCTTGTTTAAATAGATAAGTCGTTTCAACTCGTTTCGACTTCAAGTGAGAAAAGAGGATTTATCTAAGTGAATCCCAGAAGCGCAACTGGGATCCCTAATACAGGTTAGTATACCTTCAAAGAACTATATCGCTACTCTCAGATTGTCTTCCTGTCACCGACTTCCTTGAAATCGTGGTAATGACACAATTTTAATCTGGTATAGGAAATCGATATTCGTATCCAAAACCGACAAACCAATAATCAAGTACCAGAACCGAAAAATGAACAAGACATCGGAAAATACTAAAGGTGGAAAGATCAATTCTAACTAAAAACGCTCTTCTTAATGGAGGCCGAAGTTCTCGACATCGACCATACCACAAAGATTCCACCGATCAATGTAACGACAGACCGAAATCGAACAATCGAATTTAATTTGTCTCAAATTCCACACGCCTGCGTAAGAATTTGAAAAGAAATTGATTTCGCATTCGCCTACCAACGATAACATCTGGGATCCAAACAAAACAAACGAAAAGAAAAGAAAAGAAAATACTAGAAACAACTGGTTTCTAAAATAACCAAAGAAAGAAAAGAAAAGAAAAAGAAAAGAAAATGTGCGAGTTTAGGCTACCAGATTCTCCTCCGATGCGCCTACACTCTATGCTGGATCCTGGGTAGCTTTATCGCATAGTGGTCTCATTGGCCCTAAAACCCATCGGGACTACGCGATTTCAGCGTACCTGTGCCCGTGTCATCGTCATGTTCGCGACTAAGTTTTGTCGCGACAAAGCCCCATGAACGATGACATCTATACTCATGTCGCGAAGATCACTCCTCGGGTTATCGCAGCCTAGAAATGGTCGTTCTTGATGTCCGACATTGAGTCGAAGCCTTTGCCTGCTTCGTATGATCGCCGATGTCGCCAATTTCGCTTCTCTCACGCTGACTTCAGCCTCTTTATAATCGCACTAATGAGTGTTCCCTACGTCGCGGATATCAACCAAATTTCGTGACTCTTCTATCGCTTGTCGTGGTGTCGCCACATCGGCCTTCTCGTCGCGACATCGGCAAATTAATCGCTATCGCGGAATGGCGCTTCAGCGTCATGACATCAACCTACCTGGCTAAGCCTTCGGATGTTCTTCTGATGCCCTGATCAACCGCTAATCACGCAGACAATTGGTCAGATTTCGTGTCGATCATTTTCTCGCCGCTGACATCACTTGATGTCAGCTGAAGTTGCACCGGGGTTAGCTTGAGGATGTCGCGACTTCATACTTCCCGCCGCGACATTACTCTTTAATTCCCCGCTCTTTCTCACCGCTCTAGCGGATCCCCGTCGACTGCATCAAATTCCCTTTAATCTTCCTCTCATGTCGCGACTGAATCGGATCAGACTCAAGACGCATCAATAGTTCGTACCCAATTGTTTTTATTTCCGCTCTACTATCGAACGCATTTTTATCCACTTATCGCTGCATTTTTCATCTTTTCGCTCTTCCCCGCTACCACAAATCGTGAGTTTCTTCATAATTCTGTATATTAAATATTCAATTTTAACTGAAAATCAAACAGAAAAATGGACTAAAAAGAGATGACTTTTAAGCTCATCACCGGTATACACAAAAAGAATGAGAGATAAGAAAGTTCGGTGCACAAGTACGCCATTAACCAAATTTTATTAAAATGCATCGATAGGCACTCTAAGTGGTTACACAAAAACGAACGCCCAACAACCAAGGATAAGACCCATTACAACACGCTCTAGTAACCATACTAAACTGATTGTCAAAAGAAAACAAAAAAGAAGAAAGGAGAAAAATCGAAGAAAAATAAGAGTTTGAGATGCTTTGCTTGAAGGCTCTCCAGAGACGCCTTGCTTAAAGGCTCTATAGAGATGCTTTGCTTGGAGGCTCTCCTTATTTCAGCCACACACCTTGACTCGTTGAACCCCAAGAGGGCGCCTGCACAGGGGGGCACCTAGCCCCAGCATAGAACTCTAAAAGAGGAGTAGTAGCATAATCAGACCCCTCATCCATGACCTTCGGCTGATCTACGCAAGGCCCAACGAAGAGCTTTGAAAAGGTGACATCACATAAGCCAGTCTATCTAGACACCCGAGCAGGTCAACACCGACGCCTTCTTCAAAAACACAATACCCATTAACTAATTTTAATGAGGTTGTAAAGACTTCTGAAAGCCTCCTTCCATAACTTCTCCACCTTCATAGGCCTATAGACGCGGGTGGGGGAAGAAATCACAATAGTGAAAAGAGGCTTCGTGTAACAGAAGAGGAATCCACTTGTAAATTTATAGACTTCGGGGGTTCAACCCCATATATATAGGGACGGAACCTCAAAAGATTCATTGAATGCACCATCGGAACATCACATGTAACTAACACGTTGGAACATATGCGTATTAATAACTCAATAGCTCCACACTGGGTCTCGAAGATAGTATTTTTCCCCGTACCAGCGCAGCATAATCCTCTTAGTCGGCCACAAAAAGGGGCATTGTAGTACCATGGCCTCGGGCCCGCACTCACTACTCAACAGCCGAAGGCCCGTGCCTCACCACTCGTCACACATGAAGTGGCCTAAGGCGGCTCATCATATTAAAACCACACGAGAACCAACCGCACTGGCATACCCTAAACTCGATGAGGTCCCAGTCCCCTAGTCGGCCTGCCTTACCACACAATGGAGGCTCACTAAAAATAAATATATTAAGGAGAGTATTACGATAGGATATTTATCCATGGATCTCCTAACATCCAAATTGGAGCATGTCTCAAAATATTAATCCTGTAAAGAGAATGGCTTCATAAGAAATGGAGATTTATCATGAGATTATCTTTCCAAAATCCAGACAAATTCGAAACATAAACAAAAAACTCCTCCCGAGGAAAGGTACACAATTCTAACTGTCTCAACCTCCTTCTTCCTCTTCATATTGTTGACTTAATCATCGAGAGGCGGCTGACACATCGCCCCGCACTTATTGGCAGTTTACTACAATACGATGGCCCTGGTCAGCGATCCGTATAACAAATACCAAGATTCTCGATGGCGTGAAATAAAAAGTGTTAGGATTGGAGTAACTTTTAGAAATTAAAGAAGCTACCGCAAATTCATATGTCCTAACATTTAGCAATTGAAGAGTAATTAGTTTCATAAAAAAGGATGGTAATGGGGTGTGTTTTTTTAGATATTCGTCATTCTATAATGGAATGAGTATAATAAGTATTTATAAACGGGTATCAGGGTTTTTAGACATTTAGTGTGAAAAAGAAAAATATTCCTCAAATAAAAAAGGTTTGGAATGCAGAAGCTTTATCATGTGGATCTAAAAGTGTGCAGCTACATACTCTATATTGAAAAGAAATTGTCTCTACTTTTAAATTTTTTTAATGTAAGCTAAAAGTGTCTTTTAAAGATACACCTTCATAATTTTAAAAATTTTGAATTTACATTGAAAGTGTCTTTGGAAGAAAATCCTTCATAATTTTGAAAATTTTGAATTTAGACTAAAAGTGTCTCTTGAAGAGACACTTTCTAAACGCTGTTAAATGTTATATTGAAAGTGTCTTTTACAGTCATCTTCATAATTTTAAAATTTTGAATTTATATTGAAATTGTCTTTGAAGAGACATCACTTCTAAAATCGAAACACTGAAAGTATCTCTTGTTTTAAATTGTTGAAATGTCATACTGAAAGCATATTTTGAAGAGACACTTTTTAAAAATTCAAAAGACTGAAAGTGTTTCTTGAAGAGACACCTTATAAATAGCTTTTCTCACTAATTTTTTGACTATAAAAACCCACATTTTGAAGCTTTATCCTACGTGTCAAACTTATGTGGGGAAAACTATACTATATTTGGGATTAGTTTTCAAACCACACTTTTTCAAGAATTTTTTTTAACTTTTTTATTATTTTTCGAAGACGTCTGGGTTTTGAGTTAGTTTGAATTTTTCTTTTCCAAATTCAAAACAAGTTCAAGGTCGTTTCGATATTGTTTAGTCTCATAAGTTCGATTATATATATAAAAATTTAAAATAATTTTAGTTTATTTTATATTTTATTATATAATTATATAAAAATATTTAACCCTCAAAGAACATACCTCAATTAGTTTAAAACTTATTCTCTTAGTGTGTGACTCAAACTTATTCATTAATGTTATTTTTATGTTGCTCCTGGTATCACTTATTACTTTGGATCGCCTTTCTAACTTTGATAAATAAATAAGTCTTTATAAAAGAAGTTTTATTTCCTTAATTTACTATCATCTTATTCTCATCTAGCCCTGGTTCTTCAAGTAAGGAGAGGTTATTTTTTGGTGATTCTTGGCTTGAAATCACCCATCTCCATCTCCATCCCCTTCTTTCATTTTACATTATGAAAGTGTTCATCTAATGCAAAAATTTAGGTCTTATTTTATTTTTCGTGGTTGTCGCTTATCTTATCAGATTATTATTTATCACCGTCTTATCATGACATCTGATTCATATCAGTTTTATTATATGTTTTATTCATTACTCCGCTTATAATACGAGCATGGCGTTTTTGGGCGCCTTGTTGCAACGCTTTATTTGTGTGGGAGCAATTCAGATATGCAAAACATATTCAATTAGTTAAAATATCGACATATCGCAAGATGTTGGAATAACCCGAGTCATATATATTATAATCACTATCTCATCAAATTTTTAGGTTTTATGCCTATTTATTATGTTTTATTAACCTTAATATTGTTAGTAATTTATATCTTGGATTTATCCATCTATTGCAAGTTTGGATTAATAAATTATTTTTCCTTTAAAAAAAAAGGAAGTTTTATTATAAAATTTAATAACAATTAGGTGTCTATATACCAATCCACAAAGTTTAAATGAGCAGTTGGAAACTTATGCCCCAATCTACGAAAAATAAATGAGTAGTTAAATGCTGTTTCATCAGATAGAAAATAAAATTGTAAATTTATTGAAAATTTAAATTTTTGACAAGAAAATAACATACCAAATTTAACGTGTTAAATCCTTATTTATGAAAGAAATTTCCATAAAGCAAAGCCACAAAACCATCAGATATTAAACCAACATAAAAATATATATGGTCAAATATTTATTTCAATCAGAGTTTCACAGACTATAGATCCATATCATAATCATATTTGAGTTACTTAAAATTTATCGTGAGCACAATATTTTGCTCTTCATGCCTCTGGTTTTAAAGAAAAAGCCCACCCAAACCCCTACTGAACTTTTCTCTCTTATGATTTAATTTGATAATGATGTTATTTGTGTTACTAGAGAATTACTGTGGAAGCAGAGGCAGCTTGTATTGAGAAAAAGATAAATAATTTTCATTAGAAAATATGCAGGTGACTTGTTTCTAATTTATTCTTATTATTTTTCTAGTTCAAGAAAGTCAGAAAAGCAATTTTTCTATATTTATTTATTATAAAAATATAAAGAAATAAAATATAAATCAAACTTAAATACAATATTTTTTAAATTTCTAATCTTTAAATAGAGAAGAAATATAGAATAATCTAGATAATTTAAATATTTTTTTATTTTTTCTATTTTTCCTCTCTATTTTCCTTTATATTTTATTTCTTTAATACTTTCCGAGTTTCAAACAGAAAAAAAAAAAAAAAAAAAGGAGATGAAATGCAAACATTGGGTAAGCTTCTCAACCTAGGAGTCCTTAAGTTATTGCTCAGATTATATATATGTTCTCACTGAATTAGAGGTTATGTGGAAAAAAGATTAAAGCGGAGGAGTTTTTGAAAGCAGAGTTCAAAAGAGAACGTTATATGCAAAAAACTTACAAAAAGGTCATGATGAAATTGCACTGCAGCTAAAATTCCAGTGAGAATATTTTGGTTTCATTTGGAACCACGAAAGTGCTAAGAAAAGAAAATAAAAAGAAAAAAATGGAAAAAAAGAAAATTTGGCAAACTAGAGGACTGTCTCGAAGGCAGAGTTCAACAGAGAGAATTTGAATAAGAAAAATAAAAGCAAAAAAGTTTTGATGAAATTGAAAACTAAGCAAAATTCCAGCTTTATAAATCATTCATATTTGCTTCTTTCCTGGGATGTCACTACTTTTATATGGGTATCTGAACTAGATCTGTTAAGGAAGCAATGGCTGTGTCCACCTTTCCATGCCCTGTCCTTGAGCTTGCCTTCGTGGAATGCAAAAATTATTCTAAAACTTTTGTTTAGAGATTCAAACATTGGAATCATTACACTAAATTTTTTAGGTAAAGTTAATTTTTTAATTAATGGGGGGTCAATAGAACCAGATACCTTGGCATATTTGTTTTATCTTGCTATCTTTGAGTAAAGAACATAGATGAAATAAGGAACTTTAATATTGCATTAGTGCATGAACTTTTCTAATTAGAGAGTAAGAAGAGAAAAATTGGATGATAAAAGATTGATATGAATAGAAAAACTTTGTAGTGTTTTTTATTTTTGTTTTTGTATACTATAGGTAATCCATCCATATTAGATAACAGATTGACAAAATTTAAGCATAAATTTGTCTTGAAGATGGATTAGATATGCGTTATGATCCTCCAATTATCTCTACAAAGACCACCATCTTTAATAGACAACCATGTGAGTACCGTGGTCTTTAGGCCTAGACCCACTATTCAACAGGGCCGAAAGACTTCTAGCAAAGCCCACCGTATTACTCGCGAAGCGGCCCACATGGTATGGTCTGTTAAAGCTACACGGAACTATCCGACAGCCCAAACCCGTCCTGGGATCCGAGCTCCTGTACTACCATTCTACTTACACTTAAAGTCTGCTATAGGTAAATACATTGAGTAAAAATACGTTAAAAAGGTATTTATCCATGATTTCTAGTTTCCTAATTCCTTTATTTTAAAGACAACTTTGGATAAGGAAAACATATTTTATCCTCTTATTTCTCAAAAGGATAATCCAAGCACAATCTCATGAAGAACTATTCCTTGATAAGGAAAGAGAGATCTTATCACCAAAATCATGAGATTATCCTTCCAAAAATCAAGGAGAATTAGTCTTTGATAAGGAAAGAGAGATCTCATTGCCAAAAATGTAAGATTATCTTTCCTAAAATCAAAGACAAATTCAAGTGTAAAAGAGAACTCCCAACAAGTGAGGTGGCGCACTTTCATCTATGCACCTAATCGTCTCAACCTCTTCTTCTTTCTCTCCATATTATCACTGATCATCGGATAGCAATACACACTTCTTTTTACAGTTCACATCAAGGCAAATAATGCCCTGCAGATACAGATGAACCAATCGGGTCTTACACCAGCCATGTGAATCGACAAAAAGTCTTGCCGACAATTTCCGCGCGCTCGGGCTCCAATGGTCATTCAAAGAGTCTTCTTCATCACCTAAAGCTCCATCGATCCCTATCTCCACATCTCATCTCATCCATAACGCAGGTCAAGCAACACTATGAACTAATCGCCGTAAAATCAATTCCTCCATCGCGCCAAACATGGAGAGAAAGGTGAGTGAACTAGAAAGAAAGATGAAGAAGCAGAAGTCATGTTGAACGCTTACAACATGAATGACTGGCCGATTTTGACCGAAAAGTCGTGATCTTGGAAAAGGTATTATCAATAAAGTTTTCTTTAAAACATTCTCTTTCAATCTTTGAAATAACCCACTTTCAAAGTCCAGACATGGTTATTGTCTGCTGGCATATTCAACAGTCCATATATGGTTGATGTCTTCCTGGTACACAAAAAATCCAAATATGGTTGTTGTCCTGTTGGCATCCTAAAAGTCCAAACATGGTTGATGTCCTATTCGCACTTTCTAAAGTCCAAATTGTGGTTCTTAGCTTGCTGGCACTTTGAAAAAGCCAATCTTGTGACTCCAAGCCTTCTAACACTTTCAAAAGGCCAAACTTGTGGCTTCAAACCTGGTAGCACTTTCTAAAGTCCATACCGTGGCTCTGTAAGTCACGGGCATAGATATGATACTGGCCTCGCCGCATCTTAAAAGTCCAGATATGGATGATGTCCTACTGGCACTTTCTAAAGTCCTGATTGTGGCTCTTAGCTTACTGGCACTTTGAAAAATCCAAACTTGTGGCTCCAAGCCTTCTGGCACTTTCAAAAGGCCAGACTTGTGACTCCAAGCTTGCTGGCACTTTCTAAGTCTAGATTGTAGCTCTTAGCCTGCTAGCACTTTGAAAAAGGCAGACTTGTGGCTCCAAGCCTGTTAGCACTTTCTAAAGTCCGTATTTGTGGTTTTAGATCACCGGCACCTCAAAAGCTGCATCAGGGCTCCAAGCCTTCTGGAACTTTCAAAAGGCCAAACTTGTGACTCCAAGCCTGTTGACACTTTCTAAAGTCCAAACTGTGCCTCTAATCTTGCTAGCACTTTCAAAAGGTCAAACTCAGGCTCTTAGCTTCATCAGGCACTTTCTAAAGTCCGTGATCGCGGCTCTAAACTCCGCACTTCTAAAGGCACATGATCATGGGCTCTTAAATTTAGTTTGAATTCTCAAAGGCTGTGACTTCTTTTGGCTCCTACCCCGTCGGCACTAAAGTCCGGGATATGGTTAATGTCCGACCGCACTCTTCAAAAGACTAACCGCGGGCCTCCAAGCCCCACCGGGCACTTTCAAAGCCCATGTACCCAAGCCTTTTCAGACCCTCTTCAAAGGCCGCACTTGTGGCTTCAAGCCCGGTTGCACTTCTAAAGTCCGGGATTAGGTTCTAAGCCTACTACACTTTCTAAAGTTCAGATTGTGGTTTTAATCAATGGACACAAAGCTGGGGGGATTATGGCTACAAGCTCTGCACTTTCAAAGCCAAAGGAGACCAAACCTCGTTTGGCATTTTCAAAGTCCAGACTGTGGTCAAGTCTACTCCGGCACTTTCTAAAGTCAAGATTGTGGCTCTTAGCCTGCAAGATTTCGCTAAAAAGCCGCACTTGCGGGCTCCAAGCCTTCTGCACTTTCAAAAGGCCGCCTTTGTGGCTCTAAGCCCATCATCACAAAGACCAGATCATTGCCTAAGCCCACTCCGCACTCAAAGTCCATATATCAGGGCTCTTGAATCGCAGTTAACTTTGGTGCCTCGACTTCAGGCCCAGCCTGTCAGCACTTTCTAAAATCAAGATCACAGGGCTTTAAGCCCACCGCGCTCTAAGCCTCGCTTCGGCATCCTAAGCCCCCGCACTTTCTAAAGTCCGCACCATGGCTTCGGCCGCCGGCACTTTAAAAGTCCAGATTAGTCTCACTCTACCGGGCATTATTAAAAGATCGACGTTGCTCTAAGCTTCCTCGTTTAACTTTCAAAAGAATGCACGCGGCTCTATGCTTCCAGACTTTCTAAAGTCCAAACTATGGTTTCTAAAGGCTAGACTTGTGGCTCTAAGCCTACTGACACTTTCAAAAGTCCAGCCTTGTGGATCTTAGCCCGCTGGCACATGATTAAACATAGAAATGGCTCTTAGCCTATGGACTAGAGCATAGGTCCAAAATCCGCTCTTCGCCGGCCATGCGGTAACCCCGCAAGATGCGCACCACGAAAGCCGCCGTGAATGGTCGCTGGGACCGAGTGGGTACCTAAGGTTCGGGGCAGAAGAGCTCCTGAGGAAGTGGTGAAGCCAAGTGATCACCGCTTCGGGGACCCTCGCCTACAGCGCATCCACACGGCAACCAGCAAGGGTTAAACATATCATCCTCCTCTCTCATCTCTATCTACTACTAGAGATCGGGTCCACCTAATTCACGGTTTTTAGCACTACGCTGGCAATTTCGATTTGTCCAACCTTTTTTGCCTTCTTTATCTTCACCGCCGGCAAACTGAGTCTGCTCTCAAAGGTGACTGATCTGGGCCAGACGGCTTTTCAACCAAGGCAGCTCCTTTAGCGATCTCATTAGGCTCTTGAAACTCTTCGGGAAGAGCTACTCCGATCGACTTCAAAAGATCAAGAAGAACAATGTTCACCCCGACTTCACTTCTCGCAAATGCACGGGACGATGTGCGGGCTATGTAAAAAGTGGGCTCGAGCCTAACTCCCCGCGGAAGTTTCACTAATAAGAGAGTCATCATATTCTCTAGTGATCTCGAAAGAACCGGAATGATGTTGAGAAACGTGCGATTCCCACACACTTTGTATCCAAACATTCGTTCAATGCACGCATTAACTCTCTCAGCCCCTTCAACTTTCTCCACTCTAGGTTTGCAAAGCATCAGAGATTCCTCCTTTGTCTGTGCCAGAAGCACTAACCTTCGCCGAGAAAGTGGGGGCATCAGAGTACTGTGGCCTTTGTGCTGCACTAACACTAATAGGTTCCAGCGGCTTATGTGGTCGATCTACCGACCGCATCATGAAGCTACTGCCGGTCTATCGGGATAAAGGCATGCAGAATTATCCATCGAGTCTTTAAATCTCGTACTGGATCCCGAGTCCCCAAATACCGCTATTCTACTGGTTATATTCTCGAAAGTTTGTTACGGTAAATATATTGAGCTCCAAATATGTACTGGGTATTTATCCATCGATTTCCTAGTTTCCAAACTATGATTTCCAAAAGAATAATCCTCTTGATAAGGAAGTGCAATTTATCCCTTATTTCTCAAAAGGATAATCCTAGCATTAATCCTTAATAAGGAAGAATTAGTCCTTGATAAGGAAAGGGAGATCTTATCACAAAAATCATGAGATTATCCTTCCAAAAATCAAAGAGAATTGGTCTTTGATAAGGAAAGAGAGATCTCATTGCCAAAAAGGTAAGATTATATTTCCTAAAATCAAAGACTAATTCAAGTGTAAAAGAGAACTCCCCAATGAGGGAAAGGTGGCTGACCTTTCATCTATGCACCTAACCGTCTCAACCTCCTTCTTCCTCTCTATATCACGGGACGACCATCGAGGAGGCGGCCCGCATACCGTCAGCCGACCCCCTTTTATAGGTTCACATCATGGGCAACCGATGCCTCGGATCGATGAACAAATTGGTTCTACAACCAATGTTTGGCCATCGGACTCCCAAAAGCTAATTCAAGAATATGATTTTCTCATTTCTTAACGATGATATGGATGGCTTCTGCACAAATCCTATGAAGCATAAGTATGGGTCATATGAAATCAATCTGTGACAAATGGTAATCTATCATTTCCAGTTGCAGTATTTGACACTACTAATTTGCAACTGTTAGTGATACCTATGGCACTTCTGAGAACTTGCAATAGTTTCAACATTGATGATACAGAAATATTAGTGAGTGTTATCCATTTCACTTCCGCATGGTTGTCCATGACCATGTGATGGTGTTATTGATTTTAACAACTTTCAATGTTAACACCTATGGCCTTTATGCCTACACATTTTATTGTTCTATTGTGATTCAAGTCATTCTTTTTAAATTTGAAGTAACTTCCAATGTTATGTAAATGGTGGCAAGGTACATCACACAATTCATTTTTCCCCAAACACATTGTATACATTGTGATAAGCATATCACGGATTTTATACTCGCATATTGGGAATGAGTTTAAGACAAGTTTCTGTCTAAAATGATTCTTCTTTTACAAATAGATGAACCACATCGTAGTTATTTCATAAAGTATAATAAAATTGTGGATAGGCATAAATGCCTCGACTTATACCATATGTCCACTAGTCTTCTCAGTTTTTTTTTAGTCCACAAGTGTCCTTGACTTTAGTGTCGTAGCTCATCCATGCCCTTACTGTCAAGAGCTTGCAAAGATAACAAATGGGAGCTATCCCCGTGACACTTCATGTCAACGGCATTATAATGCCCGTTTGTTTATCTTGGTGTACCCGTGACTAAGAGAGGCATGAATGAGTTATGACACTAAATGTCGGGGTACCTATGAATATAGCTGGTAAACGGGCTAGTCCAACCCATTTCGAGTCGTGGGCCAAAACATGCTGGGTTAGTTTAGCCCATTTCTATTATGGCTAGCTTTCAACCAAATTATAACTCAAAGACATGTGGGTTAAGTTGGTCAAAACAGACTAAACATTAAAATGCTAAAAATTAATTTTACAATTATTCTTCAAATAAAATAAATAATATATAAATATATAATAATAATAAATTAATATATAAATAATCGAGTTTTAAAAAATATATTAACATTAAATAAAACTTTAAACAAATAAATAATATAAAAACACTATATATCTAAAGTATCAAACTGATTAACTAAATAATACCACAATAATAAAATAATAATTTAATAACATCTTTGAAAGAAAAAAAACTTCAAAGTATCTAATGAATATTCATATGCTTCTAATCTTCATCATCATTCAGCATTATATCAAATAATAAATATGTTACTCACATTAAAAAAGATGTACTCGATGTCAAGTTAATTAAATTTTTAGAATTTTGACAATATAAATTTCATTTATATTTGTAATTAATATATGTATATATATATATATATATATATATATATATATATATATATATATATATATATATATATATATATATATATATATATATATATATATATATATATATATATATATATTATGAGCATGATGGTTTTTTTCAACTTAATCATTTCTAGCCATAGGTATATATATATATATATATATATATATATATATGATGCCTTTTTCAACCGGAACCGGGCCGAGCGTATGGGGCCGCCGCGGCCGAATTCGATTGGCGGCGGCTAGATGCAGGCTCAGATCGTCAGCCGGAGGTGATCGGCCGCACCGCTGGATCTGCAGGTCCGACGAGTAATTCCTCTGCAAAAACAAGGAAGAAGGGGGGTCGCGAGGTTTTCTTCGCCTGCGGTCGCCCGGCGCCTAAGCGGCTTCGAGAGCAGTGCGAGAGAATTTTCGCCTGTAGGCTACCGTGTCGCGATATGTTTACGCCCAAGAGTGCGACGCTTTCTACTGGGTGGCCATGTATTTATAGTAGATGTCCAACCAGCTTGTACAAGAATTCAGGGGATTTGTTCATTTGACGGGATTTTTCATCAAGACGGATTGCAACGGATTTAGGAAAGAGCCGTTTATTCGGGATAATCTTTCCTTCTTATTTGGGAGATCCAACCTGGTGATAACTGTTATTATTTTCCTTTCCTTATTGATAAGATTTGGTTGGATTGGCAAGATGATATCTTGGTAGGGGTTATTCTATTTTCTTTATTGGCGAAATACAATCTGATTTACAGGATAAGGACCTTCTAATTCATCCAAGATCGCCCTTGACCTACGAAACAGCTCGCTGGGCCGGTACCGAGGGCCCTGCACACTGGCGCGCCACTTCAAGCTGGGTGAGTGGGCCTACGAGCCCATTTCTTTTTCAAACCCTATCACGCCCTGCACTGGGTACGGTATCGGCTCGCTTCTGCATTCGATGCAATTTCCACACAAATCGTTTGAGGTCAAGGTTAAGGCTGGCGCCATATGTCTCAGGATAATGATGACTCTCGGTTTTCGCGCCGTTTCCTACCTCTAGTTTTCTTTCCGCCTTTCGCACCTCCTTTGTCCCGTGCTTCTCCGGGTCCTCCAAACTCCTTCCGATCTCGCACTTTATTTGCTCCGTAGTTCTCTGTCAATTCTTTGCAGAGTCTTTTTATGGCATTTTTCGAGGCTTCTTCCGTCTTATTCTCGGGACCACTGCTGCCTCTACCTCTCGTTTCTCTTGATCAGTACGACGAGGCGCTAGGGTTAAAATTGATTGGATTTCGCTTTTCTTTTACCGCTTTGCTTTTATTATGGGTCCGGTCGCTCTCTTCTTACGTGACAAGGGCGCACTCTTCAATTGTCGCCTGCTCGACGTTAGGATGCTTTCTACCGCTCGGGCTCTCGCTGAACCCCGAAAACGCCCCGGGCGCCTCCTTCTCCTCGATGGCGATAAAGGGAAAATAAACCTAATTAGTTTATCCTGTGGGGTCGATTACCTTAAATCATCTTAACATGCCGTGACTGTGGGACCTAACAAGGCTCAGCCTTCCGCACGGGTTACCTTTACGAACGTTATCGACCCCCCGCCCGAGTACTAATCGACGCCTTGGACTTTTTATGTAGCTTCCGCGGTTCGATGGTATGTTTCTCTTCGAGGTCGCCGATAATGGTCTTCGTTTAATCGCACCCCTTCATGAAAGGGTTCCCGCAACATTTCAATAATCATCCTTCCCAACTCGCTCCCAACTGGGTATTTCAGGGCCTATCGTCTTAGTGACGCAGGGCTCCTGCTGGCCCCTAGCGTGGTTTCTCGCTTCTCCTTATCTTTTTAGCCCAAAGGAGACTACCGAGGGCTTTCATTTTCCTCCAGCGCCCCAGAGCTCCTCCGGGTGATCTCTCGATCTCCTTCCTCCCATAGTCGGGAAGGATAATGCTGCTTTTGTGAGCTGGCCGCACCTGAATATGATCTCCAAATGCTGACGGCATCATGCCTGGCTTATAGACACTCGATAATCTCGTGAGTGTTTGTTCGCTTTCTAAGATAAACTTGTGTGTGAAGGTTGTCGAATATTTCTGATTTTGCATTATTCTCACAGCCCCATGCTCGACTCGACCTAATGTCGAAGATAATGTCGAGCTCAGCGCCGCTAATGTCCCGCTCGGCCCTTATGCTGAGTCGATAAACTGGACATTCCCGGTCCATCTAATTCCGAGGTCTACGCTGCTTCCACTCAGCTTCGAGGCCCCCGCTCCTTCCACCATGGGGAGTCTCTCCCATTAGGGCTTTCACACAACCAATTTACTGGGGAGAGAGATTCGTCCGGGCCAGTACCGTCTCTAAGCCCCTGAGCGAAAAGGAAAAATCAAGCTCCACTAAGAAGATCGGCCGGGTTTCACAAGGTTCCGAATCGGGGCGTTCCAACTTATTTGAAAGCTTGAGCGGCGCAGCATCGCACGAGGCTCCCGTGGTCACGAGCCTCCGCCCTTCTAAGCTCGTCAGAAGGCAAAAATCTCTACGGAGCCGCTATTGCTATGCTCCATATCAGAGTGGAATCCTGAGATGCTAGCCACCTCCTCGGCGGTGAAGAGTTGAAGAGAAAAATCCGAATCAAAAAGTCGGGCGGCGATGAGGACTCTTCGCTTTTCAATGTCAACTCGCGGCAAAGGATCTCGTCCGGCCCCAAGGATCTCCACCTGAGGCCGAAGCTGCCCGCGATGAGGCCTCTATCCCTCTCGTGGCTGCCTCTGAAGTCCCCGTATCATATAGTGTCCGTTGTGCCGATCCCGTGTCGGATGTCACTTCATGTTTGATGTGTGATAGGCACCATTTAGCGGTCCGGTCGATGGCCAAACTAAACGAAGCATGTAAAATTCGGGCCTATTTATATACGGCCCTTCTCTGGCACCAGCCGCATGAACGCGCAGTCGTATGACCCGAAGATGTGGAGACTTAACCGGACCTAAAGCATACAAGGCTACTGCGCTCAGCACGTAGAGAGTGATGAAGTTCAAGAGGGTCAAGGCTGGCCAAGGCGAGCTTCAAGGTCCAAAAGGGCCTGGTGTCAGGTCGAATGATCCATCAAGACCCGGATACCGCACCCTCCCGCATTTAGCTTCGTGATGGTTAGGATGAGCTCGTCACATCCCGGCGAGTCAAGGGAGTCTCAAGAGGAGTCAAAGAACAATTGCGCATTTGTGTGATAAAGTAGCGCAGCTAGCCGAGGCTCGCGGGCGAGGCCTCCGAGGCCGGCGTCATAGACACGCGGCCAGCCAGAGCCCGAGGTCAGGAATTGGCGAGCTACCGATCGTGAGGAGGTCGCTGAATCGCGCGGATCTTCACCGTAAAAATATCCTTGGTTGGTTGCTCGATGATGATAAGATAGCGTATCGAGGGACTAAGCCGCGGCTCGCACCTCCTGCGGCTCGCCGCGAAGGTCAACGCCTACCCGCATTTCTGACTTCAACTCGACCCAAGGACGAGAGGCAGAGGAGTCTTTCCTGCAAATTATTCTCAAGAACCGGATACTTCCCGCCGGCTTCATTCTCTTCATCGTCGTTCTTCCCGTCGATCCGCCTGTGCTTCGCATCATTTCGCCTCACTGAGCATCGGCCTCATGATTTTCTTCGTACACTCTATTTTCGTTGCCTCGGGGCCCGAGACATATGTAGCTCTTCCTTTTGGCCAAATATTCATTTTATCGTCATGCTTCACCGCAAAGATTTTCTACTTTTCTTCATGAATTGTACGACCCAAATCGGTGGTCCGAAATGAGCAATTAAGTCACAAACTGCGGTCGCCGAGGTTGTACACTTGCACGAAATGACCGATTCCTAGCTATAAGGTCTCAGATAGCGAGTTCGCCAAATTGAGTCATTGGTTCGTTGGATCGTCTTACACATGTGCTGAACTGATTTTAGACTAAAGGCGCAGCTCGCCAACTTGAGCGCATTGATTTCCACCTGGGCCACTCAGATGAAGTTGAACCGATTCTCAGCCGCATGACCTATTTCAGCAGAGCCTCACACCAGCACTGATCTCCGTCTCGTCGACTCGCATGAGTCAATAGATTCCTTAGGTTGCATGACCTATTTCGGCGAGTCACACCATGCATCGACCTCCATCCGTTGTCTTGCATGAGTTGAACTGACTCTTAGCTACATGGTCTGCGGCCGAGTGGATTGAGCTCGCCACCATGCCATCGACCTCCATCCGCTGTCTCGCATGGGGAGTTGAATTGACTCTGTTACATGGCCCGCCGAGCATGGAGCTCACAATGCATCACTTGGGAAGAGGCTCACTACTGAGCGCCATTCCCATCGCTGATTTGCATGAGTTGAATAGATTCCTTAGGCTGCATGACCTATTTTTATAAATTGCCACCAGCGATCGATCTCCGCCTACCGACTTGCATGAGTTGAACAGATTCCTTAGGTTGCATGACCTATTTTTGGGTAGCTCGTCACCTTGCCACAATTCTACTCCATTGCCTTGCATGAGTTGAACTCAATTTAGGCATGGTCAGGCCGAGCGGATTGAGCCGCTAACGACCGCTTGGCTCCGCCTATGCGAATACCGATAGGCTCGCCCATGAACTCGGCTAATTGCGAATCGAAAGGTGGTCTTGCCTATGACTTTTAGAAGAGTTTGCCAATGCCAATACTGGGCGTAGCTCGTCCATGAGAACTGCTGGGAAGAGCTCGACAGCACGAACGGTTGGGCAGAGCTCGTTTGTGTGGACTCTAGAAGAGTCATTAATGCGAATAAATAAGAGCCTGGCCCATGAACTCCATAGGGAAGAGCTCGGCCACGCGAACTCGTCGGCAGCTCGCTCTACGTGACTTCTAGGAAGAGCTCAATGCAACAACAAGGTAGCTCGCCCATGTGAATCGCTAGGAAAGAGCCTTACTGCCAATAAATAAGGGTAGCTTGGTTTCATGTGGACTTCTAGGAATAGCTCACAATGCGAACAATCAAGAGTCAGCCCATGCAGAACTGCTGTGAAGAGCTCATTAACGCGAATCGTCAAGGCGTAGCTCGTCGCACGTGGACTTCTGAAGAGCCCGCCAATGCAAACAACAAGGTGAGCTCGATGTGAATTGTCGGAAGAGCCCCGCCCTCCACTCGGGCTCGCGAACTATCGCAAGGTGGCTCATTTACGTGACTTCAGAAGAGCTCACAAAGCCGAAATGCCAGTTCGGCGCCTACGGTCGAAGTGGCGATGAAGCCGAGTGGCAATGCAGCTGGTGGCGACGTGAGGCCGAGCGGCGATGTAGCCGAAAGGGCGAGAGTAGCCGAGCGGTAATGTGGCCGAGCTGATCCGACTCCCGTAGCGTGACTGGCTCCGCAGTAGACGAACTTCGCCAAAGTGAGCTCGCCCGGCCGTGGCAAAAAGAGTACGGCGTAGCCGAAAGGGCGGCGTGGCCGAGCGCGATGTGGCCGAGGGCGGCGTGGCCGAAGTGGCGGCGTGGCCGAGCGGGCGGCGTGGCCGAAAGGGCGTATGCGGCTTCGCGGGCGGCGAAGCGTAGTGGCGAACGTGAGCTGAGGGCTGGCGTAGCCGAAAGTGGCGGCTGAGCCAGTGGCGACGTAGCCAGTGGCGAGCGCAGCTGAAGGGCGATGAGAATGGAGCGGGGCGAGTATAGCCGGGAGCGGCGATAGTCGAAGCCGATCCGACTCCTCGTGATAGCTGGACTGGCCCAGTAGATCAACTCGCTGCAGTGAGTCGCCGCTCCGGCGCTTGCGGCCGAGTGGCGAGTGAAGCCGTGAAAGGGCAATGTAGCCGAGTGATGACGTAGTCGGCGCTGGTTATAGCCGGGGTGGCGGCGTGGCCGAAAGCGGCGGCGTGTGACCGGAAAGCGGCTATGTGGCCGAAAGTGGCGATATGTGGCCGAGCGGCGGCGTGTACCGAGCGGGCGATGTAGCCGAGCGAGATGTACTGAAGCCGACTGGACTCTCAAAATAAGACTGCAGAGCGTGCACAAACTCACAAAGTGAGTTGTCGCGGCGCCTATCTCGACTCGCATTTTCTAAAGGTACGAACGCCTTTAATGCCGATTTATGGAGAATTTGGAACGCTCGTGACTGAGTAATTTCTGGGCCTCTTATAAATGATGGTCATTGGCTGGAGTTTATACTTTGTATATTCCGCTTCGTGTGTGTAGCCTGATCCGGTGGCACGGGGTTAAAATAAGTCCTGCTATCTTCGCCGGGATCCTTCTAAGATTTTGGCTTCAAGGTCGCCTCGCTCTTCTATATGTGGAGTTGTGTTTTTCCCTATTCCCTTTACGGGAGTCATGTTATTCCCAGCTTCGTGCTAGGAATGCTCCGGAGAGGGCGATGTACTTCTCTTAAGGCCGCCTTCTCCATTTCCGCTCTTCTTCTCTTCCTTCCCTTTCTCCTTCTCCTTCTTTTTCATCTTTTTTTTTCACATCTCATTCTCCCCTTTGTTTCTTCTACACCTAACTCTCTGATCCTTCTCTTTCTTCTCTTTCTCTTCTTCCTTTTCCACTTCTTTTCCTTCTCCTTCTTTCATTCTCTCTTTCTCTCATCCCCTCCCCCCCTTTTTTTTTAAGGAATTGTTTAGACCGGGATTGATCACATCACCGATTAAAACTGAATGTAATCCGATTGGAATAAAGAGGACTTCTTATGTCTATGAACTTTCGCCATGTATTTTTCCTCGTGGTCTCCATATTCAACTAGCCTGAGATGTCTAACTACAATAACCAAAGTGGGAATCGCCAACTCATACATAAGAATCGAGAGCGCTCATTAATATTGCAACCGATGCCTAATGGGTAAAAACGCTTTAAGATGCTCGCATTCCATGGGCTGCAAGATTTTTCCCCTCCTCTCGCTTTAGCTCATAATTGACCGGTCCGACGACTCGAGATACGACGAAGGGCCTTCCTGGGCCAGCTCCGCCTTCCATGCCACTGCCCTCCTTGCCGGCAGGAACTTTAAGACTAAATCACTCCGCATGTAGCTTCTAGGATTGAATTTTATCAGTACCCCATTGCCTCTTTGATACCTTCCTCGTGCGCTTTGTGACTTGCTCGCTTTTCATCTAGGAGATCTAAATTTAGACGAAGAGTCACGCCATTTGTTCCACTCGATGCTAACCTATCCTCAGAGACTTTATCTTAATCTCAATCTGGGCTACTAAAATTCGCTGCCAAAGGCTGTGGCAAATTCGGTTTCCCTAAGTTGCCTGACTGTGGTCATTCCTGTAGGCCTACACACTCAGAGGCATTCTACCCAATTTCCTTAAGGTCTTCCAATTTGGTCTCAATGCGCTTGCTGGTTCCTTTCGATAGTGACTTCGCCCATCCATTGGATTGCTGTGTGTCGAGATTTAGTAATAGTTTTAATCCCAGCCCAAGCACGAAATCTCCGACCTAGCCGTTGTCGAATCGCCCGTTGTCCGATACCGTGGCCTCAGGGACACCAAACCCCGTATACGATACCCGCCACACAAAATCGCTGTGATTCTGGCTCAGAATCAGGCAGCGCCCGCTTCCAGCCCACTTTGACGGCGACCATCAGACGATGAGGACCAGACCGACTTACTAATGGGCAAGGGTATCCCAAAGATGTCCAAACCCCACTCGTTGGAAAGGCCAGGGCTTGTAATCACGCAGGGCCCACATGGGTGCGTGAGATCTCGCGGCTCCCGCGCATTCTCGCACTCGACCAGGGCCTGGTCAGACCAGCATCGGTGAGCCAAAGAGTACCCCGCCCCAAGACTTTTCCCCGCAATGCTCGAGCCCGCATGACGCATATGCCCGTGTACTTCTCTCAAAGACGATTCTGTCTCTCCGGCAATGGCGAGTGCGTGAAAACTCTCAGAGCTCAGGATCGTAAACCCGGCAGACTCAGCCTCATTTTAGCCGATTCTTTCGGTTAGTCAGTAGGCTTCCGTCTATAATATAATCCCAAATACTCCAGCATCCAAGCCTGGCTAACTCGACTTGGGCAACCACCCGCCAGCAGAGATCGACGAGGGTTCCGCCTCGGGTATTCGACGTGTGTCAGAATCCCAGGTCTTCCCTGCTGAGGCCGTGGCTAGCTTCACAAGGCGCTCTCTGGCCTGAGTTCTCCGTCCTCGGGGACATGCTGACTTAAACCAATTTTTTACCATGTCAATGAACTTTTAGAGGTATAGAATCATCCTTTCACTTTTCGCCCTCGAGGTATCTTCTATTATTCCACCACCGTACTGAGTCAACAGAGACCTCTAGTCGGTCGACTTCTAACGAATGGGCGAGGTTGAGGTTCATGGCGATCACTGTTACCTGCGCTTCGTTGTTGGAAGTATGGAATCCAACCGAAAGTGCGCATCAATGTCTATTCCTTCCGGGGAAGTTGGAGGATGAGACCATTCCACTCCCCTCGTCTCAAGCTCCATCTACAGAGTCATGCGGGAGAGTCATCGTCAAGCCGGGCATCCTTAGCAGGTCTACCGATGTAAACTCCATACGGCTCGGCCAAGACTTGCCCTTTATTTGCAGCTTTGGCCTATCCGAGATTTGAACTCGTCACCGGCGGCCCACTTCATCACCCTTCCGGGAGGTCTCCGGTTTGGCGCAACACTTGTTTCATCTGGCTCCGTCAACTTCTAAGTGGTATGAGCCCGAAATATGGGCGAGCTTCGAGCTGCGCTATCGCGAGCTAAAATTAATCCTTCATTCGGGTACCTCTCCTTCAAGCCTCAGAGCTCTACCAGAATAGTAAACTGTTCAGAACCGCTTATTCTGAATATGACAACGCTTCATGAAAGTCCACACTAAGATGAGAGTAAGATTCCCCTCAGACTTACTAATGGGAGGAACCAGTATGTTTTCAAAGCTTCAGAACGTTTTCCACACCTTTATATCCATTATACAGCTTTCTTTGTAATTTTATACTAATGCATTTATCATCATTCTGATAATAACCTCGTCTAGTTTAATCCTTCCTCTACAAACATTTTTATACTTATATGACTTATACTGAAACTGACTTTGATCTGACTGATTTATCTCCACTTCATATTATTAAACTGATGCCAATGACACGCTATGTACCACACCATTGATTTAGCTTCAGTATGTTGTAACTTTTAAAGTAGATTTGAAACGCCTGAGAGGATGGAGCCATAATAACATCAAAAGATTTTAATAATACGTCACTGATATATACTCCATACTATACGATCGCTTTTGAATATCCGCTCAAACAAACTTCGTAGTGGCTCTAACGTCGAGGTCCAACTGATCACCATACGAATAGGGTTCGCACGCGACTAATCGTATTTCGTCGTCAACACATCGATCCTCTGCCGAACAAATCCACAAACTGGTAGTTCGCGCCGCCGTGGCGCCCAACGAGACATCTTCGCGAAGTTGGTCTTTCAAGAGCGTTTGTTCAACATAGAAGGTCGACACGAGTCGCGATCGTTGGCATTGGCTTTAAGATTGTCGCAACGTAACCACCGATATCACCTCCATCCCGCCAAAGAGTTTACCAATCTTCGCGACGGTTTCATTCTTCCGCCGTCTTCATTGGTTAACGGCCGGTTGATATCGTGTTCACCGCGAGGATTATCGAGTCAATTCTTCCGTAGCGTCCGTTCAAAAGCGGCGACGCTTCCCGCTTCGCCTTAACCCAGGCGTATATTTGGCAAGCCCCCGCGAATACAAATGGCGATATGTGATGTTCCGGGTCGCCCGTTATAATCGGTCAATTTTCGAGGTTTTTGCCAGAGAACTCTTCACATACCAAGTCGCCATGATTGACGTTCTAAACCAATCTCGTTCGCGCTGATCGGGGAACTGACGAACGCGGCACGCGAGACGCCTGGTCGCGCCGGAGGCGCCCATCAACAAACATACGATAGTTGAGGCTGGGGCGCCCGATAACTTACGCCGTCGCGTTTGAAGGGTTTCCGTGGTAAGAATCACCAATTGGTTCAAAGAACATTTTTCCTAAACTTATGTGGTTGACAGTTCCGCTTTTTCCAACATTTACCATCACGCGGCATACGTCACTGAAACCCCGCATTTAACTAGAACCAAGAACCGTCTGTCGGCCAGCAACTGTTAATCAACGGGTCGCCATGGGGTGGTCGGTAATCCTCCGGGATTTGAAACGCAGAATGTGATGACAAAGGTCGAAACGCGACAAATGGACACCATAATGATTTCCCCTGCTTCCGCTTGACCTACGCCAGAGGCTTTCCAAATGGAACTGACTTTCTCCTCCTAAAATCTCGTGATCAACGATTTCTCCCGATGCTGAGCTGCGCCAGGTCAACGCCCGCTTTCGGCGCACGCGGATGAGCGCCAGTCAGTTTCATTGATTCGCCGATTCCGTTCATTCTTCGGATATAAACGGCGTATCCCGCCGATTGGCACTTACTTTTAGTTACACACGATTCGCGGTATCCATATCTTTTATGAACCGCGAATATCGGTGGCGTCTTCGCGGCGGTGGATCCACCATTGGAGCCATTAACGAAACCGCCGCCAGACAGCGCGGACCGCGGCGAACGCGCAGAGCGAACCGCCGAAAGAACCGGTCACACCGCGGAACTGCACGACCTTCAGGTCACACTTTGATCGTCACTTTTTGCGATGTTTCGAACGCCATCGGGCCGCCCGCCGCGATCCGGTCCACCTTTCTCGCGGCGGAGATTTCTCCTTCAGATACCGAAGGCCGCTGGCGGCATTTTCGAATTGCGCCGCCAGGCGGCAACTCCTTAACGTCGCGACCGCGTTGCCTCACGGGGTCGCCGCGACTTCCTCGGTCCGCTACCTCCTGATACATCCGTTCGTGTTAATAACTTTCATCATACGCGATTACTATGGCGAAGGGTCACTTCGTTTATCATTTATTGGTTTAACGTCCCGCAGATTCGCGTTCCGTTTACCGTGGATCTCTACATCTGGTCGATCCATGTTCCTACTGTTCGTTGACATCATTTCCGTTATTCGGGAGAATCGGCTATATTATGAGAACCGTCGGCGCTACAAAAAGAAAGATTTTGACTCATATAAACAAAACATCGTAATTTTATGATGAATCAATAGGTAACTAATTATTGGTTAATATTAAAAAATTTCGTTAACGGTTAATCGTAACTCAGAAAACTGGTACGATCAAAGAGCCAAACAAAGAGTTTAATGATACACTGGTTCGGTTTGAATTTACAACCGTCCTTCGTGTTAGCTGCAAGGAATCATCGGTCTAACCGGTTTCACTGGCCTTTTGAATGTGGAATCGAAACCGTAGGTTAAATTGAAGCATACAACGGCGTCAGACGGCGCCATTTTCCAATGAAACCGGCGCAGCGCGGCGCCTCAGATCTTTAAAGCTAATTCCAAAATGTAATATCTAGTATATAAAAGTAAATAAAAATAAATAGAATGACCTGTACATTTTCTTGAACTAAAATCCAAGTACAATTCAAATACTAACTATGTGAATAGCAAATAATGAATTAACAGAGAAAACTTTCAACTAGTATTTAGTAAGATAATTAATACTGAAATAAGTAGAGTTTAGATATAGCGTTGTTTATTACAGATGGTGGGCAGATCTTACATGATAATGACATTATATTTCATGACTTTGAAACCTTATTTACATATGGAATGTCTGGGCGTCAATGGATTAGGTCATTTGATAATGTTTTAAAAGATTACAGGCTATAAACACTTTTAATGTTTAGAAAAAGATGTTTTGTTAATGGAAAACGTTATTAGAAACTTCAAAAAACATCAATATTTTTAAAGCACTGAATTTTTATTTTTCCATATCTGAAGTAATATTATACTTCAAAGATCTGATTTGTATTTCTTTGTTATTCATATGTTTTTTTAATTAATACTTTAATGTTTTACTGAATAAATGTTTATACACTTTTTTTAGTTTATCAACCCAAAATGTTTTAATAATAATATTCATTAATTCAACTATATTAAAATATTTTTTATGTCAAAATGAATTATTTTAGATTTTTCTAATGTTTGTCTGAAGGTATGTTTGTTAGTTCATTTAAATATTTTAAATATTTTTAAAATTTTTAATGATCCAAAGAATTATTTGAAGTTTGTTAATACCTTAATTAGATATAAAAATATTTTTTTTTATTTATAATATAGAATTATTTATAATCTGAACTTTTAATATATGATAATTAAAAAACCAATTTTATTTTGAATTATAAATTTAATCAAAACCTAAGAATTATACATAATATATAAGAAAATTCCAAAAATATTTTTAGAGTACTTCAATTTCACCTTAGAGTTTATGAATGTATAACACAAATGTTTTTTTAAAAATGGACCAAACTTATTTAATAAAAAATTTGATCTGATCTCATAGTCAATGGTTTAAACCATACTTAATCGATTTAATAAATATTAATATATTTCATAAAATAAAAAATAATTTAAAATTTATAATTATATATATATATATATATGTTATATATATATATATATATATATATATATATATATATGTTATGGTATATATATATATATATGTATAAACACGATAAGATTTCTTTAAATTTAAAATATGTAATTAAGAATAATAATATCTTAAATAAAAGAATAACGTTTATCTATTTATTATTTATATAAATGTTTTAATATTTTAAAATTTGTTAATAAAATATCAAATAGTGAAATGAGAAAAGGAATAGCATATTATATGTTTTGATTAGTAAAACAAATGGAGGATGTAGTATAGCTGGCCAAGAAACTATTCCAAGTCCGAAACCTTGGTTTGAATCCCTTTAACTATCATTTATGACATCTATAAAATTTTGTTCTCCATAGATCTAATAAATCTTGTTCTACACTCCGTGGGGAAATAAATGCTAGTATTGCGGTCTTTAGATAACTCAAAGGATAATAACAATGACAAATAGAAGGTTGTTATTATGTTGACGACCTTAATAATGGTTGATATTTAAGTTGATTTTGAATGGTTTGCTCACAAAATTGGTTTGGTTCATCTTAGTTCCAATCTGCTGATTGACATCCACTGTGGGTGGGTCAGCTAACCATCGAGTTTTTAAAACATTGATAATGATAAAGTTTAAACACTTTATTAAAGGTATGAACAAATGAGATTTAAGTATATAATAGCTAACTTGATTTTATTAACATAAATGCATATTCAAAGATTTTATGATAACCTAATTGCTTTTTTACATTATTTTAAAACTCAATAAATTTTGTTAGAGAAAAATGAGGGAGACCCATCAGTCCAGTCCTGCAAACATCTCCAGAGTTTTTTTAAAAATTTTTTGTTAAAATTCCCACTTTGTCACACTAACTTTACCCTCATCCAATTAACTGAAGACCGAATTTAAACATTGAATAGGCTTTTGAGTCCTTTAAGTTATTGGGCATATCATATATAAGGAAACACATACATCGCACTTCAGGAGACTTTCAACAGCAGCTTAGAGTACTTAAACTTGCTAAAATGAGGAGTGGAATGTAAAGAGAATAGCAGTGCCACAGCTCAGAAAATTAGAGGTTAGGTCCATTAGAAATTCAAAGATCCTCCATGAAGAATTAACACACAGGACTTTCTTGAACACAGAGTTCATTAGACTTATAATGGCATATTAATCAAATTTCCAGCGTTTGACAACATTAACTTGCTTGTAAAAGTGGTTTGTAAATCCAGTCACACAATTGAGAACCTGGAACACTGAAATATTACCAAGTAAAGTCCAATGCACTCTCCCATAGTTGTCCATGATTATATATGCATGTGATGACGTTATTGATGTTAGGCATCCTCCAATATCCCAAAATGCATGTTTTCTCAGTTGCATGCCTACAGATATTAATTATCTTCTATTTGTTAATCTTATTGTTCAAGCCATTCTTTTCAAATTTATAGGAACTTTCAATGTTAAGAAAATGGTGATTAATAAGGTATGTCACACAATTAATTTTTTTTCCCAGACACATTCTACATGTTATGATAGGCAAGTCACAACTTTTGTATTTCTTGTCGAAATAATAATCTTACTTAGCATAAATATATTGGAACGATGTCTTGGGTACCAAGTGCTGTAGAAGCGGTGTCCAAAATGCCTTTACCAGATCATTTGAATTACATTTATGTTCTCAGTTAGTTCATGTGCTTTATTGTAGTGCTCAATCCAAATATCACTAACTGAAAGAAGAAATTGCTATATTCAATCCAAATACGATCACAAAGAAAAATTCTATATAACGTTCAAAACACCATTAAGGCCTAGATGTCTTGATTTTACAGTCCACACACACAAGTAATAAAATCTACTACCAAATAGTATACATTAAGGTTTGATAGACATTCAAGAACTAAGCATTAACAGTAGAACAGAAAAAAAAAGTACAAGGGACGGAAACCCAATTCAAAAGGAGGTCTGTAAAATGTGGTAAGTGAAAAATGCTCTCATGAGTGCTCCTAGTCGAATTTCTGCTCCAATAGCAAAAACATAGAAATGGAAAGTGATGTCTCAACACGAAGAATTAGAACATAACCTGCTCGCATATCTTCTCACATCCTAATCAAGGAAAAAGAAAAACACTAAAAGTTTCTCTACGTTGTATATAAACAAATTTTCAATAGATAAGTACTGAACTTACATGGCTTCTTTAACTTCAATTTTCAAGAGAGTTCTAGCTTGCAATTCTGGGCAGGAAGCATTTTTAGACTCTGTGCATAACCTAATTCCAAATCCTGAGAGCCCATACGTCCCTTCTAAGCATCCTATCTCTCCAGCCTGCTCTAACTTCCATAGTTTAAGAACTCGAAGCTGAGAAAAGCCTCCTAAAGAGAAAACCATCTTCTTTCTTAAATAAGACTTGGTAAGCAATTTAAGACTTCTAAGGTTGGGAAGCTTTTCTAGTGACTGCATTGGATCTTTTACAAGTCCTGACCGTGATAAGGTGAGATCGATGAGACTGTATGGGAACCGAGATAAATAGATGGACTTTAACCGTCCAAGGAAGTAAATGTAGGAAAGATTCACATGCTTACTAGAGGCTTCAATTCTAGTTCCAAAATTGGCTGATCGCTTTCCACGATAGCTTAAGCCTTAGCATCTCAATCGGTTCAACTTTCTTTAGAACTCCAATAATCATCAGTCAGAATCAGAATGACATTACTCCTGCTTATGTGACATAGTCAATCCCAATTCTAATACTCGCAACTTGTCCGTATCTCTATGGAGTTTCCTCATCAAATACTCCACACAATGTTCGATGATTGTAGAAAATTTGCATCATGTCGAGGTTTTCGAGTTTACTCGAGAACTTCCTGGCCAAGTATAAGTGTTGCAAATTGCTTGGAGCTTCTTAGATTGGATCCGGGAAGTGCATTAATGCTAGTATGCTTCATGTCTAGTGCTTCTGAAGATTCTCGCAACTTGTTTATGATGATGGAACTGCCTCAAGGAATGTAGATCTTAACTAAGGTACCTTAGTTGGAGTGAGTTTGCCAATTCGTCTCGTACTGGGCTCGAATATCGCCAAGATCGCACTTAGCAAAGATTAGGAAGCAACGACTGGATATGCCATGATGAACAAAGCCCCAAATTTCTTCTCCCGGTTTGCTTTCTTTAGTGTCAAAAGACGTAAAAGAAAGTACATGTCTGTAATAAGGTGTCAAAGAAGAGAAGGTACCGTAATCACCATGAATATGATGAATCATATCTTCTTTTGTCAAGATGATCAATGAGACGACTGGATTCGTCGGGTATCAAGGACAACCTCCGGGATCTTATCAAAAGGTTACAATGTGCATGAACTAGACTTCATTGATGGATGGCACAAGCGCTTCCTGTATCTCTTCTATTAAAATTGTCCATCATCTTGTTAAAAATTTTTCTCTTCCTATTTCATCGACTAAAACTTTGTCTTCACTATGTCATTCATGTTCCCATCAATAAAGCTCATCAACAACCCTTCGTGTCAATAGTCTCCAAAGTCATGAGCCACTGGTCCTATTTACACCGATGTAACCCGTTAGTTATACCGAATCCATGGATAAAGATATTACCTTATTTTTGTTGATCATTATACAAAATATATATGGTTTTATCCAATGGTCACTAAACTTGTTTCTAAAATTTTTCCACATTTCAAACGCTTGTTGAAACCTGCTTTCAAAATCAATCAAAACACTATAATTCGACTATGGTAGAGTTTATTGCTTTAAAATCATATATCTCCTACTTCATGGCATAACTCGCTACACTACTGCTCCCTACATACTGCAAGTAAACAAAATGGTGTCTCTGAAAAGCCATCGTCATCTCAGCGAAACAGCCTTACACTCCTTCATGATGCCCATCTTGATTTCCACTGGGCTCATGCCTTTCAAACACTTCCCACCATAAACAGATAGCCCACACCTCTTCTTCAGAAAATCACCTTTGAAGTCCTGTCCAACACCAAATTATTTGAAATTAAAAAAAATTTGATTTTTACTTGTTATCCCTCTCACACTCGCCTCTATAACTCAAACAAATGCACCAAACTTAAGTCCGTCTTTTCGGGCTATTCACCAACTCCAAATGCATACAAGTAGTTCCTCGACCCTCAAACAAAATTTCTTCTCCCGACACGTGTCAGCCGTTTGATGAAACCCAGATCAATCCAACCTCTCTCAACACGCGCCCTTCCGTAAGCAATCCTAGAAACCTCCACCTCCCGTATTTCTTCCTTCTTTGGGTAACACTGCTGGCCAAGAAGGAGTCATTATCACCGCTTCTACAAGACCAAGATCATTGCAACCTTTGGAAAGGTTCACTCGCCATTGTCGCGCCCCTCGTGCCTTTGACCCTCCTGCTCTCATCATGATTCTCGTCTCGCTATAAATCACCCCCATCTCATCCGACTCTCCTTTAGATGATATTTAGACCCCAGCTTCCTCCTCAAATCTTCCATCCCACTCTCCTATTCCTACTCCAGATAGCCATCTCGGTTCATATTTTTCTCCTCCATCTACGGATTTCACAAACCCTCCCCAAACCGATACTCCTCCCCAACGCACTCGTAACATGACCACAAGATCAATGAACCAAATCTTTAAACCCAAACAGATCCATACAAAGGTCCAAAACATCCTCTTCCACAAACCATCAGAGCCAACCAGCGCGAGCCAAGCCATTTCTCAACCTCACTGATGGAGGCCATGTCCACTTAGCCTAACGTCAATGAAACACGTGGACTCGGGACCTAGTTTACTTCACTCCTAAAACCGCATAAACGGCATCAGCGGGTCTTTCGAGTAAAAGGCATACGATGGATCCGTGACGTATTCAAAGCTCCGTCTATTGCGTATGGTTACGATCAACGCCTAAGATGATTACAAGGAAAAACCTTTAAACGTGGGTCAAAAAACCAATAACTATTAGAATCAGATATCTATCATCATGAAAGGGTGGGATTTGAGGCAATGGATGTCAAATAATGCCTTTCTAAATGGTGCATTAACCGAGTTTGTTTTATGGCACAACCCCGTGGTTCAAGGATCATTCAAACCTAACCATGTTCGTTGGTGTTAAAAGGCGACATTTGGCTTAAAACAAGCTCCACTCGCTTGGTGCAGCACTCAAAAATGCCATTCTTCAGCTGGGTTTTCACAGTTCCAAGGCCGAACTCCTCCCTCTTCATTTACAGTCAAGGCTCCAATCTTTGTTATTTTCTAGTTTATGTCAAGTTGATCTACGATAATTCCAAATAATTCAATTCCGTACAATATTATTACAACCAAGTGATATGTTTTCTCTCAAGGATATGGGTTCTCTATTTCTTCTCGGGGGATTGAAGTAATCTTACTCAGTCGTTACTCATAATATGTTCAGGATCTTTTTTAGCCAACACAAGTATGAGTGGTGCTAAAGATGTCTCAACTCTCTGGTTTACAACTCAATCCCTTCAATTGATCGATGGCACCGCCGTGTGATAACTCCAGCCTGTGAGGAATAATTGGTCACCTTCAATACCTTTTTCGACACGCGTCGACATCTCATTTGCAAATAACAAACTTTCTCGCTTTATGCACAAGCCAACTAGCAAATCATCGGATTAAAGAATAAAAAAAGGCTTCTCCGCTACTTAGCAACCATTTTTCATCAGATCCATCCACAAAGTCGACCTTCCTATATTAAGAACATACCCGATGCAGATCACCGAAATGCATGACCGCGACGTCAACCCTCGCTTATATCGGGCTGGGCTCTAATCCCATTTCGAGCTCAAAGAAACAACGAGTCAGTCAGACGATCCACAACAGAGGGTCAATACTCTGTGCCCTAGCTAATGCATCTTCCAGACAATGTGGTTGTCCACTTTCTAAGGAACTAGCATTTCTAGTCACAAGAATCTCCCTAAACAGCTTGCGGATAACCCTGAGCCACATCTCGCTTTAACCTACCAATCATTCCGCACATGAAACATATTCAAATCGACCTTCACTTTCAGGCGTGACTTAAGGCATAAAGGAAGCCTCCGGTTAAAACATGTGCATACTAAGACCAAATAGCTGATCCGTTAACAAAGCCATTGTCAAGACAACAAGACAAAACAGTATAAATAAGATTGGTCTTGCCGATGAAGCTCAATTCAGTACAATAAAGAGTAAGGGAAGCACATGTCTACCAAATCATGTTCACACTTATATTTGGAAATGTAATTGTACAAGAGCTTAATTTTAGCTCCTACCATCGACCAACTTTATGTAATTGTATCAGTGAGCTTTTAATTTACCTGCCATTAACATGTATACTAAATTACACTCAATCACTTTGTATATATTTAGAACTTCTATCAATGAAAGGTATCAAAAAATCTATTACTTTACACTCCCTTGACCATTCGATATCTTCTTCAACTCCGAATTTAAACCGATGGTTCTTTGACCAAGAAACATAGAGTTTCTATCACCCTTGATATCTAAAACCTTTTTTATTAGTCACATTGCCATTCGGGAATATAGCGCACAAGATATGAACTCTACCTCCGGCTGAAAGACGCCGAGCAGTTGCGACGCTACGCTCAATCCATCGTCTCCAAGCATAATATTCTAGTTGATGCCCTTGGCAAGGCCAGGGCTAAGTCTAGGTATTGGGAGCAGAAAGCCAAGGAGAGCATGGAGAGGGCTACGATTGTAGAGAAGGAGAGCATGGAGAGGCTACTGCCAGAGAGAAGGAGAGAAATGAGTAAAGGAGGAAGTTATGGGTTGAACAAGTGTGGGCCGCTGCCAATGGGAGATGCAAAGGCAAGGGTAGACAAAGACTTGACAAGGGCTCGAGACTCTCATGCGGCTGTAGAAGAAGCTAAGCATGCCGAGGCTGAAACTGCCCGCCTGAAAGTTGACCATACTTCCCTCCTACTGGACATTGGGGTGGTAAAGGATGTTAGATATAGTGAATGAAATGGATGATCCATCGATAATTCCTTGCCTTAAACTGATTTCATTTATAAGAAATTAATGGCACTCAATGAAATTAGATTAATGACATTAATTAATAATTTATTTTCGAATTTAAAAGTTAGGAAGCCAAAGGTTTGGCATTCCAAAAGGTCTAGTCTCTCCTTTATATAAAAAGTTGTTCCGGGTATTTCAAAACATACTAATAAAGAGATTATCGAGTCTCGGTTTTTCCTTCCTTCATTCTTTTGCTCCAAGTGATAGTGCAAACACATCATCAGCTCATTGAGTGGCGACAAAGTGCTTTGCCGACCATTCACCCATTTTATCTCGGGAGACAGACTTGAATCTCGAAGCACCAAATCCGAGACGGCGAATATGTTTTATGAGATCGTGACGCCGCAGACTCATTTTCGTATTATTCGTTTCCTGGTTTTGTTTTGTAATGGTCTTTCGTAGTCTTTACTTTCTCTCTGTAATCCTTGTAACAGGTATAACAAACTTAAAACAGATTCTAAGGGGAAGAAAAAAAAAACAGCAAGACGATCGGAAAGGGCAAGACGTCTGAATTGATCTACAGAGGCATTTAGGGAAAAATTTTACACACAGAAAAGTTTTTTTTAAGTTTTTATTTGTTAAAATAAAAACACGTGGAGATAAATAACTCTTTTAAATATTTTTTCCAATTTTCCTTGTGGATATTTTAAGGATTAAAAGACAAAAGTGTCTTAAAAAGAAAGTGTTGTTTTCTGTTAAGGCTTATTTTTTTTCAAATGAAAAAAAAAAAAAAACAACCAATTTATTTTATGGTTTGAAGAGATTTTTTCTTTAAAGGAAAATTTTGTTTGGCCTCTCGCTTTTTTAGGAAAACCAACCCTTGTTCGACCAAACATAAAAAAAAAAAAGGATCTTTTTTCCAAAAAAAAAAAAAGATTTCTTTGTTTTAAGAATTCGTTGCTCGAGAAAAAAAAGATTTCTTTTGTTTTAAGAATTTCGTTTTTTCTTGCTTGGAGAAAGAAAAAAAAGGAAAATCTTTTATAAAACCAAACAAACAAGTGGTTTGTCAAGTTTACTAAAAAGAAAAATCCTAAGATATGTACGAGGAAGGGTTTAACTCCTAGACCGCATTCAAATGGGGGAATGCTCAACCACAAGGCCACATGCTTTGTCGTGATATTTCTTGCGAGGAAGATGACAAGGAGAAAAGTCTTTAGTTAAACCCTTTCTCTACTTCTTTGTAGTCAAGCACCTTTCAGGGTCTTAGGAATTTGGAAACTACAAAACAGAAGTTCATTTAAGGACGCTGAAATATGGGACCATTCATGACCCTCCAATCTTTCCTGAACCTAATATTCCGTCTAAGGAGGCTAGTTGTTTGCCTTGCTTACCCCACCGGGCCTTCGAATACTTTGTTACGTGTTAATTCCAATTATTCGTGAATTGGCTCGGGAATAGAAATTGACTAATTTATAATTTTGTAGAGAAATGGACATTGGTTTAGATATTCATGGTTCCTAATCGATCTACTCAAGTGGCAACCCCTACCGTGACACAGCACCATGATGCCTACTACTGCCTATCTCCTGGTCTCACCGAGAAAAACCAGAAATTCAAGGACTTAATTTCAAAGGTGGCAAAGAAAAGATGCCATTCTATTTTTACCACCTGAATCTCTGCGAGATTCTCGATTTAAGAAGCTTCGGCTTTCTCAAAGAAGATGAGCGCGACATCCAAGTCATAAAGGTTGTGGATGCTTGAAACACTGCCTTCTGTAGGAACCACGCCATGAATGCGCGAATCGATTCTCTATACAATGTGATACAGATAAGAAAAAAACCCGCCAAGGAGCTATGGGAATCACTAGATCCTGAATATAAAACCTGGCATGCTCTGGGGCCAAAAGTCACAGGGGCCGATCTCGATTATAAAATGGTAGATTCCAAGACCATAGTCAATCAAGTCCAAGAACTTCAAGTAATCCCTCCATGAGATTCATGCCAAGGAATGACGCTGAAATAAACTTTTCAAGTGGCAATTATTATTGAGAACCCGCCTCCCGCTCGAAAGACTTCAAAACTACCTCAAACATAAGAGAAAGGAGATGAGCATCAAAGACTAGCGTTATTCGACTTCAGACGTAAGAAGAGACAATAAAGGATCTAAGAAGAAAAATGGCACACAATCCCAATGAGGCTAAGGCTAACTTTGTAGAACATGGTCAAGGTTCCAAGTTCAAAAAGGCAACAAAGGAAGGCACTAAGTCACCAAAAGGGGGAGTGTTCAGCTGTGTTCATCTGGAAATGCTTCAACCTGTGGGAAGCAAGGTCACAAATCTTTCCGATTGCACTTCCGGCTAAAAACAAACTTAAGGAAGCTAATGTGGTTGACGACTTCCAAGGATGTGTCTCAATCGACCTCACTACAAAGGATCTCCGAGGTGAACTCGTGGGATCAAATCCCAAGGAAATGTGATCAAAATAATCGGTGCTACCCGCCATGGCGTTATGATAAGATGATGTTCTCCACCAACCACCGAGACAGATAGTGCGTGTTCATGGAGAACTCCGCCACATCTGACATCAAATGACAAGGCAAGGTGGTCTTCAAGATGACTTCGGGAAAGAGTCAATTTCCAAAATGTGTTATATGTATTCAAACTGCAAGAACTTGTGTCCGGGTTCTTCGCTGAATAGTCATGGATTTCTTTGGCCAGGTTTCGAAGTCCGATAAATTTGTTCTATCAAAGTAGCTGGAATGTAAGGTTAAAAGGGTATATGAGTGGCGGTATGGAAGCTTAATGTAATGACTATCATTGCTTCCATATGAATAAAGCTAGTTCTTCACATTCTCGAAGTCATCTAATCTATGTAGTATAGTAGGATTAGGACATGTTAATTATGAGATATCACAGAAATTAATTAACTTAAATCATATACCTAACCTTTCCAAATTGATAAAGCACAAGTGTGAAACTTGTGTTGAGTAAAACAACTAAAGTCATCTTTTCAAAGTATTGAAAATATCACAACAACTCTACTTAATTCATAAGATATATGTGATTGGAAGCTCGTATTAAATAAGAGGTGGTAATAAATATTTTATTACTTTGTGGATGATAAGATCAAGTACTAAGTATGTGTACTTACTTAAAAGTATGGTGAGGTGATAGAGAAATTTGTTTCTCATAAAATGAAGAGAATCAACTCAATAGGAAAATTCAGCGTTGAGAAGTGATCGAGGCGAGAGTATGAATCGCCGCTTGTTGACTCAGGCTCAATACGATTGCTACATGAACCACAACACCTTATTCGCCACAATCTAACGGAGTGGTCGAGCTTTAAAAATCGCACTCTAAAAGAAATGATGAATGCAATGTCGGAGAAGTTCGTTTACTACAAAACATGTGGGAGAAGCCATTTTATCTGCTAATTACCTTCAAATAAGGTACCCCAAAAGAAAGCAGAAAATACCCATGAGTTATGGAAAGGAATGAAGCCATCCTACAACACTTGCGAGTGTGGGATAATCACAAAGTGGCGCTTCCTCCACCCAAAAGGTGAGAATAGGACCTAAACTATTGATTGCATCTTCATCAAGTTATGCACATAACGCTTATCGATTCTTGTTTATGAGTCTAATATCCCTGATATTCACTGTAACACGATAATGGAATCGAGGAATGCATCATTCTTTGAGGATGTGTTTCCATTACCTGATCCAAGCGAAAAGCCTAGTTCTTCAAAACGAAAGTGTTGAGACTATTCATGAAAATAGTCAGATGAAGATAATCGACATGGAGAGGTAACTCCAGGCGCAAAGAGTGCCGGCAAGGACATAAAAATCATTTGGTCCAGATTTTCTGACATACATGCTCTAAGGGGAACCTCAAACCTATAAAGAGGCAGTGAACTCTACGGAGAGTCTCATGTGGAAAGAGGCAATTAACAGTGAAATTGATTCCATACTGCATAACCATACTTGGGAATTAGTAGATCTTCCATTCGGTTGTAAACCTCTAAGTTCTAAGTGGATTTTAAGAGAAACGGAAAGTAGACTGGGATCAATAGACAAATACAAGGTGCAAGACTTGCGGATCAAAGGCTTTAGGCAAACCGAGGGTCTCACTATTTTGACACGATTCTCCGTGACGAGAATAAACTCCATAAGGATGGTGCTTGCAATTGCGCACTAAAAGATCTCGAGGTACACTGCAAATGGATGTCAAGACAACCTTCTTAAACGGAGATTTGAAATGAAGAAATTCACGGAGCAACCCGAGGGTTCTCGCCTCCCCGGACAAGAAATGAAAGTCTCAGATTGCGAAATCCTTGTATGGGATTAAAACAAGCAATCAAACAATGGTACGAGAAATTTCCGATATTAACGCATGTTGTCACATGGATTCAAAATCACGAACGTGGGACAAGCGTGTTCATGTCAAATATGACGAACATGGCTACATATTGTATGTTTGTAATGTAGATGACAGCGTCGATTTGCCTAGAGTGATGATAAGATGATTACATCTACCAAAGAACATGTTGAATTCAAGATTTGACATGAAAGACATGGGACTCGTTGATGTTATTTTGGGAATAAAAATCAAAAGAACATCGATGGACTCGTGCTAAGTCACTACACCTGCTGATACAATATTCTCGGGAAATTTGATATGATAATTCGCATAAATTTAACACCCCAAGAGGATGTAACTCTACACTTTTCAAGAATAAAGGAGAGAGTGTTGCTCAAGTAGAATACTCTAGGTGATAGGAGTCTAATGTACTTAATGAGTTGTACAAGACCGCACATACCTTATGCGCTTACTAAACTCGAGTAGTACACGAGCAATCCCGAGCTATGTATCAGTAAGTGAATAATGAGGATATTGAAATACTTACGATTCACTCAGGATCATGGCTGCACTACACAAGATATCCCAACAGACTTGAAGGATACGTTGATGCTAATTGATATCTAATGATAAAGACTAAAATCGATACATATGTTCTATTAATCGGAGGTGCAATGCAAGATCATGGAAATCCCTCAAATGACGGAAGTATCGCTGTGATCCACAATGGAATCTGAGTTTATAGCAGACCAGACAAATGCGGGGAAGAGGGCATCGGTTCATACGCCCACTTCCTAGAGGACATTCCAAGGTGGTTAAAGCCGCTGCCACCAATATGCATACATCAGGATACTAATCATATCGGGTAGAAAGACAAAACAAGACATGTATAATGGTAAGTCTAGACATATCCATCGTGAGACACAATACCATTAAACAACAACTTCAACTAGGGTTATCTCTATAGACATGTGAAAATCTAAGGATAACATTGCGGATCCGCTTAACCAAAGGTTAAATAGAGAGTTGGTTGAAAAGTCATCGGCGGGAATGGGACTAAAGTCTGCAGTAAAGAATAAGTCGATATTAATGGATACCTAACCTAATGATCGGGAGATCCCAAGATCTAGGTTCAAAGGGACAAACTAAATTAAAGGACTTTTGATACAATCACTGTGGATACATCGTGTCCATTCCTATGATGAACAAGTGATGCTCATAAGAAGGTTAAGCTATGCTTTAATGATCTCTACATTGGTGAAGAGTAACATGAGCTACTCTTAATTTACGTAGAGACCACCCATGTGAAGAGGAAGCCAAGTACTTCAAGAGGGACCGAATAGTAAGTATAATTCCTATTAAACTCATAGACAAAGTATGTCCATGGCTAAAATGACATAAAAGAGAACTAATCTGTACTGGGAAGATTCCCGTGTGAGATATGCCATCGCTCCACAAATGGCAGAATAGCTCATGATTACTAAGTCACCGTAAGCTTAGCCAAAGAGGAGTGTATATTTTCACAAGGGAAGGTCTGTAAAGGGTAACACCTACCTCTCCTATGCAAGTTTCAACCCGCTGCTTCTATCACCATGTCCGTCTCACCTTAGTCATCAATTCTGCTCATGTGGGAATCATTGATATAGTGAATGAAACGGATGACATTCATCGGATAATTCCTTGTTCTTAAAACTGATTTCGTTATAAGAAATTAATGATACTCAATGAATGAGATTAATGACATTAATTGTCAATTTATTCTAATTTAAAATCTCAGTGGGAAGCCAAAAGGTTTGGCATTCCAAAAGGTCTAGTCTCTCCTTTATATAAAGGTTGTTCGGTATTTCAAACACAATAATAAAGAGATTTATCGAAGTCTCGTTTTTCCTTCCTTCGTCCTTTGCTCGATAGTGCAAACATCATCACTCATTTATGGCGATAAAGTGCTTTGCCACTCATTCGACACCATATCCTCGGGAGATGTGACGCCTTAACTCACACCAATGGAGACGGCGACCATGCAGAGGATCTTGACGCTCATGAGACTCGACATTTTCAGACATTTGGCTTCCTGTTTTGTTCTGTAATGGTCTTTGCGCTTTTACTTTCTCTCCGTAATCCTCAGAATGTATAACAGCGATGAAGCCATCTCGCACTTCAATCCCAAGTTGAAAAAGACAAGGAAGCTCGATGGGAATACTGCAGGCTTCGAGGTGATCTTCGCCTATGGTTACGGGTGTTGCTGCCTGAGCACACACCACGGCCCGTGCGTGGTTCCAACTATGCCCAACACCTCCAACCCGCTACCTCTTAAAGTTCTTATAATCCCCAAGGGCCCCTCGCCCCACACCAAGTCAGCAAAGAGTCGAGGCGACCCGAGCGAACAAATAAAGAACCCACAAATATTTTTAAATATTTTTATAATCATAATCATAAAAATGCAAAGAAAAATGAATACAATCTATTCATCGGTAACTTGCTGACACTTTTGCATTTATAATACATCTGTAATAAATAACATATTAAACACATGAGATTAGATAATTTGAACTACAATTCTTTTTAATCAACCATATGTTTTAATAATCTCAATTGAAAAGAAACTAATCCAAAGTGAATCTAAACCTATATGCTTTGGTTTTGAGGAAGGAAAAACTCAGCTTTGATAGAAAAACTAAAAGCGACTTGCACGTAAATGAAAGTCACAACTCACACAAGATTGCAAACTCATTATATATATATATATATATACATATATATATATATATTTTTTTGGTTGGTTAGGCTAAAACCGCTTTATTTTTTATTTTTTTATTTGTAAATCTAACTATGATTTGTGTAACAAAACAAATCCAACAACTTCAGTTCATGAACCTATTTTTTGATTTGTTGTTCTGGCCGATTCGCTTCTTATGTTTTTTGCCTACCCCTACCAATCATTGAATCTGGAAGCACTTGGTCATTGAATATTTAACTATTAATGAACTGTTCTAACTGATGTAATAAATATGATTTATATTTCATTAAAATAAAAATAAATTTAAAATTATAATATATATATATATATATATATAAATGTTTTAAAATATAAACACGATAAGATTTCTTAAATTTAAAACATGTAATTAATAATAATATCTTGAATAAAAAGAATAATATTCTTCCATTGACATTATATAATGATTTTAACATTTAAAATTTATTAAATAAAATATCAAATTTTAAAATGAAAGTAATCTATATTATTATATGTTTCTTGAATTAGTAAACAAATGGAGGATGTAGTATAGTGTCAACAAACTTATCCTGAATCTTAAACCTTGGTTTAACCTTTAACCATAGTTCTATGGACATCAAGAGGTTCTGTCTGTTATCCATCAACCCTTGTCTGAGAATGCTGGGGAATAAAGCTAGTGAGGTCTTTAGATAACTCAGTCGACAACAGCAAATGAAAAATAGTTGTACTTCTTTCCTTGTACCGATAGTGTGTTTGGTTACTCAGTGCTGATGAGACCCATTAATGGTTGATGTTTAAGTTGATTTTTGAATCGCCGCTGTTCGTCAAAAATTGGCCTGCTCAATCGTCAACACACGCCTCAGTGGGGTGGATCGATTCCAAAGCCCACCGATGGATGATCCTATTGAAGTTTAAACACGATGGGGAAATTCTAATTTCAATTTAGCTTGATTTTTATAACATTGATTGTGAAATTTAAACTTTTATTATGGGTATGAACAATGAGATTTAAGTATAATAGATAACTTTATTTTATTAACATAAATGCATATTCAAAGATTTTATGATAACCTAATTGCTTTTGATATTAGAAAAGGTTTACATTATGTTGTGTTTTTTCCTTTTCTTTTGTGGGATGAAAAGCTAAATTCTTAACCTATATCTAATTATTTTATTTTTTTTAAAACTCAATAAATTTTGTTGAGACTTTAAGAAGATAATGGCATCTTCAATTACAAATTGTCTTCACAATATGATATAAGCTCTTTCGTAGTTCTAATTAAGCTATATAATCACAAAATTGTGTTGACATTTATTGCCTGTTTTTACAGGGAGAAGATTTCAAATCTTTAAGAGAAAGGTTGTTGCACTGCCCACTATGCATGTTATCACACATTAATAAATATCTAATCAAAGATAATTCCATATTCTTCAATTGGAGTGAATATTGCTCTAATTTGTTACAAATATTGCAAGACTTTATTTTGTTGCTTAGGTATTTATTATATAGATATTTATTTATGATAATATCTATCTTATAATATTATTGTAACGTCCTAAAAAATGTTTTTCATTTTTACTTACTTTATAACATTTTCTACTATTATAAAATTTTATTTTATTTATTCGATACTTAATAGTTTATGATAAAATAGAGGTTTTAAAGTGAGAATTAGTATGGTAGATTAGTGCACCCCAAATTAAGCCCTAAAGCTAATAATATGTTCAGGCATAAATAAGTTAATTTGAATTTTTCTTGGAATAAATGCAAGAAACTAAAAAATAAAAACAAAACCTTGAATAATGTACAAGAGCTGAACAAAGTAAATTTGTAAAATACAAATGAGAACCCAAACAAGAGAATAAAGAAATATATATGCCAAAGTATAAATGTAATAAAGTTGAACAATGTTATATTACACTAAAATTACAAACTGGGAAACTTAAGCAAAATGGAGCCAATCGAATGAGAGGTGTATGTTAAGAATTTACATTTGGTCCAGAATGAGAGAGTTTTCTCTATCGGCAAAGAGGGAGAGCTTAGGCATGTCTCATATATAAGAAGAGATTAGTTTCTTTTGTGTTTCCAAGGTTTTTATTCAAGCTACGTAAGGAGAAAGCTAGGTTTGAAGTTTCCAAGACATTAGGTTGTGTTTGGTGCCTAGTGAAACCCACTTGAAGACATATGTCTGAGTTAGAGTTGGCCAACCTTTTGTTTTGATTAGGATTATTTTGAGAAATTGTGATAAAGGAAATGTTAGGTTTGCAGTGGGGAGATATCACAAAATTTCTTCCAAACCTATGTTTTTGTTTCTCACTTAACTAAATAATACTTAACAAATCAGTGATTAAAATTTATGGTAAACCAGACTTCTAGAGAACAAATTATCTTGAAATAAGTGTATTCATTTAGACCTATCGACCTAGGAATTCATCAAAGTGAGGCTCATTTGACAACACCGGTTTTATTTGGCACGCTTTTTGGTGTTTTTGGTATTTAAGCCATAAGTCGAGTTTAACTCATCCAATCGAAAGATTCAAATTCTGTAAACTAGACTTCTAGGAGAACAAATTTCCTTGAAATAAGTATCTAAATTTGACCCCATCGGGACCCAGAAATCGTCAAATGAAGCCTGCTAGAACATATATCGAAGCTTCTGCTTCGAATTGGATGATTCCACTCTCAATAAAATATATTTATGTATAACAATCGACTTGAAGGAAGTCAAAATATGGCTCATTTGTTCCTAGAAAATCCTTATATGAAGGTGTATTGCAGAATCAACCTTAACCAAAACACTAGCATGCACCGACTGATATTTTCTCCGCTTCAGGATGGACAGGGTTAGTGAAGAGGAACCTGAGTAAAATCGATTCCAAGGATGTGAGTCATGAATACAATCTTTGGTTTGTTCTTCTCATTTACTTTCCTATTGCAGCTTTGTATTGGATTTGTCAAAAACCGAAATGATTTACATAGGAAAATTGCATGTGTGCTTTGTTTTTAACCACAAACAAATTTGTTTTAAGTGATCGGGAAATTGATTGCAAATGGATTGCCATGAAAACCGGCATGAGCATCAAAATGTGTTTATTTGGTATATATGTATAATATTGTAATTTACTATGACTGAGTAATTAATGCCCTAAGAGAATGTTATCCTTCATATTCGAAGTTATTGATAGATTGTATACCAATAAGGGTCAATGTATCAATACTAAGGAACTTAAATTATTTATATGGCATACCGATCTGATGACAACAACCCCTACTCTATTAATAGCTAGTGTGTCAAGCCACCCCATTTAAACCTCAAATTAAGAACTCCTCTAACGACTAGAAATTCCATGAAGCTGGTTTATTGCTTGGTCAAAACTCCTATAAATTTTTCCTTTTTCCAACTTATAATTTGGTAAAATTCCTACAAAGAGAACAAATAAGATATAGGATATATTCCCAACTCGTAAACACAATTTACACTCTTTCCAAACATAAGAATCAAAGAACGCTCTTTCAAAAGAGCCTCATGCTCAACACATTTTCACAAACTACACTATGTACATACATATACTTCCACTATACAATTTCAAAGTATTTCCTTACAAAAGATTGTTAATAACAACACTGATACAAAAGACAGGAGAATCCTAATATGCTTCAAACATTCAAATAAGTGTTTGCCAGACTGAAAATAGTTTTTAAACGTAAAAATAATGAGTTAAACGAGCTCAGTGAGTGTATGCTTATAAAAATGTTTTGCTTTTTCGAAAATATCTCAAACCAGAAACTCTCTTTTTAATAAGATATTTGCAAACTGTTTGGTTATTGCCATTAAAAGTTTGGTAAAACTTTCATAACCTCTTGTTGTCATGACTTTGTTATTTTAAAGTTTATAAAACTTTTCATAAATAATGAGCCCGGCTCAATCGCTGTTTTTAAAAAGTTATAAAACTTTTTTTATAAAGACGAGCTCAAGTTCTAAATCTGCTTTGTTTAAATTTTCTAAACTGATAAATGATTTGAGTTCAGTTTCAACTCGCTTATTTTAAGAAATGGAGTTCAGTTCTAATCATCAGTTAAATAAAAACGGAGTTCGGTTTAATCGCTGTTTTGAAAATAAACATTGAGTTTGGTCAATCAGGCACCACTGGTTGATTTCTCAAAATGTGAGAAAACATGTTGATAATCACCACCACGGAGTTTTCCCCATCGCCATCCCTAGTGGAATGAGTTTGGTTTAATCTCATGTTAATGATTCGTCCGTGATTTACCTAAGTGGAAGAGCCTCGTCTCAATTCTTTTCCTAGCAAATATGGTGGCCTCTGCTCACTCCTAATCTAGCTAGCACTAACCCCATATACTCCGAAGACGCGCTACTGCCTCCTTTGTGAATGCCACATGCATGAACTAAGTTTGCCGACCGTGAGTAAATCTAAAATGCACAAATAATGTCCTAACACCACCGTGCACGCACTTTAATACCTCGACTAAACTAGGATTTTCGGCAGTCTGCTTTTATAAAATATACTTTTGCTTGCTTCGCTTTCAGTTTTTGAAATATGGTTTTACAACTCAAACCATCATTGGCTTATTTTTTAAAAGCATGGCTGAATACATCAAACCATTACTTGTTTGCTTTTACATATGGTTTTAAATCAAAACCATTGTTTGCTTAAAAACCTATCGCTTGTTTCGCTTTTAAAAATATGGTTTACAATGAAACCATTAAATACCAAAGGTAAAACAAAGCTCATAATAATACACTAGTATTTGAAAATAGGCTTAGAACACTCACCTTTTTGTTTACCAAAACTTGAGCACGACTCCACAACTTTCCGATTCATAGCTTACATGACCAAACGAATACTCGCGAAAAACATTAATCGCTCGCGTAACGCATAATCTTAACGACTTCAGCAAAGACTTAGTCACTCTCACTCTCGCTTCGGGCCGAGGCGAGGTACGATGCTTTTCATTGAGTTTCATTCTCTTTCGAACCTCTCTTAATCATTTATTAAGGTTCTATACTACTTCCGCTTATGATTTCGGGGCTTAATCCATATGAAATTGCCAAAAACTGGCTTGACACCGTGGTACAAGTGACACTATGTTCGTACCTAGCTCCAAACACATTCGTATGGTGGTACCAAGCATCAAATGGTTTTGTATGGTGGTACCTGGCATTCACCCTGTGGTTTTGCCTAAATGCCGCTTTTGCCCTCTTGGTACCATCTTTCTTTCATACAACTTTTCTATTCCATACCTCAAAAAAAATCATCATGGAATCTAACTCAAAACAACTCCACAACACTTGAATTGGTGATTTGGAACTTCTTATTACCAACCCTAGGTAAAAATTCCAAGAATTCAACCCAAGGTCCACCAATTCATACAACCCATAGAATTTTGATGGATTCTATGTTTATTTTATACCAACTAGGGGTTTTCCCAAAAAACTTCAAGAATTCTAGGGTTAATGTGATCTCTCCACAAAACCCTAGAACAAGAAGCAACTAATCTCCATGGAAAATTCATACCAAAAACCCTAGACATCCAAAAGACACATGATTCCAATGCAAAAACATACCTTATTTCTCTTCTCCTTCTTCTTCTTCTTCTTCCCTTCTTCTCCCTTTCATCTTCAAACGTGGAGCCTAGCAAAATGAGACCAAATGAGACATTTGCTCGTTTCATCTCCCTTTATAATTCTCATCTTTCCTTAATTCGTGGGCCAGTCCTCCATCTCAATAATTGCTCTTCAACTTTTGTTATTTTTATTTTGCATACTCCCTCCTTTGCTTAAGTGACTTTCATGTCCCATTTTCACCAATTATAACTTTACCCTTTGTTCTAGTGACATATCTGAAGTTCATAAATTTATCATTTCACAATTTCATCCTGAACAACGACTCCCAAAATACTACAATGGCACTTAGTGCACATATGTCCCTACTTAAGATATCACGTACACCCACGGACGGGCGCTACACCAGCCTAGCAGCAGACAAAAGACGATAGTGTACACAAGATGAATTTGTAACAACCGCTAGGAGCGTACCCAGCGTAATCGTACTATGTTATTAAATGTTTTTAACCAGGCCTGCAGTTTAACGGGACCGTGCCAGTGATTCTGTTATCCTATGCACCGAAAGTTATAGTTAATTTCGTTTAAGGGCAAACTTATAAGTAAATGTGTGAAATGCATAATTTAAGTTTTGACTTAAAAATTAACATATATATTGCTTATCGTGATTGACCATTAAAAATGTGCCAAAAATGTCGTTGAAAAGATACATACTTTTGTGTTTGATTGAAATGAGGATAGAACGCAAGATATAACCACTAAGCATAAAAATGCTTAGCGCTGCTTGTTTTATCGCAGTACCGAAAGTGAATAAAGATCAAAGACCGCAGAGTCTCTAGAGTCATCATCAACCGTATGAGTATAAGTAAATGCTTCTGCCTCATGGCTACATTTCCACAAAAAAATCATGTAATTGTTTTGTATTGGAAACAAGTATGTATTAACTTTCTATGGAAGAATATATTTTGACTTACATTTAGACACACACATGAACTACAATGTTGTAAATGATTTAAAATGGGCAAGAATGTCACTGTATAAATGTGGGGATTAAGAAATGATGAACTCTCTTACCATGATTGATGTATTTTATATATATAATGCGATTAGTAATGAGATCATATTTTCATACATACATACATAAATATGATTTAAATGGATATTAAAAATCCCATTGAAAATGAGTATATGAAATGTGTTTTAAAGATAAATGGATTTAGTGGTCCACGTCCCTGAGTTTGGTCCAGCCGTTGGGTCGGGTCAGGAGGCGCGACAATTATCATCCTTGGACATTATTTCTATCAATCAAGTAAGTAATATTGTCATCCGGTTGGATGAAAAATCAGCAACATCCAGATGAGTGATATCATTAAATTGTGTATCAAAAGGACTGCAGACTAAGTGACGTAAATCGTTTCACATTTTTTCCATTCCTTCAATGACTCCCGATATAGCTCAACAAATGCTTTTAGCGCATTTATAGGTAAGTGACTAATGAAGCCATTCTACAATGATAATAGGATCTTTCCATCGAATTTTTATTTGAGTCCCCTTTATCCTTCTCAATTTTCTTTTCATTTTTCTCCCACTTCAGGTGGCAAGATGGATTTTTGGAATAACAACCATGATTACCAAAATGACCAAAATGACCTCGAATTAATGCCTCATGCCCAAAACCATGGCCATAACAACCTTGTGTCGATACGTAGTCACATTCACTTTAGGAATGGAGCAAACCAAATGACGTGTTTCATTTTTCATTAGGAGTTCACATTGCTCACCATGACAAGGCAAAATTAATTCAAAATACGCCTTAAAACCCTTTTCATGATATCAAGCTGCTGTAGAGCAAATTCTATGCGTGAAAAGTAGAAAAGTCTTTTTCCTGAACATATCCTCATCAATGACTTTTTCCCCACATAATTTCAAACGGAGCTAATTCAAACATTGGGCCGAATTATATTCACTTACTATCTTCTAATCTTCAGAGACGAAGTGCATCCAATCATAACGAAGCCAGAGAGTAACCGTCTTCAGGGTCATACCTCTCTTTAGGCTATTCCAAAGGACAAGAGAATCTTCGACTTCAATAGTCGCTTCAATCCTCATGAATGTACGCAGTCAAGGAAAATCACTGCTTTTGTTTAACTCCGACGATGTCTTATTACCATCTTTAATTGTATCACCAAGGGCATTAGCTTCTAGATGGATTCCAGCTAGCCATATCCATGATAAATAATTTTGCCTGTGATGCTCCAATGCCACAAACTCAGGTTTCGCTAAATTTCCATGATGCTATTATATAGAATAAAAATTAGTATACGATTAATTTTAATAAATATATTTTACAAATAAACAAGATTATAGTAGAGAGCATATGCATTATCCAATAAATATCCAAAACAAAATATATTAATCTAACAAGAACCAAGAAAGGTTTCTCAATGCATCAATATGCCAAAATTCTCAATCAATATCATATGTACATGGGATTAGGAAATTCCTTACCTCAAACAAACCGTTGTGCTACAACAAGATGTAGCTTCGTGGCCGATAACATATTATAAAAATTAATGTGGCAGCAATATGGGCCGAGAGAATAGAGATAAGGGTTAAGAGAATGCAGAGAACCTGAACACCTCAATCCTTCCAAATTTCAACTCCTTGGAATACTAAAGGACATCCAAAATAATAAATTATAACACTCCCCCTTGGATGTCCATTTATTCGATTAAGAATATGCCTCATTAAAACCTTACTAGGTAAAACCCTATGGGAAAAACCCTAGTTAAGGAAAAAGAGTACATTATTCTTATCCATCGTTTGCACACTCGCTTCCCTTGCCATATCCTCTTATCCTTAAGATCATAACTCGAGGTCCCCGAGCCAGTCGGGAGTTCAGACTTGTATACCAGTTCCTCAATTTCTTCAGAAGAAGGGCCTTTGTGAACAAATCAAATAGATTATCACTAGATCGAACTCAGGAATATCGATCACACCACTTTATCAAGATCATGAGTAAAAGAACTTTGATATACGTGTTTTGGTTTTATCACCTCGATATATCCTATTTTCAATCAAGTATGATCTGTATTATCCTCATACAAAATAGTTAATACTCTTTATGATAGATGGTAATCCCAAATGTTCTCTCGGATGTTAATACTTGATCAAGCCAAACACATTCTCACTTGCTTCATCAATTGCTAGAATTTCTACATGATTAGATGATGTAGCCACAATTGTTTGCTCGTAGAACACCGTCATATAGTAAAGGCTACCATATACGAAGACATAAACAATTTGTGATCATCCATTATGAGGATCAAACAAATAACCTCGCATCCGCATAACCTAAACACTTCTGAACACTTGCATAGCCGAGAATAATATAAACCTACATCCATCACTCAAGATATTGAAATATATGTTTAACTTTGTAATTCACTACAAATGATATATCAAGGCGTGTATGACTAGCAAGATACATTATCGCACCTACAGCGCCTTTATATGGTACTCGTGACCAAGAAGTTCTTTCTATCATTTTCCCGAGGGCCTAAAAGGATCTTTATCAATTTCAAGTAATCTCACATCCATCGGAGTACTCAATGGGTGTGCCTTATCCATATAAAATCCCTTAAGTATCTTGATATATAAGCAAATTGGTGCATAAAAATCCCATTCTTAAGATGTTCGATCCGGCAAAGTCTGAGATAAAATTTGTTCTCGCTTAAGATATTTCATTTCAAATTCCAAGTAGTAATTATGAATTTTTCGAGTCTTTCAGAGTTTCCAATGATGTTTAAATCATCTACGTACACTGCAACAATCACAAATTGTGAATGATTTCTTTATAAAAATGCACCGACAAATAGATCATTATTGCAACCTCGTTTAACAAGTATTCAGCTTGCTGGCCAGATTCACATACATCCCGTGATACTTTAAGCCATAGAGACTCCTATAGTTTCTCTTATTTAATAAAGCTATTTGATTAGAGTTATCCTTTCGTAAATTGTAATCCTTTCAGATTTTCTATATAAATGTCATTATCAAGTGAGCCATATAGGTAGGTCAGGTTACATCCATGAGACGATTTCAAGTTTTTCACAACTACTGTAATTAATTAAATGTCGAAAGTCATTACATCCACCACGTGAGAATATGTCTCTTCATAATCAATACAAGGTCTTCTGTGGAGAACCTTCAGCTTAATTAATCATGCTTTATAACTACAACTTCATAAGATTCTCATTTCACAGATAAAAACCCATTTATATCCTATAGTTTTATATCGCCAGATGTTCGACATGTCAATAAACTTTATTTTTTGCTAGCGATTTTAATTCACAATTGATAACCTCTTTCCATTTTGGCCAATCTTCTCGATGTCTACAATTCTCCATAGACATTGGTTCAAAGATCCTCATTTTCATTTATAACATTTTGCATATATGATATGCAAAATATCATCGACTATCTCATTTTCAGTTCTATCATTCCTCAATACAACATGATTGATAGAGACTTCTTCATTTTCTTTAATTTCAAAGCTCGATTCTTTGGAAACAGATCATTCGAGTCTTTGAAGAATTTTCCTTGAGCAAATTTTTTCTCAACTTGGTCATTTGTATGTTTCGACTCATTTTTTTTGCATTTAGGATTTTAATCTTGGAACCGACTGTCTACCACGCTTTATTTTTCCTTTACCATTAGTAGTGATAGGTCAGTCTCTTCAGAATACCATAGGAGCATTTGCATCCGTATATGTGATTTAGCCGCTTTCGTAAGTAAACGCTGTCGGTTGTTGATTTGCTAGCGCTGTAAATGAGTTATCTTTTAACTGTTCACACTGTCGCGAGGATCGTGAGGGACACAATAATTCATTCCAAATTAATTTATTTTTCCAATCGCTAGTTTCTTTCCCTAATGCTTGAAATGTCATAAAAATGACAACGGGCAAACGTGTCATATATAAATCTCATGTGACGTCGCATTGGCTGCATGAGATCGCTGGGTTATGCAGCCATCTCATGTTAAGCAAGTCATATAAAATTTTAGTGAGACTAAGGTGACGTTTGTTTTTTTACTTGAATAGTGCTTTTATCAGGATTAAATATTCAAATAAGCTTGTTTTTCTAAAAAATCAACTTTTTTAATTTTTATCTGTATTTGAAATAATAAATTTTTAAATAAAAATTTAAAATTTATATGTTTTTAATAATTAGCATGAAATGGATCATGAGAGTTTCAATTGGATCATGTATCATGAAAAAATTATATTATAATATCTAGTTTTTTAATAGAAAAACATTAAAAAAGTATAAAGAAAGAGCCAAAAGCAAAATATTTTGGCTTTTCTATTTAGTAAAAAATCCAAAAATTCAGCAATAAGTCATGAAATTGAAAAACAATAGGCCGAATGCCAAAACTATTTAGCGCTTTTTTGGGGCAAAAAAACAAAACAAACGCCACCAAAGTATTTCAACTCATCGTGGCAATGACTAATTTTCAAGAGATTCTATGTAGCACTATGTAGGAAGGCATTTCGAGTCAAGCAGAACCCACCTCCAAATCTGAGGGTCGGGCCGTGCTCCTTTCTCAGCATTCCATTCTCCAATCGTCGAACTTCCATATTTTACTGACCAAAACATTTTTTTTTAAGTGTAAAACTCTGGAAGCTTGTCAATGACTTCTGGAAATTGTACTTAAAGTGAACCGATTGTTACTTTGAACAATATTTCTCGGGTTCATATTTCTACCAAGTGAGGAGAATAATGTAGTATATTCATTTGCTCAAATCGAGTAAGAAATTGAATGAGAAAATAGGCTCTCGCGACCTAAAAAGGTGTTGTTTGACTTCGCCTGAAATGTGGTCTGCTCATGAAAATAAGGCTATTTGGACTTTCGCTTAAGTCAGGTCCGCCTGCGAAAAGGTGTCAGCTTCGACTTTCATTTTGAGTCATGGCTCAGATGGCACTCACCCAGTCACTAAGATGTCTTATAAATATCTGCGTTCATCATTATCTGAAATATAAATAAACGACTTAAGTCATTTTCATCTTAAGAAACGCACTAAGATAGTCTTTAGGTGCATTATTTTTCTAAGATTTAAGGCAAGCAGATTCGAGAGTAATACAACATAGTTTGGTTCAATGGATAGATAGATTAGTGTGCTACTCTATTTGTGTGAAGATCATTGTATCCTCGGGAGTGCATACTCTATTCCATAAGTACCAAGAGTGGGGCGTAAATTGCCTTTAAGGACATAGTGTCAAACACTAGCCTTGATCTACCTACAGTTCTATCACAGCCCCGACCAGAATCTAACAAGATCTAGTTTCAGATATATCAAAACTCACGTGTAACACTTTCATGTCACACTTTATCTTTTCCGTAACACTTCTATATAACTATTTCACATTTATCATAATGCTTTAGTACACTTTGCATGTTTCAAAACTAAAATTTCAAATCCGTAATTTTACTATATTTGAATAAATTTCTAGAGTCAACACTCCAACATTATTAAGACAGACTTCACTAGTTTAATTACTGTTGTGGTTTTGGTTTCTGATATAAAACAAAGTGGACTTTGTTTCGGTTTAATTTAAACTATTACACCAAATGCTGATTTTTGATAAATCCATGCGGTAAAAAACATTAAAGTAGTAATTTCCAAAACAAGAATATAGAATCAAGCTTGGTTTTATAACTTACGTTTTATATCGTTTGAATAGTTTATAATCTTTACTTTTCAAAATGACAATGATATTAATGTTCATGCTACTACAAATCATGTCAGGTCTGTGGTGCCTATTTATGTTCCTACTCATGTGTCTCATGGGAGAAACCCGGGGAAGTTCAACTGAATGATTTCAAGAGATGGCAACAGAATGTTATTCTATCTCACTAATGCTGAATCTTGCAAAGTTTCTTCGTGAGGATGTTCTGCCAGGCAGGAGAATGAGGCCGATCGCCAAGTCAAGGTCATGGTGGATGGCTGGAAGCACTCGATTTTCTTGCAAAAATTATATCCTCAATGGATTGGATAACACATTATATAATGTATAGTCCAATCAAGGCAAATTAAAGAGCTGTGGGAATCCTTGGATATAAAATACAAGATGAAGGATGCCGGAATGAAGAAATTCATTGTGGGCAGATTCTTTGATTATAAAATGGTGGATTCCAAGACTATCATAAGTCAAGTTCAAGATCTTCAAGTGAGCCTACATGAAATTTATGCCAAGGATGGTGCTTATGAATCTTTTCAAGTGGCCGTAATTATTGAGAAATTACCGCCAAATCGAAGTGACTTCAAAATTATTTGAAAACACAAACGCAAAGAACAGTTTGAAGATTTGATCGTGAGATCGAGATGGAGGAGGACAATAGAGTCTCCGAAAGAAAATAGTCACCTATTCCATGGAGTCAAAGGTAATGAATGATTGAAGAGTGGAATAAAACCAACAAGAAAGAATATGTCGCCAACAAGGCCAAGGGTGTGATTCCAAGAAATTAAAGGCACATTGTGTGTAAATAAACCGACATATCAGGTAAAGGATTGTCAAACCGTAGCTACAAGTGAACCACAAGAGGAAGGCTGCCCAAGCTAACATAAACGAGGTGGAAAACCAAAATGCTTCTAACATAAGTTTCATATAGTATCTGAAGCAAACTCGTGGGAAATAATTAAAGAATGGCCGGGTGGACACGGTGGCCACTTAGACACATATATCTAGATAAGAAAGATGTTCTCTATATAAAGCAATTAATGATGGAGAACAACTTTATGGGAAATTCCTCCACTTCCAAAGTCAAGTGTAAAGGAAAGGTTATATTGAAGATGACTTCCGAAAGAGCTTACTCTTAATGATGTCTTCGTGATGTTCCGTAAATTCGAAGAATCTGCTCGATCGTTGTCGAGTAAGAAGGTTTTAGGTTGGCTTTTGAGTCCGATTGGAATTTGTACTACTAAGAGCAGATTTATGTAGTAAGGACAGGCAGCAATGGGCCTTTAAGATGAATGTAATGACTATTGTATCTAATTTTAATAATAAGAATCATTCTTCTGCTTATGTTTGTCCTCTAATATATGGCATGGTAGATTAGACATGTTAATTTCATATACTTTGCATAAATTAATGAACTTAATTGTTGCCTAAATTTAATATTGATGCAAATCATAAATGCAGATATGTTGAATCAAAATTAACTAGAGCATCATTTAAAATATCAGTTAAGTACCAACTTCAGAGTTAATTCATAGTGATACAATGTGGATTTTAAAATATGTTCAACCAGAGGAGGAAAGAAATACTTTGTAACTTTTATTGATGATCGCAGACAAGATATCATGGTGTATATTCGCTAAGGAGAAGATGAAGCATTGGAAAAATTTATGCATTATAAGAATGAGGTCGAGAATGAACTTGGTAGAAAGATTAAGGCAATAAGTGATCGAGGTGGTGAATAGATATGCACCGCTTCGACGGTTTCCGGCTAAGAACATGGTATTATTCACAAAACTTCTGCGCCTTATACACCTCAGCAAAATGGAATTGTTGATCGTAAAAATAGAACATTGAAAGAGATTATGAATGCCATGTTGATTAGTTCAGGATTACCTCAAACTCGTGGGGGAAGCTTGCTTTCAAGAAATTATATTTTAAATTAAATTACCCCATTAAAGAAGTTAGACAAAACCCTTATTCGATTATGGAAAAGTACTCAGAGTCCTTCCTACAAATATTTAAAAGTGTGGGGGTGTTTAGCTGGCGTGATGGTTCCGATTCCCAAAAGGATTAAAATAGACCTAAGACTATTGATCAGAGTATTTATTGGTTAGCACAACAAGAGTGCATATACGCTTTTCTAGTGCATAAATATGATATTCCGATATACATGTCAATACAATAATTGAGTCAAGAAATGCATCATTCTTTGTATGTTTCTAGTAAAAATGCATGTGATAAGAGCTCAAAAGAACCACATCCAGACGTTTATATAAACCATGAGTCTATAAATGATGAAAGTGAAGAGGAACTTAGACGCAGAAAAGGGCAAAAGTAAGGACTCCAAGTCCTTGTCCATATTTTCAACATATTTGTTAGAAAATGAGCCTAAAGTTTCAATGAAGCAATGTTCACTTGAAGCAACCATGTGAAAGAAGTCAGAATATGAAATTGAATCCATCATGAAAATCACACTGAGTCAGTCAAGATCTTCTCCCTATAAACCATCAGTGTAAATGGATTCAAGAGGAAAATGAAACTCATGATCAATTGATAAGGCTGGGGCGGTACTTATAGCAAAAAGGCTATAAACAAAAGAAGGTCATGGATTTCTTGACACATATTCTCCTATCACGAGGAATAACATCTATTCAGAGGCTCATAGCTATCGCAAGATTGCACAATCTCGAGATACACCAAATGGATGTGGAAAACAATTTCTTCCTAAATGGTGACTTAAATGAGGAATCATGACCAACCCGGGCGATTTATTTCTCCGACAAGAGAAGAAAGTATGTAGACTGTTTAAATCGCTTTTTATGGTTTAAAGTAGCACCAAAAACAATGACATGAGAATTTGACCAGTAATGATGTCAAATGGTTTCACACTGTTTTATAATGTGACATAATGGTCTATGCAAAGACACAAACAAATATACGTCATGTTTGCCTATATGGATGATATGATTATTTTAAAGAAGAATAATTATATTATTACAACTACCAAGAAAATGTTGTTTAGTAAATTTAATACGACGGATTTTAGTGTTGCGTATGTTATACTAGGAATTAAAA